>CM055116.1:781082057-782282057 GCA_029206835.1 Rana muscosa | reverse complement strand
CTTACATGACTTGGAAGCCTTTGGTACAATTTCAAACCTTAAAATTAACTATACAAAGTCCCATGCCCTGAATATCACCCTCCCGCCACAGGAAGCCACCCACTGCCGGGAATCTTTCCCGTTCCATTGGGAAAAGACTGCTATTTCCTATCTTGGGATTCGGATCCCGCCCTGCCTCAAAGACCTGTATGCCCTCAACTTCCACCCTGCCCTGAAAAAAGCCCAAGACCATTTTTTGGAGTGGTCTACATTGAATGTCTCATGGTTTGGTCGAGCTGCTCTGATCAAAATGATTATACTACCACGTATGTTGTACTTGATCCAAACCATCCCAATGCATATCCCCGCAGGATTCTTTTCCTCCTATCGGAAGGCCTGCTCGACCTTTTTATGGAAAGGTTCCCCTCCTAGAATCAAATATGCCAGACTCACCTTGCCCAAGCCTAAAGGGGGTATTGCTCTCCCAGACCTGTATAAATATTTTGTGGCTTGCCATCTCACGAGAATCGCGGACTGGTCCATTCACCCCCTAGAGAAGATCTGGATCTCTATCGAAGACTCTTTCTCATCCATTCCTCTACGTCTTCTCCCATGGCTGTCCCCGAAACAATGGCCACAGTCCTTGTCCTCACATCCCTTCATTCACACTTCCTTGAAGCTCCTTAGGTCGTCCCCGACTGGAGACTCCCTTTCACCCACCCCGGGTCCGCTGACTACGCTGAGAGGAAACCCCGACTTTATCCCAGGCGAGTCACCTTCCTTCCTCAAACAAGAATGGCCGTTTCAAGACATCTTTGCCTCCCAACTGTACACTGACGGCAAACTCGCCTCGATAGAGGATCTTAGGCTCATTTCCAACACCTCTACCTTCCCCTTCTGGACTTACAGACAAATATGTCACTTTTTATCCACACATACAGCACGTAATAGCTGGACAAGACCACTTACCCCTTTCGAAACTCTCTGCTATCGTAGAACCCCCCAACGACACCTTATTTCCCTTCTCTACGCCTTACTTATAGAACCTAGTGACTCTACCCTTTCGCCATCACAGACCTCGTGGAACAGAGACCTACCTACCCCCCTGTCACCAACTGATTGGACGAGAATTCATGAATATGCACATAAGGGGTCGTTGAATGTCGCCATACAGGAAAACGGGTACAAAGTGCTCACTAGATGGTACAGAACCCCATCTCTCCTGCATAAATTTGCCCCTTTAACCTCCAATATATGCTGGAGATGCAATACAGAGGTGGGAACCATGGTACACATTTGGTGGGAATGTTCACACATCCAACCCTTTTGGAGGGAGGTACACAGATGCATCGCATCAATCACCACATATACCTTGGACTATACACCAGCACAATTCCTCCTCCATCACACTTCTCTCTCGAGAAAAGATTACTTTAAATCCCTAGCTATGCACATGGTGATGGTGAATGCTGCTAGGTTATGTATCCCCAAACACTGGCGCTCCTGCCATGCACCGACACTTAAAGAATGGTTTGCGACCATTTCTAGAATTTGCGACATGGAAGAACTGATCCACATCTCGCAAGAGAGACTGGAGACTTTCTCGTTTACTTGGTCCTGCTGGTTACATTTCAAAACAACAGCTGAATACAAGCAGCATGTTCCCCCTGACTAATGTACGAGCTTTGAGGGGCGCTACTCCCCTCTCACATACAGAGGCCCAAGCGAGTGGTCACTCCCCGCACCTTCTTCCTCACCCTTACCACTACCCCACCTCCTCCCCCCCCCGGTCTTTTTTTTCTCTTCTTCTTTCTCTTTTTCTCTTTCTCTCTCTTTCCTTTTCCTCGTTAACCCGCTCCTATTCCTCTTGCTGCTCCCTAGCTCTCCCCAAAATCTCCCCTCTCTTCTTTACTACAAATGCTCTCCGACCCCCATTAATACATCACCTGTGGCCCCCCTTTTCTTTGCTCCTACTCTCTCTTCTCTGATCTCTCTTCCCCTATTCCTACCCCACTTCAGTCCCATACCCTCTCCACACGAGTGGGTACGGTCCCCCTCCTCATACCCCTCTATTACTAGCCTTTAGACACCGTCTTTTTGGTGTCGGAAACAATAAGAAATGCAGCAAGGATAGCAGGCGGCCGACACGCGATTCAAATTAATAAAGGCTCCGACCCATATGCACCCTCATTCACACTTTTACAAAAACTGGAGACAATTACACACCTGCCTGTAATGCTTGTTTATGTTGTACCAAACACTGATTCTCCTTGAATGCACTTGTTCTGTTTTATACTTTGTATTGAGATGTTTGTGAATTTGCTCAATAAAACTGTATGGAAAAAAAAAAGAAAATATGGTTCAGCAAAATAGTTTTAGAACAGAATAGCACACTGACACTTTCCCTCACTGTCCTACTCTGTCCCTCCCTACAAACAAGATTTAGCACAGAATAGCACACTGATAATTTCTACGAGTGTCCTTCTCTGTCCCTAAACTCAAGGATTGAAAATATGGAACAGCAAAATTGGTTTAGAACAGAATAGCACACTGTCAGTTTCACTCACTGTACCTCTCTGTCCCTCAACTCAAGGATTGAAAATATGGTTCAGCAAAATAGTTTTAGAACAGAATAGCACACTGACACTTTCCCTCACTGTCCTACTCTGTCCCTCCCTACAAACAAGATTTAGCACAGAATAGCACACTGATAATTTCTACGAGTGTCCTTCTCTGTCCCTAAACTCAAGGATTGAAAATATGGAACAGCAAAATTGGTTTAGAATAGAATAGCACACTGTCAGTTTCACTCACTGTACCTCTCTGTCCCTCAACTCAAGGATTGAAAATATGGTTCAGCAAAATAGTTTTAGAACAGAATAGCACACTGACACTTTCCCTCACTGTCCTACTCTGTCCCTCCCTACAAACAAGATTTAGCACAGAATAGCACACTGATAATTTCTACGAGTGTCCTTCTCTGTCCCTAAACTCAAGGATTGAAAATATGAAACAGCAAAATTGGTTTAGAACAGAATAGCACACTGTCAGTTTCACTCACTGTACCTCTCTGTCCCTCAACTCAAGGATTGAAAATATGGTTCAGCAAAATAGTTTTAGAACAGAATAGCACACTGACACTTTCCCTCACTGTCCTACTCTGTCCCTCCCTACAAACAAGATTTAGCACAGAATAGCACACTGATAATTTCTACGAGTGTCCTTCTCTGTCCCTAAACTCAAGGATTGAAAATATGGAACAGCAAAATTGGTTTAGAACAGAATAGCACACTGTCAGTTTCACTCACTGTACCTCTCTGTCCCTCAACTCAAGGATTGAAAATATGGTTCAGCAAAATAGTTTTAGAACAGAATAGCACACTGACACTTTCTCTCACTGTACTACTCTGTCCCTCACCTATAAACAAGATTTAGCACAGAATAGCACACTGATAATTTCTACGAGTGTCCTTCTCTGTCCCTAAACTCAAGGATTGAAAATATGGAACAGCAAAATTGGTTTAGAACAGAATAGCACACTGTCAGTTTCACTCACTGTACCTCTCTGTCCCTCAACTCAAGGATTGAAAATATGGTTCAGCAAAATAGTTTTAGAACAGAATAGCACACTGACACTTTCCCTCACTGTCCTACTCTGTCCCTCCCTACAAACAAGATTTAGCACAGAATAGCACACTGATAATTTCTACGAGTGTCCTTCTCTGTCCCTAAACTCAAGGTTTGAAAATATGGAACAGCAAAATTGGTTTAGAACAGAATAGCACACTGTCAGTTTCACTCACTGTACCTCTCTGTCCCTCAACTCAAGGATTGAAAATATGGTTCAGCAAAATAGTTTTAGAACAGAATAGCACACTGACACTTTCCCTCACTGTCCTACTCTGTCCCTCCCTACAAACACGATTTAGCACAGAATAGCACACTGATAATTTCTACGAGTGTCCTTCTCTGTCCCTAAACTCAAGGATTGAAAATATGGAACAGCAAAATTGGTTTAGAACAGAATAGCACACTGTCAGTTTCACTCACTGTACCTCTCTGTCCCTCAACTCAAGGATTGAAAATATGGTTCAGCAAAATAGTTTTAGAACAGAATAGCACACTGACACTTTCCCTCACTGTATTACTCTGTCCCTCCCTACAAACAAGATTTAGCACAGAATAGCACACTGATAATTTCTACGAGTGTCCTTCTCTGTCCCTAAACTCAAGGATTGAAAATATGGAACAGCAAAATTGGTTTAGAACAGAATAGCACACTGTCAGTTTCACTCACTGTACCTCTCTGTCCCTCAACTCAAGGATTGAAAATATGGTTCAGCAAAATAGTTTTAGAACAGAATAGCACACTGACACTTTCCCTCACTGTCCTACTCTGTCCCTCCCTACAAACAAGATTTAGCACAGAATAGCACACTGATAATTTCTATGAGTGTCCTTCTCTGTCCCTAAACTCAAGGATTGAAAATATGGAACAGCAAAATTGGTTTAGAACAGAATAGCACACTGTCAGTTTCACTCACTGTACCTCTCTGTCCCTCAACTCAAGGATTGAAAATATGGTTCAGCAAAATAGTTTTAGAACAGAATAGCACACTGACACTTTCCCTCACTGTATTACTCTGTCCCTCCCTACAAACAAGATTTAGCACAGAATAGCACACTGATAATTTCTACGAGTGTCCTTCTCTGTCCCTAAACTCAAGGATTGAAAATATGGAACAGCAAAATTGGTTTAGAACAGAATAGCACACTGTCAGTTTCACTCACTGTACCTCTCTGTCCCTCAACTCAAGGATTGAAAATATGGTTCAGCAAAATAGTTTTAGAACAGAATAGCACACTGACACTTTCCCTCACTGTCCTACTCTGTCCCTCCCTACAAACAAGATTTAGCACAGAATAGCACACTGATAATTTCTACGAGTGTCCTTCTCTGTCCCTAAACTCAAGGATTGAAAATATGGAACAGCAAAATTGGTTTAGAACAGAATAGCACACTGTCAGTTTCACTCACTGTACCTCTCTGTCCCTCAACTCAAGGATTGAAAATATGGTTCAGCAAAATAGTTTTAGAACAGAATAGCACACTGACACTTTCCCTCACTGTCCTACTCTGTCCCTCCCTACAAACAAGATTTAGCACAGAATAGCACACTGATAATTTCTACGAGTGTCCTTCTCTGTCCCTAAACTCAAGGATTGAAAATATGGAACAGCAAAATTGGTTTAGAATAGAATAGCACACTGTCAGTTTCACTCACTGTACCTCTCTGTCCCTCAACTCAAGGATTGAAAATATGGTTCAGCAAAATAGTTTTAGAACAGAATAGCACACTGACACTTTCCCTCACTGTCCTACTCTGTCCCTCCCTACAAACAAGATTTAGCACAGAATAGCACACTGATAATTTCTACGAGTGTCCTTCTCTGTCCCTAAACTCAAGGATTGAAAATATGAAACAGCAAAATTGGTTTAGAACAGAATAGCACACTGTCAGTTTCACTCACTGTACCTCTCTGTCCCTCAACTCAAGGATTGAAAATATGGTTCAGCAAAATAGTTTTAGAACAGAATAGCACACTGACACTTTCCCTCACTGTCCTACTCTGTCCCTCCCTACAAACAAGATTTAGCACAGAATAGCACACTGATAATTTCTACGAGTGTCCTTCTCTGTCCCTAAACTCAAGGATTGAAAATATGGAACAGCAAAATTGGTTTAGAACAGAATAGCACACTGTCAGTTTCACTCACTGTACCTCTCTGTCCCTCAACTCAAGGATTGAAAATATGGTTCAGCAAAATAGTTTTAGAACAGAATAGCACACTGACACTTTCCCTCACTGTCCTACTCTGTCCCTCCCTACAAACAAGATTTAGCACAGAATAGCACACTGATAATTTCTACGAGTGTCCTTCTCTGTCCCTAAACTCAAGGATTGAAAATATGGAACAGCAAAATTGGTTTAGAACAGAATAGCACACTGTCAGTTTCACTCACTGTACCTCTCTGTCCCTCAACTCAAGGATTGAAAATATGGTTCAGCAAAATAGTTTTAGAACAGAATAGCACACTGACACTTTCCCTCACTGTCCTACTCTGTCCCTCCCTACAAACAAGATTTAGCACAGAATAGCACACTGATAATTTCTACGAGTGTAATTCTCTGTCCCTAAACTCAAGGATTGAAAATATGGAACAGCAAAATTGGTTTAGAACAGAATAGCACACTGTCAGTTTCACTCACTGTACCTCTATGTCCCTCAACTCAAGGATTGAAAATATGGTTCAGCAAAATAGTTTTAGAACAGAATAGCACACTGACACTTTCCCTCACTGTCCTACTCTGTCCCTCCCTACAAACAAGATTTAGCACAGAATAGCACACTGATAATTTCTACGAGTGTCCTTCTCTGTCCCTAAACTCAAGGTTTGAAAATATGGAACAGCAAAATTGGTTTAGAACAGAATAGCACACTGTCAGTTTCACTCACTGTACCTCTCTGTCCCTCAACTCAAGGATTGAAAATATGGTTCAGCAAAATAGTTTTAGAACAGAATAGCACACTGACACTTTCCCTCACTGTCCTACTCTGTCCCTCCCTACAAACACGATTTAGCACAGAATAGCACACTGATAATTTCTACGAGTGTCCTTCTCTGTCCCTAAACTCAAGGATTGAAAATATGGAACAGCAAAATTGGTTTAGAACAGAATAGCACACTGTCAGTTTCACTCACTGTACCTCTCTGTCCCTCAACTCAAGGATTGAAAATATGGTTCAGCAAAATAGTTTTAGAACAGAATAGCACACTGACACTTTCCCTCACTGTATTACTCTGTCCCTCCCTACAAACAAGATTTAGCACAGAATAGCACACTGATAATTTCTACGAGTGTCCTTCTCTGTCCCTAAACTCAAGGATTGAAAATATGGAACAGCAAAATTGGTTTAGAACAGAATAGCACACTGTCAGTTTCACTCACTGTACCTCTCTGTCCCTCAACTCAAGGATTGAAAATATGGTTCAGCAAAATAGTTTTAGAACAGAATAGCACACTGACACTTTCCCTCACTGTCCTACTCTGTCCCTCCCTACAAACAAGATTTAGCCTAGAATAGCACACTGATAATTTCTACGAGTGTCCTTCTCTGTCCCTAAACTCAAGGATTGAAAATATGGAACAGCAAAATTGGTTTAGAACAGAATAGCACACTGTCAGTTTCACTCACTGTACCTCTATGTCCCTCAACTCAAGGATTGAAAATATGGTTCAGCAAAATAGTTTTAGAACAGAATAGCACACTGACACTTTCCCTCACTGTCCTACTCTGTCCCTCCCTACAAACAAGATTTAGCACAGAATAGCACACTGATAATTTCTACGAGTGTCCTTCTCTGTCCCTAAACTCAAGGATTGAAAATATGGAACAGCAAAATTGGTTTAGAACAGAATAGCACACTGTCAGTTTCACTCACTGTACCTCTCTGTCCCTCAACTCAAGGATTGAAAATATGGTTCAGCAAAATAGTTTTAGAACAGAATAGCACACTGACACTTTCCCTCACTGTCCTACTCTGTCCCTCCCTACAAACAAGATTTAGCACAGAATAGCACACTGATAATTTCTACGAGTGTCCTTCTCTGTCCCTAAACTCAAGGATTGAAAATATGGAACAGCAAAATTGGTTTAGAACAGAATAGCACACTGTCAGTTTCACTCACTGTACCTCTCTGTCCCTCAACTCAAGGATTGAAAATATGGTTCAGCAAAATAGTTTTAGAACAGAATAGCACACTGACACTTTCCCTCACTGTCCTACTCTGTCCCTCCCTACAAACAAGATTTAGCACAGAATAGCACACTGATAATTTCTACGAGTGTAATTCTCTGTCCCTAAACTCAAGGATTGAAAATATGGAACAGCAAAATTGGTTTAGAACAGAATAGCACACTGTCAGTTTCACTCACTGTACCTCTATGTCCCTCAACTCAAGGATTGAAAATATGGTTCAGCAAAATAGTTTTAGAACAGAATAGCACACTGACACTTTCCCTCACTGTCCTACTCTGTCCCTCCCTACAAACAAGATTTAGCACAGAATAGCACACTGATAATTTCTACGAGTGTCCTTCTCTGTCCCTAAACTCAAGGTTTGAAAATATGGAACAGCAAAATTGGTTTAGAACAGAATAGCACACTGTCAGTTTCACTCACTGTACCTCTCTGTCCCTCAACTCAAGGATTGAAAATATGGTTCAGCAAAATAGTTTTAGAACAGAATAGCACACTGACACTTTCCCTCACTGTCCTACTCTGTCCCTCCCTACAAACACGATTTAGCACAGAATAGCACACTGATAATTTCTACGAGTGTCCTTCTCTGTCCCTAAACTCAAGGATTGAAAATATGGAACAGCAAAATTGGTTTAGAACAGAATAGCACACTGTCAGTTTCACTCACTGTACCTCTCTGTCCCTCAACTCAAGGATTGAAAATATGGTTCAGCAAAATAGTTTTAGAACAGAATAGCACACTGACACTTTCCCTCACTGTATTACTCTGTCCCTCCCTACAAACAAGATTTAGCACAGAATAGCACACTGATAATTTCTACGAGTGTCCTTCTCTGTCCCTAAACTCAAGGATTGAAAATATGGAACAGCAAAATTGGTTTAGAACAGAATAGCACACTGTCAGTTTCACTCACTGTACCTCTCTGTCCCTCAACTCAAGGATTGAAAATATGGTTCAGCAAAATAGTTTTAGAACAGAATAGCACACTGACACTTTCCCTCACTGTCCTACTCTGTCCCTCCCTACAAACAAGATTTAGCCTAGAATAGCACACTGATAATTTCTACGAGTGTCCTTCTCTGTCCCTAAACTCAAGGATTGAAAATATGGAACAGCAAAATTGGTTTAGAACAGAATAGCACACTGTCAGTTTCACTCACTGTACCTCTCTGTCCCTCAACTCAAGGATTGAAAATATGGTTCAGCAAAATAGTTTTAGAACAGAATAGCACACTGACACTTTCCCTCACTGTCCTACTCTGTCCCTCCCTACAAACAAGATTTAGCACAGAATAGCACACTGATAATTTCTACGAGTGTCCTTCTCTGTCCCTAAACTCAAGGATTGAAAATATGGAACAGCAAAATTGGTTTAGAATAGAATAGCACACTGTCAGTTTCACTCACTGTACCTCTCTGTCCCTCAACTCAAGGATTGAAAATATGGTTCAGCAAAATAGTTTTAGAACAGAATAGCACACTGACACTTTCCCTCACTGTCCTACTCTGTCCCTCCCTACAAACAAGATTTAGCACAGAATAGCACACTGATAATTTCTACGAGTGTCCTTCTCTGTCCCTAAACTCAAGGATTGAAAATATGAAACAGCAAAATTGGTTTAGAACAGAATAGCACACTGTCAGTTTCACTCACTGTACCTCTCTGTCCCTCAACTCAAGGATTGAAAATATGGTTCAGCAAAATAGTTTTAGAACAGAATAGCACACTGACACTTTCCCTCACTGTCCTACTCTGTCCCTCCCTACAAACAAGATTTAGCACAGAATAGCACACTGATAATTTCTACGAGTGTCCTTCTCTGTCCCTAAACTCAAGGATTGAAAATATGGAACAGCAAAATTGGTTTAGAACAGAATAGCACACTGTCAGTTTCACTCACTGTACCTCTCTGTCCCTCAACTCAAGGATTGAAAATATGGTTCAGCAAAATAGTTTTAGAACAGAATAGCACACTGACACTTTCTCTCACTGTACTACTCTGTCCCTCACCTATAAACAAGATTTAGCACAGAATAGCACACTGATAATTTCTACGAGTGTCCTTCTCTGTCCCTAAACTCAAGGATTGAAAATATGGAACAGCAAAATTGGTTTAGAACAGAATAGCACACTGTCAGTTTCACTCACTGTACCTCTCTGTCCCTCAACTCAAGGATTGAAAATATGGTTCAGCAAAATAGTTTTAGAACAGAATAGCACACTGACACTTTCCCTCACTGTCCTACTCTGTCCCTCCCTACAAACGCGATTTAGCACAGAATAGCACACTGATAATTTCTACGAGTGTCCTTCTCTGTCCCTAAACTCAAGGATTGAAAATATGGAACAGCAAAATTGGTTTAGAACAGAATAGCACACTGTCAGTTTCACTCACTGTACCTCTCTGTCGCTCAACTCAAGGATTGAAAATATGGTTCAGCAAAATAGTTTTAGAACAGAATAGCACACTGACACTTTCCCTCACTGTCCTACTCTGTCCCTCCCTACAAACAAGATTTAGCACAGAATAGCACACTGATAATTTCTACGAGTGTCCTTCTCTGTCCCTAAACTCAAGGATTGAAAATATGGAACAGCAAAATTGGTTTAGAACAGAATAGCACACTGTCAGTTTCACTCACTGTACCTCTCTGTCCCTCAACTCAAGGATTGAAAATATGGTTCAGCAAAATAGTTTTAGAACAGAATAGCACACTGACACTTTCCCTCGCTGTCCTACTCTGTCCCTCCCTACAAACAAGATTTAGCACAGAATAGCACACTGATAATTTCTACGAGTGTCCTTCTCTGTCCCTAAACTCAAGGATTGAAAATATGGAACAGCAAAATTGGTTTAGAACAGAATAGCACACTGTCAGTTTCACTCACTGTACCTCTCTGTCCCTCAACTCAAGAATTGAAAATATGGTTCAGCAAAATAGTTTTAGAACAGAATAGCACACTGACACTTTCCCTCACTGTCCTACTCTGTCCCTCCCTACAAACAAGATTTAGCACAGAATAGCACACTGATAATTTCTACGAGTGTCCTTCTCTGTCCCTAAACTCAAGGATTGAAAATATGGAACAGCAAAATTGGTTTAGAACAGAATAGCACACTGTCAGTTTCACTCACTGTACCTCTCTGTCCCTCAACTCAAGGATTGAAAATATGGTTCAGCAAAATAGTTTTAGAACAGAATAGCACACTGACACTTTCCCTCACTGTATTACTCTGTCCCTCCCTACAAACAAGATTTAGCACAGAATAGCACACTGATAATTTCTACGAGTGTCCTTCTCTGTCCCTAAACTCAAGGATTGAAAATATGGAACAGCAAAATTGGTTTAGAACAGAATAGCACACTGTCAGTTTCACTCACTGTACCTCTCTGTCCCTCAACTCAAGGATTGAAAATATGGTTCAGCAAAATAGTTTTAGAACAGAATAGCACACTGACACTTTCCCTCACTGTCCTACTCTGTCCCTCCCTACAAACAAGATTTAGCACAGAATAGCACACTGATAATTTCTACGAGTGTAATTCTCTGTCCCTAAACTCAAGGATTGAAAATATGGAACAGCAAAATTGGTTTAGAACAGAATAGCACACTGTCAGTTTCACTCACTGTACCTCTATGTCCCTCAACTCAAGGATTGAAAATATGGTTCAGCAAAATAGTTTTAGAACAGAATAGCACACTGACACTTTCCCTCACTGTCCTACTCTGTCCCTCCCTACAAACAAGATTTAGCACAGAATAGCACACTGATAATTTCTACGAGTGTCCTTCTCTGTCCCTAAACTCAAGGTTTGAAAATATGGAACAGCAAAATTGGTTTAGAACAGAATAGCACACTGTCAGTTTCACTCACTGTACCTCTCTGTCCCTCAACTCAAGGATTGAAAATATGGTTCAGCAAAATAGTTTTAGAACAGAATAGCACACTGACACTTTCCCTCACTGTCCTACTCTGTCCCTCCCTACAAACAAGATTTAGCACAGAATAGCACACTGATAATTTCTACGAGTGTCCTTCTCTGTCCCTAAACTCAAGGATTGAAAATATGGAACAGCAAAATTGGTTTAGAACAGAATAGCACACTGTCAGTTTCACTCACTGTACCTCTCTGTCCCTCAACTCAAGGATTGAAAATATGGTTCAGCAAAATAGTTTTAGAACAGAATAGCACACTGACACTTTCCCTCACTGTCCTACTCTGTCCCTCCCTACAAACAAGATTTAGCACAGAATAGCACACTGATAATTTCTACGAGTGTCCTTCTCTGTCCCTAAACTCAAGGATTGAAAATATGGAACAGCAAAATTGGTTTAGAACAGAATAGCACACTGTCAGTTTCACTCACTGTACCTCTCTGTCCCTCAACTCAAGGATTGAAAATATGGTTCAGCAAAATAGTTTTAGAACAGAATAGCACACTGACACTTTCCCTCACTGTCCTACTCTGTCCCTCCCTACAAACAAGATTTAGCACAGAATAGCACACTGATAATTTCTACGAGTGTAATTCTCTGTCCCTAAACTCAAGGATTGAAAATATGGAACAGCAAAATTGGTTTAGAACAGAATAGCACACTGTCAGTTTCACTCACTGTACCTCTATGTCCCTCAACTCAAGGATTGAAAATATGGTTCAGCAAAATAGTTTTAGAACAGAATAGCACACTGACACTTTCCCTCACTGTCCTACTCTGTCCCTCCCTACAAACAAGATTTAGCACAGAATAGCACACTGATAATTTCTACGAGTGTCCTTCTCTGTCCCTAAACTCAAGGTTTGAAAATATGGAACAGCAAAATTGGTTTAGAACAGAATAGCACACTGTCAGTTTCACTCACTGTACCTCTCTGTCCCTCAACTCAAGGATTGAAAATATGGTTCAGCAAAATAGTTTTAGAACAGAATAGCACACTGACACTTTCCCTCACTGTCCTACTCTGTCCCTCCCTACAAACACGATTTAGCACAGAATAGCACACTGATAATTTCTACGAGTGTCCTTCTCTGTCCCTAAACTCAAGGATTGAAAATATGGAACAGCAAAATTGGTTTAGAACAGAATAGCACACTGTCAGTTTCACTCACTGTACCTCTCTGTCCCTCAACTCAAGGATTGAAAATATGGTTCAGCAAAATAGTTTTAGAACAGAATAGCACACTGACACTTTCCCTCACTGTATTACTCTGTCCCTCCCTACAAACAAGATTTAGCACAGAATAGCACACTGATAATTTCTACGAGTGTCCTTCTCTGTCCCTAAACTCAAGGATTGAAAATATGGAACAGCAAAATTGGTTTAGAACAGAATAGCACACTGTCAGTTTCACTCACTGTACCTCTCTGTCCCTCAACTCAAGGATTGAAAATATGGTTCAGCAAAATAGTTTTAGAACAGAATAGCACACTGACACTTTCCCTCACTGTCCTACTCTGTCCCTCCCTACAAACAAGATTTAGCCTAGAATAGCACACTGATAATTTCTACGAGTGTCCTTCTCTGTCCCTAAACTCAAGGATTGAAAATATGGAACAGCAAAATTGGTTTAGAACAGAATAGCACACTGTCAGTTTCACTCACTGTACCTCTCTGTCCCTCAACTCAAGGATTGAAAATATGGTTCAGCAAAATAGTTTTAGAACAGAATAGCACACTGACACTTTCCCTCACTGTCCTACTCTGTCCCTCCCTACAAACAAGATTTAGCACAGAATAGCACACTGATAATTTCTACGAGTGTCCTTCTCTGTCCCTAAACTCAAGGATTGAAAATATGGAACAGCAAAATTGGTTTAGAACAGAATAGCACACTGTCAGTTTCGCTCACTGTACCTCTCTGTCCCTCAACTCAAGGATTGAAAATATGGTTCAGCAAAATAGTTTTAGAACAGAATAGCACACTGACACTTTCCCTCACTGTCCTACTCTGTCCCTCCCTACAAACAAGATTTAGCACAGAATAGCACACTGATAATTTCTACGAGTGTCCTTCTCTGTCCCTAAACTCAAGGATTGAAAATATGGAACAGCAAAATTGGTTTAGAACAGAATAGCACACTGTCAGTTTCACTCACTGTACCTCTCTGTCCCTCAACTCAAGGATTGAAAATATGGTTCAGCAAAATAGTTTTAGAACAGAATAGCACACTGACACTTTCCCTCACTGTCCTACTCTGTCCCTCCCTACAAACAAGATTTAGCACAGAATAGCACACTGATAATTTCTACGAGTGTAATTCTCTGTCCCTAAACTCAAGGATTGAAAATATGGAACAGCAAAATTGGTTTAGAACAGAATAGCACACTGTCAGTTTCACTCACTGTACCTCTATGTCCCTCAACTCAAGGATTGAAAATATGGTTCAGCAAAATAGTTTTAGAACAGAATAGCACACTGACACTTTCCCTCACTGTCCTACTCTGTCCCTCCCTACAAACAAGATTTAGCACAGAATAGCACACTGATAATTTCTACGAGTGTCCTTCTCTGTCCCTAAACTCAAGGTTTGAAAATATGGAACAGCAAAATTGGTTTAGAACAGAATAGCACACTGTCAGTTTCACTCACTGTACCTCTCTGTCCCTCAACTCAAGGATTGAAAATATGGTTCAGCAAAATAGTTTTAGAACAGAATAGCACACTGACACTTTCCCTCACTGTCCTACTCTGTCCCTCCCTACAAACACGATTTAGCACAGAATAGCACACTGATAATTTCTACGAGTGTCCTTCTCTGTCCCTAAACTCAAGGATTGAAAATATGGAACAGCAAAATTGGTTTAGAACAGAATAGCACACTGTCAGTTTCACTCACTGTACCTCTCTGTCCCTCAACTCAAGGATTGAAAATATGGTTCAGCAAAATAGTTTTAGAACAGAATAGCACACTGACACTTTCCCTCACTGTATTACTCTGTCCCTCCCTACAAACAAGATTTAGCACAGAATAGCACACTGATAATTTCTACGAGTGTCCTTCTCTGTCCCTAAACTCAAGGATTGAAAATATGGAACAGCAAAATTGGTTTAGAACAGAATAGCACACTGTCAGTTTCACTCACTGTACCTCTCTGTCCCTCAACTCAAGGATTGAAAATATGGTTCAGCAAAATAGTTTTAGAACAGAATAGCACACTGACACTTTCCCTCACTGTCCTACTCTGTCCCTCCCTACAAACAAGATTTAGCCTAGAATAGCACACTGATAATTTCTACGAGTGTCCTTCTCTGTCCCTAAACTCAAGGATTGAAAATATGGAACAGCAAAATTGGTTTAGAACAGAATAGCACACTGTCAGTTTCACTCACTGTACCTCTCTGTCCCTCAACTCAAGGATTGAAAATATGGTTCAGCAAAATAGTTTTAGAACAGAATAGCACACTGACACTTTCCCTCACTGTCCTACTCTGTCCCTCCCTACAAACAAGATTTAGCACAGAATAGCACACTGATAATTTCTACGAGTGTCCTTCTCTGTCCCTAAACTCAAGGATTGAAAATATGGAACAGCAAAATTGGTTTAGAATAGAATAGCACACTGTCAGTTTCACTCACTGTACCTCTCTGTCCCTCAACTCAAGGATTGAAAATATGGTTCAGCAAAATAGTTTTAGAACAGAATAGCACACTGACACTTTCCCTCACTGTCCTACTCTGTCCCTCCCTACAAACAAGATTTAGCACAGAATAGCACACTGATAATTTCTACGAGTGTCCTTCTCTGTCCCTAAACTCAAGGATTGAAAATATGAAACAGCAAAATTGGTTTAGAACAGAATAGCACACTGTCAGTTTCACTCACTGTACCTCTCTGTCCCTCAACTCAAGGATTGAAAATATGGTTCAGCAAAATAGTTTTAGAACAGAATAGCACACTGACACTTTCCCTCACTGTCCTACTCTGTCCCTCCCTACAAACAAGATTTAGCACAGAATAGCACACTGATAATTTCTACGAGTGTCCTTCTCTGTCCCTAAACTCAAGGATTGAAAATATGGAACAGCAAAATTGGTTTAGAACAGAATAGCACACTGTCAGTTTCACTCACTGTACCTCTCTGTCCCTCAACTCAAGGATTGAAAATATGGTTCAGCAAAATAGTTTTAGAACAGAATAGCACACTGACACTTTCTCTCACTGTACTACTCTGTCCCTCACCTATAAACAAGATTTAGCACAGAATAGCACACTGATAATTTCTACGAGTGTCCTTCTCTGTCCCTAAACTCAAGGATTGAAAATATGGAACAGCAAAATTGGTTTAGAACAGAATAGCACACTGTCAGTTTCACTCACTGTACCTCTCTGTCCCTCAACTCAAGGATTGAAAATATGGTTCAGCAAAATAGTTTTAGAACAGAATAGCACACTGACACTTTCCCTCACTGTCCTACTCTGTCCCTCCCTACAAACAAGATTTAGCACAGAATAGCACACTGATAATTTCTACGAGTGTCCTTCTCTGTCCCTAAACTCAAGGTTTGAAAATATGGAACAGCAAAATTGGTTTAGAACAGAATAGCACACTGTCAGTTTCACTCACTGTACCTCTCTGTCCCTCAACTCAAGGATTGAAAATATGGTTCAGCAAAATAGTTTTAGAACAGAATAGCACACTGACACTTTCCCTCACTGTCCTACTCTGTCCCTCCCTACAAACACGATTTAGCACAGAATAGCACACTGATAATTTCTACGAGTGTCCTTCTCTGTCCCTAAACTCAAGGATTGAAAATATGGAACAGCAAAATTGGTTTAGAACAGAATAGCACACTGTCAGTTTCACTCACTGTACCTCTCTGTCCCTCAACTCAAGGATTGAAAATATGGTTCAGCAAAATAGTTTTAGAACAGAATAGCACACTGACACTTTCCCTCACTGTATTACTCTGTCCCTCCCTACAAACAAGATTTAGCACAGAATAGCACACTGATAATTTCTACGAGTGTCCTTCTCTGTCCCTAAACTCAAGGATTGAAAATATGGAACAGCAAAATTGGTTTAGAACAGAATAGCACACTGTCAGTTTCACTCACTGTACCTCTCTGTCCCTCAACTCAAGGATTGAAAATATGGTTCAGCAAAATAGTTTTAGAACAGAATAGCACACTGACACTTTCCCTCACTGTCCTACTCTGTCCCTCCCTACAAACAAGATTTAGCACAGAATAGCACACTGATAATTTCTATGAGTGTCCTTCTCTGTCCCTAAACTCAAGGATTGAAAATATGGAACAGCAAAATTGGTTTAGAACAGAATAGCACACTGTCAGTTTCACTCACTGTACCTCTCTGTCCCTCAACTCAAGGATTGAAAATATGGTTCAGCAAAATAGTTTTAGAACAGAATAGCACACTGACACTTTCCCTCACTGTATTACTCTGTCCCTCCCTACAAACAAGATTTAGCACAGAATAGCACACTGATAATTTCTACGAGTGTCCTTCTCTGTCCCTAAACTCAAGGATTGAAAATATGGAACAGCAAAATTGGTTTAGAACAGAATAGCACACTGTCAGTTTCACTCACTGTACCTCTCTGTCCCTCAACTCAAGGATTGAAAATATGGTTCAGCAAAATAGTTTTAGAACAGAATAGCACACTGACACTTTCCCTCACTGTCCTACTCTGTCCCTCCCTACAAACAAGATTTAGCACAGAATAGCACACTGATAATTTCTACGAGTGTCCTTCTCTGTCCCTAAACTCAAGGATTGAAAATATGGAACAGCAAAATTGGTTTAGAACAGAATAGCACACTGTCAGTTTCACTCACTGTACCTCTCTGTCCCTCAACTCAAGGATTGAAAATATGGTTCAGCAAAATAGTTTTAGAACAGAATAGCACACTGACACTTTCCCTCACTGTCCTACTCTGTCCCTCCCTACAAACAAGATTTAGCACAGAATAGCACACTGATAATTTCTACGAGTGTCCTTCTCTGTCCCTAAACTCAAGGATTGAAAATATGGAACAGCAAAATTGGTTTAGAATAGAATAGCACACTGTCAGTTTCACTCACTGTACCTCTCTGTCCCTCAACTCAAGGATTGAAAATATGGTTCAGCAAAATAGTTTTAGAACAGAATAGCACACTGACACTTTCCCTCACTGTCCTACTCTGTCCCTCCCTACAAACAAGATTTAGCACAGAATAGCACACTGATAATTTCTACGAGTGTCCTTCTCTGTCCCTAAACTCAAGGATTGAAAATATGAAACAGCAAAATTGGTTTAGAACAGAATAGCACACTGTCAGTTTCACTCACTGTACCTCTCTGTCCCTCAACTCAAGGATTGAAAATATGGTTCAGCAAAATAGTTTTAGAACAGAATAGCACACTGACACTTTCCCTCACTGTCCTACTCTGTCCCTCCCTACAAACAAGATTTAGCACAGAATAGCACACTGATAATTTCTACGAGTGTCCTTCTCTGTCCCTAAACTCAAGGATTGAAAATATGGAACAGCAAAATTGGTTTAGAACAGAATAGCACACTGTCAGTTTCACTCACTGTACCTCTCTGTCCCTCAACTCAAGGATTGAAAATATGGTTCAGCAAAATATTTTTAGAACAGAATAGCACACTGACACTTTCCCTCACTGTCCTACTCTGTCCCTCCCTACAAACAAGATTTAGCACAGAATAGCACACTGATAATTTCTACGAGTGTCCTTCTCTGTCCCTAAACTCAAGGATTGAAAATATGGAACAGCAAAATTGGTTTAGAACAGAATAGCACACTGTCAGTTTCACTCACTGTACCTCTCTGTCCCTCAACTCAAGGATTGAAAATATGGTTCAGCAAAATAGTTTTAGAACAGAATAGCACACTGACACTTTCCCTCACTGTCCTACTCTGTCCCTCCCTACAAACAAGATTTAGCACAGAATAGCACACTGATAATTTCTACGAGTGTAATTCTCTGTCCCTAAACTCAAGGATTGAAAATATGGAACAGCAAAATTGGTTTAGAACAGAATAGCACACTGTCAGTTTCACTCACTGTACCTCTATGTCCCTCAACTCAAGGATTGAAAATATGGTTCAGCAAAATAGTTTTAGAACAGAATAGCACACTGACACTTTCCCTCACTGTCCTACTCTGTCCCTCCCTACAAACAAGATTTAGCACAGAATAGCACACTGATAATTTCTACGAGTGTCCTTCTCTGTCCCTAAACTCAAGGTTTGAAAATATGGAACAGCAAAATTGGTTTAGAACAGAATAGCACACTGTCAGTTTCACTCACTGTACCTCTCTGTCCCTCAACTCAAGGATTGAAAATATGGTTCAGCAAAATAGTTTTAGAACAGAATAGCACACTGACACTTTCCCTCACTGTCCTACTCTGTCCCTCCCTACAAACACGATTTAGCACAGAATAGCACACTGATAATTTCTACGAGTGTCCTTCTCTGTCCCTAAACTCAAGGATTGAAAATATGGAACAGCAAAATTGGTTTAGAACAGAATAGCACACTGTCAGTTTCACTCACTGTACCTCTCTGTCCCTCAACTCAAGGATTGAAAATATGGTTCAGCAAAATAGTTTTAGAACAGAATAGCACACTGACACTTTCCCTCACTGTATTACTCTGTCCCTCCCTACAAACAAGATTTAGCACAGAATAGCACACTGATAATTTCTACGAGTGTCCTTCTCTGTCCCTAAACTCAAGGATTGAAAATATGGAACAGCAAAATTGGTTTAGAACAGAATAGCACACTGTCAGTTTCACTCACTGTACCTCTCTGTCCCTCAACTCAAGGATTGAAAATATGGTTCAGCAAAATAGTTTTAGAACAGAATAGCACACTGACACTTTCCCTCACTGTCCTACTCTGTCCCTCCCTACAAACAAGATTTAGCCTAGAATAGCACACTGATAATTTCTACGAGTGTCCTTCTCTGTCCCTAAACTCAAGGATTGAAAATATGGAACAGCAAAATTGGTTTAGAACAGAATAGCACACTGTCAGTTTCACTCACTGTACCTCTCTGTCCCTCAACTCAAGGATTGAAAATATGGTTCAGCAAAATAGTTTTAGAACAGAATAGCACACTGACACTTTCCCTCACTGTCCTACTCTGTCCCTCCCTACAAACAAGATTTAGCACAGAATAGCACACTGATAATTTCTACGAGTGTCCTTCTCTGTCCCTAAACTCAAGGATTGAAAATATGGAACAGCAAAATTGGTTTAGAATAGAATAGCACACTGTCAGTTTCACTCACTGTACCTCTCTGTCCCTCAACTCAAGGATTGAAAATATGGTTCAGCAAAATAGTTTTAGAACAGAATAGCACACTGACACTTTCCCTCACTGTCCTACTCTGTCCCTCCCTACAAACAAGATTTAGCACAGAATAGCACACTGATAATTTCTACGAGTGTCCTTCTCTGTCCCTAAACTCAAGGATTGAAAATATGAAACAGCAAAATTGGTTTAGAACAGAATAGCACACTGTCAGTTTCACTCACTGTACCTCTCTGTCCCTCAACTCAAGGATTGAAAATATGGTTCAGCAAAATAGTTTTAGAACAGAATAGCACACTGACACTTTCCCTCACTGTCCTACTCTGTCCCTCCCTACAAACAAGATTTAGCACAGAATAGCACACTGATAATTTCTACGAGTGTCCTTCTCTGTCCCTAAACTCAAGGATTGAAAATATGGAACAGCAAAATTGGTTTAGAACAGAATAGCACACTGTCAGTTTCACTCACTGTACCTCTCTGTCCCTCAACTCAAGGATTGAAAATATGGTTCAGCAAAATAGTTTTAGAACAGAATAGCACACTGACACTTTCTCTCACTGTACTACTCTGTCCCTCACCTATAAACAAGATTTAGCACAGAATAGCACACTGATAATTTCTACGAGTGTCCTTCTCTGTCCCTAAACTCAAGGATTGAAAATATGGAACAGCAAAATTGGTTTAGAACAGAATAGCACACTGTCAGTTTCACTCACTGTACCTCTCTGTCCCTCAACTCAAGGATTGAAAATATGGTTCAGCAAAATAGTTTTAGAACAGAATAGCACACTGACACTTTCCCTCACTGTCCTACTCTGTCCCTCCCTACAAACAAGATTTAGCACAGAATAGCACACTGATAATTTCTACGAGTGTCCTTCTCTGTCCCTAAACTCAAGGTTTGAAAATATGGAACAGCAAAATTGGTTTAGAACAGAATAGCACACTGTCAGTTTCACTCACTGTACCTCTCTGTCCCTCAACTCAAGGATTGAAAATATGGTTCAGCAAAATAGTTTTAGAACAGAATAGCACACTGACACTTTCCCTCACTGTCCTACTCTGTCCCTCCCTACAAACACGATTTAGCACAGAATAGCACACTGATAATTTCTACGAGTGTCCTTCTCTGTCCCTAAACTCAAGGATTGAAAATATGGAACAGCAAAATTGGTTTAGAACAGAATAGCACACTGTCAGTTTCACTCACTGTACCTCTCTGTCCCTCAACTCAAGGATTGAAAATATGGTTCAGCAAAATAGTTTTAGAACAGAATAGCACACTGACACTTTCCCTCACTGTATTACTCTGTCCCTCCCTACAAACAAGATTTAGCACAGAATAGCACACTGATAATTTCTACGAGTGTCCTTCTCTGTCCCTAAACTCAAGGATTGAAAATATGGAACAGCAAAATTGGTTTAGAACAGAATAGCACACTGTCAGTTTCACTCACTGTACCTCTCTGTCCCTCAACTCAAGGATTGAAAATATGGTTCAGCAAAATAGTTTTAGAACAGAATAGCACACTGACACTTTCCCTCACTGTCCTACTCTGTCCCTCCCTACAAACAAGATTTAGCACAGAATAGCACACTGATAATTTCTATGAGTGTCCTTCTCTGTCCCTAAACTCAAGGATTGAAAATATGGAACAGCAAAATTGGTTTAGAACAGAATAGCACACTGTCAGTTTCACTCACTGTACCTCTCTGTCCCTCAACTCAAGGATTGAAAATATGGTTCAGCAAAATAGTTTTAGAACAGAATAGCACACTGACACTTTCCCTCACTGTATTACTCTGTCCCTCCCTACAAACAAGATTTAGCACAGAATAGCACACTGATAATTTCTACGAGTGTCCTTCTCTGTCCCTAAACTCAAGGATTGAAAATATGGAACAGCAAAATTGGTTTAGAACAGAATAGCACACTGTCAGTTTCACTCACTGTACCTCTCTGTCCCTCAACTCAAGGATTGAAAATATGGTTCAGCAAAATAGTTTTAGAACAGAATAGCACACTGACACTTTCCCTCACTGTCCTACTCTGTCCCTCCCTACAAACAAGATTTAGCACAGAATAGCACACTGATAATTTCTACGAGTGTCCTTCTCTGTCCCTAAACTCAAGGATTGAAAATATGGAACAGCAAAATTGGTTTAGAACAGAATAGCACACTGTCAGTTTCACTCACTGTACCTCTCTGTCCCTCAACTCAAGGATTGAAAATATGGTTCAGCAAAATAGTTTTAGAACAGAATAGCACACTGACACTTTCCCTCACTGTCCTACTCTGTCCCTCCCTACAAACAAGATTTAGCACAGAATAGCACACTGATAATTTCTACGAGTGTCCTTCTCTGTCCCTAAACTCAAGGATTGAAAATATGGAACAGCAAAATTGGTTTAGAATAGAATAGCACACTGTCAGTTTCACTCACTGTACCTCTCTGTCCCTCAACTCAAGGATTGAAAATATGGTTCAGCAAAATAGTTTTAGAACAGAATAGCACACTGACACTTTCCCTCACTGTCCTACTCTGTCCCTCCCTACAAACAAGATTTAGCACAGAATAGCACACTGATAATTTCTACGAGTGTCCTTCTCTGTCCCTAAACTCAAGGATTGAAAATATGGAACAGCAAAATTGGTTTAGAACAGAATAGCACACTGTCAGTTTCACTCACTGTACCTCTCTGTCCCTCAACTCAAGGATTGAAAATATGGTTCAGCAAAATAGTTTTAGAACAGAATAGCACACTGACACTTTCCCTCGCTGTCCTACTCTGTCCCTCCCTACAAACAAGATTTAGCACAGAATAGCACACTGATAATTTCTACGAGTGTCCTTCTCTGTCCCTAAACTCAAGGATTGAAAATATGGAACAGCAAAATTGGTTTAGAACAGAATAGCACACTGTCAGTTTCACTCACTGTACCTCTCTGTCCCTCAACTCAAGAATTGAAAATATGGTTCAGCAAAATAGTTTTAGAACAGAATAGCACACTGACACTTTCCCTCACTGTCCTACTCTGTCCCTCCCTACAAACAAGATTTAGCACAGAATAGCACACTGATAATTTCTACGAGTGTCCTTCTCTGTCCCTAAACGTAAGGATTGAAAATATGGAACAGCAAAATTGGTTTAGAACAGAATAGCACACTGTCAGTTTCACTCACTGTACCTCTCTGTCCCTCAACTCAAGGATTGAAAATATGGTTCAGCAAAATAGTTTTAGAACAGAATAGCACACTGACACTTTCCCTCACTGTATTACTCTGTCCCTCCCTACAAACAAGATTTAGCACAGAATAGCACACTGATAATTTCTACGAGTGTCCTTCTCTGTCCCTAAACTCAAGGATTGAAAATATGGAACAGCAAAATTGGTTTAGAACAGAATAGCACACTGTCAGTTTCACTCACTGTACCTCTATGTCCCTCAACTCAAGGATTGAAAATATGGTTCAGCAAAATAGTTTTAGAACAGAATAGCACACTGACACTTTCCCTCACTGTCCTACTCTGTCCCTCCCTACAAACAAGATTTAGCACAGAATAGCACACTGATAATTTCTACGAGTGTCCTTCTCTGTCCCTAAACTCAAGGTTTGAAAATATGGAACAGCAAAATTGGTTTAGAACAGAATAGCACACTGTCAGTTTCACTCACTGTACCTCTCTGTCCCTCAACTCAAGGATTGAAAATATGGTTCAGCAAAATAGTTTTAGAACAGAATAGCACACTGACACTTTCCCTCACTGTCCTACTCTGTCCCTCCCTACAAACACGATTTAGCACAGAATAGCACACTGATAATTTCTACGAGTGTCCTTCTCTGTCCCTAAACTCAAGGATTGAAAATATGGAACAGCAAAATTGGTTTAGAACAGAATAGCACACTGTCAGTTTCACTCACTGTACCTCTCTGTCCCTCAACTCAAGGATTGAAAATATGGTTCAGCAAAATAGTTTTAGAACAGAATAGCACACTGACACTTTCCCTCACTGTATTACTCTGTCCCTCCCTACAAACAAGATTTAGCACAGAATAGCACACTGATAATTTCTACGAGTGTCCTTCTCTGTCCCTAAACTCAAGGATTGAAAATATGGAACAGCAAAATTGGTTTAGAACAGAATAGCACACTGTCAGTTTCACTCACTGTACCTCTCTGTCCCTCAACTCAAGAATTGAAAATATGGTTCAGCAAAATAGTTTTAGAACAGAATAGCACACTGACACTTTCCCTCACTGTCCTACTCTGTCCCTCCCTACAAACAAGATTTAGCCTAGAATAGCACACTGATAATTTCTACGAGTGTCCTTCTCTGTCCCTAAACTCAAGGATTGAAAATATGGAACAGCAAAATTGGTTTAGAACAGAATAGCACACTGTCAGTTTCACTCACTGTACCTCTCTGTCCCTCAACTCAAGGATTGAAAATATGGTTCAGCAAAATAGTTTTAGAACAGAATAGCACACTGACACTTTCCCTCACTGTCCTACTCTGTCCCTCCCTACAAACAAGATTTAGCACAGAATAGCACACTGATAATTTCTACGAGTGTCCTTCTCTGTCCCTAAACTCAAGGATTGAAAATATGGAACAGCAAAATTGGTTTAGAACAGAATAGCACACTGTCAGTTTCACTCACTGTACCTCTCTGTCCCTCAACTCAAGGATTGAAAATATGGTTCAGCAAAATAGTTTTAGAACAGAATAGCACACTGACACTTTCCCTCACTGTCCTACTCTGTCCCTCCCTACAAACAAGATTTAGCACAGAATAGCACACTGATAATTTCTACGAGTGTCCTTCTCTGTCCCTAAACTCAAGGATTGAAAATACGGAACAGCAAAATTGGTTTAGAACAGAATAGCACACTGTCAGTTTCACTCACTGTACCTCTCTGTCCCTCAACTCAAGGATTGAAAATATGGTTCAGCAAAATAGTTTTAGAACAGAATAGCACACTGACACTTTCCCTCACTGTCCTACTCTGTCCCTCCCTACAAACAAGATTTAGCACAGAATAGCACACTGATAATTTCTACGAGTGTAATTCTCTGTCCTTAAACTCAAGGATTGAAAATATGGAACAGCAAAATTGGTTTAGAACAGAATAGCACACTGTCAGTTTCACTCACTGTACCTCTATGTCCCTCAACTCAAGGATTGAAAATATGGTTCAGCAAAATAGTTTTAGAACAGAATAGCACACTGACACTTTCCCTCACTGTTATACTCTGTCCCTCCCTACAAACAAGATTTAGCACAGAATAGCACACTGATAATTTCTACGAGTGTCCTTCTCTGTCCCTAAACTCAAGGTTTGAAAATATGGAACAGCAAAATTGGTTTAGAACAGAATAGCACACTGTCAGTTTCACTCACTGTACCTCTCTGTCCCTCAACTCAAGGATTGAAAATATGGTTCAGCAAAATAGTTTTAGAACAGAATAGCACACTGACACTTTCCCTCACTGTCCTACTCTGTCCCTCCCTACAAACACGATTTAGCACAGAATAGCACACTGATAATTTCTACGAGTGTCCTTCTCTGTCCCTAAACTCAAGGATTGAAAATATGGAACAGCAAAATTGGTTTAGAACAGAATAGCACACTGTCAGTTTCACTCACTGTACCTCTCTGTCCCTCAACTCAAGGATTGAAAATATGGTTCAGCAAAATAGTTTTAGAACAGAATAGCACACTGACACTTTCCCTCACTGTATTACTCTGTCCCTCCCTACAAACAAGATTTAGCACAGAATAGCACACTGATAATTTCTACGAGTGTCCTTCTCTGTCCCTAAACTCAAGGATTGAAAATATGGAACAGCAAAATTGGTTTAGAACAGAATAGCACACTGTCAGTTTCACTCACTGTACCTCTCTGTCCCTCAACTCAAGGATTGAAAATATGGTTCAGCAAAATAGTTTTAGAACAGAATAGCACACTGACACTTTCCCTCACTGTCCTACTCTGTCCCTCCCTACAAACAAGATTTAGCCTAGAATAGCACACTGATAATTTCTACGAGTGTCCTTCTCTGTCCCTAAACTCAAGGATTGAAAATATGGAACAGCAAAATTGGTTTAGAACAGAATAGCACACTGTCAGTTTCACTCACTGTACCTCTCTGTCCCTCAACTCAAGGATTGAAAATATGGTTCAGCAAAATAGTTTTAGAACAGAATAGCACACTGACACTTTCCCTCACTGTCCTACTCTGTCCCTCCCTACAAACAAGATTTAGCACAGAATAGCACACTGATAATTTCTACGAGTGTCCTTCTCTGTCCCTAAACTCAAGGATTGAAAATATGGAACAGCAAAATTGGTTTAGAATAGAATAGCACACTGTCAGTTTCACTCACTGTACCTCTCTGTCCCTCAACTCAAGGATTGAAAATATGGTTCAGCAAAATAGTTTTAGAACAGAATAGCACACTGACACTTTCCCTCACTGTCCTACTCTGTCCCTCCCTACAAACAAGATTTAGCACAGAATAGCACACTGATAATTTCTACGAGTGTCCTTCTCTGTCCCTAAACTCAAGGATTGAAAATATGAAACAGCAAAATTGGTTTAGAACAGAATAGCACACTGTCAGTTTCACTCACTGTACCTCTCTGTCCCTCAACTCAAGGATTGAAAATATGGTTCAGCAAAATAGTTTTAGAACAGAATAGCACACTGACACTTTCCCTCACTGTCCTACTCTGTCCCTCCCTACAAACAAGATTTAGCACAGAATAGCACACTGATAATTTCTACGAGTGTCCTTCTCTGTCCCTAAACTCAAGGATTGAAAATATGGAACAGCAAAATTGGTTTAGAACAGAATAGCACACTGTCAGTTTCACTCACTGTACCTCTCTGTCCCTCAACTCAAGGATTGAAAATATGGTTCAGCAAAATAGTTTTAGAACAGAATAGCACACTGACACTTTCCCTCACTGTCCTACTCTGTCCCTCCCTACAAACAAGATTTAGCACAGAATAGCACACTGATAATTTCTACGAGTGTCCTTCTCTGTCCCTAAACTCAAGGATTGAAAATATGGAACAGCAAAATTGGTTTAGAACAGAATAGCACACTGTCAGTTTCACTCACTGTACCTCTCTGTCCCTCAACTCAAGGATTGAAAATATGGTTCAGCAAAATAGTTTTAGAACAGAATAGCACACTGACACTTTCCCTCACTGTCCTACTCTGTCCCTCCCTACAAACGCGATTTAGCACAGAATAGCACACTGATAATTTCTACGAGTGTCCTTCTCTGTCCCTAAACTCAAGGATTGAAAATATGGAACAGCAAAATTGGTTTAGAACAGAATAGCACACTGTCAGTTTCACTCACTGTACCTCTCTGTCGCTCAACTCAAGGATTGAAAATATGGTTCAGCAAAATAGTTTTAGAACAGAATAGCACACTGACACTTTCCCTCACTGTCCTACTCTGTCCCTCCCTACAAACAAGATTTAGCACAGAATAGCACACTGATAATTTCTACGAGTGTCCTTCTCTGTCCCTAAACTCAAGGATTGAAAATATGGAACAGCAAAATTGGTTTAGAACAGAATAGCACACTGTCAGTTTCACTCACTGTACCTCTCTGTCCCTCAACACAAGGATTGAAAATATGGTTCAGCAAAATAGTTTTAGAACAGAATAGCACACTGACACTTTCCCTCGCTGTCCTACTCTGTCCCTCCCTACAAACAAGATTTAGCACAGAATAGCACACTGATAATTTCTACGAGTGTCCTTCTCTGTCCCTAAACTCAAGGATTGAAAATATGGAACAGCAAAATTGGTTTAGAACAGAATAGCACACTGTCAGTTTCACTCACTGTACCTCTCTGTCCCTCAACTCAAGGATTGAAAATATGGTTCAGCAAAATAGTTTTAGAACAGAATAGCACACTGACACTTTCCCTCACTGTCCTACTCTGTCCCTCCCTACAAACAAGATTTAGCACAGAATAGCACACTGATAATTTCTACGAGTGTCCTTCTCTGTCCCTAAACTCAAGGATTGAAAATATGGAACAGCAAAATTGGTTTAGAACAGAATAGCACACTGTCAGTTTCACTCACTGTACCTCTCTGTCCCTCAACTCAAGAATTGAAAATATGGTTCAGCAAAATAGTTTTAGAACAGAATAGCACACTGACACTTTCCCTCACTGTCCTACTCTGTCCCTCCCTACAAACAAGATTTAGCACAGAATAGCACACTGATAATTTCTACGAGTGTCCTTCTCTGTCCCTAAACTCAAGGTTTGAAAATATGGAACAGCAAAATTGGTTTAGAACAGAATAGCACACTGTCAGTTTCACTCACTGTACCTCTCTGTCCCTCAACTCAAGGATTGAAAATATGGTTCAGCAAAATAGTTTTAGAACAGAATAGCACACTGACACTTTCCCTCACTGTCCTACTCTGTCCCTCCCTACAAACACGATTTAGCACAGAATAGCACACTGATAATTTCTACGAGTGTCCTTCTCTGTCCCTAAACTCAAGGATTGAAAATATGGAACAGCAAAATTGGTTTAGAACAGAATAGCACACTGTCAGTTTCACTCACTGTACCTCTCTGTCCCTCAACTCAAGGATTGAAAATATGGTTCAGCAAAATAGTTTTAGAACAGAATAGCACACTGACACTTTCCCTCACTGTATTACTCTGTCCCTCCCTACAAACAAGATTTAGCACAGAATAGCACACTGATAATTTCTACGAGTGTCCTTCTCTGTCCCTAAACTCAAGGATTGAAAATATGGAACAGCAAAATTGGTTTAGAACAGAATAGCACACTGTCAGTTTCACTCACTGTACCTCTCTGTCCCTCAACTCAAGGATTGAAAATATGGTTCAGCAAAATAGTTTTAGAACAGAATAGCACACTGACACTTTCCCTCACTGTCCTACTCTGTCCCTCCCTACAAACAAGATTTAGCCTAGAATAGCACACTGATAATTTCTACGAGTGTCCTTCTCTGTCCCTAAACTCAAGGATTGAAAATATGGAACAGCAAAATTGGTTTAGAACAGAATAGCACACTGTCAGTTTCACTCACTGTACCTCTCTGTCCCTCAACTCAAGGATTGAAAATATGGTTCAGCAAAATAGTTTTAGAACAGAATAGCACACTGACACTTTCCCTCACTGTCCTACTCTGTCCCTCCCTACAAACAAGATTTAGCACAGAATAGCACACTGATAATTTCTACGAGTGTCCTTCTCTGTCCCTAAACTCAAGGATTGAAAATATGGAACAGCAAAATTGGTTTAGAATAGAATAGCACACTGTCAGTTTCACTCACTGTACCTCTCTGTCCCTCAACTCAAGGATTGAAAATATGGTTCAGCAAAATAGTTTTAGAACAGAATAGCACACTGACACTTTCCCTCACTGTCCTACTCTGTCCCTCCCTACAAACAAGATTTAGCACAGAATAGCACACTGATAATTTCTACGAGTGTCCTTCTCTGTCCCTAAACTCAAGGATTGAAAATATGAAACAGCAAAATTGGTTTAGAACAGAATAGCACACTGTCAGTTTCACTCACTGTACCTCTCTGTCCCTCAACTCAAGGATTGAAAATATGGTTCAGCAAAATAGTTTTAGAACAGAATAGCACACTGACACTTTCCCTCACTGTCCTACTCTGTCCCTCCCTACAAACAAGATTTAGCACAGAATAGCACACTGATAATTTCTACGAGTGTCCTTCTCTGTCCCTAAACTCAAGGATTGAAAATATGGAACAGCAAAATTGGTTTAGAACAGAATAGCACACTGTCAGTTTCACTCACTGTACCTCTCTGTCCCTCAACTCAAGGATTGAAAATATGGTTCAGCAAAATAGTTTTAGAACAGAATAGCACACTGACACTTTCCCTCACTGTCCTACTCTGTCCCTCCCTACAAACAAGATTTAGCACAGAATAGCACACTGATAATTTCTACGAGTGTCCTTCTCTGTCCCTAAACTCAAGGATTGAAAATATGGAACAGCAAAATTGGTTTAGAACAGAATAGCACACTGTCAGTTTCACTCACTGTACCTCTCTGTCCCTCAACTCAAGGATTGAAAATATGGTTCAGCAAAATAGTTTTAGAACAGAATAGCACACTAACACTTTCCCTCACTGTCCTACTCTGTCCCTCCCTACAAACAAGATTTAGCACAGAATAGCACACTGATAATTTCTACGAGTGTCCTTCTCTGTCCCTAAACTCAAGGATTGAAAATATGGAACAGCAAAATTGGTTTAGAACAGAATAGCACACTGTCAGTTTCACTCACTGTACCTCTCTGTCCCTCAACTCAAGGATTGAAAATATGGTTCAGCAAAATAGTTTTAGAACAGAATAGCACACTGACACTTTCCCTCACTGTCCTACTCTGTCCCTCCCTACAAACACGATTTAGCACAGAATAGCACACTGATAATTTCTACGAGTGTCCTTCTCTGTCCCTAAACTCAAGGATTGAAAATATGGAACAGCAAAATTGGTTTAGAACAGAATAGCACACTGTCAGTTTCACTCACTGTACCTCTCTGTCCCTCAACTCAAGGATTGAAAATATGGTTCAGCAAAATAGTTTTAGAACAGAATAGCACACTGACACTTTCCCTCACTGTCCTACTCTGTCCCTCCCTACAAACAAGATTTAGCACAGAATAGCACACTGATAATTTCTACGAGTGTCCTTCTCTGTCCCTAAACTCAAGGATTGAAAATATGGAACAGCAAAATTGGTTTAGAACAGAATAGCACACTGTCAGTTTCACTCACTGTACCTCTCTGTCCCTCAACTCAAGGATTGAAAATATGGTTCAGCAAAATAGTTTTAGAACAGAATAGCACACTGACACTTTCCCTCGCTGTCCTACTCTGTCCCTCCCTACAAACAAGATTTAGCACAGAATAGCACACTGATAATTTCTATGAGTGTCCTTCTCTGTCCCTAAACTCAAGGATTGAAAATATGGAACAGCAAAATTGGTTTAGAACAGAATAGCACACTGTCAGTTTCACTCACTGTACCTCTCTGTCCCTCAACTCAAGGATTGAAAATATGGTTTAGCAAAATAGTTTTAGAACAGAATAGCACACTGACACTTTCCCTCACTGTCCTACTCTGTCCCTCCCTACAAACAAGATTTAGCACAGAATAGCACACTGATAATTTCTACGAGTGTCCTTCTCTGTCCCTAAACTCAAGGATTGAAAATATGGAACAGCAAAATTGGTTTAGAACAGAATAGCACACTGTCAGTTTCACTCACTGTACCTCTCTGTCCCTCAACTCAAGAATTGAAAATATGGTTCAGCAAAATAGTTTTAGAACAGAATAGCACACTGACACTTTCCCTCACTGTCCTACTCTGTCCCTCCCTACAAACAAGATTTAGCACAGAATAGCACACTGATAATTTCTACGAGTGTCCTTCTCTGTCCCTAAAGTCAAGGATTGAAAATATGGAACAGCAAAATTGGTTTAGAACAGAATAGCACACTGCCAGTTTCACTCACTGTACCTCTCTGTCCCTCAACTCAAGGATTGAAAATATGTTTCAGCAAAATAGTTTTAGAACAGAATAGCACACTGACACTTTCCCTCACTGTCCTACTCTGTCCCTCCCTACAAACAAGATTTAGCACAGAATAGCACACTGATAATTTCTACGAGTGTCCTTCTCTGTCCCTAAACTCAAGGATTGAAAATATGGAACAGCAAAATTGGTTTAGAACAGAATAGCACACTGTCAGTTTCACTCACTGTACCTCTCTGTCCCTCAACTCAAGGATTGAAAATATGGTTCAGCAAAATAGTTTTAGAACAGAATAGCACACTGACACTTTCCCTCACTGTCCTACTCTGTCCCTCCCTACAAACAAGATTTAGCACAGAATAGCACACTGATAATTTCTACGAGTGTCCTTCTCTGTCCCTAAACTCAAGGATTGAAAATATGGAACAGCAAAATTGGTTTAGAACAGAATAGCACACTGCCAGTTTCACTCACTGTACCTCTCTGTCCCTCAACTCAAGGATTGAAAATATGGTTCAGCAAAATAGTTTTAGAACAGAATAGCACACTGACACTTTCCCTCACTGTCCTACTCTGTCCCTCCCTACAAACAAGATTTAGCACAGAATAGCACACTGATAATTTCTACGAGTGTCCTTCTCTGTCCCTAAACTCAAGGATTGAAAATATGGAACAGCAAAATTGGTTTAGAACAGAATAGCACACTGTCAGTTTCACTCACTGTACCTCTCTGTCCCTCAACTCAAGGATTGAAAATATGGTTCAGCAAAATAGTTTTAGAACAGAATAGCACACTGACACTTTCCCTCACTGTCCTACTCTGTCCCTCCCTACAAACAAGATTTAGCACAGAATAGCACACTGATAATTTCCACGAGTGTCCTTCTCTGTCCCTAAACTCAAGGATTGAAAATATGGAACAGCAAAATTGGTTTAGAACAGAATAGCACACTGTCAGTTTCACTCACTGTACCTCTCTGTCCCTCAACTCAAGGATTGAAAATATGGTTCAGCAAAATAGTTTTAGAACAGAATAGCACACTGACACTTTCCCTCACTGTACCTCTCTGTCCCTAAACTCAAGGACTGAAAATATGGTTCAGCAAGATTGGTTTAGAACAGAATAGCACACTGACACTTTCCCTCACTGTACCTCTCTGTCCCTACAAACAAGGATTAGCACAGAATAGCACACTGTCACTGACACTCTCCCTACCTATCCTTATTTGTCCCTAAACACAAGGAATCCAGGATTAGTAAAGGAAAAATAATGACACTGTCCCTGCCTATGCTTCTCTTTCCCTGCTCCGGAACACACTACACAAGGCCGCCGCGCTGGCGGCCTTTTATAGTGTGGGGCGTGTACTAAACCCCCTCAGCAATAATTGGCCACAGGCATCCTGCCTGTGGCCAATCATTGCTCTCCTCGCTGCCGGCGCTGTGATTGGCCAAGCATGCGGGGTCACAGTGCATGCTTGGCCAATCACAGCGCCTGGATGACACTGCGATGGCGTAGTGCATTGTGGGCCGTTCGCGTCACTCGAATTTGGCGCGAACGGCCCAAATCGTTCGATCTTCGTCGAACGATCGAACAGCCGATGTTCGAGTCGAACGTATGTTCGACTCGAACACGAAGCTCATCCCTAATGGCAGCATACACCTTTGGGTTGTGGCTCAGCCCCCCCACAACCTGATAGGACAGTTTAGCTATTAAGCCCAGAGCGGGCCCCCGCCCAGGTATTCTCTTTTTTTTTCCTCACCTAAGACCTGACAAGGACATCAAAGATGAAGAACCCCCTTACCGCTTCGCCCCAGCCAAGTTCTAGCCTCTCCTAGGTGGAAGTCCTATCCTGTACAGCCTCTAAATGAGCTCTATGGAAGGAACCCCACTCTGATGGTCTCAGGGGTATGTGCCAGTTTCTTTCTTACAAACCTTAAATAGGTTTGTTATGCAGCGACCTCCAGATCTCCTTTGCACCCTTTTCACTAACCTGAGCCTTGTAGTCCCACAAGCATCCCGGTCCGATAAGTTCCAGCTCTTCACTGACCTTAATCAGGTCTCTATAGCGGCCTCCAGCTCTCCTGTGTGTCTGTACAAAAATCGGGCTTTCTGAGCCCTGTAGTCTCACAGCATGCATGGCGCTGAGCGTCCAGCTACTTCCGCGCATGCGCAGACAACAGAGAGGTATCCCACAGGCTCTCCAATGGTGATTCCTGTGTTTGCCAGTTTCCAAGATTGCACCGGCTCGCACACAACGCTACGGCGCATGCGCGGTCATGACGTCATCACTGGGCTACGGCGGCGGCAGTTTTAAAAACCAAAACCTTTCTGCTGTTTTTTCTCTTGAACACTGCACCTGTCAACAGAGTTTTTCGGTGGGATAGATTGCACTGCTGTCTCTTCTTTAAGGTAAGCTTCTTGAATCTATTTTCCTTTACTGGGTTTCACCTTACCTACTGCCTGCATGCTCATTTCCTACTATCTGTTGTAGGGGGACTATATCACTCCTCATGGAGGTCGCTGCCCCGGTAGACCATCACCAGCCTAATAGGTAAGGGGGGGAAAGATTGGTAAGTAGTGAGGATCGAAAAAGAGAGCCTGTCACTAATGCTGTCTAAATTGGACAGCCCTATCACGTCGGCCAGATTGTCGGGTTCAAGATGACAAGAGCCAGCTAGAAGGAGCCCAAGCCATAGACAAAGCCGCTCAGATCGTGGTAGAAGTCGCTCACGCACAAGGCGAAGTCGCTCAAGTCGCAGAAGGAGCCGTTCAAAATCCTATTCACGGCACAGACACTCCCACAGGAGGTCTAATTCACGCAGACTCTCTCCTCCCCCTCAGCATTTCGTCCATCAGGGAATTCATGCTGGGTTTGCGGTGCCATAGCACTTCTGGACAAGCTGACCTGTCGCACGTGCTTGGACGAAGCAACTAGAGACAGAGAGCCAAGCAGAGAACCGGCTATATTTACATCCCTGCAAATTGCAGAATCTGAAACAAGCAGATCAGTGCAAGACACTTCACCTGCAACTCCCTCCACATCTAAAAAGTCAGAAACCCTATCTGACAATGAGGACTTGGAGGTATCTACCGGGTTTGACTTCTCACTTATAGAACCCTTCATAAAATCAGTGAAGGAAGCTATAGAATGGGAGGAGGAAAAAGTAACTCCGCAAAAAGCGAAGAAATATTTTCAGAATCTCAAAAAAGAACCAGAAACCTTCCCATTTATCAAAGAACTGGAAGACTTAATTGAAGATGAATGGCAAAAACCTGAGAAGAAGACCAGTCTCAGCAATAGACTTGCCAAACTGTATCCACTAAAAGAATCCAGTGTCAATCCACTAGTAACACCACCAGTGGTAGACTCCTCCCTGATGCGCCTAGCCCGGCACGTAACTCTTCCAATAGAAGATGCGGTCACATTTAAGGATGTATTAGACAGAAAGATCGATCTGGATCTTAAAAGAGCCTACCTATCTGCAGGTGGTGCCTGCAGACCAGCAATAACACTAGCAGCAGTGGGAAGGGCTATCTCAAGCTGGTCCTCCAACGCTGAGAAGTTGATAGCAGAAGGCGTGGAACAAGAGCGAGTAATCACAGCTCTCCAGGAACTCAGCCTTGCAGGCGATTTTGTCGCAGAAGCCTCTGTAGACATGATAAAGTCAACATCCAGAGCAATGTTAAGCTCAATGATGGCCAGGAGGACACTCTGGCTAAAACCATGGTCAGCAGACCCCTCCTCAAAGTCCAACTGTGTAGGATCCCATTTGACGGCTCAAACCTCTTCGGGGAGAAGCTGGACTCGGCCATTCATAAGTCACCGGCGGAAAGTCTGGACTCATTCCTTCAGACAGAAGGCCTAGACAACAAAGGCCACCTACATTCAGACGGAACCTCCCAGATAGATACAGGGAGTCAAAGTCCTATAAGCCCGGCAGGGAGTACAGAAAAAATTGGAAGAACCCACAGTTATCCTTCCTAAAACTCCAAAAGTCCAAGACCCCTACCCCGGGGGACCAGAAGTCTTTTTGAAGATGCGTCCGCCCAACCAACTGTAGTAGGAGCCAGACTAAAGGACTTCAAGCAGGTTTGGGCGGAGATAATAAGAGACCCATGGACAGTGGCTACTCTCCAAGATGGACACAAATGGAGGTTCAAGAATCGACCTCCCAGAGACCAATTTGTCAAAACCAGAATTCTAACATCCAGGGAAAAGAAGCTCATATTGGCAGAATATGTCCAAGATCTAATCCAAAAACAGGCCACAGTGGACGTCCCACCTCCACAAAGGGGAAAAGGTTTCTACTCCCCTCTGTTTTTGGTAAAGAAAAAGACCGGGGATCTGCGCCCTGTCCTAGACCTAAAAAGTCTCAATCGCTCAATCCTGGTGGAGACTTTCAAGATGGAAAGTTTACAGTCAATCCTCTATGCCACAAATGTCGGCGACTGGATGCTCTCTGTGGATTTAAAGGACGCTTACCTGCATGTTCCCATTCACACCGCATTCCAGAAGTTTCTCCGCTTCTCGGTAAACCACTAACACTTTCAGTTTCAAAGTCTTCCGTTCGGGATTTCTACCGCTCCCAGAACATTTACCAAGGTCCTGCTACCAGTGATAGCTCTACTAAGGGAGCAAGGATTGAGAGTCCACCATTATCTGGACGACATCCTATTGCTTGCAGACAACCAAGAGTCTCTTTTACTCCACCGAGACACTCTAACATCCACCTTGCAAAAATTTGGGTGGCTGATAAACTGGAAGAAAAGCAATCTCCAACCTACTCAGAGAATGGTCTTCCTGGGGGCAAAACTGGATACCAGACTCAACACCATACAACTCCCTCAAGAGAAAATTCCTATCATAATCCAGAGGGCAAAGAGATTACTCTTATCCAACACACTCCCAGCCAGAGTGTCTCAGCATCATGGGGTCGCTATCAGCAACCATTCCTATGGTCCAATGGGCCCAGTGGAACACAAGACCTCTCCAGATGTCATTTTTGAGACAGTGGAACGGGGTATCGATGTCTCAGCGAATCAACATCCAGAAGAAGGTCAAACAATCACTATGGTGGTGGACCCGATTCCACAACCTAAAAAGGTACAAACGCATAGTTACCCCTCCCCAGGAGGTGATTAGTTGGGATTCCAGCAGGGAAGGCTGGGGAGCACACTACCAGCATCTCGCAGTCCAAGGCCTGTGGTCTTTCGAGACACAGGATGTGGTATCGAACATCCTAGAGATGAAAGCAGCTTTCCAGGCTCTACTAGCTTTCAGTCCCCTCCTGAAAGGGAAAGAAGTCCTGTTGAAGATGGACAACAGGGTAGCAGTTGCCTATATCAATAGGCAAGGAGGCACCAAAAGCTGATCCATGATGCAGGAAGTCCGCCCAGTCCTCGAATGGGCGCAAGTGAATCTATCGGCGTTAAGGGCGATGTATGTCCCAAGAACCCAGAACCAACTGGCCGACACGCTAAGCAGAAACTTTGTTTCCAACAACAAATGGGCTCTGAGTCACCAATCCTTTTCCCTCATAGCAAGAACTTGGGGCATGCCGGATATAGATCTGGCAGCGACTCCAAACAATGCGAAGTGCCGGAGGTACCTGAAAAGCACCCCCTGCCCATTAGCGGAGGGGACAGATTGCCTACAACACGAGTGGAACTTCCATCTGGGTTACATCTTTCCCCTGACACCTCTCATACCGAGATTTCTTCTCAGGCTCAAGAGGTCATCTTCCACAGTGATAACAGTCCTTCCTTTTTGGCTGAGACGACCTTGGTTTACCACTCTCCTTCAGCTGAATACAGTGAGACCCTTACCGCTTCCACCAGCAGCGGATCTACTCTCCCAGGGGCAACTTCTTCATCCATCCCCGGAAAGGATGCATCTGACAGCCTGGAGATTGAAAGGGCTAGGTTCTTGAACCAAGGTTGCTCCCAAAAAGTGGTAGAAACTCTTCTTCAAGCCAGAAGATGCACCACCAACAGTACCTATAAGAGGATCTGGGAGAAGTTTCTCTCAGTTGCACAGCAACAAAACTGGAACCCATCATCTCCAACAGTTGCTCAAATCCTTGAGTTTCTCCAGTTAGGCCTAGAGAAAGGCCTTGGGTCAAGTACCTTAAAAGTTCACGTGTCAGCATTATCAGCTATGACAGGAATCAAGTGGGCGCAAGAGCCCCTAGTTATTCAGTTCCAGAGGGCCTGCCTAAAGATAAGGCCTCCTAGAAAGCCTTCCTTCCCGACTTGGGATCTTTCGGTCGTACTAGAAGTTCTATCACACGAACCATTCTTTCCGTTAGAAAACATCTCCTTATGGGACTTAACACTTAAAGTCACTTTCTTAATTGCAATCACATCGGCCAAGAGAGTCTCAGAGATGCAAGCTCTACTGGCAAAAGAACCATACTTGATTGTCTACCCAGATAAAGTAGTCCTAAGACCATCCAATCGGTTTATTCCGAAGGTGTCATCCTCCTTCCACTTCAATCAGGAGATTAACCTTCCTGCTCTCTCCACAGAACAAGGGGATCCACATCCGCTGGATGTAAGAACTAACATTCTAACCTACCTGTCAACAACAAACGGCCTTAGGAAGTCGGAAAACCTCCTGGTCATCCCACACGGCTTTAGAAGAGGTCAAGCAGCAACCTCTCGCACCATCGCAGCATGGCTGGTGAAGATCATCAAAAAGGTTTATTCACTGAGTCAAACGCAAATACCTGAGGGCTTAAAGGCACATTCTACAAGGGCAATGGCGACTTCCTGGGCGGCCTACTGCTGAGTGTCCTCGGAAACTATTTGCCGAGCAGCGACCTGGTCCTCAAGGAATACCTTTATTTCTCATTACAAGGTGGACTCTGACAGATTATCCACGGCAGAGTTTGGACGAGCAATTATTCAGTCCAACACCTCTATTCCATGTAAATAAAAAAATTGTCTTTATGCTCAGACCCACCCAGTCTGCGAGTTATTCACCCAAAGGAGTATGCTGCCATGATGCGACAGGAAAATTGAAAATTGTATACGCACCTTTCCGTAATTTTCCTTTCCTGTCGCATCTTCATGGCAGCATACAGATGCCCACCCGTCTTAGGTGAGGTATATATATATACTAGAATACCTGGGTGGGGGCCCGCTCCGGGCTTAATAGCTAAACGGTCCTATCAGTTTATGGGGGGCGGAGCCACAACCCAAAGGTGTATGCTGCCAATAAGATGCATCAGGAAAGGAAAATTACGGAAAGGTGAGTATACAATTTTCCATTATTTCAGTGAGGTCTCTTGGCAGCAGCAGAGTGTTATATCATGTTATCTGTCAACCAAAGTAGAAGTTTGGATTTAGGATGTTACCATTTATTGGCTAACTGAATAGATTGCAATGCAATCTTTTAGTGCACATTCAATTGCCTAAAGAATAGGTCGGTTTAGGGTAGAGGTCAGTGTAGGAATCAGCTAGGTTAGTGTATTGGTCAGATAGGTCAGTGCAGTGGTCAGTATAGGAATTGGGTAGGCTTGTGTAGTGGTCAGGTAGGTCGGTGTAGGAATTAGGTTGGTCAGTACTACTGTACTAGTGGAAGGGACTCAGGGAGTGCTAAAAGTCAGCGGATTAGGGGGTGAACATTTCTTGCCTTGCCCCGGGTGCTGACAACCCACGCTACGCCACTGGGACAGACAAATATGAATAGTGTAGGATTACCTGTGTGTCGGACTACCCTTTTGTCTATTGACATATAAAGGCTATTAGGTATTAAGTGTGCTACTACTGCCAACCATAATGAGTCTGGGAGGATAAGCAGTGTCTTTGCTCTCATCTTCAAATTATGCCTACTTTTAAAAAATATCATTTATACTAGCTTATGCTCATTACTATTTATTTTTTTGTTTGTCTGTGTTCTGATTTTCATTGTGCAATTGTGTAAACAACTGTATTTCCTGTCGCATCTTCATGGCAGCATACACCTTTGGGTTGTGGCTCAGCCCCCCACAACCTGATAGGACAGTTTAGCTATTAAGCCCAGAGCGGGCCCCCGCCCAGGTATTCTCTTTTTTTTCCCTCACCTAAGACCTGACAAGGACATCAAAGATGAAGAACCCCCTTACCGCTTCGCCCCAGCCAGGTTCTAGCCTCTCCTGGGTGAAAGTCCTATCCTGTACAGCCTCTAAATGAGCTCTATGGAAGGAACCCCACTCTGATGGTCTCAGCGGTATGTGCCAGTTTCTTTCTTACAAACCTTAAATAGGTTTGTTATGCAGCGACCTCCAGCTCTCCTGTGCACCCTTTTCACTAACCTGAGCCTTGTAGTCCCACAAGCATCCCGGTCCGATAAGTGCCAGCTCTTCACCGACCTTAATCAGGTCTCTATAGCGGCCTCCAGCTCCCCTGTGTGTCTGTACAAACAATCGGGCTTTCTGAGCCCTGTAGTCCCACAGCATGCATGGTGCTGAGCGTCCAGCTACTTCCGCGCATGCGCAGACAACAGAGAGGTGTCCCACAGGCTCTCCAATGGTGATTCCTGTGTCTGCCAGTTTCCAAGATTGCGCCGGCTCGCACACGACACTACGGCGCATGCGCGGTCATGACGTCATCACTGGGCGACGGAGGCGGCAGTTTTAAAAACCAAAACCTTTCTGCTGTTTTTTCTCTTGAACACTGCACCTGTCAACAGCGTTTTTCGGTGGGATAGATTGCACTGCTGTCTCTTCTTTAAGGTAAGCTTCTTGGATCTATTTTCCTTTACTGGGTTTCACCTTACCTACTGCCTGCATGCTCATTTCCTACTATCTGTTGTAGGGGGGACTATATCACTCCTCATGGAGGTCGCTGCCCCGGTAGACCATCACCAGCCTAATAGGTAAGGGGGGAAAGATTGGTAAGTAGTGAAGATCGAAAAAGAGAGCCTGTCACTAATGCTGTCTAAATTGGACAGCCCTATCAGGTCGGCCAGATCGTTGGGTTCAAGACGACAAGAGCCATCTAGAAGGAGCCCAAGCCATAGACAAAGCCGCTCAGATCGTGGTAGAAGACGCTCACGCACAAGGCGAAGTCGCTCAAGTCGCAGAAGGAGCCGTTCAAAATCCTATTCACGGCACAGACACTCCCACAGGAGGTCTCCTTCACGCAGACGCTGTCCTCCCCATCAGCATTCCCGTCCATCAGGGAATTCATGCTGGGTTTGCGGTGCCATAGCACTTCTGGACAAGCTGATGTGACGGACTGGGGTTTATATGGTCACAAAACAGACACCCCAAAGCAAAGTACATACTCATTTTTTTAAATTTTATTTCTAGCAAAGAAATACCTTCCTGCTATTCTAGCAAGAACCAGTAGATGGCAGAGAAGGTACACAAACAGAGTTTATATAAGGCCACCTATCATGTGACTGGAGTCAAACGATTTCCAGCCATAAAACCCAGTGGTCTTGTCTTATGCTGTTGTGTGATTCTTTGCAGGTATGTACTCTAAATCGTTCCTAATCTGCATTAAACTATAATAGAAAGATTCTTAAACATCTGTAGCAGATGCAGGGAAAGTTACAGCAGACTGTATGTTATAGTTTTACTGCTATTAGAAGTTAGAACAGCATGTGTGAGAAACAAGTGAAAAGGACATAAAAACATGAAAATACTGCATTAGTCAGAATAAATGTCTATGAGAAGCACTAAACCGTTCTAGATAAGTATATTGAAACTTGGTTTATACAAGTTCCATAAAGTTAGAAGAGCACATGTTGAAAACTGATATTCTTATGAAAAACCTATATGTAAAGCTATGCATTGCTTCATGTGCACCATCTAGTGGTTAAAAAAGAGAACTACCGAAATAATGTTTGTATTAAACCATTATTGCACAGTTAAAGTGTACCATAAAAAAATCATCATCTATAACACGGAATAACATGAATATATATGTTATTAAAATATAACAATGTTTTTTGTGTAACTACGTTTTAAAATACTTCAGTTAAAATCTGTATTATATATTGTTAATAGTTATAAACATGTGATTATAAAAATGTAAAAGATGTATTGTTATGTAAAAGTCAAAAGATTTCCAGCCATAAAACCCAGTGGTCCTGTCTTATGCTGTTGTGTGATTCTTTGCAGTCCACGCCAAGCTGATCACCATATCTCATCACGTCTACAATTATCGTCTCTCTTAATTCACATTTTGAGGCCGGTAACATTTTGGGGGCTCGTGCCGGGATTCGTTGTGTTACCAGTGAGAGGGAAGCGCGAGACAAGCGTGAGACTACTACAGAGCTACAAGGAGAGTCGTGAGTGTCGTCTGCCTTGTGAGTGCAAGTCTTCAGAGTGCAACAGATATGGCGTCTCCTCGTCGTGCGCTGATGTGGGATATCCGGAAACAACTTCATCTGCTTAGTGAAGAACAGCTGCATAGCCTCGCTATTACGCTGGAAGATGAAAGAGATGTGGACGTTCCATCAGTGACTGGTACCAATGAAATGGAACTCGTTGAATTTATTGTAGACTACATGAGAAGCGATCAGCTGGAGAAGTTAGAAGATCAAGGCATGTCATACCTACTCATCATCCAAGACAAGATCAATGAACTAAAACTTAACAAGGAAAGTACACCAACTGTGGACATTGCAACCGCTGCAAAAAAAATAAGTAGTGGGACTGCAAGGACTGAACAGGTATCGGAGGTGGTGAGATTAACTGACGTTGTTGCTTTATTGCCACGTAGAGAATTCAAAATGCATGGTGGTGTAATTTCAGATCATGGTTCGGACATGAGTTACAGTAGCGCGTGCAGACAAATTGACGAGGGTCTAACAGAAAAATTCCTTGAATCTGAAATTATACGCACCGTGTTGAGAATAATCAAACCTGGTCATTTTAAAGATATGTTGACTGACAAAGATGATCTTACTGTTGCTGAATTGAAAAGGTTTTTGAAGTCACATATGAGAGAACGAAGTGGTAATGAGTTATTTCAGGACCTTAGCAATGCTACCCAGCAAGAAAGAGAAACAGCACAACAATTTGTTTACAGGCTAGTGGGGTTAAAACAAAAAGTTCTGTCCACATCACAACATGATAGGCGAGAGCTTAACTATGACAAAAAACTGGTGCAAGGCATATTCCTTCATACACTGTATCAGGGACTAAACGAAAAAAACTCTAATGTTAGACGAGATATCAAGCCTTACGTGTCTGATTTGACAGTAACGGATGACTTTATCATAGAGCAGGTCACCAGATCAGTTGATGAGGAAACAGAAAGACAGAGACGCTTAAACAGTGCACCTAAACATAAACCTCTTACTGTTCATTCATCACAGACACCAGGTAATAGTGAAAAAGACACCTTGCAAAAGAGAGTTGAGGAAGATGCTAGAGCAAATCACACTGCATTAACGGAACTAACAACACAGGTTTCTGCTCTCACAAAGAACCTGGAAAAGATGATGAAGCAAACTCCTGTTGTTGGAAACCAAAGGACTAAGCCACTAAACAATGTTCAAGTTCCAGATACAGCTCACTGCAAACCCAGGTGTGATGATTGCATTAAACGAGAGAGTCAGAACTGCTACCACTGTTTCTACTGTGGTTGGACAGGACACAGAGCGGTTGATTGCTTGAAGAAAAGAAGGCAGTCGGGAAACGACAGACGGTCACTGGGAAGGGACAACCAGTGACCACCTCAAATGATCTGTCCCGTGCGAAGGTAAACAGGGTATTCACCCACCGGTCAACTAGAACACTCCCAAAAGAGAAGGGATTCTCCAAACAACACGTAGCACAATTAATTGGAGGAAAATGCCTACTGTCATGTCGGATGAATGGTGTTCCGGTTGACATGTTGATAGACACAGGAGCTCAGGTCAGCATTGTCGGGAAGGCATGGTTAGAAGAGTTTCTACCCAGCGTCTCCATTAGGCACATACAAGATTTACTTTGTGATGACAACTTATCTATTACAGCTGCAAATGGTTCTATCATTCCATTCATCGGATGGATTGAAGTCTGCCTGGAATTCGAAAGTAGTGGACATGGAAACTCAGCCATCTATGTGCCAATGCTGGTGAGTGACTGCTGTAATGGCAATCCAATTCTTGGGTTTAATGTGATCGAAGAATTGATCAGAGAAAACCGTGACCGACCAAACAGCACCCAAAACCTGACTATCTTGCTGAGTGAAGCTATGAAAGTAAGACAGAGTATAGCGAATAACATTGTCAATGCTGTCAGTCAAGCAACTGACCCAGGAGAAATATCCGATAGTCGTATGGACAAAGTGGGGAAGAAGGGACTCCAGATTAAAGGAGGCGAGATCTGTGAAGTCAAATGCAGAATTAGAGCATGGCCAAAAGGAGGAATCATGCCATTTGAACCACTTCCAGAATATCCAGTTGAGGAAGGACTTGAACTATTTCCTTCAGTGGTAGATGTGCCAAGTGGGTTCTCTAAACTGGTGAAGATACCTATACTGAACCGTGCTCAGCATGACATCTACCTTCCGCCCAGAACAGTATTGGGTACCATTTCTCCAGCAGCTGAAATTCTACCATTGTCTCCAAACAAAGACGATGGAAAGGGAATTGACCAGAAGAAAAGGGCGTTTCATGTAAACCAGTTGAATCAAGTGGACACTGGAAATCAGCTATCCACTAACAAATCTGTTAAGTGGCACCCACCTGTCAATTTGGAAGATCTCTCAGAAGAAGAACAGGAGATAGCGAGACAAATGTTATATGACGAATCAGATGTCTTTGCTCGAAATGAGGGAGACATAGGATGCATTCCTAACCTGAAATTGAGGATAAATCTGAAAGATGAAACTCCTGTCCAGAAACGCTACAATTCGATACCGAAACCCCTATACAAGGAAGTGAAAGAATATATCCAAAACCTTCTTGACCGAGGTTGGGTAACAAAATCTTCTTCCGCATATTCATCACCGGTTGTCTGTGTTCGAAAGAAGGACAGTAGCCCACGACTATGTGTTGACTTTAGGGAGTTAAACCGAAAGACTATCCCAGATAGACATCCACTACCCAGAATACAAGATCTGCTGGATAGCTTAGGAGGATTTACATGGTTCTCAATCCTGGACCAGGGTAGTGCATATCATCAAGGCTTTGTGCATGAAGACTCTAGACATCTGACGGCTTTTAGCACCCCCTGGGGACTCCTGGAGTGGAATCGTATTCCGTTCGGATTAACTAATGCCCCAGCAGCTTTTCAGAGATGCATGGAAAATGTACTAGAGGGCATCAGAGACAAATGTTGTTCTCCATACCTGGATGATGTACTTTGCTACTCCAAAACTTTTCAGGAGCATGTCAATGATATTTAGGCAAGTGCTTAGTCGAATGCGCGAGCATGGTACCAAACTTAGACCGCAGAAGTGTGAACTCTTTAAACGACAGATTCGATACCTTGGACGAATGGTGTCAGAAGAAGGCATAAAAATTGACCCAAAAGATCTTGAAGCGGTATTACATTTGAAAAGGAAAGAACCAAAAACAGTGGGAGGAGTCAGATCTTTGTTAGGATTCCTGAGCTACTACAGGTCCTTCATTCAAGATTTCTCTCGACTTGCTAAACCACTGTATGAACTTTTGCAGAACACTGAGAAAGAATCTGCTACATCCATTACCAAAAACAATCAAGGGAAACCTACAAAGAAAAATGGGAACAAAACACAAGTGCCATCTAAAACACCGATTCAATGGACACCCAAACATCAAGCTGTAGTATCCAGACTGGTGGACATGCTAACCAATCCACCAATACTAGCATACCCTGATTTTGACCTACCCTTCGTATTACACACTGATGCATCCAATGAAGGCCTAGGTGCTGTACTGTACCAACGACAAGGAGAAAAACGTTGTGTTATCGGGTTTGGCTCTAGAACATTGACTCCAGCAGAGCGCAATTACCATCTTCACTCTGGTAAACTTGAGTTTTTAGCTCTCAAGTGGGCAGTCTGTGACAAATTCAGAGATTACTTGTACTACGCTCCAACATTCACAGTCTACACAGACAACAACCCATTGACATATGTATTGAGTACTGCCAGACTGAATGCTGTGGGTCATCGCTGGGTTGGCGAGTTGGCCGATTTCCACTTTGATATCAAGTACAGGCCAGGTAAACAGAATGCAGACGCGGATACACTGTCACGATTTCCGGTGGAACGCACAAAGAATTTGAGTGAGTACACAGAGCTTGTACCATCTGAGGTTGTGTCAGCTATGTGGCAAGGGAGCAAAGCTGTCGACAAAGAAGAGGCACTATGGGTGGCTTCATTGACTTGGCCGAAGAATTGCTGAAAGGACAGACAATCTGCCCAATGACTCAGGAGAATATCAGAGCATTACAACAAGACGATACCAACATTAGAGAAGTTGTCTGGCTTAAGGAAAACGACTGGATTCCAAACCACAAAGAAAAGGAGAGTATGACCAGTAAAACAAGACGTTTGATACATGAATGGAACAAACTCAGAGTTGATGAAGGAATCCTCTACCGACACGCTGGAACCCGAAAACAGCTAGTCCTACCAGAAAAGCTAAAACCATTGGTCTTAAAAAATCTTCATGATGACATGGGTCACATTGGTACAGACAAGGTAACCCACCTAGCACGTGAACGATTTTACTGGCCATTTATGCAAAGAGACATTGATGAATATGTGCTGAAGAAGTGCAACTGCATCAAACAAAAGCGTCCAAATATCACCGAAAGAGCACCTATGGGTTTGATTACTACCAGTTCACCCTTGGAGTTAGTATCCATTGATTATCTTCACTTGGAAAAAAGAAAAGGAGGATATGAGTATATACTTGTAATAGTTGACCACTTCACACGCTTTGCACAAGCGTATCCCACTAAGAACAAATCTGGAAAAACGGCGGCAGAAAAGATCTTTCAAGATTTCATACCACGTTTTGGCTATCCAAAGAAACTCCACCATGACCAAGGAAGAGAATTTGAAAACAACTTGTTTCAGACATTGCAACGATTGGCAGGGATTTCTCATTCAAGAACTACTCCATACCATCCACAGGGTAACCCAGTGGAGAGACTGAACCGTACTTTGTTACACATGCTTCGCACCTTAGAGGAAGAGAAAAAGTCAGATTGGAAAGAATATCTTCCACATATGGTTCATGCATACAATTGCACCAGGCATGAAGCCACAGGATACTCGCCATTCTTTCTACTGTATGGAAGATCTCCTCGTTTGCCTATTGACCTAATGCTCAACCTAAATTTGGAAAAGGAATCAGAAAGTCAACCAACATTTACTCAAAAATGGGCATCCAGAATGCAAGAAGCTTACAAAATCGCATCCGAGAATAGCCAAAAATCATCTGCTAAAGGGAAGAAGTACTATGACAAGAAGATAAAAGGAGCACCTCTTCAACCGGGTGATAGGGTCTTAGTACGAAATCTCTCTGAAAGAGGAGGACCTGGTAAACTTCGTTCATACTGGGAAGAATCAGTACACAAAGTGGTAGAAAGAATCAAAGATGGGCCTGTGTACAAAATTCAGCCTGAAAGTGGTAAAAAGACTATTCGAGTGCTGCACAGAAATCTTTTACTACCAGTAAATGACCTACCAATTGAAGGACACATTCCAAGAGTACCAATGAAACAAAGACAATCAAGTAACAGAAAGGAGACCAGAATGGATCTGGACCAAGAGGAGGAATGTTCAGATGAAGAAAGATGGTATTATCCTTATATACCAGAGACTACAGAAAGTCATGATCGTGTTGTGTCTCAACAAAACTCTCAAAACGTACAGAAAATCCCTTTAAGAGTTTCTGCAGAAGAGTTCTATCCTACAACTACCACACCCAATCTTGAACAAGAACAACATGATGGAACATTAGTTGGCGACCAAATCTGGGCTACAGACATGGTGAGACTAGACACTGCAGAATTACCCTCATTAAGTCAAGACTTACCTGTGAGCCAAGATATGCAAATGGAGAATGATGTTGATGGAGATGACTCAACTCCTGTCAGAAGATCTACCAGACAAGCTAAGCCTAAAGAGATCTTTACATATGACACACTAGGTCAACCAAGATACATACCAAGTCAGATTCACACCGTACAAACTCCTACAATGCTAGCTACTCCCATGACATGCCAGGTAGTTAACATAGCTCCTTGGTGGCAACAAGTACCTATCTGGGTTACTTAAATCACTAAACAGTGTTCAGATAACAATTGAGTTTAATGTCGGGAGCCATTAACTGAAGGAGGGGAGAGTGTGACGGACTGGGGTTTATATGGTCACAAAACAGACACCCAAAAGCAAAGTACATACTCATTTTTTTTTTTTTTTCTAGCAAAGAAATACCTTCCTGCTATTCTAGCAAGAACCAGTAGATGGCAGAGAAGGTACACAAACAGAGTTTATATAAGGCCACCCATCATGTGACTGGAGTCAAACGATTTCCAGCCATAAAACCCAGTGGTCCTGTCTTATGCTGTTGTGTGATTCTTTGCAGGTATGTACTCTAAATCGTTCCTAATCTGCATTAAACTATAATAGAAAGATTCTTAAACATCTGTAGAAGATGCAGGGAAAGTTACAGCAGACTGCATGTTATAGTTTTACTGCTATTAGAAGTTAGAACAGCATGTGTGAGAAACAAGTGAAAAGGACATAAAAACATGAAAATACTGCATTAGTCAGAATAAATGTCTATGAGAAGCACTAAACCGTTCTAAATAAGTATATTGAAACTTGGTTTATACAAGTTCCATAAAGTTAGAAGAGCACATGTTGAAAACTGATATTCTTAAGAAACACCTATATGTAAAGCTATGCATTGCTTCATGTGCACCATCTAGTGGTTAAAAAAGAGAACTACCAAAATAATGTTTGTATTAAACCATTATTGCACAGTTAAAGTGTACCATAAAAAAATCATCATCTATAACACGGAATAACATGAATATATATGTTATTAAAATATAACAATGTTTTTTGTGTAACTACATTTTAAAATACTTCAGTTAAAATCTGTATTATATATTGTTAATAGTTATAAACATGTGATTATAAAAATTTAAAAGATGTATTGTTATGTAAAAGTCAAACGATTTCCAGCCATAAAACCCAGTGGTCCTGTCTTATGCTGTTGTGTGATTCTTTGCAGTCCACGCCAAGCTGATCACCTTATCTCATCACGTCTACAATTATCGTCTCTCTTAATTCACATTTTGAGGCCGGTAACACTGACCTGTCGCACGTGCTTGGACGAAGCAACTAGAGACAGAGAGCCAAGCAGAGAACCGGCTATATTTATATCCCTGCAAATTGCAGAATCTGAAACAAGCAGATCAGTGCAAGACACTTCACCTGCAACTCCCTCCACATCTAAAAAGTCAGAAACCCTATCTGACAATGAGGATTTGGAGGTATCTACCGGGTTTGACTTCTCACTTATAGAACCCTTCATAAAATCAGTGAAGGAAGCTATAGAATGGGAGGAGGAAAAAGTAACTCCGCAAAAAGCGAAGAAATATTTTCAGAATCTCAAAAAAGAACCAGAAACCTTCCCATTTATCAAAGAACTGGAAGACTTAATTGAAGATGAATGGCAAAAACCTGAGAAGAAGACCAGTCTCAGCAATAGACTTGCCAAACTGTATCCACTAAAAGAATCCAGTGTCAATCCACTAGTAACACCACCAGTGGTAGACTCCTCCCTGATGCGCCTAGCCCGGCACGTAACTCTTCCAATAGAAGATGCGGTCACATTTAAGGATGTATTAGAGGAACTCAGCCTTGCAGGCGATTTTGTCGCAGAAGCCTCTGTAGACATGATAAAGTCAACATCCAGAGCAATGTTAAGCTCAATGATGGCCAGGAGGACACTCTGGCTAAAACCATGGTCAGCAGACAGGGGTGGGGAGCACGGGGTGCTGGAGAGCACTATGGGGATGGAGAGTACTGGCGGGGTTGGAGAGCACATGGGTGGGGGCAAAATGCAGGGGGAGCAGAGAGAGCACTGGCGGGATTGGAGAGCACATGGGTGGGGGCAAAATGCAGGGAGGAGTGGAGAGTACAGGGGTGGGGAGCGGAGAGTACTGGGGGGGAGCTTGAGAGCACTGGAGGGGGAGCCAAAAAGAACAGGGGTGGAGAGCATGGGGGGCTGGAGAGCGATGGGTGGAGCTTGAGAGCACTGGGGGGCCAGAAAGAACAGGGGCGGGGAGCATGGGGGGGGGGCTGGAGAGAACTGTGGGGGGTGGAGAGCACTGGGGTGGGGGCTGGGGAGTGATGGGGAGAGCTGGAGAGCACTGGGGGGGGGGAGAAAGAACAGGGGTGGAGAGCACTGGGGGGGAGAAAGAACAGGGGTGGAGAGCACGGGGGGCTGGAGAGCACTGTGGGGGGCGGAGAGCACTGGGGTGGGGGCTGGGGAGTGATAGGGAGAGCTGGAGAGCACTGGGGGGAGAAAGAACAGGGGTGGAGAGCACTGGGGGGGAGAAAGGACAGGGGTGGAGAGCACTGGTGGGGAGAAAGAACAGGGGTGGGGAGCACGGGGGGCTGGAGAGCACTGTGGGGGGTGGAGGGCACTGGGGTGGGGGCTGGGGAGTGATGGGGAGAGCTGGAGAGCACTGGGGGGGGAGAAAGGACAGGGGTGGAGAGCACTGGGGGGAGAAAGAACAGGGGTGGGGAGCACGGGGGCTGGAGAGCACTGTGGGAGGCGGAGAGCACTGGGGTCAGGGCTGGGGAGTGATGAAGAGAGCTGGAGAGCACTGGGGGGAGAAAGGACAGGGGTGGAGAGCACTGGGGGGGGAACGGGGGTGGAGAGCACTGGGTGGGGGGAGTGGAGAGCACTGGGATGGTGACTGGAGAGTGATGGGGAGAGCTGGAGAGGGGGGGGCAGAAATAACAGAGGTGGAGAGAACTGTGTGGGGGCTGGAGAGTGTGGTGGGAAAGGAGAGCACTTGGGGGGGCAGAAACAACAGAGGTGGAGAGAACTGTGGGGGGCTGGAGAGTGGTGGGGAGGCAGAGCACTGGGGGGGCAAAAACAACAGAGGTGGAGAGAACTGTGGGGGGCTGGAGAGTGGTGGGAAAGCAGAGCACTGGGGGGGCAGAAACAACAGAGGTGGAGAGAACTGTGGGGGGGCTGGAGAGTGGTGGGGAAGCAGAGCACTGGGGGGAGCCACAAAGAGAACTGGGAGGGGCCAGCAAAAGTTGGATAGGAGGAGAAGCAGGGGGCCGCATATAGAGGAAATTATCTTTCTATATTCCTCCATACAGCCGCTGAATGCTTGATTCTCCTCCTCCCCCTCCTGCAAGCATTCAGCGGCTGTATGGAGGAATATAGAAAGCTAATTTCCTCTATATGCGGCCCCCCTGCCGATCCTCCTATCCAGGGACACTGCGGGCTGTACGGCGGGCATCTCCTCCTGTGTATCACGGAGCTGCCTGGCTCGGTCTGTGTTCGGCGGTGGTGGCGCTGTAATATGGTCCTGCCCCCCTAGACGGGCTCCTGCGATAGTAGATTGAGTCAGTGTTCAGCCTATCAAAGGAGCCGGCCTAGGGGGGCGGGACCGTGTTACAGCGTCACCACCGAACACAGACCCAGCCAGGCAGCTCCGTGATACACAGGAGCAGGAGAGAAGGGACAGGGAGCACTGCAGCCGCAAGTGAAACCGGCCCCAGGACAGGCAGCCTACCGGGAAATCTCCCGGTCTCCCGGTAGGCCAGTCCGGCCCTGTGGAGGGGCTTAAGGGAACATTTGGTTTATTTATCCAGCATTTGGCCTTCTCCTCAAGTTTTAGTGGTTCACATATGTGGGCGGGACTTACGTGTGTGTTCGCTTCTGAGCGCGAGCTACCGGGGACATGGGTGTTTTTTATTTATTTTTTCTTATTCTTCTTTAGTTTTTTTACATTTTTTTATTTTTTACTCTTTTTTAACTTTTTAGTTTTTTTGATCACTTTTATTCCTATTACAAGGAATGTAAACATCCCTTGTAATAGGAATCTATTGTGACAGGTCCTCTTTATAGAGAGATGCAGGGTCAATAAGACCCCACATCTCTCCTCCAGGCTGGAAAGCATGAGATCGGTCAAAAAAATTCACCGATCTCATGCTGACAGCCGAGATCATGGCTTTGTTTACATACGGGAACCCGGCGTGATGTCATAACGTCGCGCCCGGGCCTCCGACGGTCATAGAGATGACTGGTGACCATCTGGTCACCAGTCATCTCTATGCTTCCCATCCGGCGCCGGCCAATTCGTTCTCCGAGCCCCAGATGGCACGGGAGAGCCCAGAGAAGCACCGGATGGCGACGTGAGGGGGGGGACATCCCCTCCCGCCGCCTATAAGAACGATCAAGCGGTGGAACGTTTTTATCGTGCACAGAATCGCCGGCTGAAAATAATGATATCTGAATGATGCCTGCAACTGCAGGCATCATTCAGATGTCACCGCACAAAGCCAAGGACGTCATTTGACGGTGGGCGGTAGGGAAGTGGTTAATATTTCGAAAATTTCGAAAAAAGGTAATTTTTCTCCTTCATTGATGTACACTTATGAGACTGCACTGATAGGCTGCACTGATGTGCACTGATAAGGTGGCAAGGGTGGGCACTGAGAGGTGGCATTGCTAGTTGGCACTGGTGGGCATTGAGAAGTGGCACTGCTAGGTGGCAACGATAGTTGGCAGTGATGGGCACTGATTGGCACCAGTGGTGGGCATTGATAGGTGGCACTGGCAGGGGCTACTGATTGTCACAGATGACGCAGAATTGCCTCTTCCTCTTCGGGCCCGATGTCCCTTGCACATAAGCATTACCCAGCTTTTGTTTACATCACGTGATCAGCTGTCATTGGCTGACAGCTGATCACATGGTAAGGGGCAGGGATCGGCCCCTTACTCAGATCTGTCATCACCCGAGTCTCAGTGACTCAGTGACCACAGCGCACGCACGAAGGGGAGGACGTCTATTGACGGACTCCCGGCAATTGAGGACCATGCTGTGGCCATCGATTAGTTATAGCGCTGATCTCGAGTGATTAAAGAGTGTCTAAATGGGCCATTGACATGCATCACAATTCAACTTAGAAATGTGTCTTTGCAAAGTTAAACTAAATGAAATCCTTTCTTATTTTTGCTTGGGGATAGAGTGCAGAGGGATTAGAAGTCTAGACAGTTTTTGGGGATGTCTGCACCCCTGATAGGGTGAAGACAACTCCCAAATTTGGCCACTTTATCCTTCCAAATAATTTACTTCCTGTCACATAGCCACACAGGAAGTGAGGGTAAATCCCTATCAATGTCTTTCCTTGCGGACACACAGGTCAATCTAAATACTTTCCCCCATTATGTACATTGCACTCCAGCATTTTGCAGGGTACACCCCAAATTATTAGGTATTTTGGACTTTTGGGTTTATTTACTAAAGGCAAATCTACTTTGCACTACAAGTGCACTTGCTGGATATCCAAGGGGGACATGCAAGCAAACAAAAAAAACACCATCTTTGCTTTTACATGATTGGATGTTACAATTACTGCAGAGTGGATTTGTCTTTACTAAACCCCAAACTACCCAATGATTTCAGGTGTACACAACAAAGTGCTAGAGTGCAATTTGCTTAATGGGGACACTAGTTAGATTGATCTGTGTGTCCCCAAGAAAATACATTGGTAGGGTTTTACCCTCACTTCCCTTTTAGCTGTGTGACAGGAAGTGAAGCCAATTTTACTAAAAGGGACACAAAGCTCAACCTATAAAAAAAACAAAAAAACAAGCAGGGGTTCTAACACTTACTTGGTTTCCCTCAAAATGCCCACAATTAGAATCGTATTGCCTTGAGCTATTTTTAAGTGCAGTGCTCTAAATCAGTGCTTCTCAAGTACCCCCAACAGGCCATGTTTGCAGGTTTTCCTTCATCTTGCACATGTGCTTTAAATCACAGTCAATGGTTTAGTATTTTGGACAGCAATTCTCGATAAGATAAATTCATAAAACATGTCCTGTTGGGGGTACTTGAGGACTGAGGCTGAGAACCACTGCAGTAAAAAGGAAAATTGAATACTTACCGCTCTGTATTTTTCATTTCCTGGTGACTATCCATGGCAGCACACAATACATGCATATGCTAGCATGAAGGCACCAGGTTAGACAAATCACACCTGTTTTGTTTTGATAGGCCAATCAGCTGTCACATTTGTTGCAAAGAAAACACAAAACAAACATCAAAACTTTGCATCAAATTTTATTGGTCAACAAAACAAAGGGAAGCCAAAATAAAAAACATGGTCCATTTGAAACATAAGTCACAGATTCACAACATCTTGAGAAAGTTTTCGCAAAATAATGCAGCACAGAAAATTAAATCAAAGTGAACAAACAACACACATTAACAACATCAAAATTATTTCAGGGGAACATTTCCCCCCCGCCCACAAAAAAATACAATCAACAAAATTAAAACAAACATCTGTTTTGCAAAGACATAACAAATAAAATACATGCATTACAAACTCGATAAGGACACCAAAATGTAATTTTTGCCGGACGCACGCGCACACACACACACTTGCCTCTTTTCAGGGCAAGGGAGAGAATGCTATCTGCAAGCTTTATATAACATAGGTTTGTGAGCTAATGAGGCAATTGAAAACACATGCACAGTCCATGGAACACCCAAAATGCAAGTTCACCCAATGTAGAGACTGAACTTCAAAGTGGGCACACCTGTTAAGGATGTCCTTCAATTACTAACCCATAAAAACACTCTCTGAGCATGCCCAGAAATATCCAGGTGCTGTTCACACACAAAAAGCACAAAAAAAAAAAAAAACTAACTGCCTGGGCATGCTCAGAACAACACAAATGCAGCTAGCAGAAAATAACCCCCCCCCCCCCTGTCCAAAATTAAGCACATCATCCAGCATGCTACAAAATTAGAGATGGGACAAACACCCCCCCCCCCCCACCAACAAATACCATTGCAGTCTATGGGAACTGACTTGTTAATTTTGCTAGTCCCCACTTGGCTGGCTTATCTTCTAGTTATTGGCCTTAAGATGGGGGCCCAGGTCCCACCCTAAGGTACATATATCAATGTCACCAATTTGGACAACACCAAAAACAAAACAAGGAGAAGTGCCTTTGAATATGCCTAATTTCTTAAGGGCCATTTCACACCACATGCAGTCCATTGCGTTTTTTTATGCATCAAAAATGCATGGAAAGTTGGTTATATGGTTCTAAATGGCAGTGTTTGTTCCAGTGCGTTCCAGTTCCACCAAAAAAGTAGAACATGCTGCATTTTACCTGCACTGGACTGTACTGGAACGCAGAAAAACGCATCATAAACGCACTGGAACGCACAGAAACGCACCTAAATGCATTAAAAACGCACGGGAACACACTTGTCATTATCTATGGTTAATAAAAAAGAGGGGTGAAAAAAAAGCACTGGACTGCATCAAAAACGCGCATGCAAAAAAGCACCTGGAACGCATCCGGATTGCATTTCTATGGTGTGAACTGGCCCTAGTTCACACCATAGAAACGCAGTCTGGATGCATTCCAGGTGCTTTTATGCATGCGCGTTTTTGACACATTCCAGTGCATTTTTGATGTGTTTTTGATGCAGTCCAGTGTTTTTTTCCCCCTCTTTTCACTTAGGACCAGTGTGTTGCAGTGCGTCTTTGGTGCATTTAGGTGCATTCCAGTGCATTTTTGGTACGTTCCATAGCGATTTTGATGTGTTTTACTGTGGTCCAGTACAGTTCTGTACCTAAAAAATGCAGCATGACCAATTTTTTTTTCCTTTCTGAAACGCACTGGAATGGACTGCAGTGGTGTGAACTATGCCATTGGCATTAATGTGATCAACTTTCTTTGCGTTTTTCATGCATCAAAAAAACGCACTGCACTGCATCCGGTGTGAACTGGCCCTAAATATCATACCTGGGGGGTGTCTATAGTATGCCTGGAAAGTATCGCATGTTTTCCATGTTTATAACAGTTCGAGAGCAAAATGACATTTCTAAAGTAAAATAATAGTCATTTAAAAGTACTCGCGGCTGTAATGAATTGCTGGTTCCCGTCAATACAGATAAAAGTAATTGAAAGTCTTTGAAAAAAAATGCGTGGGTGTCCCCCAAATTCCATTACCAGGCCCTTCAGGTCTGGTATGAATATTAAGGGGAACTCCGCGCCAATTTTTTTTTTAAAAATGGCGTGGAGGTTCCCCTCAAAATCCGTACCAGGCCCTTCAGGTCTGGTCTGGATTTTAAGGGGACCCCCGCTCCAAACTTAAAAAAAAAATAGCGTGGGGGTCCCCCTAAAAATCCACACCAGACCCTTATCCGAGCATGCAACCTGGCAGGCCGCAGGAAAAGAGGGGGGATGAGAGAGCGGCCCCCCTCCCTCCTGAACCGTACCAGGCCACATGCCCTCAACATGGGGAGGATGCTTTGGGGGTCTGTGACCCCAAAGCACCATGTCCCCATGTTGATGGGGACAAGGGCTTCATCCCCACAACCCTTGCCGGTGGTTGTGGGGGTCTGCAGGTGGGGGGCTTATCGGAATCTGGAAGACCCCTTTAACAAAGGGGACCCCCAGATCCCGGCCCCCCCTGTGTGAAATGGTAATGGGGTACAAATGTACCCCTACCATTTCACAAAAAAAGTGTCAAAAATGTTAAAAATTACAATAGCCGGTTTTTGACAATTCCTTTATTAATGTCTTCTATTTTCTTCCATCCTCTTCCATCTTCTTCTTCCAGCTTCTTCTTTTCTCCATTCGGGTTTCTTCCTCCATCTTCTTCTTCATCTTCCTCTTCATCTTCATCTTCATCTTCCTTCTTCCTTCGGTGTTCTCGTCCGCATCTTGCTCCGACTTCTTGTTCCCTTCTTCTTTCTCCGGCCGCTCCGTTTGAATTCGAGGTTCCCGCTGTGTGACGCTTCAGTTCTTCAGTTCTCCTCTGGGTCCGCTGCCACCCGATGACCCCGCCCCCTCTGACGCACATGGATTTCACTGGGACTTTCCCGTGGTGTCAGAGGGGGGCCGAGCCACCGGGTGGCAGCGGACCCAGAGGAGAACTGAAGAACTGAAGCGTCACACAGCGGGAACCTCGAATTCAAGCGGAGCGGCCGAAGAAAGAAGAAGGGGAACAAGAAGCCGGAGCAAGATGCGGACGAGAACACCAAAGGAAGAAGGAAGAAGAAGATGAAGAGGAAGATGAAGAAGAAGATGGAGGAAGAAACCCGATTGGAGAAAAGAAGAAGATGGAAGAAGATGGAAGAAGATGGAAGAAAGGAGAAGACATTAATAAAGGAATTGTCAAAAACCGGCTATTGTCATTTTTTACATTTTTTACATTTTTCTTTGTGAAATGGTAGGGGTACAATGCACCCCATTACCATTTCACACAGGGGGGGCCGGGATCTGGGGGTCCCCTTTGTTAAAGGGGTCTTCCAGATTCCGATAAGCCCCTGCCCGCAGACCCCCACAACCACCGGGCAAGGGTTGTGGGGATGAGGCCCTTGTCCCCATCAACATGGGGACATCCTCCCCATGTTGAGGGCATGTGGCCTGGTACGGTTCAGGAGGGGGGGGCGCTCTCTCATCCCCCCCTCTTTTCCTGCGGCCTGCCAGGTTGCGTGCTCGGATAAAGGTCCGGTCTGGATTTTTAGTGGGACCCCCACGCTATTTTTTTTAAGTTTGGCGCGGGGGTTCCCCTTAAAGTCCATTCCAGACCTGAAGGGCCTGGTACGGATTTTGAGGGGGACCCGCACGTCATTTTTAAAAAAAAAATTGGCGCGGAGTTCCCCTTAATATCCATGCCAGACCTGAAGGGCCTGGTAATGGAATTTGGGGGGACCCCACGCATTTTTTTTTTTTTTATCAAAGACTTTCAATGACTTTTCTCTATATTGCCGGGAGCCGACAATTCATTACAGCCGCGGGTGCTTATAAATGCCTTTTTTTTTTCCTTTAGAAATGTAATTTTGCTTGCGCACTGTTATATAACGGCAAGTTCAGAGCTGCGCCTGTTCAACTTATGCAAATTGATTTACGTGACTTGACATTTACTAAGATTTTGCCGGCGCAGTGACCCGGTGCGTTTGAACAAGTGAAATTCCCGCGCTGAGCTCAAAAACACCTCTCGCAGTTCTAAACGTACTTGCCGGCGCAGCGGGCTGGTTCAGAAAACGTTACTTTCTCACTCTATTTTGGGCATATTTGTTACTTGGGCAGGTGTCACTACACTTCCTCACATCACCCCATGTCACCCCCCATTATATTGGCACTTCCAGCTTCTTTATATTTAGATTTTAAGATGCCGTGCGCCAGCTCCATAGTAGCGCACTGAGCGCCTCCTCCCATCCGCCGAGAACACTATAGTAAATGGGAAATAGCGCTGCGCTACCGGCGCAAATGTTTTGTAAATCCAAAAACAGCCGTTGTGCACGCAGATGCGCCGATACTCATGGCGCAAACGTTTCGTAAATCAGCCCCAGTGTGTCTGCCGCTGTGTAATCCATATGCTGCCATACCTTTTCATTAGTAAAACAGCGTGTCTGCCGCTGTGTCATCCATATGCAGCCGTACCTTTTTATTAGTAAAACAGCGTGTGTCTGCCGCTGTATAATCCAGTCTATTCGGCTGTCCATTGTAAAACAGCCCCACCTCCTCCTCGTCTGTGATAGGCGGAACACTGATACAGTTTCCCAGCATCGTATCAGTGTTCCTCTATCACGGACGGACGAGGAGGAGGAGGCGGGGCTTTCTTACAATGGACGGCCGAATAGACTGGATTTTACAGTGGCAGACACACGCTGTTTTACTAATGAAAAGGTACAGCTGCATATGGATTACACTGTTTTACTGCTGACTGTGAGAGACTGCATATGTAGGCACAGTGAGAGACTGCACATGGGCACAGTGAGAGACTGCAAAAGGGCACAGTAAGAGACTACAACTGGGAACAGTGAGACTGCAACTGGGAAGAGTGAGACTGCAACTGGGCACAATTAGACTGCAACTGGGGGGGGGCGTGGCCAACGACCGGGATGTAAGGAAGTGCTTAGCCTGAGCTACGTCCGTGCCGCACACATCCTGCCTTAATCCTGCAGACCCGAACGCCATCCAAGGGTCCCATCTGTCCCCACAGCCTCCAGGGAACCTTGTGCCCTCCGGGAGATGGTCAAATACAGCCCACCGATGGAGGAAGCCTCAGGATTCGTCCCGCTACCGCCGCCATGCAAATCAAGGGAAGGTGGCGCCAGTCACCATGCTGCAGACACACGCAGCCAGCTATCCTCCTCATCAGCGCTGAAGCAGAAGCCTGCATTGAAGGGTGAGTCACAATGTTCCCCCCCTACTGTGAGCCTGGAGGACCCTCTCTTATTCTCCCTGGCTGAGGACACTGATCCTGATACCCCCAGCGTGGACGCTGCTGATTCAGGCCCTGCAGAGCCCACCCTGTCCCAGATTATGGAGGCCATCCAGCACAGCCATGCATCTCTGACCACTAAAATGGACTCCATTAAGACTGACTTATCCTTTCTGAAGCAGGATGTTCACAACCTCCGCCATTGAGTGACAAATGCTGAGCAGCACTAGAGGATGAGACCCGTCCATTGCAGGGCTCTGTCAGGGAGCTACGCCAGGCCCATGATTACACTGCAGATCACTGAAATGGAGGACCATTTACGGAGGAGCAACCTACGCTTCCTTGGGTTCCCAGAAGGGTCTGAGGGTAAAACCCCAGAAGTATTTATGGAAAGATGGCTGACCACCACATTTGGCGCCTCCACCTTCTCACCATTATTTGCCATTGAATGGGCACACAGAGTTCCCCTGCGCCCCCTGCCACCAGGGGCCCTGCCACGTGCCATGATTATCAAACTACTTCACTTCAGAGACAGAGAGGCAGTTCTCTGAGCTGCCAGGGAGAAGGGAAGGGTGTCCTTTAACGGGAGTGGAATTACCATTTTCCCTGACTTCTCTGTAGCTACACAAAAGCAAAGGGCCACCTTCCTGGCCATTAAACGTGAGCTTCATCTCCCCTATGGCATGTTGTATCCTGCTCGCTTAAGGATCATTTACCAGGGCAAGGCCTACTTCTTTACGGATCCTAAGGAGGCATCTCACTGGGTGGACACCGTAGGACACCTAGAACGGAGGAACCAGAATAAAAGGTCCCCTCCACTCCCACTCTCCACACCCTCCTCTCCACTCTGAAAGTGAACCTAATGTGTATTCCTTCTTTGCTACATCTTGCGCCCTCTCCGGTATACACTACCTTTTTCCTGCATGGGACAGCGGGGGTTTAGGAGTGGGCCTGGATGCCTTCACCCCTATTATCTTCTCACGCCCCTCTTCTCAGTTATAATGGGGTGGTGAACTGCACTCCTCTGACATTGTTTGTATACCACTTGTTCAACCTGGATGACTGTTATCACCTTACTCCTGTTAAAAACATTTTTTTTTTCTTTGAACATTTTATCCTGTTATTTTTTAACTCTCTTTTTCAGACTCAGGGTCAACTACTACATTTGTCCTGTGCGGACACGGATGGCGGCCCGCGTCTAAGGAACTTTACCGCTCCTCAGGGTTTGTTGATTGGGGGTCTGTGTCATGGCCCCCCTGCCTTGCAGTTTTGGTTTTGGGAACAAAGCTTTCATGTGTTTGGGTTTGAGAGCCGGGAGGGTTAGGGTGGGCTGGGATGTGGGGGGACTTATGTTCAAGGTTGTTTTTGTATTTTTTCTGAAATGCTGGTACCCATTTTTACATGTCCGTCTACAGGTTGGTCTGGCTGGCCTAATATGCACCTGATCTTTCTCATTACTAGAATGTTGTCCTATGTCTTTGATTTGCTCCTCACCATGCACACTTCTCATGGTCCTCTGGACTCCAGGCTATGGTTGCTTCCAGCGAACTGTGGGAAATGGGTTCCCCTAGTCACATACTCTATGCCTCCTTATGTCTAGATTGCGTTTGGTTTCTTGGAATGTACGGGGCTAAACTCCAAAGTGAAAAGATTGTTAATGTTTGACTACCTGGCACGACACAATCCGCATGTGATCCTTCTCCAGGAAACCCACCTCCAGGGCTCTAGAGTCATGACCCTTAAGCGGGCAAAAATTGCTTATGCCCTCCATTCCACATACTCCACGTATGCCAGGGGAACTTCCATCCTCATAGCCAAATCAGCACCGGTTAGTATTAAACATGTTAAACTCGATCCTAATGGTTGCTTTGTAATTGTTGTGATGGAACTAATGGGTAGGCCGTATACGGTGACTAGCTTATATGCTCCGCCCCCCTTCAATAAAATGTTCTTTGAGAGGGTGATGAACTCCATATTGGCGATAGCGGAGGGTCCTTTATTGATAGCGGGTGACTATAATACAGTGCTGGACAACTCCATCGATAGATTACATTGTTCTACACTGCCCCCCACCCCCCTGGGTTCCTTCTTAACTCAATTTGATTTGGTGGAGGCCTGGAGGTGGAAGCATGCGGATGGGAGAGAGTATTCGTGTCACTCTGAGTCACACGGTACTCGTATTGATCTATGTCTGGTCTCATCGGAACTGCTTAATATGGTGACTGAGGTTAAGTACCTCCATAGGGCGGTGTCTGATCATTCCCCTATGCTGGTGGACCTCGCCCTGGGTACCTCCTCCTCCTATCGAGTGTGGCGGCTGAGCCCGCTGTGGCTGGCGGATGAGGTTGTTGTGAACCAGTGTATGGCAGAAATGAAATCCTACTGGATAACTAATAAATACTGTAACTGAAAAAAACCTAACTCAAAACAATCTGAGTGAGATAGGAAAAATAGTATCGCTACTGAATATGTGCTATAAAACTATAATGATATAAAATACAGTGAAAATAAATTCAATAACACCACGTGACAAGTGATAAAAAGTCCATAAAATAAATGACATAAATGATGACAAATTTCTTGTTTCTGTAAATTTTCCACCACACCACCGTGCTGTGACAACTCCCCTCTGAAATAAATTTCACTCTCGTGTTAGGCTAAATTGCTAGTGTATAGTCCCACAAATGGAAAAAAAAAACGATTCTCCACTGGAACACCGTGATAATTCTCGATGATTTCACTTATAAAACAAAATAAATGCTCCAATAGTGTAAAATTGTACCACCAGTTTAATGCAAATCACATCAACACTTCAATCAATAAACTCACATGTAAAACATTAAAAATAAGCCTCAAATAAAAACCACTGTTTGTGGTTCGGCAGTTTCTTGCTCTCTGGCTCCGTGCATTGAGAATTATCACGGTGTTTCAGTGGAGAATCGTTTTTTTTTCCCTTTGTGGGACTATACACTAGCAATTTAGCCTAATGCCGTGTACACACGATCGATTTTCTCGACGATGAAAACACCGTCGAGAAAATTGACGGGAAAAACGAGGGAACGGCTTGGTTCCCTACACACGTCCGTTTTTCCCGACATTTTTTTTTTGGTCGAGAAAAACGACCGTGTGGGCTCCCCGGCAGTGTTTCCCTATGGGAAAACTGCCGCGGAAAAAAACGACGGGAATCACGACGAGAAAAATTAGAGCATGTTCTAATTTTTCTCGTCGTGATTAATGCCGTTTTTCCCGTCGGGAAAAATGACAAGAAGCCCACACACGGTCGTTTTTCTTGTTAAAAAAAAAAGTGTCATTTTTCCAGACGGGAAAAATGATTGTGTGTACGTGGCATAACACAAGAATGAAAGGCAAATTTATTTGGTGAGTGCGTTTTTCAGAGAGGAGTTGTCACAGCACGGTTGTGTGGTGGAAGATTTACAGAAACAAGAAATTTTTCATCATTTATGTCATTTATTTTATGGACTTTTTATCACTTGTCACGTGGTGTTATTGAGTTTATTTTCACTGTATTTTTTATCATTATAGTTTTATAGCACATATTCAGTAGCGCTACTATTTTTCCTATCTCACTATTTTTTTCAGTTACAGCATTTATTCACTAAGTGGCAGCTTTAGTTTATCACTTTAGTTTTATTGGCACAGTGGTGATAGAGGTTATCCAGGGCGCTCATATCCTATATCAACAACACAATGGATAACTAATAAGCAGAGCGCCTCCGTTCCGGTGGTTTGGGATGCCTTTAAGGCGGCCACACGCGGCTCTTTTGCTGCGGCAGTCGGTCAGACACGCAAGGCTTCTCTGTTCAGATTGATGGATGCAGAGGGGACTCTCAGGGAGGCAGAGGCTGCTTATTCTGTGACACCCACTCCTGAGACACACACTGCCTGGAAGCACAGGGCCAGAGAACTGAACTTAGTGCTTTTGGAGCGCACCCAGAAGAAGTTGCTGTATCAGAACCAGCGACTCTTCGAGTTTGGTGATAAGAACAGTAGTTTGCTGGCGTATCTTTCCAGACCTGACTATCAGCCATGCAGCCTACTTAGATTCAAGAGCGCAGAGGGCGTAGTGGTAGAGCAAAACACTGAGATCATGGATGCCTTTGTCACATTTTATTCCTCCCTATATGCTACTAGAGCTCACTACACGATTGTGGAATTGGATGACTATCTTTCTGAAATTTCGCTGCCTAGGCTTCAGACTCAACAGGCGTCACTCCTTGACACTCCTCTAATGGCTGAGGAAATTGGGGAGGCTATCCAATCCTTTGCCAGAAATAAAATACTGGGATTGGATGGCTTCCCTATCGAGTGGTATATGCAGTACAAAGATCTGCTTATACCTCATCTAAGCAGGGTGTATAATTTTGCTATGAAAACGGGACAATTACCGCCCTCTATGTCGGAGGCGTTGATTGTCCTCATTCCTAAGCCACATAAGGATCACCTCCTATGTGAATCCTACAGACCAATCTCACTTATCAATTCGGATGTCAAGATTTTGGCCAAGGTGCTCGCCCGGTGACTGAACGCAGTCATTACTACTGTTATTGGTGCGGACCAGACTGGGTTCATCCCTGGGCAATCAACCTCCATCAACTTACGTAGACTGTTTACCAATCTGCAGGCCACCCATGATGAGATGGGATCCCGGGCCGTTTTGGCCTTGGATGCACACAAGGCATTTGACTCAGTCGAATGGCCTTATCTGCTGGAGGTCTTGGTGAAGTTTGGTTTTGGCAACACCTTTATCAGATGGGTGCAACTGCTTTATCTAAAACCCACTGCTAGACTGAGAGTGAACACAGCCGTGTCTGATCCCTTTCCGATAAAGAGAGGCACCAGACAGGGATGTCCTCTGTCGCCGTTGCTATTTGCACTGGTGATAGAGCCTTTGGCAGCGCTGATAAGATCCTGTGGGTAGGTTGCGTGACTGACGATTGGGGGTCTGGAGTAGAAGGTATCTCTTTACCCTGATGACATGTTAATATACTTGTCGGATCCCCAATCGTCTCTCCCAGCCCTGCTGGAGATTATTAGGAGGTTTGGTCACTTCTCTGGATTCCAGGTTAACTGGGACAAGTCTATCTTATTTAGGATTGACCAAACAACGTCGCTCATGCTGCCTCCCTCTTGCCCACTACAAATAGTCAGCTCCTTCCGATATTTAGGAGTCATGGTACAGCTCCCAATAGCCTCTTACGTTAAAATCAACTTAGACCCCCTTATAGGGTGAATGAAAACCACATTCAAAACTTGGGCTAATCTCCCGCTTACATTACTGGGTAGGATTAATATTTTCAAAATTATCTTCTTACCACGATTTTTGAATATTTTGGGTAACTCGCCAGTGTATGTCACTAAAATTAAATTTAAGAACATAGACTCCATCCTTACTTCCTTTCTTTGGAGGGGGGGAGCATTCAGGATTGCCAAGAACACCCTCCAGTTACCGGTACTGGAGGGCGGATTGGCCCTACCCTGCCTCCACACCTATTATATTGCCTCACAATTAGCTCACGCACATTGGTGTTTTTTTCCTGAAGCCAGCAATGCGGCCACTGCCTTGGAGGCAGCTATTCTTACCTCCTATGAGTCCCTGCAAAATCTGATTCATTGTATGTCCCTTAGAGGGTACGAGTGTCCTGTCAATGACTCTACGGATTTTTAAACTCACTAAACTACAATCCTCCATTGACAGTAATACATACTCGCCAAACACTCCACTCTGGGGGAATCTGACTCTACCAGAATTCTTCCGCAGATCTGACGGGGGATTCTGGTCGAAAAGGGGGGTGAAAACCATTTTGCATTTGTTCTCGGACAACGTGTTTTGTTCTTTTGAAGAATTTCGTAGAGACTACAATCTGCCACGCACAGCTTACTTCCTTTATTTACAGATACGCCACACTGCAGCAACGCAGTTCGGCCTTCGTAACATAGCTATTCAACTCTCCCCGCTGGAACGATTACTGACTGACTCCTCTCACGCCACAACTGGTCTCCACATATTATGGGTCCCTTCTGCATTCTACAACTCAAAGGCTGAGCAAGACGGCTGCTAGCTGGAGAGCTGACATCCCTGAACTGACAGAGGACATCTGGCAGGAGGTTTTGCCCCTCCAGATTCCCTCTGTCATTTCTTCCTGCGACAAGATAATACAGACTACATTGCTATACAGATCCTATTTTACACCATGCTTACTGTTTAGGTTAAATAGATTACCCTCTGAACTATGCTCCCGATGCGGCATGGCTGATGGCACGATTTTTCATTTAATGTGGGAGTGTGCTCCGATTAGGAAGTTCTGGTCGGAGGTCACGGCCTTCATTAGTTCACTGACACAAATACCCAATATATGTAATCCCCTGAGGTGTTTACTGGGTTATATTGATGATGATAGTATATCTAAGAATGTGCAAACCTTTCTGCAGATAGTATTTTTTTATGCTAAGAAGTCGATAACCTTCCACTGGAAGTCTCCATCCTCGCCCACGATAGCCTTTTGGCTCACTACCATCAGCCATGCTATACCACTATATAAGCTGACATATGAGGCTAGAGGGTGTCCGAAAAAAATCTTGAAGGTTTGGGGCTCCTGGGTTGACTCTGAGAGCACCATACCACCTGCTCCTTGAAATCTGACTGATACCCCTGCCCATTGAGTAGCCTTGATTGAGCAAATTGACATGGGACTCCACCCCCTTTTTTGGGTTTTTTTATGCATATGCCAACTGTTTACCAGCTACCAGATCTTTGCAATGTAATGGAATGGGCGATGTTCGCTCTATGTGTGTGTTTGTTGTCTATTGCATGTCTTGTTCTGAAAATAAATAAATAAAAAACTTACCTTTAAAAAAAAAGTGGGCACAATTAGACTGCAAGTGGGCACAATTAGACTGCAAATGGGCACAGTGAGGCTGCAGATGGGCATTATTTACCCAATAGCTGCTGCATTTTCCCACCCTAGGCTTATACTCAAGTCAATATGTTTTCCCAGTTTTTTGTGGTAAAATTATACTCGGGTCGGCTTATACTCGAGTATATACGGTACTCTAAATCCAAACTTCTACTTTTGCTCTTAGTGATTTTACTTATTTTCTGTCATTTTCTTTACTTTCAAATTTAATGTTTAACCACTTCAATACCAGACACTTACCCCCCCCCCCCCCTTCCTGCCCAAGCCAATTTTCAGCTTTCAGCGCTGTCGCTGTTTAAATGACAATTGCGCGGTCATTCTACACTGTACCCAAACAGAATTTTTATCATTTTGTTCCCACAAATAGAGCATTCTTTTGGTGGTATTTGATCGCCTCTGCGGTTTTTATTTTTTTCTAAACAAAAAAAAAGTTTTTCTTTTGTTTCTGTTATAAAATTTTGTAAATAAGTACGTTTTCTCCTTCACTGATGGGCACTGGTAAGGCGGCACTGACGGGCATTGATAAGGCAGCACCAATGAGGTGGCACTGATGGGCATTGACGATGGGCACTGATAGGCGGCACTGATGGGCACTGGTAGGCGGCACTGATGGGTGGCACTGATTTATAGCACTGATGGGCACTGAAAGGCTGCACTGATGGGTACTTATGAGTGGTACTGCTGGGCACTGATGGGCACTGATAGGTGGCACTGCTGGGCACTGATGGGCACTGATACGTGGCACTGATGGGCACTGATATGTGGCACTGATAGATGGCACTGATAGGCATCACTGATGGCACTTGCACTGGCAGGCATTGGGAATGGGCACTGATTGGCAGCTGCCTGGGCACTGATTGATATTTCCCTGGTGGTCTAGGGTGGCATGCTTGTTGGTCCAGTGTGATGGCCATCACTGGTGGTCCTGGCTGCATCCTGGTGGTCCTGGGCAGGCATCCGAGGCGGGGCTGCGTTGATAAACAATCAGCACAGACCCCCTGTCAGGAGAGCAGCCAATCGGCTCTCCTCTACTCGCGTCTGTCAGACGTGAGTATGGAAAAGCCGATCAACAGCTCTTCCTGTTTACATCGTGATTAGCCGTGATTGGACACGGCTGATCACGTGGTTTACCGAGATCGGTGCAGCGGTGTGTCAGACTGACACGCCGCACCACTGATCGACACGATGCGCGCCCGCACGGGACGTTGCACGCCCCTGCTGGACATCATATGATGCCCAGTCAGGATAACTGAACCACCGCCCGGCCGTCATTCTGCTATAGGCCGGGCGGAGAGTGGTTAAAAACTAACTCTCTATTTACAGTATACACGTTTATGGATGCAATTACATTCCAAGGCAGAACATCAAAACAATCATGTTTGTGTAGCGCCCTTCTCCCAATGAGGGTGCGCTATATGTTAAATTATAGTTGTCTGAGCAATAGTTTGGCTCAGAGGGATTGTGTTACAAATTGCACTCTGTTTCAGTTCAGCTGGTTGTGTGATTTCCCTCCTGACAGTAGGTGTCGCTGCCACCGCTGGTCAGGATTGGAAAGGCTACAGGCTGGACGTATTGGGTACCTCTTTCCTAGCAAGCAGCCCAGGGGGCGTGGTGAACTCGCTGTGCATGCTGGGAGGGGGTATTTAAGTGACAGATGCCATTAGGGCAAAGAGACATTCTGTGGTCATGTCTTTGGTCCCCACCTGAGGGCCCTCATGGCGTCAGGGAAGTGTTGGCAGTTTCCGCCTCGGGGCCACGTTGGCCTGAGGCTCCATTACTGACAAGTAGGCCCAGGAGTTGCTGGGGCATACTGATCCAGGGATGATCCTGTGTCGCCTTACCTGCTGGAAGGGACCAAGCAATTGAGGACTCAATTGGAGGATGCATCCGGATCGTGATCTACCTCACAGTGCTGCCGGAACGGCTGAAAGATTCTAACACTGAGAGCTGTATTCTTCGTTCAGAAGGTAACCCAAGTAAAGGTTACTCCGAGTCTGTGGCAGAGACTGTTCTATTTACTCCATGTCTGTGGCAGAGTGTTCTATTTGCACCAGGTCTGTGGCAGAGACTATACGTGATCGAGCTGTACATCGGTTGCTGGGCCAGTGAGATTGGGCCTATCCGATGTTTGCTGAGTCCAGTGTGGAGACAGTTGTTCCTCTGGACCTAGGAGAAACTCTTATGATTCGCAACTAAGGTACCTGAGTCCTCACCATCCCTTCATCCCCTCTGTTAAAACCTTTATTCAAATAAACCCTTGAAAGAGACTTTTGTGTTGGTGCAAACTTCTTCTAGACAACTCTTCAAGGAGAACCCCTGAGACGAGCATACGGAACAGTGAGGTAACGTGCAAGGCCCAAAATTAAACCAGCGGCCTGCTACGGGGGTATTGCTATATGTGGGGGCTCGAGTCCGGGATTTGCCGTTCCCTCTCGCAACAAAATAGACTGTTCATTTGGGGACATATTCTACTATTCTACAGAGGTAAAAGGACTGTGCTAAAAACGTGGAAGGAATTGCGATCATTTTCTGGCCACGTGGGCCGTGGGCGGAGTCAAGGAAAAGAAAAGCCTGCGAGCTACGTGCCAAAAAGAGAAAGTGGGAGGAGCTCTCGCTTGTTTGCTGCGTGAGATGCTACACGTGTGTCCAGCACTTAGAGAATCGGAGCACCACCATGTCTTCAGTGCTATTGCTGCAGTCTACTTTTGAACCCAGGATGTTTCCTATGGGTACCGCTGCAGGTACCATGATGCCCGAAACTGTACTCACGGACACTGGCATCCGACTGAAGCCGCATGGGCGGTTCATGCTCTACACGATTGGTGGCGTGGAGCAACCCACCATGCCACCACGCGCTTATCAAGTGGACTGGGTCAAGGGCGGCGTGACGGAGGAGGCTGCCTTCGGCCAAATTGTCTGGCCCATGCCCATCGCATCTGCTGCGGTAAGTAACCCTGGAGGGGATGTTGTTACTGTGGCCACTGTGAGTGGGTTACCAGCGGATGCTACTTCCACTGTTTCTTCATCCGTATCCACCGTCGCTGCACCTATCTTTGCGGCACCTGTACAGAAGAAGGTGGGATACGTGAAGGCCTCCGGCGGCCGCGGTCGAGGCCCACCCCAGCGTTTAACGGAACTGGACCCCGAGAGAGATGATTTTCCTGGGACGTCCACGGCAGGGACTGGTAAGACATTTGGGGAAAAAGTATATGGGACTGTACGCAATTATTTGCCTGCAGAGGAGTTAGAAGAGTCCGAGTTGGACTATTTGTCAGATGCCGGAAATGATTACATGTTTGAACCCATGCCTAAGGAACTGCCATGGAATTACATGGGGGATGTTGCCTCGGTACATAGTTCGTCGGAGGTGGCAGCCATGGATTCTGGGGAGACAACACCCAGGGTGGAAGCCCTGGTTGTTACAAATGAAGTCCTGCCCAAAGTTACCAGTTTATATGGGTCAGGAAAATCACCTTCAAATCGTATGGTACACAAGTCCGCAGTTTCCTGTATACCGCCTGGTTATGTAAGTACCAGATCTTTGCCCAGGCTTGCCCGATCACAGAGACTGTTAAACAAACGGGTGGCCAGGGAATATGGACTAGAGTTCCCCTATGTTCCCAGGGAAACCATGCTAGAAATTGAAGCTAAGAGAGCGGACTGGTACAGTGAAGCTGTGTGGGACCACCTCAAAGTACCTAAGCTATTCCTTCACTATGGATGAACGCTACAGAGGGTGTTTGTTACAATGGAGCTATGGTCGGCAGATCTATGCGGATAAAGTGGTCATTTGTCGGCCTGGAAAGGAGCACTACGTCTACTTCATTACTACAGTGGACAGACAAGGGAAGTCACTGACATTACCGGACCCTCAATTTTATTGGTGATGATAAACCTTGACTGTTCCAGTTTGTCATTTTTGCAAAGGAGAAGATTTCCTTTTACCTTTTCCTTCTTTGAAGGACTTGGGGTGTCTAGCTAGTTAGTGCTAGGGCGTTTGAACTCCGAGTCAAGATTCTTTACCCGGTTCAGCACTTGGACCAAAAAGGAACTGTGTGTTACTCTTCGACCACTAGGTGGCGGAGGTTTGCTTCATCAGCAGAATCTGAACTTTCTACACTTAGCTACATAATTCTTTTTGCACTTAGGAAAAAATATATATATAGGAGAGAAAGTTTTATTTCTCCGTAAGTAAGGCTTTGCTTCCTTTGTACAGTAATGTTTGGAATATTTGTGTGTGAGTGCTGTTTTGTTTTTCAGGTGTCCTTGATCTCCTTCAAAGCTATTGTCAAGTTGGGTGGGTTAGAAAGAGAGATAGGAATACTGTAGTGTATAGTAAAATGATTATTGCATGTCTATGTAAAGAGTATTTCTTGTTATTTTACCCTTCCCATCCAAGTTTTTGGACTCAGGTAGCTGGCAGGAGGTTTTGCCCCTCCAGATTCCCTCTGTCATTTCTTCCTGCGACAAGATAATACAGACTACATTGCTATACAGATCCTATTTTACACCATGCTTACTGTTTAGGTTAAATAGATTACCCTCTGAACTATGCTCCCGATGCGGCATGGCTGATGGCACGTTTTTTCATTTAATGTGGGAGTGTGCTCCGATTAGGAAGTTCTGGTCGGAGGTCACTGACGCAAATACCCAATATATGTAATCCCCTGAGGTGTTTACTGGGTTATATTGATGATGATAGTATATCTAAGAATGTGCAAACCTTTCTGCAGATAGTATTTTTTTATGCTAAGAAGTCGATAACCAAAGCACATAAACCCAAGGTAAGTATAGTAGCAAGTCCTAGTTGCAATCTGGGAACACCCAAGAGGATAGTATGTGACCGGTCAAAATATATTAATGCATTAAAGTGTCTGTTCACCAACGCCAGAAGTCTGCCAAGCAAAATAGGTGAGTTGGAATCTCTGGTGCATGAGGAGAGCTATGATGTAATCGGTATTTCTGAAACTTGGCTCCATTCCTCACATGACTGGGCTATTAATATTCCTGGCTATGCACTCTTTCGGAAAGACAGGGTAAAAAGGAAGGGTGGAGGGGTCTGTCTCTATGTGAGAAGTGATCTCAAAGCGAGTGTGAAAGAGGACCTGGTGGATGGAGAGTGTGATGAGTCTGAAGCATTATGGGTGGAACTGCATACAGATGTGCGTAGTTCAAAGCTAATCATTGGAGTTTGTTATAGACCACCCAATGTTAATGAGGAGTTAGAGACTCAGCTCCTTGCACAGATGGAAAGGGCTGCAAGGGCTGGGACGGTGATAATAATGGGGGATTTTAACTACCCAGAAATTGACTGGAGTAATGGAACTGCTGGGACAGTTAAAGGGCAAAAATTTATAAACCTATTGCAGGACAATTTTATGGTCCAGTTTATTGAGGCCGCAACTAGGAATGATGCTCTGTTGTACCTGGTAATCTCAAACCATGCAGAGCGTATTACTAATGTTCAGATAAAGGAACACCTGGGTAGCAGTGACCATAACATGATTTCATTTGATGTTAGTTGTAAGCAAAAATCACATACAGGAAAGATAAAAATGCTTAATTTCAAGAGAGCAAATTTTCCAAGGATGAGCGCTGCTCTCCAGGACTTAGACTGGGAAGGAATATTGGCATCAATGGGCACAGAACAGAAATGGGAATTCTTCAAAAAGACTGTTTGTGAACTCACTGCAAAGTATATTCCCATGGGCAATAAGTTTAAAAGGCTAAAAATAAAACCTATGTGGCTCACTGCCAAAGTTAAAAAAGCTATAAACTATAAGAAAAGAGCTTTTAAAAAAATATAAAAATGAGGGAACACTAGTGTCATTTAAATGTTACAAAGAATATAACAGGATATGTAAAAAGGAAATCAAGGATGCAAAAATTCAAAATGAACGACAGATTGCAAAAGATAGTAGGACAAACCCCCAAAAATTCTTCAAATATATTAATAGTAAAAAGGTCAAGTCTGAGCATGTAGGCCCTTTACAAAATAATCTAGAGTGGGTGACTGGGGACAAAGAGAAGGCTAATTTATTAAATACTTTCTTCAGTTCTGTGTATACAAAGGAGCATGGGGGAGCTCATGTCCAAAATGGGGGTGGTAGTGACACAGCCCCAAATCCACAATGGCTCAAAAGTGATATGGTCCAGAAATATTTAGATGGAATAAAGGTGGATAAAGCACCTGGACCAGATGGCATACACCCACGGATCCTAAAAGAATTGAGCTCTGTAATTTCAAAGCCATTGTATTTAATTTTTAGGGACTCATTAATGACAGGAATAGTACCACTGGATTGGCGCAGGGCCAATGTGGTGCCTATATTTAAAAAGGGAATTAAGTCTTTACCAAGTAACTATAGACCTGTTAGTTTAACTTCTATAGTTCGGAAAATACTGGAGAGATTAATAAAAGACCACATAGATGAGTTCTTGCTGGAAAAAAACTATTTAAGCAACAGACAGCATGGATTCATGAAAGACAGAAGTTGTCAAACAAACCTGATTTCTTTTTATGAAGAGGTAAGTAAGACCTTGGACAAAGGGGTGGCTGTGGACGTGGTATACTTGGATTTTGCAAAAGCGTTCGATACAGTTCCCCACACACGGCTCATGTGTAAGGTAAAGTCTACAGGATTGGAAATATCAGTTTGTAAATGGATAGAAAACTGGCTAAAAGACAGAATTCAGAGAGTAGTGGTTAATGATTCTTACTCCGAATGGTCTAAGGTTATCAGTGGTGTACCCCAAGGTTCAGTGCTGGGACCCTTACTTTTTATTATGTTTATAAATGATATTGGGTCTGAGATCAAAAGTAACATTTCTGTCTTTGCAGATGACACCAAGCTATGCAGTGGAATAACGTCCTTACAGGATGTCGCCAATTTACAAGCCGACCTCAATGCTCTGTCTAATTGGGCGACTATGTGGCAGATGAGGTTTAATGTTGATAAATGTAAAGTTATGCACTTGGGGGCTAAGAATATAAATGCATCATACATACTAGGGGGAGTACAACTGGGGGGATCCGTAGTGGAGAAGGATCTGGGGGTTTTGGTAGATCATAAGCTCAATAATGGCATGCAATGCCAAGCTGCGGTTTCCAAAGCGAGCAAAGTCCTTTCTTGTATTAAGAGAGGTATGGTCTCCAGAGAGAGAGATATCATTTTGCCCCTTTTCAAATCATTAGTAAGACCTCATCTGGAATATGCAGTTCAGTTTTGGGCCCCAGTTCTCAAAAAGGATATTGGGGAACTGGAGAAAGTGCAGAGAAGGGCAACCAAACTGATAAGAGGCATGGAGGAGCTCAGCTATGAGGAGAGATTAGAGGAACTGAATGTATTCTCTCTTGAGAAGAGGAGATTAAGGGGGGATATGATCAACATGTACAAATATATAAGGGGTCCATATAGTGAACTTGGTGTTCAGTTATTCAATTTACGGTCAACACAAAGGACAAGGGGGCACTCTTTGCGTCTAGAGGAAAAGAGATTTCACCTCCAAATACGGAAAGGTTTTTTCACAGTAAGAGCTGTGAAAATGTGGAATAGACTCCCTGCAGAGGTGGTTCTGGCCAGCTCAGTAGATTGCTTTAAGAAGGGCCTGGATTCTTTCTTAAATGTACATAATATAACTGGGTACTAACATTTATAGGTAAAGTTGTTCTGGGGAATATCCGATTGCCTCTCGGGGGATCAGGAAGGAATTTTTTCCCCTGCTGTAGCAAATTGGATCATGCTCTTCTGGGGTTTTTTGCCTTCCTCTGGATCAACTGTGGGTATAGAATTGGGTATATGGGATTGTACGATATATTTTTTTTTTTTTTTTTTTAAGGTTGAACTGGATGGACTTGTGTCTTTTTTCAACCTGACTAACTAAGATAACCTTCCACTGGAAGTCTCCATCCTCACCCACCATAGCCTTTTGGCTCACTACCATCAGCCATGCTATACCGCTATATAAGCTGACATATGAGGCTAGAGGGTGTCCGAAAAAAATCTTGAAGGTTTGAGGCTCCTGGGTTGACTCCGAGAGCACCATACCACCTGCTCCTTGAAATCTGACTGATACCCCTGCCCATTGAGTAGCCTTGATTGAGCAAATTGACATGGGACTCCACCCCCTTTTTCTGGTTTTTTATGCATATGCCAACTGTTTACCAGCTACCAGATCTTTGCAATGTAATGGAATGGGCGATGTTCGCTCTATGTGTGTGTTTGTTGTCTATTGCATGTCTTGTTCTGAAAATAAATAAATAAAAAATTTACCTTTAAAAAAAAAGTGGGCACAATTAGACTGCAAGTGGGCACAAATAGACTGCAAATGGGCACAGTGAGGCTGCAGATGGGCATTATTTACCCAGTAGCTGCTGCATTTTCCCACCCTAGGCTTATACTCAAGTCAATATGTTTTCCCAGTTTTTTGTGGTAAAATTATACTCGGGTCGGCTTATACTCGAGTATATACGGTACTCTAAATCCAAACTTCTACTTTTGCTCTTAGTGATTTTACTTATTTTCTGTCATTTTCTTTACTTTCAAATTTAATGTTTAACCACTTCAATACCAGACACTTACCCCCCCCCCCCCCCCCCCCTTCCTGCCCAAGCCAATTTTCAGCTTTCAGCGCTGTCGCTGTTTAAATGACAATTGCGCGGTCATTCTACACTGTACCCAAACAGAATTTTTATCATTTTGTTCCCACAAATAGAGCATTCTTTTGGTGGTATTTGATCGCCTCTGCGGTTTTTATTTTTTTCTAAACAAAAAAAAAGTTTTTCTTTTGTTTCTGTTATAAAATTTTGTAAATAAGTAAGTTTTCTCCTTCATTGATGGGCACTGGTAAGGCGGCACTGACGGGCATTGATAAGGCAGCACCAATGAGGTGGCACTGATGGGCATTGATGATGGGCACAGATAGGCGGCACTGATGGGCACTGGTAGGCGGCACTGATGGGTGGCACTGATTTGTAGCACTGATGGGCACTGAAAGGCTGCACTGATGGGTACTTATGAGTGGTACTGCTGGGCACTGATGGGCACTGATAGGTGGCACTGCTGGGCACTGATGGGCACTGATATGTGGCACTGATGGGCACTGATATGCGGCACTGATAGATGGCACTGATAGGCATCACTGATGGCACTTGCACTGGCAGGCATTGGGAATGGGCACTGATTGGCAGCTGCCTGGGCACTGATTGATATTTCCCTGGTGGTCTAGGGTGGCATGCTTGTTGGTCCAGTGTGATGGCCATCACTGGTGGTCCTGGCTGCATCCTGGTGGTCCTGGGCAGGCATCCGAGGCGGGGCTGCACTGATAAACAATCAGCACAGACCCCCTGTCAGGAGAGCAGCCAATCGGCTCTCCTCTACTCGCGTCTGTCAGACATGAGTGAGGAAAAGCCGATCAACAGCTCTTCCTGTTTACATCGTGATTAGCCGTGATTGGACACGGCTGATCACGTGGTTTACCGAGATCGGTGCAGCGGTGTGTCAGACTGACACGCCGCACCACTGATCGACACGATGCGTGCCCCCACGAGACGTTGCACGCCCCTGCTGGATGTCATATGATGCCCGGTCAGGATAACTGAACCACCGCCCGGCCGTCATTCTGCTATAGGCCGGGTGGAGAGTGGTTAAAGACTAACTCTCTATTTACAGTATACACGTATATGGATGCAATTACATTCCAAGGCAGAACATCAAAACAATCATGTTTGTGTAGCGCCCTTCTCCCAATGAGGGTGCGTTATATGTTAAATTATAGTTGCCTGAGCAATAGTTTGGCTCAGAGGGATTGTGTTACAAATTGCACTCTGTTTCAGTTCAGCTGGTTGGGTGATTTCCCTCCTGACAGTAGGTGTCGCTGCCACCACTGGTCAGGATTGGAAAGGCTACAGGCTGGACGTATTGGGTACCTCTTTCCTAGCAAGCAGCCCAGGGGGCGTGGTGAACCCGCTGTGCATGCTGGGAGGGGGTATTTAAGTGACAGATGCCATTAGGGCAAAGAGAGATTCTGTGGTCATGTCTTTGGTCCCCACCTGAGGGCCCTCATGGCCTCAGGGAAGTGTTGGCAGTTTCCGCCTCGGGCCACGTTGGCCTGAGGCTCCATTACTGACAAGTAGGCCCAGGAGTTGCTGGGGCATACTGATCCAGGGATGATCCTGTGTCGCCTTACCTGCTGGAAGGGACCAAGCAATTGAGGACTCAATTGGAGGATGCATCCGGATCGTGATCTACCTCACAGTGCTGCCGGAACGGCTGAAAGATTCTAACACTGAGAGCTGTATTCTTCGTTCAGAAGGTAACCCAAGTAAAGGTTACTCCGAGTCTGTGGCAGAGACTGTTCTATTTACTCCAAGTCTGTGGCAGAGTTTGTTCTATTTACTCCATGTCTGTGGCAGAGACTGTTCTATTTGCACCAGGTCTGTGGCAGAGACTATACGTGATCGAGCTGTACATTGGTTGCTGGGCCAGTGAGATTGGGCCTATCCGATGTTTGCTGAGTCCAGTGTGGAGACAGTTGTTCCTCTGGACCTAGGAGAAACTCTTATGATTCGCAACTAAGGTACCTGAGTCCTCACCATCCTTTCATCCCCTCTGTTAAAACCTTTATTCAAATAAACCCTTGAAAGAGACTTTTGTGTTGGTGCAAACTTCTTCTAGACAACTCTTCACGGAGAACCCCTGAGACGAGCATACGGAACAGTGAGGTAACGTGCAAGGCCCAAAATTAAACCAGCGGCCTGCTACGGGGGTATTGCTATATGTGGGGGCTCGAGTCCGGGATTTGCCGTTCCCTCTCGCAACAAAATAGACTGTTCATTTGGGGACATATTCTACTATTCTACAGAGGTAAAAGGACTGTGCTAAAAACGGGGAAGGAAGTGTCCTGGATCTCCTTCCAAGCTATTGTCAAGTTGGGTGGGTTAGAAAGAGAGATAGGAATACTGTAGTGTATAGTAAAATTATTATTGCATGTCTATGTAAAGAGTATTTCTTGTTATTTTACCCTTCCCATCCAAGTTTTTGGACTCAGGTAGCTGACCTTTAGGATTGAAGGGTCAAACTTTCCTCGACGATGAGGACAAAGCAATTGAGGACTCAATTGGAGGATGCATCCCGATCGTGATCTACCTCACAGTGCTGCCGGAACGGTTGAAAGTTTCTAACACTGAGAGCTGTATTTTTCGTTCAGAAGGTAACCCAAGTAAAGGTTACTCCGAGTCTGTGGCAGAGACTGTTCTATTTACTCCAAGTTTGTGGCAGAGACTGTTCTATTTACTCCAAGTCTGTGGCAGAGACTGTTCTATTTACTCCAAGTCTGTGGCAGAGACTGTTCTATTTGCACCAGGTCTGTGGCAGAGACTATAAGTGCTTGAGCTGTACATCGGTTGCTGGGCCAGTGAGATTGGGCCTATCCGGAGTTTGCTGAGTCCAGTGTGGAGACAGTTGTTCCTCTGGACCTAGGAGAAACTCTTATGATTTGCAACTAAGGTAAATGAGTCCTCCCCATCCCTTCATCCCCTCTGTTGAAACTTTTATTCAAATAAACCCTTGAAAGAGACTTTTGTGTTGGTGCAAACTTCTTCTAGACAACTCTTCAAGGAGAACCCCTGAGACGAGCATACGGAACAGTGAGGTAACGTGCAAGGCCCAAAATTAAACCAGCGGCCCGCTACGGGGGTATTGCTATATTTGCAAACAGTGAACATTATATATTTTGTTCCATTAGGTTTAAACAATGTTCAGATTTGGCTTGCTGCCATATAAGAGCTTTAGATACAATCCCAGATAGCAAGCAATTGAGCTGCAAGTTTAAAAAAAGGATTGCTAAGCTATTGCTAGACTTGCCAGGCTTCACAAGTTTGTTGCACAATTGCAGCAAGTCCGCATTGGATACCTCCAGATCAACTTTCTTTGCAAACATTCTGCAAGTCTGCTGCAAGTTCTGTTTCAGTTATGTTGGGCAATAGGGATGAGCTTCGTGTTCGAGTCGAACATACGTTCGACTCGAACATCGGCTGTTCGATCGTTCGCCGAAGATCGAACGTTATGGGCCGTTCGCGCCAAATTTGAATGACGCGAACGGCCCACAATACACTGCGCCATCGCAGTGCAATCCCGGCGCTGTGATTGGCCAAGCATGCACTGTGACCCCGCATGCTTGGCCAATCACAGCACCAGCAGCAAGGAGAGCCATAATTGGCCACAGGCAGGATGCCTGTGGCCAATCATAGCTCAGGGGGGTTTAGTACACGCCCCACACTATAAAAGGCCGCCAGCGCAGCGGCCTTGTGCAGTGTGTTCCGGGGTGCAGGGAAAGAGATACATAGGCAGGGACAGTGTGTTCTATGTTCTATTCTTTTCTCAGGCATCTGCAGCAGTTAGTGGGTGTTGTGTGCCCCAGCACAGTATACACCTGTATATACCCGTCATTGCTGTTCTCTAATACAGGCATCTGCAGGAGTTAGTGGCACAGTGTACACCTGTATATACCCGTCATTGCTGTTCTCTAATACAGGCATCTGCAGGAGTTAGTGGCACAGTATACACCTGTATATACCCGTCATTGCTGTTCTCTAATACAGGCATTTGCAGGAGTTAGTGGCACAGTATACACCTGTATATACCCGTCATTGCTGTTCTCTAATACAGGCATCTGCAGGAGTTAGTGGCACAGTATACACCTGTATATACCCGTCATTGCTGTTCTCTAATACAGGCATCTGCAGGAGTTAGTGGCACAGTATACACCTGTATATACCCGTCATTTCTGTTCTCTAATACAGGCATCTGCAGGAGTTAGTGGCACAGTATACACCTGTATATACCCGTCATTGCTGTTCTCTAATAGAGACATCTGCAGGAGTTAGTGGCACAGTATACACCTGTATATACCCGTCATTGCCGTTCTCTAATACAGGCATCTGCAGGAGTTAGTGGCACAGTATACACCTGTATATACCCATCATTGCCGTTCTCTAATACAGGCATCTGCAGGAGTTAGTGGCACAGTATACACCTGTATATACCCGTCATTGCTGTTCTCTAATACAGGCATCTGCAGGAGTTAGTTGCACAGTATACACCTGTATATACCCGTCATTGCTGTTCTCTAATACATGCATCTGCAGGAGTTAGTGGCACAGTATACACCTGTATATACCCGTCATTGCTGTTCTCTAATACAGGCATCTGCAGGAGTTAGTGGCACAGTATACACCTGTTTATACCCGTCATTGCTGTTCTCTAATACAGGCATCTGCAGGAGTTAGTGGCACAGTATACACCTGTATATACCCGTCATTGCTGTTCTCTAATGCAGGCATCTGCAGGAGTTAGTCGCACAGTATACACCTGTATATACCCGTCATTGATGTTCTCTAATACAGGCATCTGCAGGAGTTAGTGGCACAGTATACACCTGTATATACCCGTCATTGCTGTTCTCTAATACAGGCATCTGCAGAAGATAGTGGCACAGTATACACCTGTATATACCCGTCATTGCTGTTCTCTAATACAGGCATCTGCAGGAGTTAGTGGCACAGTATACACCTGTATATACCCGTCATTGCTGTTCTCTAATACAGGCATCTGCAGGAGTTAGTGGCACAGTATACACCTGTATATACCCGTCATTGCTGTTCTCTAATACAGGCATCTGCAGGAGTTAGTGGCACAGTATACACCTGTATATACCCGTCATTGCTGTTCTCTAATACATGCATCTGCAGGAGTTAGTGGCACAGTATACACCTGTATATACCCGTCATTGCTGTTCTCTAATACAGGCATCTGCAGGAGTTAGTGGCACAGTATACACCTGTATATACCCGTCATTGCTGTTCTCTAATACAGGCATCTGCAGAAGATAGTGGCACAGTATACACCTGTATATACCCGTCATTGCTGTTCTCTAATACAGGCATCTGCAGGAGTTAGTGGCACAGTATACACCTGTATATACCCGTCATTGCTGTTCTCTAATACAGGCATCTGCAGGAGTTAGTGGCACAGTATACACCTGTATATACCCGTCATTGCTGTTCTCTAATACAGGCATCTGCAGGAGTTAGTGGCACAGTATACACCTGTATATACCCGTCATTGCTGTTCTCTAATACAGGCATCTGCAGGAGTTAGTGGCACAGTATACACCTGTATATACCCGTCCATGGTGCTCTCTAATACAGGCATCTGCAGGAGTTAGTTGCACAGTATACACCTGTATATACCCGTCATAGATGTTCTCTAATACAGGCATCTGCAGGAGTTAGTGGCACAGTATACACCTGTATATACCCGTCATTGCTGTTCTCTAATACAGGCATCTGCAGGAGTTAGTGGCACAGTATACACCTGTATATACCCATCATTGCTGTTCTCTAATACAGGCATCTGCAGGAGTTAGTGGCACAGTATACACCTGTATATACCCGTCATTGCTGTTCTCTAATACAGGCATCTGCAGGAGTTAGTGGCACAGTATACACCTGTATATACCCGTCATTGCTGTTCTCTAATACAGGCATCTTCAGCAGTTAGTGGCACAGTATACACCTGTATATACCCGTCATTGCTGTTCTCTAATACAGGCATCTGCAGGAGTTAGTGGCACAGTGTACACCTGTATATACCCGTCATTGCTGTTCTCTAATACAGGCATCTGCAGGAGTTAGTGGCACAGTGTACACCTGTATATACCCGTCATTGCTGTTCTCTAATACAGGCATCTGCAGGAGTTAGTGGCACAGTGTACACCTGTATATACCGGTCATTGCTGTTCTCTAATACAGGCATCTGCAGGAGTTAGTGGCACAGTATACACCTGTATATACCCGTCATTGCTGTTCTCTAATACAGGCATCTGCAGGAGTTAGTGGCACAGTGTACACCTGTATATACCCGTCATTGCTGTTCTCTAATACAGGCATCTGCAGGAGTTAGTGGCACAGTGTACACCTGTATATACCCGTCATTGCTGTTCTCTAATACAGGCATCTGCAGGAGTTAGTGGCACAGTGTACACCTGTATATACCCGTCATTGCTGTTCTCTAATACAGGCATCTGCAGGAGTTAGTGGCACAGTATACACCTGTATATACCCGTCATTGCTGTTCTCTAATACAGGCATCTGCAGGAGTTAGTGGCACAGTATACACCTGTATATACCCGTCATTGCTGTTCTCTAATACAGGCATCTGCAGGAGTTAGTGGCACAGTATACACCTGTATATACCCGTCATTACTGTTCTCTAATACAGGCATCTGCAGGAATTAGTGGCACAGTATACACCTGTATATACCCGTCATTGCTGTTCTCTAATACAGGCATCTGCAGGAGTTAGTGGCACAGTATACACCTGTATATACCCATCATTGCTGTTCTCTAATACAGGCATCTGTAGGAGTTTAACAGGGGCGTGTAATTACAATTTTTGATGCAATACTTTGCAACAGGGCTCATTGCTGTGCTCCAAGTACAGTATCTGTGAGGGGTTGCAGTGTTGTGGCACCAGTGCCTAAGGCCCAATTTTTCTGCCCCTGTTCAACAGGGGCATGTAATTACAATTATTGATCTAATAATTCAAAGCAGGGCCCATTCCTGCGCCCACCAAGAGTAACTGTGAGGGCTTACAGTGTTGTGGCAACACCACCACCACCACCACCAAAGGCCCAATTTTTCTGCCCCTCTTCAACAGGGGCATGCAATTACAATTCTTGATCTAATAATTTACAGTAGGGCCCATTCATGCGCCCACCAAGAGTAACTATGAGGGCTGACAGTGTTGTAGCACCAGCACCACCACCAAAGGCCCAATTTTTCCTACCACTGTTCAACAATGGCATGTAATTACAATTCCTGATATAATAGTTCACAGCAGGGCGTTCCAGCGCCCACCAAGAGTAACTGTGAGGGCTCACAGTGTTGTGGCAACACCAACATCTAAGGGGCAAATTTCAGCAGAGTATATACGGCAGGCCCCTACTTTCAAACATCCAACTTACAAACGACTCCTACTTGCAAACGGAAGGAGACAACAGGAAGTGAGAGGAAATCTACCCCTAGGAAGGGAAATTCTCTCCTGTAAAAGTTAATAAGGGAAAAGCGTGTCTCCTCTCTATTGATGCTTTATCACCAATCCTTGTTTCAATAAAAACCCCACTTTTCAAAAACATTTGTCATTGGGACGGAAAGTGAGGTGAAATGTTCTGAACAGGTGCACAGACAGCAAAACAAATAGCCATGCCATTTTTCTCAAAGATTTTCATCCATCTTACCGGGACCAGACATTACATTAAAGCCGCAAGCAGTTTTAAATGGCTTTTTTTCCTTTACAAATGTCATTTTGTGCAGGGACAGTTCTAAACACGGGAAACACATGCCACTTCACAGGCAAACTTTAGACACCCCCCAGGTACGATATTTAAAGGAATATTTCACTTTTTTTTTTTCACTTTATGCATCATTAAAATGACTGCTCCCGGAAAACGTCCGTTTTTAAAACTTCGTTTTGCATTGATACATGTCCCCTGGGGCAGAACCGGGGTCCCCAAACCCTTTTTAGGACAATAACATGCATATTAATCGTTATAATTAGCACTTTAGATTTCGAACGTTCACGTCCATTGTATTTAATAGGGTTCTAACGTTCGTGCGAACTTTCGGTCCGTTCGAAGGTTCTGGTGCGAACCGAACCGGGGGGGTGTTTGGCTCATCCCTATTGGGCAATAGTCATCTCACCACAAGAGTCACTGTAACTTGCAGAGCTCTTGCTGTAGACTCAACACTGCAACTTTGCTCTTGCTAGAGTCTTGTCATGCAAATTTGCTACAAATTGGAAAAGTGTCAACTAGAACCTGTGCTTCAAGTGCTCTGCAAGTGTATAACTTGCCAGTGAAAATGTGTAGCAAGTTAAAAGACTTACAATTCAACACTGCCTTATATTTGTGGCAAGTTATCCTTGTTATCTGGGATGTAATGTGACATCTGTGAGGCTGTGCTATAGCTTACAATATGCAATATGCATTTGAAGACGAATCCCATAACCTCAAGCAATTTTACAGTGAGATACAATGGACAATTCAAACGCCTATATGTACAAAAAGCCGAACTCCAGGAATGATATTTTTGCATATTTAACTGGGCCAGTTTGGCTCAATGTAAATATGCATATCTGATATATGGAGGAAGACAAAAAACATAATAACAGGGACATTTGATTATGGCTGCCTTTTTTTTTCTTTATGTTTTCTTCTTTTTTTTTGCTGTTGCCCTCTGAGCTCAGTTTTGTACAAGGTTTAAATTGATAGAATATATATATATATATATCTCTATTTCATCTTTACAATCCCTTGCACCTAGATATATAGCTATACCGATACTGTTTTTCATATGAGTAAGTCTTGAAATTTTGTTTTTTTTTCCTTGAAACTTTCAATAAAAATTATTGGAGAATAAAACAAAAAAAAAGCCAGCGCTACAACCCAAATTGAAAATGAGCTGCAGGCATGCGGGCGGAGATGAGAGCGTGACATCACCAGCGGCTAATTTTGGATTTTAATGCTGTTTTACCCTACATACTTTTACTGAAGAGATGTTATGAAATTATATGTGTAGCGACCTCACCCCTCTCACCCCTTCTCGTTCTCGGCTTGTCTTTTCTCTGTCTAGGGGTGTTAGTCCTGGGGGGAGGGATAAGATACACCACGGCCCATGTCCTCCATAGTGACGAGGTGAAGGCCAGAATGATCGGGCTTTGTGTAGGTGTCCTAGAGTCAAGTCCTGTCCTTCATCCTTGACTCCTTGTAATCAGAATTACACACACTAAATGGGTCCAACACAGTTTTATTCTTTCAGCGAATAAACATACAGCACAGTCAAGTTGGGACCTTTGCAACAGTTCAGTGGGAGTAGGCCAAGGCACAATCCTTCCACATAAAGCTAACCACTGTGGTATCACCAGTGGCAAATAGTCACTGTCACTGACTATGTGAAATAGAACATGAATTACCTTCGCTAGCTCGGCCCCTGTCAGGGGAAGGATATCCGTCCAAGGGAGGTACCGGGGGCCTCTCTGTCACCAGCAATGCTGCGCCGGACTCTTCAGAGAAGTTCTGCTCACCAGACCTCACAAACTCAGACACGGGCACCCAAGGAGTTAGGGCCCCCTCGGATTCCTCCACCGTCGCGGACTTAGTCGAAGGTACTGAGCCCCAGGCATCCGCCATAGTACCTCACCCCAGTCTAAAGGTGCCTGAGATGGACTCCATCTCTCGCTCCGGCCAGGTCAAGGGTACCTGGGCCCGTAACTCCGGAACGCCAACACCCATGTGGAAGGTGCCTGGGTGCGGCCACGTCCTCCGACTCTGCACTCTGAACCCCGTGGTAAGGGCGTCCGCCCCTTTCATCTCTTCTCCCTTTGCGTCACAGCGGGTTCCCCCGCCCCGCTATACCAGCACCAGGGGAGGACAAAAAGGCACAGTGAGTTCAACCCCGGCCCCCGGCAACAATGTCACCTATAGACCGCAGGGAACCTCACACCACCAGAGTCCTCCAAGAACCATAAAAGGGTCTCAGATTCCCTAGCAATCAGTGCATCTGGGTTACACTACCACCCAGATGCTCCCCCTAAATTCAAATACCCGCTACATATGCTTCTGCTGTTTGCCAAAATGTTAATAAATGTTACACTATATGGCGGTTTAAATTCTGTTGCCTTATGGTGGTGTTTAAGTAAAAGAACAAAGCTCTTCCCCCCAGTGGACGAGAGAAGGAGAGTGAGGAGATTGATTTGTAAAGTGGAGGATCGATGCCTGTATCTTATTTATGTGACATTCTTCTTGCTTCACACTCACCTGGCAGCATTAATTGGCCGTGAGTGTTCTGTTCTCACTACACGTTTGCCCCTGGCGTGTATGTAGCTCAACATACAGCTTAACCCTTGCATCCTAAATAACCAGACTGTCTGCAACTTTGGTTCTTTATTACGATGAACAGGTGGTGGCCATATAAGATGCGTATGAATAATGGTGAAACTAGAGATAAACAAATAAATGAACATATAAGAATTATATGAACACAAACAAATGTCTACTAGGCATATAGATAAACAGTCTTTATCATACCAGCGATGCTGCCTTAAGGAAATCAGGACTTAGGAAACATGTGGAGCAGGCTTAGCTGACTCCATGTGGACTGTCCAGTGGAAAAAGATAAGAGTTGTGATAGGAAGTGAAGACAGTTTTCAATAACACGACAGGAAAGGTACATTAAATGAAGAATCTTTTGCGCTACTATTGAGTAATAAATTATACAAACTAAAATGTTATGTGCCAAAAAATATAAAATTATATATTGCACTCAACCCTAAAGCAGCAGCAGCAACCAAATGTGTTCACTTTACACAATGTGACAAATAAATAAAAATTGTTTCCGCGCTAAAAGGCTCCCACACAATAGGTGATAAAATTAATACATAGTGATATACAATGTGTACATGTATAAAAAATTGAATATAGTAAATGATATTATATAATAAACAAAGTGCCTGTGCACTGTGCAAATAAACTCCTATGTGCTAAACTGTTAAAATTACTATCATGTGCAAAATAGCTACTATGTGCAAATCTTAACAAGTGCAAAGAAATAGCAATGCATATATATAAAATGCAGTACTATATGTAAAAGAATCATAAACAAATAAATAAATAATAATCCAACGTGATCCGGGTGAAGTAGTTATAATATAAAAAAAGAGTTCAAATAGTGATTTGCTTAAATCAGTTTTTCCAACTATGTGAGTCTGCTCAATAAAAATGTATTCTTATTTCTGGACGTCTTGAACTATGGCCTCTCAGGACTCTTACCTCCACGTAGATTTATATGAGCAGTGAGTTATTCTCTCTCTCTTCACTAGTTGTCTTCTCCCAATGTTAATGTATAGGGCGCTATTCCTCTTTCCTCCACTGAGCTCTATGGCGCCTGCTCCTATTCAAAACAAAGGGGAGGGGGGGGGGGGGGAGAAGCTCTGTGTGTGGAGCATAGAAAGCTCCGCGAAATGAAGGGAGAGAGAGGGAAAGACTCCAATGGTGTAGTAGTTTTAAATAATAAAGAATTTATTAAGTAGTAAATATTCTGCGTACATTGAATTAAAAAAGACAGGCATTAAGATCAAGCGGCGCAACCGCCGTCTTACTCTGAGTCCGGCACTTCCGGTCTGCGACACCTCTCAATTCCCATAATTTAGTAATAATAGATAGTCATTTTAACAGTTTAGCACATAGGAGTTTATTTGCACAGTGCACAGGCACTTTGTTTATTATATAATATAATTTACTATATTCTATTTTTTATACATGTACACATTGTATATCACTATGTATTAATTTTATCACCTATTGTGTGGGAGCCTTTTAGCGCGGAAACAATTTTTATTTATTTGTCACGTTGAGGAAAGGTACATTACCATAGAACACTGCCCATCAACAGTCCTTTATTAAGAGTGACATCTAGTGGACGATATTTGAAGTCCAGAAGATATTACTGTATTTCTTTGTAGGCCAAAGGCATGGCACTCCCCGCCTGGTATCATAAGATGCCACTATTTATTTCTCAGATGACAACAATAAAATTAGTTCAGAAACTGGTCTGAGGAACAACTTTGTCTCTTTGTTTCTATGGTTCTTGACTTCCACTTTACTGACCCTTCCATCCTCACTTGGAAAGGTGTTGGTGATGAGACCCAAAGGCCACTCATTCCTTTGAGATTGACAGTTCTTAACAAGAACAAGGTCTCCTCCTTTAAGGTTGGGCTTGTTGTCTTGCCATTTAGTACGTGGCTGTAAAGTGGAGAGGTATTGCTTCCTCCACCTGTCCCAGAAGGTATTTGCCAGACTTTGTACCTGTCTCCACTGGCGTAGGTATAAGTCCTTAGTGGTGAAATTCCCATGGGGGGCACTGAATACTCAAATTTTCTGTGTAAGGAGTGCTGCTGGTGTGAGTAACACAGGCTTGTCTGGGTCATTTGAGTCTGGAGTTAGAGGTCTGGCATTGATGATGGCTGAGACCTCTGCCATGAAGGTTACCAGACTCTCATGGGTAAGTCTTGAGGTTCCTATTTGCAGAAAGATAGAATCCAGAATTCTGCGGGCTATGCCTATCATTCTTTCCTATGCTCCACCCATGTGAGAGGAGTGAGGTGGGTTGAAAGTCCATGAACAGCCCTGCTCTCTGAGGTATCTTTCTACCCCTTTGGTGTCCACGTTTGAAGGAATATGCAGTTCCCTGGCTGCTCTAACAAAGTTAGTACCTCTGTCTGAGCAGATGTGTTTTACGGGGCCTCGGATAGCAATGAAGCGTCTGAGGGCATTTATGAAGCTTGAAGTGTCCATAGACTCAATAACTTCAATATGCACTGCTCTGATGACCATACAGGTAAATATGACTGCCCAACGTTTGTTGTTTGCGTGACCTCCCCTGGTTTGACGTGTGACAACAGACCAAGGGCCAAAGACATCAAGGCCAACATTGGTGAAAGGAGGGTCTGGAGCAAGTCTGTCGGCTGGAAGGTTGGCCATTTTTTGTGTTTGTAGCATGCCACAAAGTTTGCGACAAGTAACACATTTAAAGATCACGTTACACATCTCTTAGCTCCAACTATCCATAGGCCTGCAGCTCGTAAGGCTCCTTCTGTGAACAGTCTTCCTTGATGTTTGACGTGGAGGTGATGATGTGATATGATCAAGTAAGCGATGTGATGGTGACCAGGAACTATTAGAGAATTTATCTTCGAGGTAGAGCAACCTACAGAAAAACCTCGGGCCTACCGTTTAAATTTCCTTACGGGCGCCACTACTCTTGAGGAGGAAACCTACGCTTCTATAGCCACCCCCACGCGCACTGTCGTGACTTCCGAGGAAGTCATTGCGGATGTTCCGGTAGTTGAGGAACCGGAGACGGAGAAGCCGGCGGATGCTGCCTCTGTCACTACAGAGTCTTCGCTCCCACCGCCCAAGCGAAAGGTGGGCTATGTGAAAGCCTCCTGCTGCCGTGGTCGAGCTACACCCCAGCACTTGGCTGAATCGGATTGTTTAGTCGGAGGGACCTCCAGACGATCTGCGACAGCTACAGGCCGAGGTAAGCCGGGGAAAGGGACAAAGATTAGTGTCCGAAGTATCGGGGACGTTTGGGTTCCCGACCCCAAAGAACTTGTTAAAGACAGTGATTCCTCCACCACCAAAAATTATTTGCCGGCAGAGGAGTACAATACCTCTGACCTGGAGTCGTCCTCTGAGGTGGGAGACGATGCAGAGATAGACAAACTGTTTGTAAAAAAGGGCTGGGATAAAATACCCCTATCCTCCGCCAGAAGTAGAAGGGATTCACCCAAAGACTCTGGGGATATCGCACCTCGGGTGGAGGCCCATGTGCTTGAGGAGGTACCTGACCCCATGCCTACATCATCTAGACCTATATTGCCTGTGCCTACCGCTGTGGCTGAGTATGCGTCATTGCGGGCTGCTATGTTGGGTCTCAAGGCAGTGAAAGTGCCTAGGCATCCGGATGCTAATGTCCTACCGGGTGCGGGAGACCATGCTACTCTTCCTCCGCTTTCCAGGATGCAACGGCTGTTCAATCAGAGAGTGGCCGCTGATTACGGATGGGAGTACCCGTATGTCCCAAAGGACTTGCTTTTTGAGGTGGAGGCCTACAGGGAGAGATGGTACGCTGACTTTCTGTGGAACTATTTGAAAGTGGCCAATGCCCGAAGGTATCTCTCTTGTTCTGCTGCTGTTGCTGAGAGGTACAAGGGGTGTAAGCTGGACTGGGTACTTGGTCGGCACATTCACGCAGATCGGGTGGTTGTGTGTCGGAAGGAGCGGGAGGATGCCGTGTATTCCATTGAAACTTTTGACAAGAACTGGAAGCTCCTTGTTTTACCCGATCCAAAATTTTACCTTTAAAAAAAGACTGGATTCCATTGTGGTTTTTTTTCCGGAGTGTACTCTCTTGGAGTCCAGGGACTTTACCCTTGTAAGTCGGGGTAGTCTACTCAGCTGGGGAGCCGGGAGAGCTGTTGCTGTTTCTCTCTGCTCACAGCGCCACAAAGACAGAGACTTTGGGGGTAGATACAGTTAGGGCCAAAGAAGAAGAAAAGAAGAAGATTTATTTCCAAATATTTGGGACAGTGTTGTGACGGTAGCGCTTCCACTAGGTGGCGGTGTTCATAAAGGGCTTTTGTGCGCTCAGAAAGAAAAGAGAAAAAAAATATATATATTAATGTTTATTTTACGCTAGGACTAGTGTAATAGGTACTTATTTTTAGAAGGAAAGTGTCCTTCCCTCGGGGAGGATAGTTCCCTTCCTATGTAGATAATAGTATAGGATGTTATTATGCTGGTTTTATGTGTGTTTTTTCCCTTTGCAGGTGAACGACTGGCAACCACTGAGCATGGGTGGGTCAGCTAGTATAGGAGGAGAGGGAGATGTAAATGTGAATATTATAATGTGTTTTATATTGATATGTGACATTGAGAATGGGATGTACACATTTTTTTTCTCTTCTTGTTGATCTTCCTTCATTTCTTTATTCAATATCTTTCCCCACATTCAGGTTCCGGCACAAATAAAACATATTTTTTTTGTACAGTTCAGGAATAAACCTGCGTAGACTCAGGTTTGAGGTACGTGAGTTTGATCCAGACACTGGGGACAGTGTCTATCTGTCCTGGGGGAGTGTGTAGCGGGGTCTTTAAATCTAGGGGAATGTTTGAGTGGTAGTTGTACTCAGACACATTATTTGATAGGACTTTGCTAAACCATTTTATACTACAGGTGGGATGCTGGTGTGTAGTTCCCTGTGGCCTGTGGATGGCGCTGCAATCGGAGGCTAGGGTTGAACCGCTGGTATAGTGCTGTTGCTTGGATGTCCCCTCTCGGCGGTGGTATGATGGGTGTGTCGGCCTGCTGTGCATGCTGGGAGAAGATATAAAAGGGGCAGACCCTGTCTGTAGGGTGTCGGATTCCCAGGGGTCATATCCCGGGAAGTTTGTTGCTCTGTTCGTTGTCCACCCCGGGCACCTTTAGCCTTGGGGTGGGGTTCCTGGCCCGGTACATTGGCGGATCAGTCCCAGGCACCTTTAGCCCTGGGGCTGCAACTGAAGGCCTTGGGTCCAGCATCTTTGGCTGGAGCCCACGGAGGGAGGAGGAATCCCAGGGTGCTGCCTTGCGAGGAGACCCGTATCTGGAAGAGGAGGCCGGGGAGGACCGTTCCGAGGGACTGGTGAGAAACCACAGTGAAAGAAGGGGCCCGGTAACTCTCTGGAGGGATGTCATCTCCCTGAAAGAGGCCTAATACCAGAAGCAAAGTTCACCAGGTCTGTGGCAGAGACCCAAAGTTCACCAGGTCTGTGGCAGAGGCCTAAATTCACCCGTAACAGTTTGTGCAGAGACTGTATGTGTTATCTAATTCGAGCATCACTCCGGCTGATAGGATCCACTCTAATGGGAGACTATCCGGGTGAGCTGAGACTACTTGAAGATACAGATAGTGAATAAGTATTCGTTTGTGCCTGGAGCTATTCCAACACCTCTTGCTGTCCTGTTCTCCATCCATCCTTTTCTATCTAATGACTATGCATATGAGAAAATAAACTCTACGTTGGAGTTACAATTGGTGTGGACCTTGGAGTTAATGGGGAATAGAGACTTGTCTTTATTGAAGTAGAGATGAGAACCATTCTCTGGAGAACCTAGCCGTGGAGACCCAGGTGTGCCCCTTTTCCCACAAGTGAGCCAAAGGTAGGGAAAAGGAGTCTGGTTGCTACAAGAGGAAGGGGTTGCACCCACAAAACCGATACATGGATATCCCCTGATGGCAGATAGCACATGTTGACACACTGTGTGCATCTTCTAATTTTGGCTTGTTTGAAAAAGTGCAAATATTTTTTTTTAGAAAACGTCAAAAATAGAAAAAGGGGGGTTTGTGTTTCATTCAATTCGCCCCAAAACATCAATGATGTCCTTAAATGTTTGCTTCATAACATTCATCCTTTTCTTCATTATGTCCAGTTCACTACTACACTCCATAACTTGCTGGATGATTCTTTGTGCACTATCACTTGAGAAACAAGGACTTTCTTCCTCAACAACATGTTCATCCCCTAAAAAAATATAAAAAAAGGTATTATAACTCTGCAGGCCTACATCTCTTAACTGAAGCTGTGATGACAGACACTGACCTGTTGTGGTGACAATTTCCACCACGTCATCCACCTCTCCTTCCTCCACTTCTCCTTCCTCCACTTCTCCTTTCTCCACTTGTCCTTCCTCTACATACTGGTGTAGCGGGTATGTACTTTCCCGGGTGTAAATTTAACTGGCAGAGACACCAGTGATGTGAAATTCCCTGCAGCCCAGCAGGTGGCGCTGTCGCCATGGGCTGGGGGTTGATCCATTGCTGTGTGCCGGGGCCTCCTTTTTGTCCTCCCTCGGCAGCGGTATGGTGGGGCAGGGAACCCGCCGTGCTTGCTGGGAGAGGGTATAAAGGGGCCGGCCATCTTTGTCACGGGGTCGAGTCCCAGGCACCTTCAGCCTGTGGGCGGTGGTTCATGTCGGTCCTCTAGGCAGCCTAGGCCTAGAGGACAGCTGGAGGTTGTGTTCCATCTCAGGCACCTTTAGCCTGGGGTGAGGTACTCGAGAGGATGGTCTGGAGCTCAGTGCCCAACACTGAGTTCCACGAGGGAAGGAGGTCCTAGGGAACCCAGGGATTGGGTACCCGAATCCGGAAGGCGTAATGGACCGGGGGGAGCTCCTCACTTGAAGACCGGGTGCAGCAGATTGCCAGTGACAGGTGAGCCTCCCACCGGAGACCGCCTGGAAGGAAATCCCCCCTCGCTCGGAGACCGCAACCCACTTTCAGGAAGGAAAGTGGAGAGTTCATTGTGTCTGGGCCTACTCGCATCCACACCTCCTTTTCTGTTCTGTTTTCTAAGGGAGTCTAACTGATTATGCTGTTCACTCGAGAAGAATAAAGGAGTGTTGGACTTAAATGGTGTGGGGCTCTTTTCTGGTGGACATTGTTCAAGGTAATCCCACGTGGAGGTCTGCTGGAGGAGTTACGCAAGTAGGCAGGCCTTCATTGGCCGAAGTGCATCCCTGTGCTCGAAGTCGTGGACATGACCCATTGAAGGGAAAGGCCCGCGCAGAAGAGCGAGGAGAGGGGGAAGCTCAGCCGTGTGAGGGACTACACGTGGGGGCTTCTATTTGCACTGCGCCACCAGGCACACCCCCATCGCTTAGTTCGTGGGCGTGACTCAGAAACAGAAAAGAAGAAAAGCCCGCGAACTGGAGCAAAAGGGGAGGAGTCCAATACGTGTGAAGGACTACACGTGGGACGTTGGCGCGAAAACTTGGCAGTGTGCGATGGATCAGCAACAGGTCGCCATGTTCGGACATACATCGTGGATTCTAGTTCACCCTTCCACCACAACATTGACTGCTGCTGCTCCGGTAACAGATACGGGGATCCGGCTAAAGCCAAGGGGTCAATTCGCCCTGTATTCGTGCATGGACATTGAGGCCCTGGGTGTGATTTGTCCCGGCTGTTCGGGACTGGTGTGCCAACTGAAGCCATTCGGGCGATGCGAGGCTTGTGGGGAGTTCCTGTTTGAAGTGGATCCAGCGGTGGAGAAACCGAGAACCATTTACCCCGGCCGTGCTGCAGGCAACACCACTCAGAGAGGAGGAATCACTGCTTTGACAGCCATCCCTGCACACACTGCAGCAACCACGGAGGAGGTCGTGAAAACTCAACGGGAGAAATCCGAGGATGCTGACTCGGTCACCACTGTCTCGCAGCATCCACCACCGAAGAGAAAGACTGGCATGGTAGCCCCGACCAGCGGTTGTAGGGGACCATCTCGCCCGCTTACGCCCGGCCAGGATGGATCCGTCGACAAGAGTTCCGGACGTCCCAATTCAAGCAAAGGCCGAGGTAAGCCTGGCGGAGAGATTTGGTGTGTGGGAAGAGGTGAAAGCTCAGTCTCCACTACAGGGTACCTACCTGGGGAGGAGTGTGACACCTCTGACCTGGAGTCGCTCTCGGACATGGGAGACGACGTTGCTATAGATGAACTGTTTGCAGAAAAGGGCTGGGACAAAGTACCTCTCGCTTCATCCCGGAGAACCAGGGATCCACCCATGTCTACAGGGGAAAGTACACCCCGGTTGGAGGCACCAGCGCCTGAAGAGGGGTCCCGTCCCCGGCCTGCCTCTACATCCCCGGTACCATCTGTACCGAAGACCGGGGAAAAGACACTGTTAATGCGGGCACCAATGCCCCGACCAGATGTGGTCAAGGTCCCTCGCCACCCGGACTCAATAGTTTTGCCTGGCGAAGGGGACAGAGCTACTATGCCTCCTTTGGCCAGACTACAACGCCTATTTGGTCAGAAGGTTGCTGCGGAGTACGGATGGGAGTATCCATACTTGTCCAAGGAACTGCTCTATGAGGTGGAAGTGTGTCGGGAGCGCTGGTACAATGACTTTGTGTGGACTCACCTTCAGATTCCACACGCACGCAGGTACCTGGCATGCTCTCCCAAGGCCTCTCAGCGTTTTAAGGACTGCAAGGCAGAATGGATGTTGGGACGGCACATCCATGCAGACAAGGTGCTGATCCGGCGCAAGGAAGGAGAAGATGTAGAGTATCATCTGGAGACCATGGACCAGCACTTGAAGCTGCTTGTTCTGCCGCATCCTCGTTTCTACCTGTAGGAGAGAAAAGACTCCGTTCTTGTTATGCTGCTGAACTTTCTGGGGCCTGTTGCTTTCGTTGCCCAGAGGAATGAAGAACTGTTCCTGGTTTGTTCTTCACTTTTCCAGCAAGAGATCATGGACTCTGGGGTAGATAGGGCCAAAGAGAAGAGGAAAAGTTCCACGAGTGCAGTTACAGCGACGCTGTCACTAGGTGGCAGTGTTGCACAACGTTAAACACTTTACACACACTCACTCCTTAGAGGAAAGGGATTTCTTTACGGAGAAGTTTCTTTTCTCTCACACGAATACATGTGTCAGGGTTTATGTGTGGTGATTTTGTTTTTTTTCCCTCTGCAGGAGAGCATCCCATCAAGATTACTGAGAATGGGGTGGATCTTAGTCAGGATGGGTGGGAAAAGTATAATGTGAATATGTGATTCAAAGTTATGGTTAACTGTTGTTGTTCCCTTTCCCTTTTATATAGGGCTCAGACACAATTGCTTTAGTTGATCAGGTTTTTCAAAAGTTTTATATTTTTGTACAATTGTTAGTTGGTCTCTGGATTGGATTATGCCAGCCCTTGAGGGTATGATTTGTTCCAGACACTGGGGACCAGTGTCAAATCACCAGGGGGAGAGTGTAGCGGGTATGTACTTTCCCGGATGTAAATTTAACTGGCAGAGACACCAGTGATGTGAAATTCCCTGCAGCCCAGCAGGTGGCGCTGTCGCCATGGGCTGGGGGTTGATCCATTGCTGTGTGCCGGGCCTCCTTTTTGTCCTCCCTCAGCAGCGGTATGGTGGGGCGGGGAACCCGCCGTGCTTGCTGGGAGAGGGTATAAAGGGGCCGGCCATCTTTGTCACGGGGTCGAGTCCCAGGCACCTTCAGCCTGTGGGCGGTGGTTCGTGTCGGTCCTCTAGGCGGCCTAGGCCTACAGGACAGCCGGAGGTCGTGTTCCATCTCAGGCACCTTTAGCCTGGGATGAGGTATTCGAGAGGATGGTCTGGAGCTCAGTGCCCAACACTGAGTTCCGCGAGGAAAGGAGGTCCTAGGGAACCCAGGGATTGGGTACCCGAATCCGGAAGGTGTAATGGACCGGGGGGAGCTACTCACTTGAAGACCGGGTGCAGCAGATTGCCAGTGACAGGTGAGCCTCCCACCGGAGACCGCCTGGAAGGAAATCCCCCCCGCTCGGAGACCGCAACCCACTTTCAGGAAGGAAAGTGGAGAGTTCATTGTGTCTGGGCCTACTCGCATCCACACCTCCTTTTCTGTTCTGTTTTCTAAGGGAGTCTAACTGATTATGCTGTTCACTCGAGAAGAATAAAGGAGTGTTGGACTTAAATGGTGTGGGGCTCTTTTCTGGTGGACATTGTTCAAGGTAATCCCACGTGGAGGTCTTATGCCGCGTACACACGATCGATTTTTTCGACGGTGAAAACACCGTTGAGAAAATCGACGTGAAAAACAAGGAACAGCTTGTTCCCCTCACACACGGCCGTTTTAAATGACATTTTTTTTTTGTCGAAAAAAACGACCGTGTGTGGGCTCCCCGGCAGTGTTTCCCTATGGGAAAACTGCCGCGGCAAAAAACGACGGGAATCACGACGAGAAAAATTAGAGCATGTTCTAATTTTTCTCGTCGTGATTAATGCAGTTTTTCCCGTCGAGAAAAACGACAAAAAGCCCACAGACGATCGTTTTTCTCGTCCAAAGGAAAAAATTTCATTTTTCTCGACGGGAAAAATGATCGTGTGTACGCGGCTTTAGGTGCACAACACTGACCCGAAGGTATAGAAAGAACTTTGCTTACTCCGCACTGACACCTGTGGTGAAGGTCAGGCATGGTGTCCCCGCTCTCTCCCCTCTGAGGTACCCCTAGACAAGAAGAGAAACGAGCTGATGCGAAGAGAGGAGTGGGGGGCGCTACACTGGTTTTGGGGTTCTTTCTGTGGTGTGGGGTTCCTGTGCTCCACTATAGTGCTCCAGAGTGCAGATGTGTAAATAGCTGCTGAGTGTCCTCTCCTTTACACTGTGATTCTAGTTTGCATTTCATTCTAGTTACAAACACATCATCTAGACAACAATGTAATAACATTTATGCAATACAAACAGGCATGTCAAAATAATTTTAACCCTGTATCTTCCAAAAACATTGTATGTAGTGGGTGAAAGATGTGTCTGTAACGACCGATTACTGTGCCCACTAAATCTTTTAAGATTACATTTTCTAAGGTCCAATAGTAAAAAGCAACAACATGGAGCAACATGCAAGTTCTGAAATACAATAACAGGAACACAGGAGAAGTACTTACTTTTTTCTAGCATTCTCTTAATACTCCTTAACTGCTACGGCTCCCTCAGTTTCAGGTGAGACCACCTCTTTCTTTTTCGTACATCACGGGACACAGAGCGACTTAGTCATTACTAATGGGTTATATAGTTTACCTTCAGGTGCTGGCACTGGCAACTTCCAAACCGGAAGTACCCTCCCCTATATAAGCCCCTCCCATCCGGGAGCACCTCAGTTTTTTGCCAGTGTCTAAGGTGTTGGCCAAAGAGTAACATGTGTTTTCCTGGGCTTGCGTACAGGTTCTTTTACGGGCCTTAGTAAGCTGTTCCGGATCCCACCAAAAAAGCTTCATAGCTAAACGGTCGGTACCCGGGCCTTGCAACAGAAGAGCAAGGTTTTGCCTGTAATGCCTCTCTTAGGAGGGCTGGACCCTGGGATCCAGAGCTCTGGTCATACCCACGACCAAGATGTTTTCTGTGCAGGGTGCTATACAGGTCCAGGGGAGTGGAATCCTTGAGAACCCGGTCCCTGAAGGTTTAATTACAATGCCTGCCGTGATAGGTGAAGTTTGGGCTTCTGTGGACCAAACAGAGTCCTGCGGCGGGGAACAGGTAAGTGGGGGCCCCCAGGAACTTGGTTCTATTGGGGGACCCCCAAGCCTAATTTGTCTTTCTGTCTGTTACCTAACGGTATTCCCGCTAATATCTGTGTATGCCTGTAACTACTGAAAAATGTAAAATTTTAATAGTAGTCAAGAAAAAAAAAGAGGACCGCGGTACCTGTGTTAAACCACTAGAGGCCGCTGTGGTCCATTTTTTCTTGTCATGTGGATCTTTGGTTTTCTCAAGTCAAAAGATCCAGGCAGTTGGTAAGTTCTCTGTCTTCCTCTGCCCTGTTGCTGCGCTCATCCACCGCACAGGCCCTCCGGCAAGGGCGGGGCGGGTGGATGACGCTCGATGCGCGCCGCGGCGCTTCTGCGCATGTGCAGGCGTCCCAGCATGTATAAAAGACACAGTACAAGTGTCAGCTGGATGCAAACAGAGCTAGCAACAAACAGTGGCACACAGAGGCGGTTGATGCAGGTATCCCCATAGAAAGGCACTTTAGTGGACACCAGCTGATATATAGCAGCAACTGTGTTAGACTATTACCAGCAAAATTGGTGTATGACGACGGGAATACCTCAGCTTTGTGCTTAAAGGATATGTCGTCCAGACGCTCCGGAAATAAGTCTTCCAGGAAGCCAAAGGGGTCTCCATCGGGCTCTGAGGATATTGGACATGCTTGTACTGCACCAATCTCCCCTGAGAATTCAGAGGTCAGTAGCCGTAGGAACCCCGCAGGAGTGCCTGGTGCTGCGGCTGTCCCCAGTCCACCTGCTCCTGTATATATAACAGAGGAGGTTTTATCCTCAACTCTGGGAGGATTGGAAGAGAGATTAACAGCATTGATCGCTGCTTCCCTGTCACAGGGAAAGCGCGTCCGATCTCCGTCTCCTCCTTCAGAGTGCCTGTTAGTGGAGGAACAGCCCCACACAGAGATCGACCTACCTGAAGGGGATCAGGATGAGGTTGATTCAGTTATGGAGGAATCAACAGTGGAAGAACCTTTCTCAGCATCTCAGGCTGAAAGATTATGGGTTCAGTCTCTGACTAACATGGTCCGATCAGCATTTAAAATGCCTCTGGCGGAACCATCAACCACTACGGTTTCCTCGCTGGGGTCGCTGAAAGCTCCCCAGGCTGTCTGTTCCTTCCCAATCCACCCTCTATTGGAAGGGCTTATTTACCAGGATTGGGAGCACCCTGATAAAATATTAACTCCCCCCAAGAGATTTCCGGTGATCTATCCCATGGAGGATAAGTTCATAAAAAAATGGAGGGTCCCTACAGTGGACGCAGCCATCTCTTCTGTGAACAAATCACTGACATGTCCAGTAGATAATGTTCCAATGTTCAAAGACCCAATAGATAAAAAATTGGAGTCTTTACTAAAATCTGCTTTCTCTACAGCAAGCATGGTGACACAACCTGCGGTAGCAGCGATTGGAGTCTGCCAAGCGGTGAAAGATTAGTTGAAACAAGTCTTAAGGGACTTACCAGATCAGCAGGCTCTTTCCCTAGCTGACCTACCTAGAGCCTTGTGTTTTGCGGTGGACGCCATAAAGGATACAATCCAACAGGCCTCCCGCTTTACGCTGTCTGTAGTACATATGCGTAGGCTTCTATGGCTCAAAAACTGGTCTGCTGAAGCTCCCTGTAAGAAATTGCTGGTTAGCTTCCCATTTCATGGAGAACGCTTATTTGGAGAAGATCTGGACAAATATATCCAGAAAATTTCTGCCGGTAAAAGTTCACTCTTACCGGTTAAGAACAAGAGTAGAAGTCCTTCTTTTAAGAGGCCTACTTCTCCAGTCCCTGGCACATCGGCTGTGAAACAGTTCCGACGGCCTCCGCGGTCAAATTCAGGGGGCAGAAATCAGGGACAATCACAGGGTAACAAGAAACCCTGGGTCAAGAGAGGTACAAAACCTCCCCCCAAGTCATGAAGGGTTGCCCCCACTCAATCAGGTGGGGGGAAGACTTCAGTTGTTCACAGAGACCTGGCGGGACACCATCAGAGACAGATGGGTGCTCTCCGCAGTAAGTCTGGGATACAAGCTGGAGTTAAAAGACACTCCTCCTGCCCAATTTATGAGGTCAAACGTACCAAGCGATCCCCAGAAGAGAGGATCCCTCCTTCTGGCACTAGAACAACTATTGCTCCAAGGTGTAATCATGAAGGTTCCCCTGGAAGAAAGCGGGTTCGGGTTTTACTCGAACCTTTTCACAGTCCCCAAACCAAATGGGGACGTGAGGCCCATATTAAATCTAAAAGGGCTAAACAAGTTCCTAAATATCAGGACTTTTCGGATGGAGTCGATCCGATCGGTGGCCACCGCCCTACAAGGGCAGGAATGGTTAGCCTCGATCGACATAAGGGATGCTTATCTGCATATTCCCATCTTTCCGGCCCACCAGAAATTTCTACGCTTTGCAGTAGAAGGGCGCCATTTTCAGTTCAGAGCCTTACCTTTCGGTCTGGCCACAGCACCACGAGTGTTCACAAAAATTCTGGCCCCACTATTGGCCAATCTAAGAACACAAGGTGTAACGATAATGGCATATCTAGACGACCTGCTACTAATAGACCACTCAGTGGAAAAGCTGGAAGTAGCTATTCACAAGACAATCAAGTATCTGGAATATCACGGGTGGATTATCAACCGGGACAAGTCAGCTCTAAGACCAGTCAGAAGTCTGGAATACTTAGGGCTAAGGCTGGATTTAAATCAGAGAAAGATTTTCTTACCTCCAGAAAAGGTGTCGTCTTTAAAAGATTTGACCCACTTAGTGGGTACAAAAAGAAAACCATCCATACGCCTGTGCATGAGGCTGCTGGGAAAAATGGTGGCTTCATTCGAAGCAGTACCCTACAGTCAATTCCATTCAAGGAACTTGCAGAGGGCCATACTGTCAGCCTGGAACAAAAAAGTTCAGGCTTTAGACTTACCAATGTCCCTGTCCCCTTCCATTCGCAAGAGCCTCCATTGGTGGTTGGTGCCCCAGAATCTGGAAAAAGGGAAACCCTTCAGTCCGGTTTCTTGGAAGGTGGTCACTACAGATGCCAGCCTCATAGGCTGGGGGGCAGTACTGGAGCAATGGTCTCTCCAGGGCAAGTGGTCAGAAGCAGAGAAGGCCCTGCCCATCAATCTCTTAGAGATACGAGCAGCCCGGTATGCCCTAGTAGCATGGACATCCAAACTCCAAGGGTCCCCTGTCAGAATTCAATCAGACAATGCCACAGCAGTGGTATATATCAATCACCAGGGTGGCACCAGGAGTCGTGCAGCCCAGAGGGAAGCGAATTGCATCCTGAAATGGGCAGAAAGATATGTCCCAGCCATATCCGCGGTTTTCATCCCAGGAGTGGAAAATTGGAAAGCGGACTTTTTAAGTCGCCAGCAATTATGCCCGGGGGAATGGTCTCTTCACCCCGAGGTTTTCCAGGCAATATGCCAGCGGTGGGGAACACCGGATGTAGATCTGCTAGCATCCAGATTCAACGCAAAGGTGGACAGATTTGTGTCTCGCACAAGGGATCCCCTAGCTTGCGGCTCGGATGCCCTAGTGTTCCCTTGGGATCAGTTCAAGCTGATATATGCATTCCCACCGCCACAATTGTTACCGCGATTAATCCGCAGAATCAGGGTAGAAAAGAAACCAGTGATTCTGGTGGCTCCAGCGTGGCCCCGAAGGGCATGGTACGCGGAGATTGTAAAAATGTCAGTGAGGAGTCCTTGGACCCTCCCACATCGTCCGGACCTGCTGTCGCAAGGACCGATATACCACCCTTCCTTACCAGCCCTAGGTTTGACGGCCTGGCTATTGAAGCCCACATTCTGAAAAAGAGAGGGCTCTCTAATCCTGTGGTATCTACCATGATCAATGCCAGGAAGCCGGTATCCAGGCAGATCTATTATAGGATCTGGAAGGCGTACATTACATGGTGTGAGGCCAAGAAATGGCATCCACGTAAGTACGTAATAGGTAGGATTTTGGACTTCCTACAGTGGGCTGTAGATAGGAAGCTGGCCTGAGTACTATCAAGGGTCAGATTTCGGCCTTGTCAATATTTTTTCAAAGGCCCTTGGCTTCGCATTCACTAGTCAAAGCTTTCATACAAGGAGTGATGCGTATTAGCCCTCCGGTTAGTATTCCCATATGTCCATGGGACTTAAACCTGGTTCTGTCGGTTCTACAGAAACAACCGTTTGAACCATTGCAACACATTTCCTTGGTTCTTCTCACCAGGAAATTGATTTTCTTAGTAGCCATTTGTTCGGCTAAAAGAGTATCGGAATTAGCCGCCTTGTCCTGTAAGGAGCCATATCTGGTTGTCCATAAGGACAGAGTAGTATTACGTCCTCATCCAGCCTTTCTTCCTAAGGTGGTATCGAGGTTTCATTTGAACCAAGATGTGGTTCTTCCTTCTTTTTTCCCCAAACCTAGCTCGGTAGAGGAAAAGTTATTGCATTCTTTGGATGTAGTAAGAGCAGTTAAAGCTTATCTAAAAGCCACTGCTCAGATTCGCAGAACGGATACTTTGTTTATTCTGCCGGAAGGCCCCAGAAAGGGTCAGGCAGCATCAAAATCTACTTTAGCCAAGTGGATTCGACAGGTCATAATACAAGCCTATGGCTTGAGAAAGAGACCGCCTCCATTCAAAGTTAGGGCGCACTCCACAAGAGCAGTTGGAACTTCATGGGCAGTGCATCACCAGGCCTCCCTGGCTCAAGTCTGTAAGGCCACAACATGGTCTTCAGTACACACGTTTACTAGATTCTACCAGGTAGACGTTAGAAGTCAGGAGGATGTCGCCTTTGGGCGCAGTGTGTTGCAGGCCGCAAAAGATCCTCATGCCTGATGGCGCCCAGCTTATGTATAGTGTATCCCTCCCCTCATTTGGCATTGCTTTGGGACGTCCCATTAGTAATGACTAAGTCGCTCTGTGTCCCGTGATGTACGAAAAAGAAAAAGGGATTTTTATAACAGCTTACCTGTAAAATCCTTTTCTTGGAGTACATCACGGGACACAGAGCTCCCACCCCTCTTTTTGGGACACTTATTGCTTTGCTACAAAACTGAGGTGCTCCCGGATGGGAGGGGCTTATATAGGGGAGGGTACTTCCGGTTTGGAAGTTGCCAGTGCCAGCACCTGAAGGTAAACTATATAACCCATTAGTAATGACTAAGTCGCTCTGTGTCCCGTGATGTACTCCAAGAAAAGGATTTTACAGGTAAGCTGTTATAAAAATCCCTTTTTCTAAGCTGCTCCTTTGACCGTCGTACCCCGAAATTCTTCTTCAGACTTTTCACTACTTTCTTCATAATTTTGGCCTTCCTTAGATTAGGGTGGGTATATGCTTGCCATCATAATCCGCCTTTTTCAATATGGCCACCATCTCTGCCATCTCCGCGAAGGACATATTAGATGCCTTGTATCTCCTACTTGATCGTGACGTTTCACGTTCCGGGCTTGTCTCGTCGTTAGAGGAATTAGCAGACACCTACTGTGACTCCGCCATGTCGTCTGTGCGCCGAAAGAGAAGGGGCGGGGAAAAGTCGAGAATGAACGTCATGGGCGGGCGACGTGTGCGGAGTTTCACGCATGCGTAGTGTATATAATGCTAACACACATGTGACGTTACTACGTTCTGTGTGCGAAGATAGGAGGAAAAGCTACGAACGTGAGACCGAAGGTATGATTTTTAACTTGGGACATCAGTGGCCTATATTGCATAGAGATTGATTTAGGATATATATGGGGATAAAGATTACTAGAGTTTAGACTGACTGACGTTACTATTTTTGTCTTGTGTTTTGTCTTGCAGAAATAATGAATCCATTTCTGGATAGAGATTGTCTGTCAGAATTTATTGATCGGTTAAGGGAGCTGCCCGCTCTGTGGGAGACCAAAAACCCTATTCATAGGAAAAGAGGGGTAAGGACAGTAGTGCTGGAGACCCTGCTCCCATTTGTGCCCACCAGGATGCCCACAGCAACCATCCAACAGGTGGATACTAAAATTGGGACCTTGAGAGGGACATACAGGAGTGAGCGCTTTAAGTTCCTGGCTTCTCAGAGGTCAGGAGCAGCAGCAGCGGATGTATATGTCCCAACTTTGTGGTACTACAACAGATTGTCCTTTCTGAACGACCACACTTTCTAGTCTTCCCCCCAGACTTCCCTGCAGCCTTCCCTCCGGCCTTCCCTGCAGCCAAGCTGAGCCTTCTCTGGAGCAAGAGGAGCCTTCCATCCTGGAAGAACCTGATTTGGACATCTGGAGCCAGGTATAGTATTTTCTAAACATTTATTGTGATAAAATGAATGCTGCAAAAAAGATGTTAATATGGAAAAAAAAGAAAAATGTTTGCTCAAAAAGTGTTTGACATATCAATAGACAGTAGTGGCCAAAAAAGTTGGGGAGAAGAATGAAAACTGCTGGGGTCATAATGATAGTCTTTTCTATTTATTTACTTTCAATTTGCAACAGTCATGAGCTGAAAATTGTGTGTGATTGATGAACCAAAAACTCAAACTATGTCCCTTTTTCATACACAGGAAGACATCAGCCAGGATGAGAGGCAGGAAAGTGTCAGGCAGGAGGAGGCAGGGCCCACTGTGAGCCAGGAGGAGGCCGGGCCCACTGTCAGACAAGAGGAGGCCGGGCCCACTGTGAGCCAGGAGGAGACAGGGCCCAGTGGCACACAGGAGGAGGCAGGGCCCAGTGGCACACAGGAGGAGGCAGGGCCCAGTGGCACACAGGAGGAGGCAGGGCCAAGTGGCAGAAGAAGAACCAGATGTCAGGTGCCTCCCATCTGCCTTACAACCAGAAGGACCAGGAGGGAGAGGGGCACAAGCGAGGCAGCAATGGCCCTGATAAGAGAGGCACATGCCACACTACAGGAGTCAACAACAACAGAAGAGGCCTATGCCGGCCTAGTTGGGGCAAAAATGAAAATGATGGCAATGGACCAATGCCTACTATGTGAGCCCCTGCTTCTCACCTTGCTTAATAAGGGGTTGATGGGGACAATTACCACCAATACTGCCATATGTGAGGTCGCCCAGCCTTCTCCACCTCCTCCTCCTCCTCCACCTCCTTCTCCTTTTCCATCTCCTCCTCCTCCTCCACCTCCTTCTCCTCCACCTCCTTCTCCTCCTCCTGACACAAGTACACCTCCAGTGCCACAGGCTCCAACCACACGCACCAGGAAGGCTGCAGAGAAGGCTGCAGGGAAGCTTGCAAAGAAGGCTGCAGGGAAGGCTACCAAGAAGACTAGGAAGTGATGGCCTTGCTTCAATGTGGTCTGACAGAAGGCAGGCTATTGTAGTACCACAGACTTGGGACATATATCTCACCTGCTGCTGTTCCTGACCTCTGGGAGTCCAGGACCAGATGGTGCTCACAACTGGATGTGCTTCTCAATGGTCCCAATTTTAGTGTCCACACAGAGTTGATGTGTGCTCTGGGGTCCCAAGGATGCACAAATTGCAGCAGGTTTTCTAGCGCTGCCTTCTATGTATTTTCTTATATACCATAATAAATATATTTTTTTTTACAGTTAATACTTGCCGATGTGTTTTTATTAAACTAAAAAAAATTAGCTTTTGAGTAGGCAGGTACATTTAAAAAAAAAATAGTTGAAGTAAAAAGGGACAGATAACACCAACCAATCTCCTTGAAGGTCAAAAAATACAAGAAAATAATGTTTATTGTGGTAACTTGACACAACAAAATAAAAAATCAAATCGTGGAGATCACTAGAAATTAAATAATCATTTAAAATGAACATCTGTATTCAAAATGTAGAAAAAAAAAATATTAAGGAGATCTTACTCTATATAATAATAAAAAATATTCAGCATTAAAAATGTTGCAAAAAGTTAGTCAGAACTCTGTGTGAATATCAGCAGCAAAACAAGTTCATTATTGTTCATTATTGTACCATTCTAAAGAATATTTTAATGCACACCATTTAAACGATGCAATAATTTACAGCGTAAGAATGTGCTATCTCCATTACGAACGCTAGTTTTACCAGAAGGAGCGCTCCCGTCTCAAACATGATTTTGAGCATGCGCGTTTTTTTAAGACTTGGAAAAGCATACACACGACCGGTTTTCTCGTTGGGAAAGAGGCTGACGAGATACCCGACTAGAAAAACTAGAATCCTGACGAGAAAATAGAGAGCAGGTTCTCTATTTTTCTCGTTGAGATTTCCGACACTTTTCTTGATGAAAAACCATACACACGAACGGGAAAATCGGTCGTGTGTACGAGGCTTAAGATTTGGGAAATGGATCTGTACCACAATGTAACAGATGAGACCGAGGAGTAGGATAAGGACTTATGAGGATGGTTCCACATGAGAGTAGCTGACGCAGGATCCACCAGGGCATTCACCAGCCAGTATTCACCCTGCTATAGTACCATGAACCAAAAATCATGTAGGCAGCAGGAAGTAGAACTGAAGCACGTAAGTGTACTGTGGGTGTAGTGGAGTGGAATGATCACCAAGTAATAGTCCAGAGGTCAGGGCTGGCTGCATGTAACCAAGATATGCAAGAGGTCAGGGCAGGCAGCAGACACATATAACCAGGATACTATTTAGAAGTTAGTGGACATGGACAACCAGGATACAGCCAGAGATCAGGACATGCAGCAGACATGAGTAGTCAGGAAACAAGCCAAAGGTCTGTACCAGTGGCGGCCCACCCATAGGAGGCGCCCGGGCGCCACCCCCGGCCCCTTTAAGAAAAAAAAAATTAGTGGCGCCGGCCATGCGCATTATGGGAAGTGCCACGTCTATGCAATCACGAGATTGCAGACGTGGCGCTTCATTTGCGGGATTTTGTACCTCCTTATGGCGCTTACCGAAGCGCCACAGCTTCTGCCTGGCGCTCGTAGTATCTATTACTACGGCCGGGCAGTTTGATTGACATCTGAGTAGATCATGATGTCACCTCCTGTTTTCTCTCTCTCATTGCGCCCGAGAGAGAGAAAACCGGAAGTATGAGGAGCGGACTCCTTCATGGCCGCTGCCATGGAAGAAGACACAAGTAGAGGACATCACACAGAATGGTAAGTGCCTGCTGTGCTCCCGCGGATAAGGGGGAGGGGGATTTGATGGGACAGAGGCTGCAATTGATGGGGCAGAGGCTGCAATTGATGGGGCAGAGGCTGCATTTGATGGGGCAGAGGCTGCAATTGATGGGACAGAGGCTGCAATTGATGGGGCAGAGGCTGCAATTGATAGGGGGGCAGATGCTGCAATTGATGGGGGGCAGAGGCTGCAATTGATGGGGGGCAGAGGCTGCAATTGATGGGGCAAAGGCTGCAATTAATGGGGCAGAGGCTGCATTTGATGGGGCAGAGGCTGCAATTGATGGGGCAGAGGCTGCATTTGATGGGGCAGTGGCTGCAATTGATGGGGCAGAGGCTGCAATTGATGGGGCAGAGGCTGCAATTGATGGGGCAGAGGCTGCAATTGATGGGGCAGTGGCTGCAATTGATGGGGCAGTGGCTGCAATTGATGGGGCAGAGGCTGCAATTGATGGGGGGGCAGAGGCTGCAATTGATGGGGCAGAGGCTGCAATTGATGGGGCAGAGGCTGCAATTGATGGGGCAGAGGCTGCATTTGATGGGGCAGAGGCTGCAATTTATAGGGCAGAGGCTACATTTGATGGGGCAGAGGCTGCAATTGATGGGGCAGAGGCTGCAATTGATGGGGGGCAGAGGCTGCAATTGATGGGGGGCAGAGGCTGCAATTGATGGGGCAGAGGCTGCATTTAATGGGGCAGAGGCTGCATTTGATGGGGCAGAGGCTGCAATTGATGGGGCAGAGGCTGCATTTGATGGGGCAGAGGCTGCATTTGATGGGGCAGAGGCTGCAATTGATGGGACAGAGGCTGCATTTAATGGTGCAGAGGCTGCAATTGATGGGGGCAGAGGCTGCAATTGATGGGGGGTAGAGGCTGCAATTTATGGGGGGCAGAGGCTTCATTTGATGGGGCAGAGGCTTCAATTGATGGGGCAGAGGCTGCAATTGATGGGGCAGAGGCTGCATTTGATGGGGCAGAGGCTGCATTTGATGGGGCAGAGGCTGCAATTGATGGGGCAGAGGCTGCAATTGATGGGGGCAGAGGCTGCATTTGATGGGGCAGAGGCTGCAATTTATGTGGCAGTGGCTGCAATTGATGGGGGGCAGAGGCTGCAATTGATGGGGCACAGGCTGCATTTGATGGGGCAGAGGCTGCATTTGATGGGGCAGAGGCTGCAATTGATGGGGTAGAGGCTGCATTTAATGGGGCAGAGGCTGCAATTGATGGGGGGCAGAGGATGCAATTGAAGAGGGGGCAGAGGCTGCAATTGATGGGGGGCAGAGGCTGCAATTTATGGGGGGCATAGGCTTCATTTGATGGGGCAGAGGCTTCAATTGATGGGGCAGAGGCTGCAATTGATGGGGCAGAGGCTGCAATTGATGGGGCAGAGGCTGCATTTGATGGGGCAGAGGCTGCAATTTATAGGGCAGAGGCTACATTTGATGGGGCAGAGGCTGCAATTGATGGGGCAGAGGCTGCAATTGATGGGTGGGCAGAGGCTGCAATTGATGGGGGGCAGAGGCTGCAATTGATGGGGCAGAGGCTGCATTTAATGGGGCAGAGGCTGCATTTGATGGGGCAGAGGCTGCAATTGATGGGGCAGAGGCTGCATTTGATGGGGCAGAGGCTGCATTTGATGGGGCAGAGGCTGCATTTGATGGGGCAGAGGCTGCAATTGATGGGACAGAGGCTGCATTTAATGGTGCAGAGGCTGCAATTGATGGGGGGCAGAGGCTGCAATTGATGGGGGGCAGAGGCTTCAATTTATGGGGGGCAGAGGCTTCATTTGATGGGGCAGAGGCTTCAATTGATGGGGCAGAGGCTGCAATTGATGGGGCAGAGGCTGCATTTGATGGGGCAGAGGCTGCATTTGATGGGGCAGAGGCTGCAATTGATGGGGCAGAGGCTGCAATTGATGGGGGCAGAGGCTGCATTTGATGGGGCAGAGGCTGCAATTGATGGGGCAGTGGCTGCAATTGATGGGGCAGAGGCTGCAATTGATGGGGCACAGGCTGCATTTGATGGGGCAGAGGCTGCATTTGATGGGGCAGAGGCTGCAATTGATGGGGCAGAGGCTGCATTTAATGGGGCAGAGGCTGCAATTGATGGGGGGCAGAGGATGCAATTGATGGGGGGGCAGAGGCTGCAATTGATGGGGGGGCAGAGGCTGCAATTTATGGGGGGCATAGGCTTCATTTGATGGGGCAGAGGCTTCAATTGATGGGGCAGAGCCTGCAATTGATGGGGCAGAGGCTGCAATTGATGGGGCAGAGGCTGCATTTGATGGGGCAGAGGCTGCAATTGATGGGGCAGAGGCTGCATTTGATGGGGCAGAGGCTGCAATTGATGGGGCAGAGGCTGCAAATGATGGGGCAGAGGCTGCATTTGATGGGGCAGAGGCTGCAATTTATGGGGCAGTGGCTGCAATTGATGGGGCAGAGGCTGCAATTGATGGGGCAGAGGCTGCATTTGATGGGGCAGAGGCTGCAATTTATGGGGCAGTGGCTGCAATTTATGGGGCAGTGGCTGCAATTGATGGGGCAGAGGCTTCAATTGATGGGGCAGAGGCTGCAATTGATGGGGCAGTGGCTGCATTTGATGGGGCAGAGGCTGCATTTGATGGGGCAGAGGCTGCAATTGATGGGGCAGAGGCTGCATTTAATGGGGCAGAGGCTGTAATTGATGGGGGCAGAGGATGCAATTGATGGGGGGCAGAGGCTGCGATTGATGGGGGGCAGAGGCTGCAATTTATGGGGGGCATAGGCTTCATTTGATGGGGCAGAGGCTTCAATTGATGGGGCAGAGGCTGCAATTGATGGGGCAGAGGCTGCATTTGATGGGGCAGAGGCTGCATTTGATGGGGCAGAGGCTGCAATTGATGGGGCAGAGGCTGCATTTGATGGGGCAGAGGCTGCAATTGATGGGGCAGAGGCTGCAATTGATGGGGCAGAGGCTGCATTTGATGGGGCAGAGGCTGCAATTTATGGGACAGTGGCTGCAATTGATGGGGCAGAGGCTGCAATTGATGGGGCAGAGGCTGCATTTGATGGGGCAGAGGCTGCAATTTATGGGGCAGTGGCTGCAATTTATGGGGCAGTGGCTGCAATTGATGGGGCAGTGGCTGCAATTGATGGGACAGAGGCTGCAATTGATGGGACAGAGGCTGCATTTGATGGGGCAGAGGCTGCAATTGATGGGGCAGAGGCTGCATTTGATGGGGCAGAGGCTGCACTTGATGGGGCAGAGGCTGCACTTGATGGGGCAGAGGCTGCATTTGATGGGGCAGAGGCTGCACTTGATGGGGCAGAGGCTGTATTTGATGGGGCAGAGGCTGCATTTGATGGGGCAGAGGCTGCATTTGATGGGGCAGAGGCTGCAATTTATGGGGCAGTGGCTGCAATTGATGGGGCAGAGGCTGCAATTGATGGGGCAGAGGCTGCATTTAATGGGGCAGAGGCTGCAATTGATGGGGGGCAGAGGCTGCAATTTATGGGGGGGCAGAGGCTGCAATTTATGGGGGGCAGAGGCTTCATTTGATGGGGCAGAGGCTTCAATTGATGGGACAGAGGCTGCAATTGATGGGACAGAGGCTGCAATTGATGGGTGGTGGTGACAATGCAGAGTGCAGCTGCAGGCAGTGTGTTGATTGTGGCTGTGACAATGCCAAGGCAGAGATCACCACAGAGTGGCTATGGCATGTCAGGAGGAGGGTACCACTCTGATTGGATGTGGTCGTGATACTCTGGGAAGTTTGGATGTGGTCGTGATACTCTGGGAAGTAGTAGTAATTAGGGATGAGCTCCGGCGTGTTCGCATTGAACACGTGCAGAGCCCGCCAGAAAGTCGGCACCGCAGCATAAGTGGCGCTGAACCATGGAAGATAAGAAGCACTGACACTTTCCCTTTAAAATAAAAAATAAAAAAAACAATAATCTTTTGACAGAAAGTTTTCTTATACATCTTTTAAAGTAGTCGACATGATACACAGCATATGTTTTTAAGTCTTACCACAGTCCTGCACATAACTTATTAAAGTGTTTCATTTTGTAGTTTCTGGTAAACAGATGTAAATTTTTTAATTTTAAAAAATGACATCAACATTTACTAGACCAGTGTAATTTGTTAAAGAGGAACTATGCAGCTAGATCCAGTTCCAAATGCTTCAATGTTTATATTTTCTTGTCAAAGTCAAAGTCTGTGATTGATAATCCTTTAAAAAGCATGCCACATTGCTCAGTTAGGCAACTTATTTCAGCAACTTAAGCCCCGTACACACGGTCGGACTTCCATCTGACTTTTCCGTGGATTTTTGTCCGAACGGAGTTGGTCGGGAACACCCATAGCATACATACCACAGGACTTTCCTGCAAACTTTCCCAAAACTTTTTCCAACATCACGTGGTCTTTCTGCTCTTTTCTGCTCTTTGCCGCCACCCTTTGGTCAACTTCTGCTATTGTTGGTTGATTTTAACATTAGTTCTTTTGTCCATCGGACAAAAGTCCGATGGTTTTCTGTACACACGGTCGGACTTTGCTCCATCGGACTTTTGTTGGCCAAAAGTTTGTCCGTTTGCAGACCGAACTTTTGTCCGATGAAAACAAAAAAAAAAAAAAAAGTTTGTCCGATGGAGCGTACACACGGTCGGATTGTTGGTCCAACTTGCTCAAAATTAAGTTTGTTGGCCAAAAGTCCGACCGTGTGTACGGGGCTTTAGCATCCTTCATCATCTCGAACCTTGACCTGCTCACTTGGTAGTGAATTTGCATCAGCACCTCTGGCCAACAAGCAGTGAAATGATCCAATAAGAAGGCAAAATGACAGTGATAGATAAAACATGAATTATATATGCATGCTGAATATATTGTATGTGTTTTTAACTGTTTGCACGGGGTTCAACGTTACACAAGATTAAGGCTGCGTTCACACCATCGCTGCATTTGGGTCCCAGCAGGGGAACGGGACGTCCTGGTTCACCGTTTTAGGTCCAATTTCAGCCCGAATTTTTGACTGAATATTGACCTGAAATGGACCAAAAGACTCTCAGGGCTCCAGTGCAAATTCGCACCAGAGCCGCAGTGGAGATATGTGAACCGGCTTCATAGAGACCTGGTCAAAATCTCCTGCTATTGCGAATTGAATGCAGGCAGGGCCGTCGGAACAGGACAGGCAAAACAAGCAATTGCTTGGGGCCCCGAGCTGGCCTAGGGCCCCAGCCTGCTGCCTGTCACTGTCCTCGATTTTCGCCCGGAGCCGATCCGCGGATTGCAGCCTTAGGAAAGGCCGCGGCTTCGGCCTAGCTCCGGAGCGGCGGCCATCTTGGTACACCCGGCGGTGACAGGCCGCCACCATTGCTTATGGGAGTTGTAGTCCACAACGGCGGCTACGTGCTGATGCTTCCTGCTCCTGGGGGGAGGAGTCAGTGTCAGTCACAGTCACTCAGGAGGGCAGCGCAGGCGTGATACAACTCCCATTGCGGTCGGATCAACTTTTGCCCGCCAGACAGTGCCTCTGGAAAAGGTAAGTCAGTGAATGACTTTTTAATGGAGTGATAAAGTCTCTAATAGTTCCACAAATAAAAAAGTAAATACGTTTTCTTGAAAAGTAGTAAAGAATCTGTCTTTCTTTGGCTCCACAAGCATGTACTTGTACTGTTGTACATGATTATTCTGTTCTTCTGTCCAGTAATTCAGCCAGGCCAGGATCAGGATCCCTGAATATTAGTGCGCGGCTGCAAACAACTTCCTGGTCACAGCAGCCTGCTTCTCCATCCCAATCCCCACTATTGGAGAAATGTCCAGTATCAGGGTTTTTTTTATTTTTTTATTTAAATAAAAAATAAAAAAAAACCCTGATACTGGCCTTTTCTCCAATAGTGGGGATTGGGATGGAGAAGCAGGCTGCTGTGACCAGGAAGTTGTTTACAGGAGAAAAGCGCACGAATATTCAGGGATCCTAATCCTGGCCTGGATTACTGGACAGAACAGAAATCATGTACAAGTACATGCTTGTGGAGCCATAGAAAGACTGACAGATTCTTTACTACTGTAGCGGGGTCCTCAAATTGATGGGATACACCTGGGCAATAGTGTGACCCAGGTGTATAATTGTGTTAGGATTCAGACCCCTTTTTGTTTCGTGGAGGATTGGAGTATGTAATATTCTCCTTTGCCTGTGGGTGGCGGGGTACCCACAGGCTTCAGGTAGAATCATCTTCGCAGTGCTCCCTGTTTTGTCCCTTCCCGGAGATGGTATGGCTGGGGCGGGGAACCCGCCGGGCCGTTGATGGGAGGAGATAAAAGGGGGAGACGCCCTTACCACGAGGGGGGGATCGAGGAGGTGGTGATCGAGGAGGTCCTCGGAGGAGGAGGGTTGCGGTCCGCACCCAGGGCCCTTAGGTCTGGGTGCGGGAGATCCAGGAGTCTGGTCCAGGTGCCCATGGCCTGGTCCGGAGTCATGTTGGCGTCCATCCCAGGCACCTTTAGCCTGGGGTGAGGTACTATCGAGGAGGCCTGGGGCCCAGTACCTTCGACTGGGTCCCGCTAGGGTGGACTGTCCGAGGGTCCCTGAGCGGAGGGACTCGTACCTGAGGTGAGGAGGCCGGGGAGGTTGCCCACTGGAGACCCGGAGCAGCACCAACCCGGTGACAGTGGGCCTCTGGGAACTCTCTTGGGAGGACACATCCCCCTGATAGGGGCCACAGCGTATCGAAGAGGGCTCCATTGCTGTTCATAGGGGTTGCTGGAAGAGACCCCATCTTTTCTGTTCTGCAACAGCCGGATTGGCTTAGGTGCCGCTGGTCATAGTACAGTGGCATAGAACTGAAACGTTAGGAAGTGCCTTGATCTGCTCATCCCACCGTTGGCAAGGTTATAGGTCCCAACCAGTATGCTGAAAAAGAACTGTTTATCGTGCTTTGCTATTGGAGTGCCAAATAAACAAGTGTTGGACCTTTCTCCGGTGTGTGAACTCCAGTTACTGGAAGCAAAGGGGAGGCTGGTGAGCTTGCAATTACAGACTCAGTGCATTCACAGAACACACCGGCCCGAGGAAACATCAGGAAGTGGCCTTCACCTCCCTACTACAATGGGGAGGACATGGGCCGTGGCGCATCTCACTCTCACAACCCAGGAACCCGTAGACATGAGTTGGTGTGTAACCGATAAAGATGGAGAGAGGGTGAGGCCGCTACACTACTTTTCAAGAAAACGTATTTACTATTTTATTTGTGGAACTATTAGAGACTTTATCGCTCCATAATTATTTTTGAATACTTTTATTATTTTAACAGTGGACATTACAGGGGGAGATGTGGACAGTACAGGGGGGAGATCTGGATATTACAGTGGGGGAGATGTGGACATTACAGGGGGAGATGATGTGGACATTACAGTGGGGGAGATGATGTGGATATTACAGTGCGGAGTCCCCCTGTCCATCCCACGGTCCCCCTGTCCATCCCACTGTCCATAAACAGTCCTAAGCAGCATCTTAATGTTAATGTGAGTGTGTATGTGTTTTAAGTATGTTGGATTATTTGCAACAGCAGTATTTGCACTGTAAACCTTTTTTATTTATATAAAGTGTGGGTGAGCTTAAACTGTATTGCTATGCTGTGGTTCCTGTAGGCTTTGCGTGAGTGCGCGGGGGGGGGGGGGGTTGGGGGGGCCTCCATGTCCATTTTGCTTGGGGCCCCCAAATTCCTTCAAATGGCCCTGAATGCAGGGAATCCACATCCAATTCGTGATGATGTGAATCCAGCCTTAAGCATTCCCACTTTCACTCAAACGCATAGGGGGCATTTATCAATTCCATTCCACATAAAAGCAATGATAAACAGGAGCAGGGGGATAGAGAATGCAAAAGATTTTCTACAAGGTCACAGCTTGATTTATATATTCTTCTGCTACTCTAAAGTAGCACTGCAACAGAACGAAATCTGACCCTGACCACTTCATAAAGTGTTAGTTTACCTTTTCACTAAAAATGAAAAGTTCAAAACTCTCACAATACCATCCCCACCCCTTCAGTCCCAAGTGCATGTACCTTATTTGATCCTCATCTTCTACTACCCTCTCCAATCTCCAGTCTGTATAACGGTCTGGCAATGTAAAACATCACTACACAGTGCTGGAGGATGTGTAACAACACAATGGGGGCTATTTACAAAATGCAAATCCACTTTGCACTACAAATTCAAACTACAAGTGCAAAGTGCACTTAAAATTGCACTGACAGTGCACTTGGAAGTGCACTCGCTGTAAATCTGAGGGGAAGATCTGAAATTAGGGGAAGCTCTGCTGATTTTATCATCCAATCATGTGCAAGCTAAAATGCTGTTTTTTATTTTTCTTGCATGTCCCCCTCGGATTTACAGCGACTGCACTTCCAAGTGCACTTTCAGTACAATTTCAAGTGCACTTTGCACTTGTAGTTTGCACTTGTAGTGCAAAGTGGATTTACCTTTAGTAAATAACCCCCAATGTGTTGTTACACATCCTTCAGCACTGTGTAGTGATGTTTTACATTGCCAGACCGTTATACAGATTGGAGAGGGTAGTAGAAGATGAGGATCAAATAAGGTACATGCACTTGGGACTGAAGGGGTGGGGATGGTGTTGTGAGAGTTTTGAACGTTTCATTTTTAGTGAAAAGGTAAACTAACACTTAATGAAGTGGTCAAGCTCAGGTTTCAACACATTGCTTGCAATGGCAAGAAATAATTTGTCAACACTGGCAAAATTACCACACTGACTGGTGAGAATCCCTTTGAGGTTCCTTTTTTCTGCAAAGTCATCCCGGGGAAAGCAGGGATTTTTATTAGTCAACGCTTGCCATTGTGAGCAATATATACAACCTGTCAGGGACTTGCCAGGACAGAACGGAGGTACGTGCATGTGCGTTCTTGCTCAGACTACACAGCGGCGCCTGTATGTGCGTGTGCACCAGCGCGCCCCTCAGGCGCGTGCGCGTGCGCAACGGGTGCGCGCGTGCATGCTAAGCGCTACTTGTCGCCAATAGGCCTTTAAAAGGACAGCAGCTGCACTTGTGTTTGAGCTGCAGCTGCAGCTCTGTGCCTAGTAACCTGTATCCTGCCAGCTGATCACCTGTACCGACCCGGCTCTGTTGACTTACCCGTTATCTCCAACCCTGACCTTGGCTTGCCTTGACCCTGCTTATACCGCCTGCTAGTTTACCTGCTGCCAACCTCTGCCTGTTTATCTGACCCTGCTCCAGCCTGCTGCATTAACCTGCCTGATTGCCTACTCTGACCCGGCTTGTCTGACCCTGCTACTGCCTGCTGCCTTGCTCTGTGTTTGACCCGGCTTGTCTCACCCTGCTCCAGCTTGCTGCTGATCCTGCATCTATCAGCTCATCAGGTCACCGACCTGCACCTGCCTTTGCTGTCATCTGCAGTTCCAGTCATTCCTGGAGGGTCACCATCCTACTACTGTGCCAGCTACTACAACTTCTACAGGCACACCTACCTCACTGCGCTCACGAGACCACTGTTCCCACTCCAGTGGGTCTGAACCAGGGCTGTAAGAGAGGTCTCCTCCTACAAGTCAGGCTCTACTACGAGGTACATAACACAACCTTTGTGAAGTAAACTCAAAGTTCTAGATTGTTATACCAAATGGAGAGGGTGTCGGAAGATGGGGATCCCATAAGGTGCATGCACGTGGGGGTTTTTTTGTGAAAAGATGAACTAACACTTCAATTGTGTGCCTGCTTGGAGTGCACTCACTCACTCAGTGAAATTCTATCTTTTCTCCAATAATAAATCTGACTCAGAACTTTGCAAATATATTGCAGTTTGCTGCTCAGGGTTACAGGTGCAGGCATCACAAATACACAAAAAGACTGGTACACAGATTTTGCAAAAATACAGGCACCCTGATTTGCATCCAATTGTATCACTAACGAGTTTGTTTACATTTTTAAATTTATTTAGTTTAGGATTCTACTGAAAATGAATATCATAAAATTTTACAATCACTAGTCAGATGAAGTTTTACCTAGAAAAATGCACAAATATTTGCCTAGCTGTGTTAACATTTATAATATTAATTGATAAATACATTTCACAGGTGTACATATTTTTAAGTAACAAAGCAGTGTTGAGGAGCTGATTAAATTTATTGGATATACAGATACTCCTCGTTTAACGACCTACCTGTTTATCGACTGCTCGGACTTATGCTGGCCATACACTATACGAAAAATCGTCCGAACGAACTTTCGAAAAACGAAAGTTCATTCGTGAGCGCAAACGATAGTGCCATCATGTAATGACCGATAAATCGTTCAGTGGACATAAATAAATAATTTTTTTTTTTTTTTTTTACATATACCTAGTGCAGAAAGTTCGGATTGGAAACACATTAACCTTCCGATTTATCGTTCGTTCGGCAGAAAATTTCCAAACTTGTCCTTCGTTTTTTCGGCTCAAAAACGTCCCAAAGATTATCGATTTTGTGCCCATTAACTGTCCGAAAAACGAAAGAACTGTCTGAACGACCGATTTTCGCCCAATTTTTCGTATAGTGTATGGCCAGCATTACAACCAGCTCTCCCCACCCGAATGACGTGCTGTACATCAATTATATTGTACAGTACAGTGCAGAATTTTAATTTCTGTTCTGTACTTATGCAAGTTAAAACAATGTTAATGAGCTGGAGTTTTGTGTTTAGATCTTTTTTTCACAATACAGTACAGTACAGTACAGTAGTTAAGAATGCTTAAAATATAATGTTAACCATAACATACTTACTGTAACTAAGAATGTTCACACTCCTTGGATTGCTCTTTATAAAGCTAATAAAAATGTAAGGTTAAAAAAAAAAGAATGAAAGGTCCTAGCAATATGCTGGACCAACATGGGGGAGTTCAAAGGGGACTGCAGATATTGTGCTTTATTTTCTAGGTATGATATATTAGCAGTTTCCCTGGGCAGCAACAGCCATGGGATTGGTTACCTGGATCGGAAGAGGATTGGTCGGCTACAGTAAGCGAAAAGCCCGCGCGGAGAAAGGTTATATAAGGGACCAGTGAGCGGGGCGCCTCAGACCGTTTGAACCGGACCTCAACGGCAGCAGCATGCAGCGCAGTTCTCTGGTGGATCGCGAGTCCCTCTTACGCCGCTTGTTAGAGAAGGCAGAGGGACAGGGCGGTGAGGAGTGGCTGCTTCGTTGCCTGGATGAAGGTCACGGTTCAGCTCTGCCTGTGGAGGCGGCTATCGCATCCCCAGAGTCAGTACTAGTGAAGAGCGGTCCACGCAAGCAGCCAGGCAGAGCCAAGAAACGGAAGATTTCTACTTCTCCTCAGGTACCTGACAGGGAGAGAGCCGGTGGGAGCCTGCAGTCTGTGAGGAAAAAAGACGCTACTCCGCTGCCTCAAGTGGTCACAAACTGTGAACATCCAGAAGATGATGAGAAGTGTTCTGTATCTATGGCTGACATGTCAGCGCTTTTTATCTCACTATCTAACATGTTTAAGATGAAAGGGGCACATTCATATGGTGCTTTGTTGGGTCAGGGAGCACAGGTCTCTGGTGCTGAATCATTGGAGGAGGTTGGTACATTAATGGGCAAAGTCCCCAGTGAAAACGAAAATTTTCATCCTAATATGAAGGTTAATGAGAATAAGAGGGCACAGGTATCTGGTGCTGGCTGCAGTTATATGACTGATTCTAAAGATTTATATGAAGGTGCACATTTATATGGTGCTATAGATGAAGGTTATGCTGACGCTGGTTCTGTATGGCATGGTTTGAATGCGCAGCAATCTATGAATAATGATGCTACCTTATTGCCGAATATTAGGAGCTTTAACCCTTCACAGTTTGTTAACCCTGCCTTGCCTCTAAGACCTTCTGCTACTTTGGTTGGTGAATCCTCATTTAAAGAACCCCTACCGTGTATATTATCACCTCTGGGCTTTCACTTGTCAAAGACAGTGAAAGAAAAAATTTGGAGAGGTGACTTCATTGACCTATTATCATTGTTGCCAGCTTCAAAAGAATTTCTGGCTAAAAGTGATAAGCTGTCAGGTGATAGATCTGAGGAGGATAGAAGAAGAGCGATTCCCAAAACTTTCCAAAACTGGCTTCAGGCCTTTTGTATTTTTGCTGCGGTTTTGGGGGAACGCTTTCCAGGCAAGTGCTCAGGTTTATTTCAACATGTGGATATTATTGCTGAAGCCTTCCGCCACTTTGGCGGTTCGGCTTGGTATTCTTATGATGAAAATTTTCGCCAGAAATTGGCGGTTCATCCCTATCTAAACTGGGTGTCTAAGGACGTCTGATTGTGGTTGAATTTAATGCTACCTCCAAAGCCTCAGTTCGCTCCTAGATTAGCTTCAAATCGTAAAGGTTTTTGTTTCGCCTTTAATGAAGGGCAGTGTAAATTCCTTACTAATTGCCGTTATCGGCACGAATGTTCTAATTGCTATGGTAGCCATGCAGCTAACAGATGTTTTTGCAAGTCTTCTGCAACCTCTTTTCAATCACATGCCAGGGATGCTGGGCCAAAAAGCTCGGACACCAGTGAGCTTACCAAACATGCTCCCGTGGTTAGAGCGATACCCCGATCGCAAGATGGCAACACTGCTCATTGAAGGCTTTCGGGATGTTTTTTTGGTACCCACTTTTAAAGGTCCTGGCTGTTCTATGGTCAACAATTTGAAATCAGTTGCCTTGAATTATGCAGTGGTGCAGGAAAAAATTTCCAGGGAATTGGTGGAAGGTAGAGTAGCGTGCCCTTTCTTATCCCCTCTATTTTCCAACTTCAGGCTTTCTCCTTTGGGAATAGTCCCCAAGAGAGAGGCGGGTTGTTATCGCTTAATTCATCACCTCTCTTATCCTGTAAATTTTTCTTTGAACGATGAAGTGTCGGATGTGGAGGCTCCAGTCTGCTACTCTTCTTTCGATAATGCTTTGGTTATTTTGCAACAACACGGCCGGGGTGCTTTATTATCAAAAGCAGACATCAAGTCTGCTTTTCGATTGCTCCCGGTTCATCCTCAAGGTTTTAATTCATTAGGTTTTCATTTTCAAGATCAATTTTTCTTTGACAAATGTATGCCGATGGGTTTCTCCTTATCGTGTTTTTATTTTGAATCATTTTCTACCTTTTTGCACTGGGTATTGACTCAGAGGTGTCCTGAAGGCGGTTTTTTACATTATTTAGACGATTTTTTATTTGTTGGCCCTCCGGGTTCTCCTTCATGTCTAAATTACCTGCAAACATTCTTCTCCATTTGTGATGATTTCGGGGTTCCTCTGGCTGTAGAGAAGACAGTTCTTCCAACTATGTCTATTGAGTTTCTGGGGATTGTCATTGATTCCTCTGCTATGGAATTTAGGCTTCCTCTGCAAAAGTTAGAAAGGATGAGATCTATGATCTCTGTCTTTCTATCTAAACGTAAAGTTTTTCTCAAAGAATCTCAGTCGCTGTTGGGGCTATTTGCCTTCGCAGCCAGGGTAATTCCGATGGCCAGGGTATTTTCACGCAGGTTTTCTTTATCTATCAAAGGTTTTAAGAACCCGTACTCCCACGTTTACATCTCCAAAACCATTAAAGAAGATCTGAAGGTTTGGGATGCCTTCTTGTGGCCTTCTTCTCAACAACACTGGATGCAAAGCGCCTTGAGGCGATTTAGTTCGCAATTGCAGCGCTATACAAGTTACTCACTCACTCACTCACTCTTGTGTAATTTCAATGGTACGACCATTTGGCAAAATGAGTTTGTCTCTAGTGTTCAGCTGAATTTCTTCACAGATGCAGCTGAATCTGTTGGTTTTGGGGCATTTCTCGATGGCCACTGGTGCGCAGAGCGGTGGCATCAGGAGTGGCTTCACCAGGATATTCTCCATAACCTTGTGCTTTTGGAATTATTTCCTGTTGTGGTTTCCGTGGTAATTTGGAAAGAGACCTTTGAGAATCGTAGAGTTTTGGTTTACACTGACAACAAAGGTGTTTTCTTTGCGGTTAATTCCTTGTCCTCAAAGTCTGAACCAGTGATTAACCTATTACGTTTTTTAGTATTGCATTGTTTGCGTTATAATATTTGGTTAAAAGCTGCACATATAGCAGGCATAAAGAATAACATCGCCAACGCTTTGTCTCGTCTACAGTTCGAAAGATTTCGGGACTTGGCGCCGGAGGCAGACCTGCATGGAACTCCTTGCCCAGATTTCCTCTGGGGCTTAATCCGGAGCTGATACTTCCGTATCTCAAGAACTTGGTTTCGGAGAACACTTGGTCGGATTATCTTCTTTCCTGGTACAGATGGTGCTCTTTTCGTCATGATTCAGGTTTGGATTCTTTAGTTGTGACATCATACACCTCTTTGTCCTTTTTGTCCGCTCTGATTCAATCAAATTTAAGTCCTGCTTCCATAAGCCGGATTCTAGCAGGAGTATCTTTCTTTCTGAAGTTTGCAGGTTTAGCGGCTTTAACCTCATTCTTTCAGGTCAGTCAAGTTTTAAAAGGCCTTCGGAGGTCCAGTCCGTCTTTGGATACCCGGTGTCCCATTTTGATCCCTTTGCTGATTGATTTATTAAGGGTTATAGAGGAAGTCTGTTTTTCAAAATTTGAGCTTCTCCTTTTCCGGGCATCCTTTGCGTTGGCTTTCTTTGGTGCTATGAGGCTGGGTGAATTCACAGCGGCCAATAAAAGATCTTTGGCCTTTCTGCTTTTTCACCACGTTCGCATAGACAATGATTTTCTTCACATTTTTCTGGCTAGGTCTAAGTCTCAGCCCGGTGGTAAGGGCCAATGGTTCTCTCTAGCTAGATCCTCGAGTCATGTGATCTGTCCTGTACGGCATGTTTCGAGGTATTTGGCGGTCAGACCTCCCTCTGGGGATTCCTTCTTTGTTCACCAAGACCTGTCTTCCCTTACCAGATATCAATTCTCGTCCGTACTGGCTTCCTCTTTGAAACGCTTAAATCTGTCAGGTTTTTGCTTTTCATCACATTCCTTTCGGATTGGAGCAGCCACTACGGCCGATGCATTGGGTTTCTCTTCGGAAATGTTAAAAAGAGTTGGTCGCTGGGAGAGTAATAGATATAGAATTTATGTACGCCCTGATCTACTAATTGTATGATTTTCTCTTTCAGATATTTCCAGAAAAGTTATCTGGATAGTGGGTCATTCCTTCGTTTTCTGGGCTGCTCAACATGCCGGAAACAGGAACTACTCCACCACTTTAGGTCTGGACGCTAAGTCTTATTTAGTCTTATGGTCAAGGGTACGGGGTTTGAGATGGAGGGGCCTAAAGGAACATTTGATTTATTTGTCCAGTATTTGGCCTTTTCCTCAGGTTTTAGTGATTCACGCAGGGGCGAACGACTTAGGTAAAGTTAGGACTTGGGACCTTTTATGCGAAATGAAAAGAGACTTAGGTTCTATTAAGGTGATGTTTCCTTCTTCCATTTTGGCGTTCTCGGAAATGATTCCGAGATTAGTATGGTCTCCTGCCAGTAATCTCTTCTACGTGGACAGGATAAGGAGGCGCCTAAATAGAACAATCCATAGTTTTCTTAGAGCGTCAGGTGGTGTCTCTTATCGGCACTCGGAGCTGGAAGGTTTCATTCCGGGTTTGTTCCGGGAGGATTCAATCCATTTAGGTTTGGACATTTTTTGTATGGGTTTGCAAAGTTTAATCGAGTCGGCCACGGTGGGGGGGGGGGCTTCAACCAGTAGTTTCCCTACTGGCTTCAGCCGGTGGGGTGTAGTTGTCCAGCATGTCTGGATGGACCCCGTTAATCTCGTTTTAATTATTAGCCAAGATGGCTTTCTTATTTAATTAAATTATAGTAATTATCAGGTTACCCCTTGGATACACCGTGGCCATTTAAAATGCCAAAGAATTATTTATTAATAAATTTATTTGCACCTTTTATCGTTGTGTTCTCTCTTTATTGAGTCCCTTTGTACTAGCCCATGAAAGGTCCTAGCAATATGCTGGACCAACATGGGGGAGTTCAAAGGGGACCGCAGATATTGTGCCGCAGATATTGTGCTTTATTTTCTAGGTATGATATATTAGCAGTTTCCCTGGGCAGCAACAGCCATGGGATTGGTTACCTGGATCGGAAGAGGATTGGTCGGCTACAGTAAGCGAAAAGCCAGCGCGGAGAAAGGTTATATAAGGGACCAGTGACCGGGGCGCCTCAGACCGTTTGAACCGGACCTCAACGCCCACCCGCCCTCCCTATTGTTAAAGTCATGGTGTATTCAGTGGGGGTGTAGTTGTCCAGCATGTCTGGATGGACCCCGTTAATCTCGTTTTAATTATTAGCCAAGATGGCTTTCTTATTTAATTTAATTATAGTAATTATCAGGTTACCCCTTGGATACACCGTGGCCATTTAAAATGCCAAAGAATTATTTATTAATAAATTTATTTGCACCTTTTATCGTTGTGTTCTCTCTTTATTGAGTCCCTTTGTACTAGCCCATGTGTATGTAGCACTACCCCCGTAGGAGCTGCTGGTTATTTTTGGTCCTGCCGTTACCCCACATGTATCAAAAATTACTTGGCTCTAAATTGGGCAATGAGACATTCACCAGTCTTTTTTCCAATGCTTTTTATTTAACACAACTTGTAGCCGTAGAGGGTTGGAGGGTTAGGGGAAAGTTCAGATACCTTGTGCAGATCACTTGTCAGCGGATCTTGCTCACCCGGATAGGCCTCTCTCACTGGCCTAGCAGCCGGAATGATGCACGGACCAAAGTCTCTGCCACAGACTTGATGATAGCAATAACTATTTGTACAATCCTCTGCCACAGGATTCGGTGATCAGTAATAGACAAGTGAACACAGCTACACAGTACCTAAAGTCTCTTTAAGCCATCCGGCAGTACTGTAAGGCAGACTGGCTAGGATGCATCCTCCAATTGAGTCACCAGGCCCTTCTTGAGATACCAGCCTTTCGCTCGGTCCTCTCCAAGATGAGTCCTCCCCGGATCCTTCAATTGCTCGGCTTCTCCCCGCAGGTAAGACAGCACAGGACCATCTCTGAACCAGTAGGCCCCAGACAGGCTTCTGGGCCTACTTGCAGTCACATAGCCTCGGGCCAACAGGCCCCGAGGCAGAAGAGCAGTTGTCACATACCTTAGGCCAGGCGGGCCATGAGGTCAGAGAGCGAGAAAAATGGCATCTGTCCCTTAAGTATCCTCTCCCAGAATGCACAGCAGTAAACCACTCCCACTGGGCTGTTTCTGGGGAAAGGGACACCCAATACATCTCAGCCTGTAGTCCTTCCATCACTGGCCTGTGGTGACAACGACACCTACAGACGACAGTGTGGAACTGCACACAACACAGCCAATGCTGGAGCAGAGGCTAATTTAGCCATAATATTGAATCTGAACTATGTGCAGAACAGATAACCCACTAAATTTACATGTGAGCGCCTGGTCAACAGGAGCAGGGCGCTACACTTAAAATATTGATTTCTTGTGACTCCTCGTTTAACAACCAATTTGTTTACCAACCTGGTCTTTGGAACGGAACCTGGTCGTTAAGTGAGAAGTATCTGTCCTTAAAAAAAACAGACTGGACTGGTTTTCAATTACATGCCCCCTTAGGCCATTTCACCTTGCCTTTACTAAGACCGTAAATGTTTGTGACTTCTCTGTTCCCAACATCTTGTATAACAGAAAGTGTGTATTACATATGTAACTGGAAGGGACGTCCTATAATTTTTTTTGCAGAGGTATGAAATATAATCTAGCGCACTCACCCCAGACTTTACCTGCTTTTTCTTTTACTTGGCTACTCCGCAGGAAAGAATGAGGCACACCGCACTAGCAGCCCGTACCCTCCTGGATGGGGAGGTTGAGCGGTGTTAGTTTTTCTCGGGCCTGCCTGCGGCTAGTGTTAGAATCCTCCCGAGCTGATCTCGTCTCTGCATTAGCCAGAGACAAGTCCTTAATTCTCCCCAGTAAAGTAACAGTCCACATCAACTGAAAGTCCAACCTTAGTATTTATTTCACCACGGATAACAAATAGTCTCTATGAGAGCAGACAGGTTGACACGAGACACAGGTGGGAGGAGGTCCAGGCACAAACTCAATTTAGGTTTCTCTTACTGTTCTGCTTTCATGAACAGGCTTGGGCGCATGGTCTCTGCCACAGACCGGGTGAATATAAAAAGTCACTGCCACTGACTTGGTGAAGTTGGTCACTGCCACTGACCTGGTGAACAGGGCCTTGCCCTATTTGGTCACTGCCACTGACCTAGTGTGCGTAGAGTCACTGCTACTATGACCTACAGAACATGCACTTCCTTCTTGGAGAAACTTGGCCCTTGTTAAGGAGAAGAACCTCCCTCCGGAGAGTTACCAGAGGCCCCCACTGTCACCACGACTCTGCGCTGGGTCTTCAGAAGGGGTCACCTCCCTGGCCTCCTCGATCCTGGATACGCGTCCCCTCGCAAGGCGGCACCCTGGGAGCCCTCGATCCTCCAAACTAGTACCTCACCACAGACTGAAGGTGTCTGGGGTGGAACAGGAACTCGGCCTCCGGGCCTAGGGCACCCAGAGACGACACATGCACCACCCAGGCTGAAGGTGCCTGGACGCGACCCCCCTCTGGAAGATGGCCGTGCCTTATTATACCATCCCCCAGGGACAGAAATGATCCAAGAAACCTGACAATTGGTGTATCTGAGCCATATTACTACTCAGATACTCCCCCTAAATATAGCACCCCGCTACAATAATATAAAATAAAACATGATATAGCTTCTCTAACCTGAGGCATCTTTACAAAACATACATCCTTAAGGCAATATTAGCATAAACGACATAGAAAAGCTTGACTAACGGACAGCTTTGTTCACTAAATTTGTACCATGGCAGCCATATTTTCTTTATATCAAGAAACAGGAAAATGTCTGAGTAGAAAATGCATAGCTGCAAGAAAAACAAGATTAATGAACAAATCTGCATTGGTTAGAAAGGGAAATGGTCCTGTGCCTCACTAGGTCTTCACTATTGTCAAAGACCTTAGTGGGAAATCCCCACCTACTCTCCAATTGAAGCCCCACTCCAGGTTGCTGGTAAATTTACTAATGCAGTGGGGTCCGCCCACACTGCATGGGTTAAATGCTCATTTGGCTGGGGCGGGGGGGGGATAAACAAAATTATTTTTCCTCGCTCCCACAGGCCTCCTTCTCTCAGTGCAGCTGGTCCATTGAAACTGCTTTACTTCACTGACAGGCCGGTTGCAGCTCTCTGACATCATCACATACAATGCAGGACCTTACTGCATTGGTAATGTTAACAGCAGCCAGGAATGGGCCTTTAAAGCTAAACTTTTGTTGTCATAGGCCATCTGCATGAGTTGTTCAAACATTCCTAAGGAGAATACTCTATATTGTACTGTAAAGTTATATGTAGGTGTCTGGTTAACTACTACTCAAGCCCACACAAAAATCCCTTAAACCTGTGTTTTTTAATTCTTTTTACCGTCTGGCTGTTATCTCCCTATAATAAAGGCAGTTTTATATCTATTCCATAATTTTCTATTTTTGCACTAATTCCGCACTGCCCTATAAGATTATACACCTGGCATCCTTATGACTTCCTCTAATTTTCTACAATATAAGTTTTAGACAGTTATGAATAAAAGTGAAGTTGCAGGTCATAGTGTGTTTGATGTGTGGGTATAGCGCACCCCTGCTGTTGTTTCTCTAATAATATTTCCCACACATAAAGACCAATCTTACAGTATAAACATATACCAGGTAGTTTTTCGTGTGTTCTGTGTATAATTTTCCCTGCATTGGATTATGCACAAAAATATGTGGAGAACCAAAAAATAAGTGAAACAAGCTGCACCCTTCATCTTGCACTTTTCCCTGGGACATTTTGGTACTACACACTGGACTATGGATCTAATAACCAATACAAGAATCTCGTGTGTTCTGCTAGCTGAGCCACCAGTGACCCCAGAATGGAGATTTGCACCTTTCCTGCAGTCCTTGTATCTATTCCTGACGTTGACAGATATCACTCCCACAGGTCCCGGGGGAGACGTTGCCAGATGGCCCTTGGTCATCATCAATATGAGTTAACATTCAAAGCTGATTACACAAAACGTGTCGAGAAACATAGGATGCATCTTTCTGTTTTTACCATGTATTTAGATGTTCGTTTTATATATATATATATATATGTATATATATAAAAATATATATATATATATTTAAATTTCTACCTCTATGGATTAATAGTGCAATACTATTGCGATTTGCCATGCAATTAGCTCTATATTCCATTTGTTAGAGTGCTATGGCTCAATTTTACTATCAATGTATATTCGTTTATTATATGTACTACTGTAACCATGATGTATAACTTTCATTACCTGCTGATGAGGCTATTCAATAAAATATTTGTTCTTAAAGGGTAACTCCACTTTCGTGGGGAAAAAAATTGCAAATAAAGAAAAAATAATATAGCGCATATGATTGCGACACTAATCATTTTGTAATTGAATGTTATTACAAATTACCTTTCCTTTTCAATCTGCAGCCAATGTAATTTTCTGAGAATACATTGCAATATGGCTACCTGGAGATTTCTGTACACAGAGTGTGTACTGACCAATCCCAAGAAACATAATTTCCTGCTTGTGTGAATGGCTCACCAATTTTACCAGAAGTCTGCCTAAGTTACAAGTTAGATTTCAGGCATCCCCTGCAACAAAAATAGGATTTTTTGTACTCACCGTAAAATCCTTTTCTCTGTCGTCCATGGACGGACACAGCCTTCTTAAGTCTTGACATATGGGTTATGTTCCTGTTCATAGGAGAGGACTAGGCAGAACATGTTAGATATTTAAACACATGGTAAATTAATCAGAGTTGAACAGCCCCGCCCAGTCAGCAGCTCAGTTCGTAACAAGCAGTACAAACCTAAAAAGGAGGGATGGGTGCTGTGTCCATCCATGGACAACAGAGAAAAGGATTTTACGAGTACAAAAAATCCTATTTTCTCTTTTCGCCCATGGACAGACACAGCCTTCTCAAGTCTTGACATATGGGACGTCCCCAAGCAGTGTCAAAAAAACTAGGGGTGGAAACAGTATAAAAAAACAACTAACTTCACCCCAAACAAGCAGAGCTCCTCAACGGAGGAGATGCAACCCTTAACAGCCGCCTGCAAAACCTTGCGGCTGAAGGAAGCATCTGAAGATGCACTCACATCAACCTTGTAAAATTTTGAGAAAGTGTGCACGGACGACCAAGTCGCCGCCTTGCACCCCTGTGAGACAGACGCTTGATGTCGGAAAGCCCAGGAAGCACCAATTGCCCTGGTTGAATGTGCCGTGACCGGAAAGGGGGCGCCCGCCCCTTAAGGGCATAGGCCTGTATGACGGATTGCCTGATCCACCGAGAAATGGTGGCCGACGAGACCGCCAAGGCTGTTTTGTGGACCAGACACTGACACAAACAGTGAGTCAGACCTCCAAAACGGAGCTATAACAGACAAGTACAGCCACAAGGCACGTACCACGTCTAAAGTATGGAGCGCAGTCTCTCTGGGATGCGACGGCCGAGGACACAAGGACGGCAGCACAATGTCCTCATTTAGGTGAAAGGCCGAAACCACCTTCAGAAGAAAGGAAGGCTGCGGGCATAGCTTTATCCTTATGGAGGACCAAGTATGGTGACTTGCAAGGCAAGGCCGCCAATTCAGAAACCCTTCTGACAGATGTAATGGCCACTAGAAAGGCCACCTTCTGAGATAGTGTCAAGAGAGGAATTTCTCTGATGTTCTCAAAGGGAAGTTCCTGAAGAACCGAGAGCACCAGATTCAAATCCCATGGAGGAAGAACCCCCTGCACAAAAGTACCCACTAGGGAATGGGTCGCCAAAGGCCATTGAAAGAAAACAGCCAAGGCTGAAATCTGACCCTTAATGGTGCTTAAGGCAAGTTTCTGATCCACTCCATGCTGTAAAAACAGCAGGACCCTGGAAACCGAATACGCACGCCATCTCCTCACACATAGAGATATAGGCCTTCCAAGTACGATGGTAGATCTTCCTGGAAGAAGATTTCCGTGCCCTCAGCATGGTTGAAATGACCGAATCCGAAAGACGTCGGTCCCTTAGTACCTGGCTTATAATAGCCATGCCGTTAAAGCCAACGACTGTAAAGCAGGATGAAGTATGGGACCTTAAGACAGAAGGTCCTCCCGCATTGGCAGCCGCCAGGGTGCATCCGCCACCAGGCGCACAAAGTCGGCGTACCAAGGACGCCGGGGCCAATCTGGAGCGATTAGAATCACCGGGATCCCCTTGATCTCCACTCTGCGGAGCAGACGAGGAAGCAACTTCAGTGGGGGATAGGCAAAAAATTCGCCGATACTAACTCCACGGGGCCACCAACGCGTCTGCCCAGGGATCTCTGGACCTGCCCACGAATCTCAAAACCTTGCGATTGAGTCAAGAGGCCAGGAGGTCCATGTCCGGCGTGCCCCACCTCCAGCAAAGGAGTTGAAACACCTCCGGATGCAATGACCATTCCCCCTGGTCTAGCATCTGGCGACTCAGATAGACCGCTTGCCAGTTTTCTACGCCCGGAATGTAGACGGCCGACAGAGCCGGCATGCTTCTTTACGCCCACCGCAGGATGTGAGCGACCTCGGACGCTGCAGCCGAGCTTCTTGTTCCCCCCTGATGGTTGACATAAGCCACCGCCATGGCGTTGTCCGACTGAATCCTGATCAGGGGGCCTTGTAGCCTCCTCGACCACGAGGAGAGACACAGTCTGATCGCCCGAAGTTCCAGGACATTGATCGGCAGACGGGATTCGTCAGGAGTCCCCCCAAACCTGTGACTGAAGAGCCGGGGATCTCAGCCACCAACTCAGAGAAGCCCTGACCAGGTGACTTACCTGAATCTGACGATCCAGAGACAATGGAGACTTGTTCCATTTGGACAGGATCTCCTTATGCAAGACTTGAGTGTGGAATTGGGCATACGGTACTGCCTCGAAGGAGGCTACCATGAGACCCAGAACTCGCATGCAAAATCGGAGAGACGACCATTTGCGGGATGTCAACATTCTCACCGCAGACTGGAGAGTCTGCATTTTTTCCAAAGGAAGGAAGACTCTCGCCTCCTTGGAGTCCAGAATCAACCCTAGGTACTCCAAACGCTGAGTCGGATTCAGGACCGACTTCTAAATGTTTAACACCCAACCAAATTCTCGGAGGGTCTGACTGGCTATAGACACATCTTCCTCTAATTCTGAGCCAGAAGCTGCTCTCAGAAGAAGATCGTCTAAGTAGCCCATGATAGCAATGCCTCGCTGTCTCGGCAAAGCGGGGCGAGCACCTTGGTGAAAACCCTCGTTGCTGACGCTAGGCCAAAGGGAAGAGCCACAAACTGATAGTGGTCTTCGCCGATTGCAAAGCGCAGAAACCTCTGGTGTCTTGTGCAGATTGGGACATGTATAGCCCTGTACACACGATCGGATATCCTATGGATTTTCGTCCGATGGATTTGTCCATCGGATATCCGATGAAACTGTTTTCCATCAGTCTTGCCCACACACCATCAGTCAAAAAACCGACCGTTCCAAACGCGGTGACGTAAAACACTCCGATGAGCCGAGAAAAATGAAGTTTAATGCTTCTGAGCATGCGTCGACTTGATTCTGAGCATGCGTGGGTTTTAGATCCGATGGACTTGCCCATAGACGATCTGAGTTTTCGATCGGTTTTTTATCCATCAGAAAAATTTAAAACATGTTCTATTTTTTAAAACCGATGGAAAAAAGACAGATGGGTCCCATACACGATCGGTTTGTCTGATGAAAAGAATCCATCGGACGAAAATCCATAGGATATCCGATCGTGTGTACAGGGCTTAAGTATGCGTCTTTGATGTCCAAGAATGCCAGAAAGTCCCCCGGATGGAGCGCAGCAACCACCGAACGAATTAATTCAATGCGGAACTTCCGAACCTTTACAAAGACATTTAAGGCTTTGAGGTCCATGATCGGACGGACTTCGTCCTTCTTTGGGACCACAAATAGATTTGAATAAAAACCCTGAAACCTCTCTTCCAGTGGTACAGGTAAAATCACCCCGCCCCTTAGTAAATCTTGCACTGCCCCCAATAGGGCAGACCGATGAGCCGGAAGGAGAGGGAGATTTGAGGAAAATAATCTGTTCGGTGGACAGGAAAGAGACTCGATCTTGTACCCCGAAGTGACCACCTCGCAGACCCACTGGTCGGAGAGCAGGGAGGTCCACCGCGCTGTGAACCTGCGAAGCCGTCACCCCATCCATGAGTTGGGCGGGGGCAAAACTTCATGCAGTGGCAGGCTTGTTTGCCGGCTTGTGTGGCTTACGTACCCAGGGATGCTTCTGGACCTTTTTCAGATTGGGAGGGTCTTCCTGCGGGCCCTGACTGACGAAAATGCCGCTTCTGCGTGGGAAAGGAAGGACCCGGCTTACGGCGCGGCTCCTTCCCCTTAGTGGACTGAGGGAGAAGAGTGCTCTTACCTCCAGTGACATCCTTAATAATGTCATCCAGCGAGGTACCAAAAAGCCTCCCAACTTTGAAGGGCAAGTCTGCCAAGGCTTTCTTGGAAGCCTGGTCAGCGGACCAGCATTTTAGCCAAATTAGGCGGCGCATTACCACTGCAGATACAGAGGCCCTGGAGATTAAGGGGGCCGCATCCAGAGTGGCATCACAGACATACTGTACACAAGGCCCTGCACCAACTGGTCGGCCAGCCTTACACACTCTGGAGGGAGCTGATGTTCCTCCACAGTCTGGTGCAAAATCTTTGCCCAGTCAGTGAGTCTCTGAGACACCAAGGTTGCAGCCAAAATAGGCCGCAACGCAGACCCCAGCAAGGTGAACATGGACCTGCTCAGCGCCTCGGACCTCCAATCAGTATGGTCCTTAAATGCAGGGGTTCCCTATACAGGGAGAGTCCCTTACAGCATTGATAAGCGCACTAACAAGTGCCCTGTCTTATGCTGACCCGGACGAGGGGTCCTCCTCACAAGGAAGGTCCTGGTCCGCATCTTCAGATAACCCAGAACCGGGGTCCTGTGCCGCAGCTAGGCCCACGTCTGAGTCAGAACATTCCCCTGGAGATGGCGGGGGAGGGGGTGCTTTTTACCTCCCTTACACTTGTACGCCGCTTCCACCCTGGCAACAAATGATTCCAGGACTGCCGACAAGGTGTCCATCGTAACCGCAGGTGCCAGGGCACCGGCTGCCACCTCTGGCATGTTTGGGGAAGAAGGGCCAGACACTGACTCCATGATACACCACTTTCAGCTCTCAGGGACTCAGTCAAAAAAAACTGAAAAGTCCACCCTCCTTGCTGCACTGACCGGGGGGCGGAGTTACCCAGGGGACTCACCACCCAGTAAGAGAATGCTCAGCGCCGCCGCCCGCCTTCTGCTGTCTGTACACAGCGTGTGTGAGGAAAACTGTGAGGATAATTGTGCTGCACGCCGTTCAGGAAGCCAGCACTAGAGGCCAAAACCCACTCCAAAATGGCCACCAGACGCCTCAGAGAGAAAAGGGCGCGACCACAAGAAAATGGCCGCCCGCAATATCAACCTGCGCAACAGCGTGGCCACGTCCATGCGAGGACCCGCTGGTGCGTCCCTGACAGACCTACAACCGAGCTGTCGGCCCGGTCCACTGTGAGTGAGACAGCAAACAGCCCAGTCATATGTGGACCCCGGAGCATGTGCTCACCGGCCACCCCTGGAGCCATGGGGTACGTCGTGGCAGGACCAGCGTGTAGCTAAGGACTGGCACACTCAATGGCCGGAACTGAGAAGACTACAAGGATCTATAATATCCAGCCTTTTGCCCAGCCGGCAGTTGATAGAAGATATCACAAAAAAATAAAAAGTTCTTCAGGACTCTGGGCCCAAAGGGAGCCACGTCCTTCTCCTCTGCTAGGCAGAAAAAAACTGAGCTGCTGACTGCAGGGCGGAGGGTTATGTCTGGAGGGACCGCCTCCTGGGCAGGGCTGTTCAACTCTGATTAATGTAACATGTGTTTAAATATATAAAATGTTCTGCCTAGTCCTCTGCTATGAACAGGAACATAACCCATAAGTCAAGACTTGAGAAGGCTGTGTCCCTCCATGGACGAAAAGAGAAAAATTTGTTTTTTGAGAGATACTTTCAATAGGAACCATCTAAAGGGATGCAGGCTCAGCAGATTTCCTCATTAGTGCCCTGTAGCTCCACACCTGATGCCGCGTACACACGCCCGTTTTTCTCGTCGAGAAAAGCGACATTTTTTCCTTTCGACGAGAAAAACGATCGTCTGTGGGCTTTATGTAGTTTTTCTCGACGAGAAAAACGGCATTAAATACGACGAGAAAAATTAGAACATGTTCTAATTTTTCTCGTCGTTTTTGTCCGACATTTTTTCCGCGGCAGTTTTCCCATAGGGAAACACTGCCGCGGAGCCCACAGACGGTCGTTTTTCTCGACAAGAGAAAAAACGACGTGAAAAACAACCGTGTGTGGGGAACAAGCTGTTCCCCCGTTTTTAATGACATTATTCACGGCGGTTTTTTAACCGCCGTGAATAATGATCGTGTGTACGCGGCATGAGAGTTAATTAAGAAATCACTCCTATTAGACCTACTCAAAGGCACAGAGAAACACACAGGGATTTCTTCAGAATAACAAAAGGTAGGAATCTGCAACAAAGTTTGTTATAATCCTTGCAATGAACATAGATCACCCAAAGGGGAATGTTTTTTTCTCAACAAAAGTGGTTACAATTTAACAATATTATCTCTCTGTACATCAATGTATACCATGTTTTTTTGCTATAGACCAACTGTTGGTTACGCACTTAATTTAAAGTCCCAAACCTCCCCTTCTTTTCACAATAATAGGGACGGAGGCACAATATTTATGTGCCTCATTTAAAGTCCCACATTTTCTCTTCTTTTTTGCCAAGCTGCACCCATGTCTTTTTGGGTCTTAAAAATTGGATCTGCTAACATGACAATCACAACAATCAGTACATCTGTGCCTGTCATCATATCCCTATGACCAGTACTGTATTTACCATTAGGCAAATACAGCTTTTCCTGTACAGTTAGCAGCCATACTTTTGCTTTATCAACACCAATAGAAATATAGTCACCACCCATAAGATAATTTATACATTGTAAATATTATAAACTAAAAAAAAAAAAAAACAGGGATAATTTGTGCAGAAGAGGTGATCCAAGCAGAAAGTTATAATGGCTATGGCGCTGCTTGGCACCCACAAAGATAAGTGAGGTTGGGTCAGTAAATGACTAAAAGTATTTTCTGAAGATGATTGCTGCTCCCCTGTAAACAGTTTCTGAGCTCACCTAGAGCACATGTAAATGCAAGAAAAAGTGGGCACCACCATCTAAGCATAAGTTGTTTATTGAAATAAAAGTAAAATAAAATAATGCACTCTCTGCAATAAAAGTGGTGAAGGTGTATCACAAATGTAAATCGGCTCAGCTTCAAGAATGCCCAAGGATGATGTCACTGTGCCAGGGGCATGGCTACATGTTTTGGGGCACAAGGCACTCCCATTTGTCAAACCATAGACTTTCTTTGGTTTGACAAAGGAGCGTGCCGTGTGCCCCGAAATGCACAGCCACGCCTCCCTCCCTACGAAGTGACTTCATCCTCGGACTTCCTTAGAGCTGAGCCGATCTCATGCAGGCTGGCGAATGCTACTCGGAAGCCGCTGAGCCGACACTAAGCTTGCGTTCCACCCTGTAGTCCTGATAGTGTTTCCTCTCATCTCACCAGCTGTTTTCTTGCCAATCTCTAAATTCACCAGCTGCTTTACATAAGAGAGAAGAGCCGGAAACTCCAAAGTCCTTGATGCAAAAATGTATTGGCTACATTTGAGCATTAAAAAGTAAACAGCTGACATGTTATGGCGTGATCCTTAGTCATTCACCAGCTGCTAACCTGCTGAGCTCTGTATACCAAACCAGTCACTTGCCTGCCAATCTGTCAAGCTGTGGTAGCGAGCCCTTGCAGATTGCCAACTCAGAGTTTCCCAAGAGTCTAAGCCCCAGCCTGTTTTTTCACCAGAGCCCCCGATGGTGGGGATAAACTGAGGATGCACGTGTGTAGAGTACAAGCAGCAGGAGACAATAGGAAGTCCAAGAGACAAGCAGAGGTCAGGGCATGCAACGAACAAGCACAGATAGTAAACAAAGCCGGGGTCGGTACACTGGTAGTCAGTACAGGATACACAAGTGACAAGAAAATGTAGCGGTACCCCCGTAAGGGCTGCTGAGTGTTGTGGCCTGTCTGTCACCCTGCCCAGCAAGGCACACAATTTCAAGCATCCAGAGACATGAAACAATCCTTGCACTTGTTTTTGAATTTTTTTATTGAGGGGAATTAAATTGGATAGGGATAGGGAAATTATAAGATACCCAGATGATTGAAATTCAATGTTGGACTGAACTATATACACTCATGAGATATACAATCTCCTCTCTTCTTTCCTGCACATCACTTGCTTGCATACTATCTCTCCTCAACACCTCCAGCACATCACTTGCTTGTTCTTCCAGGACCAGCTAGCACTGTAGATTAGGCCTGACAATGGCTCAGCCAGACCTCAGCAAATGCCCTTTGCAGGCACGGACCGTGGGCCCCGCTGGTGTAGCAGAAAAATTGTGGTAGTCCTAGTGCTAGCTGTCCACATGGCTATTGATCCCAGCACCACATCCTCAGGCCCTGCCAGCCCTCCTGGCTGCAGCTGCCTCTCTCCACTGCCCGTGCCACCACAGTCCACTCCACTGGCTCTGCACCCATCCCAGACTGCAATCTCCCAGTCCTCTCAGGTGTGCCTCCCCAGTCCTTCCCGACTGTGTGTCACTCGCCAGCCCTCTTGGCTGCGACCTGTTCCTCCCTGGAGACTTTGCCTGGCAGTGCTCTCCTTGCTCCCGTGCCACCTGTCCAGGACACCTCAGTGTGTCATGAGAAGGATCCTGTCCGTATCCAAGCCCAAGGTCACCCCCCAGACTGGGGAGCTCCCTCAGGGCCACGACAGCCTAGCGCTCCATCTCCAGCTTCCACCTGAACAACCCCCCTCCCAGCTGGGCTGACCCTGAGTATTTAAGGAGGCCTGCCCCCTGCCAATCCAGATTGGGGATTGGTCGGGGCTCCTCAAAATACCCCAGGCAGCTTCACCTCTCCTTTCCTTCTTCCTTTCCACTACATTCTGGAAAGAATGCCTGTGAGTCACCAGCTCTGCCTGAGTCACACATCCCTGACCCAGAAGAAAAACACACAGGCTTGGCTGCCAACTAAATTGGTAGGTGGATTGGAGCACCTCAATTACGAGGAATGATTGCAAGCACTGAAATTGTTCTCCCTTGAGAAGACATGCTTGAGAGTAGATATGATAGCAGTATACAAATACCTCAATGGTGATCCCAGCATAGGAAGGAAACTTTTCAGTCTCAGGGAGTGTAAGGAGACACGGGGCCACACAATGAGATTGGAGGAAAAGCGGTTTAACCTTAAGCTGCGTAAGGGAATTTTTCACTGTCAGGGCGATAAGGATGTGGAACTCTCTTCCACAATTGGTGCTGTCAAAGGGAAGTATTGATATTTTTTTCTGATTCATATTTTCTTTATTGATTTTCTTCAACATTATAAATAACAGTGAACATACGTATGCATATGTGATTTACATAACTTGCAGTGACAAGATATTAATAATAACGTGCGTTTATACAATTAACACATTTTCCATTCGTTTGAGTCTTTTCCCCTCCCTCCCTCCTCCCCCCAAATCAATAATTTCTTATACTGGGGTTTCTATCTTCTTTTCTTTCCTTTTTCACACAGTATTTTTTTTTTATTATTTTGTTCGTCTTCTACTTGCTACATTGCTTCTGTTTTTACGAGGGGTACCCCATACTTTCCAACAACGGTTTCCACATTTTTTCAAACTCTCTAATATTCCTTCTCTTTATATAGGCTACTTTCTCCTTCCATATTGTCTCTGTGACTACATTAACCCAGTCTTTTACCAGGGGCGGGCTCTCTGCTTGCCATCTTTGCGCAATAAATTTTCTTGCGTGAAAGAGACACCTCCATATCATGTGCATCAAGTCCTGGCACCTGGGACACCCCTCGTCTGTCCTCCGCCCAAACCTAAACAACCTTTTTGGTGTATAGTATGTCCTATGTATCAGCATCAAAAATGAGAACTTCTGTGCGGGCGATACTGCTACTGCCCTTCTGATATGGGCCCTAGATCTTCTTCCCATTTACCTTTACTTTTGAGAAGTTCGGGGCCCTCAATACTTCCTTTACATATATGTGAATAGATTTCTGAAATAAAGCCCATAGTCCTGCTCTGGTTACCCAATCTCTGAAGAATAGGAGATTTACACCAGACTGGCCCCAGCCTGTCAAACTGAACATTTAATGCGTGTCTAATTTGAAGGTATCTATAAAATGTATATTGAGGAACATCGTATTCCTTTCTCAATGCGTTGAAAGTTTTTAGGGTTCTTCCCCCATACAGCTGTGCTAGCCTAACTATTCCCTTTACTTCCCATTCCTTGATTTTCCCCATCGTCCCTAACTCCTGAAGATTCCTATTGTCCCAGAGAGGCGCATATTCTGTCACTTCACCTTGTCCCCCTATTGCTTTCATTGCTTTCCATACCTTTATGGCCATCTTGACAGTGGGGGATCTATTAACAAATGAATTGGCCTCCAGTACTTCCATCACTTTTTTATGGGGTGCCCCTGCTATCATTAGTCCCCCATTTATATCTCCTCCTGGCTCTGAACTTACTCCTATATGCTTCAATTGTGCTGCCAAAAAGTAGCACCGAGGGTGTGGCACTGCCATACCACCCTCCCTTGTTGATAGCTGTAGTGTTTGCAAACTTATCCTGGCCTGACCTCCCCTCCATATTAGTTCTCTAAATAATGTATCGATTTTCCTGAACCATTTCTTATGTATCCATATTGGCGTATTATGCAATAAATACAATAACTGTGGCATCCACAGCATTTTAATCAGGTTGCATCTCCCTGCAACTGATAATAGGAGGCGCCACCATAGAGTATTGATATTTTTAAAAGATTCTTGGACGTGTATCTTAGTAAACACAATATACAGGGATATGGAAAATGATTATTAACATTGACACACATACACCTACACAGGTTGAACTGGATGGACTATTGTCTTTATTCAACCTTATCTACTATGAAGCTATGAAAATAAGCTGCATTATAGGTGTTATTGAGAATAAATATATGTTGTATCATTAATGTCAGTTGGAGTAAAAAAAGCACATTCTTGGTGTCAGTGGGAGTAATACAAGCCCCTTCACTGGTATTAGTGAGAGTAAAGTAAGCCCCAGACACAGGTGTTAGGGGGTAGTAACATACAATATATCCCATTGCTGGTGCTAGTGGGAGTAATATAAACTCCAGCTACTGGTGTTAGGGGGAGTAAAATAAGTCCCATTGCAGGTGTTAGTGGGAGTAAAATAAACCCCAGTTGTTGGTGTCAGTGGGATAAAAAAAAAATGCATAACTATTGTTAGGGGGAGTAACATAAGCCCCATCTCTGGTTTTAGTGGGAGACTCTTTTGGGAATCTTCAGAGCACATTGTTTTGCCATTTAGGCTTGGTTACTGGTGGGCATTGCCCTGTTACCTGTGACAGTGCTTGGATTACATGAATGGTGTGAATAAAAATGCTGTCAGTGGGAGTAAAATCAGTTGCTTGGCAGGTGTTATTGAGAATAAAATATGTCATACCATTAATGTCAGTTGGAGTAAAAAAAAGTCCATGCTTGGTGTTAGTGGGCGGAACATAAGCCCCATCACTGGTATTAGTGAGAGTAAAGTAAGCCCCTGCCACTGGTGTTAGGTATAGTAACATACAGTATATCCCATTGCTGGTGCTAGTGGGAGTAATATAAGCTCCAGCCACTGGTGTTAGGGGGAGTAAAATAAGCCCCAGCCACTGGTGTTAGGGGGAGTTACATAAGTCCCATTGCAGGTGTTAGTGGGAGTAAAATAAGTCCCATTGCTGGTGGTAATGGGAATAAATAAATTCCAGTTGTTGGTGTCAGTGGGATAAAAGAAGCCTCATAATTATTGTTAGGAGGGAGTAACATAAGCCCCATCTCTGGTTTTAGTGGGAGACTCTTTTGGGAGTCTAAAGAGCACCTTGTTTTACCATTTAGGTCTGGTTACTGGTGGACATTGTCCTGTTACCTGTGATTGTACTTGGCTTACATGGATGGTGTGAGTAAAAAAAAGTTCATTTATAGTGCCAGTGGGAGACAAAAAAAGCCTATAATTGGCGTCAATGGGAGTAAAACCAAAGCCCATCTTTGCTGTCGGTGGGAGTAAGATCAGCTGCATGGCAGGTGTTATTGAGAATAAAATATGTCATATCATTAATGTCAGTTGGAGTAAAAAAAAGCCCATCCTTGGCGTCAGTGGGAGTAACACAAGCCTCATCACTGGTGTTAGTGAGAGTAAAGTAAGCCCCCACCACTGGTGTTAGGGATAATAACATATATCACATCACTGGTGTTAGTGGGAGTAATATAAGCCCCAGCCACTGGTGTTAGGGGGAGTAAAATAAGCCCCAGTCACTGGTGTTAGGGGGAGTAAAATAAGCCCCAGCCACTGGTGTTAGGGGGAGAAAAAAAAGCCCCAGCCACTCGTTTTAGGTGGAGTAACAAGTCCCATTGCTGGTGTTAGTGGGAACAAAATAAACCCCAGTTATTGGTGTCAGTGGGATAAAAGACGCCTCATAACTATTGTTAGGGGGATTGACATAAGCCCCATCTCTGGTTTTAGTGGGAGTTAAATAAGTTCCATCACTGGTGTTTGTGGGAATAAAACAAACCCCAGTCGTTGGTGTCAGTTGGATAAATAAGCCCAATAGCTAGTGTTAGTGGGAGTAAAAAAAGTCCCTTCACTGGTGTTAGTGGGAATAAAACAAACCCCAGTCATTGGTGTCAGTTGGATAAACAAGCCCCGTTGCTGGTGTTGGAGTAAAATAAGCCCCATTGCTGGTGTTAGTAGGAGTAAAATAAACACACAAGCCTATTGTCTGAGCCTGTGAGAAAAATAATAAATTCATCCTTGGTGTCAGTAGAAGCAAGATTAAACATTATTCGTGCATTCATGTTCAGTGGTTACTGATCATACACTCTGCTCCTAGCTGCCATAGTCAGGCAGAGGAACGCTGCACCAGGCAGCACCAAAATAATTAAAGCTCCAGCCTCCAATCCACATAGAGGCCGGGTTCACACTGGGGCGACAAACGCTCCGACATTGGGAGCTCATGTCGCATGACGTGTGAAAATCAATGCTTCCGTATGGGAGCCGTCTTAACTGGTCCGACACATGTCGGTCCGACTTTGAAAATGCTCCCTGTACTACTTTGGTCTGACTTTGATCCGACTTCAGCCCATTGACTATCATTGAAGTCGGATCAAAGTCGGACTGCAGTCTTGCATGATCCGACTTTGGCATGCGACTTGTGCTCTGCTGCTCTTGAGGGGGAACTCCAGGCCAAATTTTAAATAAAAAACCAGCATGGGTTCCCCCTCCAAGAGCATACCAGGCCCTTGGGTCTGGTATGGATTTTAAGGGAAACCCCTACACCGAAAAAACGGCGTGGGGGTTCCCCCAAAATCCAAACCAGACCCTTATCCGAGCACGCAACCTGGCAGGCCGCAGAGGAAGAGGGGGGGGGCGAGAAAGCGGCCCCCCCTCCATCCTGAACCGTACCAGGCCGCATGCCCTCAACATGGGGGGTTTGGTGCTTTGGGGCAGGGGGGAGACCTGCGGCCCCCCCACCCCAAAGCACCCTGCCCCCATGTTGATGAGGACAGGGCCTCTTCCCGACAACCCTGGCCATTGGTTGTCGGGGTCTGCGGGCGGGGGGGCTTATCGGAATCCGGGAGCCCCCCTTTAATAAGGGGGCCCCCAGATCCCGGCCCCCCACCCTATGTGAATGAGTATGGGGTACATCGTACCCCTACCCATTCACCTGGTGAAAAAAAATGTCAATAAAAAAACCACACATGTTTTTAGAGTAATTTATTACACAGCTCCGGAGGTCTTCTTCCGACTCCGGGGTCTCTTCCGTCTTCGGGGGTCTCCGGTGTCGTCTCCGCGCTCTCCGGTTCTTTCTTCCTTCTGCCGGGCCTCCGCTATCTTCTTCCAGCTCTTTTGCTAGCGGGGCCCGGTCTTCTCCGTCGCCTTCTTCCCTCGCTCTCCGGTTCTTTCTTTCTTCCTTCTGCCGGCCCCTCCACTATCTTCTTCCAGCTCTTTTGCTAGTGGAGGGTCGGTCTTCCCGTCGCCGTCGGCGTCTTCTTCCCTCTTCTCCTTCTCGATGTTGACGCGTCGCTTCCTCCCGCTGTAATGCTGGCTATTCGCTCATCAACGATTTATATAGGCTTCTCATGACGTCACAGTCACATGCTCCGGGTGGCCCCGGAGCATGTGACTGTGACGTCCTGGGAGCATGTGACTGTGACGTCATGAGAAGCCTATATAAATCGTTGATGAGCGAATAGCCAGCATTACAGCGGAAGGAAGCGACGAGTCAACATCGAAGAGGAGAAGAGGGAAGAAGACGGCGACGGCGACGGGAAGACCGGCCCCTCCACTAGCAAAAGAGCTGGAAGAAGATAGTGGAGGGGCCGGCAGAAGGACAACGGAAAGCCGGACGAGACGACAGGAAGACCGGGCCTCTCCGCTAGCAAAAGAGCTGGAAGAAGATAGTGGAGGGGCCGGCAGAAGGACAACGGAGAGCCGGACGAGACGACGGGAAGACCGGGCCTCTCTGCTAGCAAAAGAGCTGGAAGAAGATAGCGGAGGCCCGGCAGAAGGAAGAAAGAACCGGAGAGTGCGGAGACGACACCGGAGACCCCCGAAGTCGGAAGAGACCCCCGGAGTCGGAAGAAGACCCCTGGAGCTGTGTAATAAATTACTTTAAAAACCTGTGTGTGTTTTTTTTATTGACATTTTTTTCCACCAGGTGAATGGGTAGGGGTACGATGTACCCCATAATCATTCACATAGGGTGGGGGGCCAGGATCTGGGGGCCCCCTTATTAAAGGGGGGCTCCCAGGTTCCGATAAGCCCCCCGCCCGCAGACCCCGACAACCAACGGCCAGGGTTGTCGGGAAGAGGCCCTGTCCTCATCAACATGGGGGCAGGGTGCTTTGGGGTGGGGGGGCCGCAGGTCGCCCTTCTGCCCCAAAGCACCAAACCCCCCATGTTGAGGGCATGCGGCCTGGTACGGTTCAGAAGGGAGAGGGGGCCGCTTTCTCATCCCCCCCTCTTCCCCTGCGGCCTGCCAGGTTGCGTGCTCGGATAAGGGTCTGGTTTGGATTTTGGGGGGACCCCCACGCTGTTTTTTTGGCGTAGGGGTTCCCCTTAAAATCCATACCAGACACAAGGGCCTGGTATGCCCCTGGAGGGGGAACCCATGCCGGTTTTTTATTAAAAATTTGGCCTGGAGTTCCCGCTCAGGATTCATACCAAACACACTGCCTGGTATTGGCGGGGATCCAAGTCGGATCCCCGTTCATTGAAAGTCGGGCCCCCGTTCATTGAAAGTCGGACATATGTCGGCTTCATGTCGCAGGGCAAAGTCGGATCCAAAGTAGGACGGCTGTCGTGTCGCACTAGTGTGAACCCGGCCAGAGGCCTGTATACTGCAGAGAAGATCAATTGCTTTATTAGGAATTATGTGCATCACCTGTTAGTTGGTGAAAACACGTTGTATAAATAGCAAGACTAGCTGTACAGAATTGCAAATCCTTTGGCAGGTAAAACAGTAAACATTGAGTATAGGTATTTTAGCTGTGAATGTAGCTGTTTGGAATTTTTGCTTTGAGACATAACAACTTTCCAGAAATGAATTTGTCCTGTGTTTCATAACTTCGTGCACTTCCAGCAAGCACTTTTTACTATCACGAGTTGTTAAACTTTTCATCCCTGTATAGCATTCTTTGGCCACATGGTGGCAATAAAATACCAGACATCCATTATACTGTATATAATAGCTGTGGCATCAGCCTGAATGTATATTTTAGCACTAAACTATTCATAGCTGAACCTCACCATTTATCAGTAAGCTTTTCAACAAAACAGTTAATATACATTAAAACAAAAAATACTAATTTATTTGCTTCATGTTCAAAAATTTGAAATAGTCCTTGTACATTACTTCTCTACAAAGGTAGGTAAAATGAAGCTTTGTATTAAAAAGGACTCAAGGTTTTCTATACAGCAAAGGGGGTAAAGGGTTTTTATATATCCTACTAACAATTAGGTCACTTTAGATAGGGTTTGATTTATTGCCAAGTTTTCTTTCATAGCAATGGAATGTGAAATTGTTATTTTTTTCAAAGGTGTGAATAGATCTGTGTAGGAATATGTAAAAGCTTATAAGATAAGAAAGGGATAAACATATGATAAGAGACACGTTATGATCCCCGGGGATGCTTGGATGGTTGTGTTAGTAGTAAACTTTAGTCAACAATTAAAAAAGAAAATCAGCCCAAGGAACATTATTTATGTAGCACCCTCCTAGTATAGATGCCAGGATGTAAATAGTTAGGTTAGTGTAACTTGCTCTTCCGCCTAACAGGGGAGGTAGAGGCAAATTTATCTCTAGCATTCTGCCTCAGAGTGCTACAATCTACTAGTCAGGACTGCTCATGATGTTCAGGTGCTGTTAAGTTTGCCTGAGCTCAGGGAGCTAGACAAATGGCCATGAATTAGTATGCAGCTCTGGCCAATTACAGGGGAGGGAGCACCTGAGCATGCTGGGGCTGGCATATATATTCTGGGAAAAAATGTCCTCCCAATGGTGGATTGCACCAGCCAGGGTTGAGGCAGGCTTGCCTCCCCTGCCACTTGCTGCCATGCGGCCTCAGGTGGGCAACCTGAGGGCCTAAAACTGGAATGAAAGCGTGTCCCTGGTTCTTCTAAAGCTGACTGAGGGGGGAGTTTGCTGTGGATCTGTCTGGTATCACTGAGAGAGGCCGCAGGTTTCTCTACAAAGACCTGTGAGTACAGACATCTGTGGGATCTCAGAGACTAGTGCTGTGTAACCCCCCTTTGCTATCCTCTAGTCAGCTAGGGGGCCCAGCTAAAGAGATCACTGGCTAGTGATCTAAAGAGCTTTGTCTACCTACCACTTACTGCAAGGGACTTTACTCAAGCTTCTTTACTTCTACACTGCTAAATCAGGAGAAGTCTGCCATCTGCTCCCAGCAAGGGACGTCACCAAAGGCTCCATCTTAGATCAGCTAGAGTCCTCAGCTTGGGAATAGTTTATTTTGGAGTATCCAACGGCAAACCCCTTACCCCATCTAAGTTCCTCTAAAATAAAACGACAAAACAACATTCCTAGACTGGTCTGTGACTCCAATTAGCTGAAGTGTGTGGGTGCATCTGGCTGCGAAAATACCTTGTGCCTGGCTGTCAGTACAGAATTTGGGAATATCTGGGCAATACTCTAGCAGCGCCTATGGGGGTAGTGCTACATTTGGGGGCTACGTCCTGAAATTGAAATTGGGACCTTTTGCAGGAATCATGTTCAAGAGACTGTCATGTGTTGCTATGTGTATTTCTGGACTGCAAACAGTGTGAAAAGTGTCATGCCATGAGGGAAATTGTCTGTGCTGCACTAAAATCTGCTGCCAGTGCTGAAGCATTTCCAGGAGATGGCGGGAAAGAGTTAATTTAGGGTGCGGGAACCTAAGCACCAGAAACTTCACCAGTATTTGCACTACAGAGGAAGATGTTCACTGCATAACAGCCATTTCCAGAACATTTTCAAGTGGTGGAGGTGAAGGAGTTAATTTTGGACTGTGTGTGTTCACTACGGGTATGGAAGCTACCCTCTACATTACAGCAGAGCCTGATAATGGTGGAGTGAGTATGTCAGTAGTCTGTTAATACTGGAGTAGCAGATGGCAGTGAAGGAGTTAACCCAGCTTGGGAGACCTGTTGGGAAGCTGAGAACCCTAATGCCAGAGTGTGTACCACTGCTAATATAACACTTTAGACTGTTGTTGCGAGTCAGCCAAGCGGCACAGAGGGGTTAAGTCAGAACGTAGGAAAGAGAGTGCTCAGGGAGTCTGCCCAACAGGGAGAGAGCCTGTTTATGAGTCGGCTTACAGAGAGCAGCGGGCAAAGTCTGTGCTCGGAGTTGGCCAATCCGGAGAGAGGTCCGGAGGAATGGCACCATATATGGGTGTAGCTGGAGAGGAACCACGAGGAGAGAGCAGCAAGACAGCGGGTGCTAATGCGAGTACCGGAGCCAGGGCCGCCATCAGGGGGTACAGGCAGTACACCAGTAAGGGGCCCAGAGGTCCCCAGGGGCCCGGATGGCAATCCCCCTTCTTTTTTTTTTGTAAGGGGCCCGGAGGTCCCCGGATGGTAACCCCCTTTTTTATGTATTTTTTATAAAAAAAAAAAATTCATTTTTACTTTTTTTTTATTTGTTTTTTGTAAGGGGCCCAGAGGTTTTTATTTTTATTTTTTTATTTTTATAAAAAAATTTTTTAAGAGGCCCGGAGGTCCCCGGGGCCCCGGATGGAAACCCCACTTTTTTTTCTATAAATTATTATTATTATTTTTTTTGTAAGGGGCCCAGAGGTTCCCAGAGGCCCGGAGGTCCCCAGGGCCCCGGATGGCAACCCCCCCTTTTTTCCTTTTTTTGTTCATCAGCACCAAAAGCCCCTCCCCCGACCTCAACAATTTGCGACAGCAGCACACCCCCCGGTTCTCAATTCGTGGCACCCCCCGGTTCTCAATTCGCGGCTGCCTCCCGGCCTCTCAATTTGCGGCGGCAGCACCCCCCGGTTCTCCTCTGCTCCAGGGGGCCCATGCCTGAAGCTGTGTAAGGGCCCTGATGGCGGCCCTGACCAGAGCTGCTGTCAGTGGTGGATTCTCAGTAAGGCTGACTGAACTGCCAGGCAGGATACTGATGGACACTGGAGTGCAGCTGCTACGATAAAGCAGAACATCTGGGACTGGTATGTGGCAGATGCCAGCGGGTTACAGTTAAACTATGGGTCTGGGGTTGGTGTAGTCACTGTGGGGAGAATGCCCAGTGACATCTGGTCAGTTATCCTGTTGGTAAACTGGGAGACAGAATATACTGGTGAAGTGAGAAACAGTCTTTTGGTAGATCAGTGGGAAGATAGCAGTGCGATAAAGTCAATGCTGGGGCTGGGACCGGTGCTGTATACCCAAGCCACACTGCGTCAGACCCAAGAAATGTGCACCTTTGCCGTCAGTAGCATCAAACCTATGGAGAGTAGTGAGCAGCCTGTGATCAGTACAGCAGAACCTGCAAACAGCCAGCTGGCTGTAATACTCACTTCAGAGGCCCAGAAGGTGCAGAGTCTGAAGTCTGTGAGCTCCTCAGGGGAAGGGGAGCCAGAAATCATGGATGTGGGGTCTCCAAGGTTTGAAAATGTGTTTGGGTCCATAGAGGAGGGGGATGGGAGACTGGGGGTCAGTGATGGAGTCCAGATAGGACTGTGAGGCTGAGAGTGACTCCCAGTGTTCCAGGCTGAACAGTGAAAAGAGAGAGCACAATGCCCAGTTGATTCTGTGTGCTAAAAATCTGGGGTGCTGCCTATGTGGAGAGGAGGCCCCATCTGTCCCCTACTCACACCTTTGTTAGGATTCAAGCACAGAATGAGGTATCCAGAAATTGGTAAGCCCTTTTGTTCCACAGTGAAGAAAAAACTGTGATGCTTTGCCCAGATTCTCCCATTTCCAGGGGATAGTCTAATGGTGAGTGGCTCTGGAGTACGGGTATGATTTTCCATATGTCCCCAGAGAAATCATGAAGGAGATCAAAGCAAAGAGGGTCTCATGGCATGAAGAGGAAGTGTGGATTTTCATGTATGTTCTAAAACCCTGAATTATGGCAACAGTTCCTGTCCATCAAACAGACCTGGAGTTTGGGGCTGGTAGTGAAGGCAGGCTGCAGAGACCGAGAATGGCCTGCCCCCATCCAAGACACAAACTGAGAGGTCAGGATTCCCCACCCAGACTGCTACTGCTGAACCAATTGTAAGACTGTCATCATTCTGTGTGCTGTTATTGGGCCTGAGGCAGACCCCCCTTTTGTTGCTATGGTAGGGTGACCAGACATCCCCAGATTCCGGGGACAGTCCCCAGATTGAGGACACTGTCCCCGGTCCAAGTCTGTCCCCGGTTTTGTCCCCGGATTGGATTTGAACAGGGGCTGGGGCAATTTCAAAGACAGTCAGTGCAGAATAAAAATAATTCTGAATTGCACCCCCCCGCTCCGCCGCTCTTACTAGCTTAGGGGGTGTATTTTTTTCCATTATCTGTGCCCCTTTCTGATGATCATGTGCTGGTCGGAGCGGAGGGAATATTTCTTCAGTTTCGGGTGCATGCCCATTCAGCTCCGCTCGCATGTTCTTCTGTCTTGGCTCAAGTCCCGGCCAGCCACCTGCCTGCTTATCTCCTTGCCTTCCCTGATCTTCCTACGCTCACCACACCGTAGTAGCCGGGGCCCGGATAGTAAGACTTAGGGTACTTTCACACGGGCGGATCCCGTGATCATCCGTTCCTTCAACATCTGCTTGCTCAGCGGGGATCGCTTCGTTGATCCCCGCTGAGCCGGCGGATGACTAGCCCGTCTCTGCACAATGTGCAGAGACGGACCAGTCAGATCTCCGCTGTCCTCTATGGGGGGATCGGATCAACACGGACCGTCTGTCCGCGTTCATCCGATCCGCAGATGGATGAAAAAATAGGATTTTCCTCTGTCTGCAGAAACGGAGCATAGCAGACAATGATGAGATCGGATGTCAGCGGATGTTCATCCGCTGACATCCACTATCCCATAGGGATACATGTATGTCAGTTTTTCATCCGAAAATGGATGGATGAAAAACGGACATACGGTCCGTATGTGTGAAAGGGCCCTTAACAGGCTGTGAGGTGGGCGGGCGGCGACGGCAGAGAGTCGCTGATTGCCGGCGCCGTCATTACTAGTAAAAAAAAAATATGTCCCCGGATTTCATTTTAAAAATCTGGTCACCATATGCTATGGCCATGTTTGAATTTCCAGGGGCTGCTTAATTGGGGTCTTTTCTGGAGAGAAGTCTCTTTTGAGAGAAAAAGAGATCAGTTGAGTGCTGACATTCAGGGGGCCAGCCCCCTAATTTTCAAGTTTGTCCTTTTTTTCCCTTACATCCCTGCAACGGAAAATGAAGAGAGCTCCACTTTCACCTATAGGAACAGCTGAGACTTACAGTTCAGTGCCGTATCGCAAAAAATGGCCTGGTCATTAAGCAGCCAAATCTTCCAGTCTGTAAGTGGTTACATTTCTATGTGATCACTGCTATGGAGATATCACATTGATGCTTATTACTTCAGAACTGTTGTAAGTTTTCTACCTTTTAAATAAATTCTTTATTATGACGGTTTTACACTATGTGGAGGTTTCTTGTTTTCCATAAATGTTGGAGTCCATAATCTACCAACAGGGTTGGTCGGTGTGGAGAGTTGTGGTGTCAAACCCTTAGAGATCACTACTACCACCATCATCTTGACATTTCCAGCGTAATGCTTGTTTGACTCATTTGAGTCCATACATTCTGGTAAGAGTGTTTACTCTCTAGCCTCGTACACACGGCCGAAAATCTCGTCAAGAAAAAACACATCGTTTTTTTTTACGAGATTCTTGGACAAGAAACTTGTCCCGGCCGAGTGTACAGACGCTCAATTCAAAGAACCCGCGGTTCTTTGAATGGAGCGAACGTGGTGACGTCATCGACTACGACGAGCGTGCGCTCGTCACATTTGATGCCGTCGCCGCCATCTTGCTACACCCTACCTATGCCTAGGAAGCTACCGCGCATGCGTCTAAGTCATTTCGAGCATGCGCGGGCTTCCCGGAGGACAGGTAAGTGTACACACACACAATTTTCTCGTCGAGAAACAGGCCGACGAGAATCTCGACGAGAAAATAGAGAGCAGGTTCTCTATATTTCTCGTCGAGATTCTTGTCAGTTTTCTTGACGAGAAACCATACACACGAACAATTTTCTCGGCAAGAAAGCTCTCTCAGCAGTTTTCTTGTCGTTTCTTGCCGAGAAACTCGTTCGTGTGTACGAGGCTTTCCTCTTGGATGGTGGATGCACACAACACAGTGACTCCTTAAAGCGGAGTTCCACCCAAACATGGAACTTCTGCTTTTCTGGTTCCTCCCCCCCCTCCTGTGTCACATTTGCCACCTTTAAGGGGGGATAGGGGAGCAGATACGCGTCTAATCCAGGTATTTGCTCCCACTTCCGCAAGGATTTCACTTCCTGATTCAATTACTGAAGATAGCGACGCTTCCACCCATGTGCCGAGGGACAGGTCGGCTTCAGATGAGGACATTGTGGGCGCCCTGGACAGGTAAGTGTCCATATTTTAAAAGTCAGCAGCTGCAGTATTTGTAGTTGCTGACTTTAAAAAAATAAAAATAAATTCGGCGGAACTCCGGTTTAAGTGGATATGGACTGGTTTATATAATCACTATTGAAACAGACATTGTTTCTAGCTATACCTGGACTGTCCCTCCACATGGTGGTTATTCCACATTTATAGTTTTTTGCTTCTTGTAGAAGGTTCTACTTCTGGATTCATTGTACTTATTAATTTATTGCGCATTGCACTTTATCATTTGTATATGGTAATGCCAATATTTACCTTTGCATGTGTTTGTTTATAATTGGTATCATATTTCAGCTCTGCACATTTTTTATTTCATTAACTTTTGCATAATTTTCTGTTAGATTGTAGTGCCAGCTGCTATCCTTTACATGACTTTAGCGCAGTAATTTTTATTATTTGTTCACACATGGAGGTTTAAATTGACACACTCCCTTTAAAAGTGAGATTTGCAATGTGTTGGTGTTTTATTTCTATGTGTCTGTTTCGTACTGGTTCTTTTACTAGGGATCATTTATAAACCTTTAAGGGACATTAAATATTACCCTACCTAAAATAGGGGAAAATATAACTAATAAAAATTGTAATCCCTGTAGCTCAGTATATGAATGTTAATTTTAACCATATTTTGTGCAGATTTTTATTACAATTAATTGATTATAGTACAATTTGTTGATCACTGCTAACCTCTTAGCTCTTTTAGCCCACTATGGGCCTTTTAACACGGTGGGTTCAGAAACCAACAGTAATGCCGCGTACACACGACCGCTTTTCTCGACGAGAAAAACTGCATTTTTTTTTTCGCCGAGAAAAACGATCGTCTGTGGGCTTTATGTCGTTTTTCTCGTCTAGAAAAACGGCATAAAAAACGACGAGAAAATTTAGAACATGTTCTAAATTTTCTCATCGTTTTTTCCAGCATTTTTTTCCGCGGCAGTTTTCCCATAGGGAAACACTGCCGCGGAGCCCACAGACGCTCGTTTTTCTCGTCAAGAGAAAAAATTACGTGAAAAACGACCGTGTGTAGGGAACCAAGCGGTTCCCTCGTTTTTCCTGTCATTATTCACGGCGGTTTTTTAACCGCCGTGAATAATGATCGTGTGTACGCGGCATAAGGCAGTAAGGCATTTAAAGGCAAGCCAGTCCATCAATTTTCCTTTAAGTCCACAAAAAGGAATATTGCATGACTGGAATTGCAGAATATATTCTTTATCTAAACACTGCAAACAGGAGTACAATCTTTTACCAATTTTACTTTGTTCCCAGTGCTTTGTAAAAGAGTTAAGGCCCGTACACACGATCGGATTTTCCGACGGGAATCGTGTGATGGCAGGCTGTTGTCAGAAAATCCGACCATTTGTATGCTCCATCGGACAATTGTTGTCGGATTTTCCGCCAACAAATGTTGGATAGCATGCTTTAAAATTTTACGACAACAAATGTGTGTTGTCGGATTTTCCAATCGTGTGTACACAAGTCCAAAAAACTCCAAAGTACAAACACACATGCTCAGAAGCAATGCTCACTATAACACAACATTAGCAGAAGTTGCCCAAAGGGTGGTGCTAAAGAGCTGAAAAACCACGTAGTTTCGTGTTTTTTTGCCGACAATTCTTTGCCATTTGTATGCAATACAAGTTCACGGCCAACGCCCTTCGGACAAAAGTCCTACGCTTGCTCCACGGAAAATCCGATCGTGTGTATGAGGCTTAAGTCAGTCATTGTCTTAATCAATGTTTCTATTTCAAGTCTGTATTTATATATTATCTAGTATCCTACATTTTTTTTGGGCTCTAAGAGCCCATTCACACAGGGGCAACACGACTTTCAGCGCGATTTTATGAGGCAACTCAGACACGACTTGAGTATGAATCACAGCGCGACCTGGAGCTACTTACAAGGCAACTTCAAGTTGCCTGCAGGACAGGAGACATTCCAGTGGCCAATCAAACAAGAATCAGCTCTGTGGGAGGGAGGGGGGAGGGAGGGGTTTGCCTGAGAAATGTATGTTCTCTTCCTGGGGAGTTGCTCCTATTAACCACTTGCTTACTGGGCACTTAAACCCCCTTCCTGCCCAGGCCAATTTTCAGCTTTCAGCGCTGTCACGCTTTGAATGACAATTGCGCGGTCGTGCGACGTGGCTCCCAAACAAAATTGGCGTCCTTTTTTTCCCACAAATAGAGCTTTATTTTGGTGGTATTTGATCATCTCTGTGGTTTTAATTTTTTGCGCTATAAACAAAAATAGAGCGACGATTTTGAAAAAAACACAATATTTTTTACTTTTTGCTATAATAAATATCCCAATTAAAAAAAATAAAAAAAAAATATTTTTTTCTCAGTTTAGGCCGATACGTATTCTTCTACATATTTTTGGTAAAAAAAATCGCAATAAGCATTTATTGATTGGTTTGCGCAAAAGTTATAGCGTCTACAAAATAGGGGATAGTTTTATAGCATTTTTATTAATAATTTTTTTTTTTTTACTAGTAATGGCGGCGATCAGCGATTTTTATTGTGACTGCGACATTATGGCGGACACATCGGACACTTTTGACACCATTTTGGGACCATTGTAATTTTTACAGCGATCAGTGCTATAAAAATGCACTGGTTACTGTAAAAATGACACTGGCAGTGAAGGGGTTAACTCTAGGGGGGCAAGGAAGGGGTTAAATGTGTGCCCTGGGAGTGATTACTACTGTGGGGGGAGGGGACTGAGTGGGGGAGGTGACCGATCTGTGTCCCTATGTACAAGGGACACAGCATCGGTCTCCTCTCTCCCTGACAGGACATGGATCTGTGTGTTTACACACAGAGATCCACGTCCCTGCTCTGTGTACACGCAGATCGCGGGTACCTGGCGGACATCGCGGCTGCCAGGCACACGCATCGGCATGTCAGTGACACGCCGGGCGTGCGCGCCGCCGGCGGCGCTCGCGTGCCCCCCAGTGGCCGGAGGAGCCGAGGACGTCTATTGACGGCCTCCCGGATATCTAGAGCCACCTTGAGGCCGTCAATAGTCTATGGCCCGGGCTCCATGTAGTTAAGACAGTGATCCGACTTCAGAGGCAACTCCCATTGAAATGAATGGGTACAGGTCGCCTAGAAGTCGGATTGAAGTAGTACAAGGACCTTTTTTGAAGTCGGAGCGAATGCAGTAGTGTGCATTAAGACGGCTCCATTAACTTACATTGATTTCCTCAGCCAGCGCGACTTGAGGCAACTAGGGGCGACCTGGGGCGATTTGAAGTCGGATCCAAAGTTGCCCCTGTGTGAATGGGCTCTTAGGCAGTCAAGGAAGGAAAGGTACGTGCTGCTAAAGGAAGTGTTTACTTTACCAGGAATGTAAATAACTACAGGGTTATGCTATTTTATAAAGTCATACAAATGTAAGAGCTGATGGTAGACAGTCTATTAACAGGGCAGCAACAGTCAAGCTTCAGGTGACCTCTGACCCCTGACTCCCAAGCTAATAACAATTTAATGAAAGCTAAGAGGGTATGAAATATAAATCTGTCAACATAATAATTTAAAACTGAATATTCAGATTCTTGCATAAGCCCATTTGTACACAGTTTGGAGCAGCACTTAGTTACATGTGCTGTCCATTGCAGCCAATGAGAGTGTAACTGTCATTTTCCAGGATTGGTTAGAAAACAGTTCTGAGCAGCACTTAGCTACATAAGTGTTCTGTCCATTGCAGTCAATGAAAAAAAAAAAAAAAAACAGTAATTTTCCAGTAGAGGTTAGCAAACAGTTTTGAGCCACACTTAGCCACATAAGTGTGCTGTCCATTGCAATCAATGAGGGAGAAACTGTCATTTTCCAGAAGAAGTTAGAAAACAAACATTATTTGACCACATGTTAGTTAATTCAGGTAAAAGTATCTATCACAATAATACATATTTAATTTTTATTTATTTTTTTATTCCTATTTTTATTTTTTTTATTTTTCTTGCATTGATTTGCAAGTGAATAAACAACGGATCTTGAGATATGAGACAGTACAGATCATGTACTCATGTAAACACTCAGGGCTGCACTCTTCCTAATTAATTCCAGCTGTGTGAGGCTTTAATCTGAATCAGGAATGTGATACAGACCTCTAAGCTTCACATGGGCTCAATTCATTTTTACTGTTAATAGCTACACTTTCACAGTGTAGTATCTGTTTAGCCAAATCTTCCAGCGCCAAGTAAAAGCTGTCGAACTCCCAAGATGAGGTATCTCCTGCATGGCTGCACCATATTGAAGTTGGAATGTTTCCTGCATTAATCAAGATAAAACTATATAAGCTTCCTGAGTAATAGACGTGGGCACCAAAGAGCAGGCATTGAACTTAATACCTGGATTAATGTGCAGAATTGTTTTGCTTCTTATCAAGGCTACTTCACGTAGGCCAGTACTCACTTATCTAAATATCCAATGTACTTGCATGGATATGGCTTACTTCCAGTAGCCGCTTAGAGAGCTGATGGAAAAAGTTAAAGCTAATGTCCTAGATATTGTGCTCTTGTTAGTATAGTTTTTAGTTACAAAATTGGCAGTCAACGTCTTTCTTTTATTGTTAGGGGTGTCTTTTCATTCTTGATCTGTACTGGGCCTCACATCAGACGAGACTTAGACCATTAAAGGTGTGGGTTTAAACAAATTATTTATACAAAAATAGACATGAAATGTCTACTGTGTGCTTATTACAGATTGAAAAAAACATATGTGATTTTAAAACACATTTCAGTCCACTTGTATGTAGTTTTTAGAGAAATCCCATTTTTTTTAAACCAGGAAAGCTTTGAAGTAAACCTGCGGGCTCTTTTTTTTTTAAAGTGGGGTAGAAAATGCCTGTTGCCCAAGTTGGAATTTCTAACCCTAAATTTCTTGTTCCCGTGTGAGGCTCAGTTTGAGGTGAGTATTGAAAATAACTCTTTATGCCTTGTACACACGATCGGAATTAGTCAGACGGAATTTTTTCATCGGATATTCCGACTGTGTGTGTGCCCCATCTGACTCTTTTCCGTCGGAATTTAGAAAGAGAACTCATTGTAGTGTTGTACGTCACCGGGTTCTTGACGGTCGGAATTTGGTGTGACAGTGTGTATGCAAGACAGCTTGAACGGAATTCCGTCGGAAAAATCAGTCGGAGTTGAACCCTGACGGAAAATCCGATCATGTGTACAAGGCATTACTTGTATTTTGACAATAGTAAAACTGAATGTTTCTGGTCATAGATGGCTGCTGATTTGTGTAAGTACTGCTTTAGCCTACTATATCTGCCAGGATCAAAAGTTTTGGTCTTGTGCTCCTTCTAGAAGGCCCAAGTTATCTCCAGATAAACATGAATGTAAGTGTGACAAGTAAAATGACCTACAGTGACTGACGTGCCACAAGCTCTTTGAAAATTGGAAGAGGACCAAGAAAGTTTCTTTAAAAATTCCCACCTAGCTTATTGTGGCCCATCTCTAACAGTGGGGAAATGGATACATGTAGGAAAGATACCAGCCAACTTTAAACTTAAAATTGTATTAGCAAAGCAGTCTATCTGCCTCAAAACTGGTAAAAGCTGGCATTTCTCTCTATCAGCTGCCTGTCAGAGCGACAGAGTTTAGAGCTGAGGGAAGCTGCCCCTCAGAGCTCTTTGGCTCTGAGATGACACCTGACACAATAGGTGGGAAAGCCCGGGAGGAAAAACATCTCCAGCTTTCCACCATGCTGTATCTGGGGTCGGTAAGTTCAGCAGGGGAGTGAGGAATTATACTAGGGTAAACAATAACTTGGGGGGAGGGGTTGGTGTGTGGGTATTAAAACTTCATGGTGCAAGGAGAGTATTTGTACTCGGAGAGAGAATTTTCTGGGTGGGACAGCAGAGAATTAGCTTTGGGGAGGAAGATGATTTATGCTGGGCGGGGGGATTTGGACGGGGGGGGGGATTTGTGCTGAGAGGCAGAATTTTTTTTGGGTGGGGGGAGAAGCTGTGTGGTATTTCAGCTGCTTTTGTTTTGTAATAGACCCTATGAGTAAGCTCTGATATTAATGCAACACGTTAGGGCTTTGTGCTTTAACAGGATGTATTGTCTTTATTTAGGAAGGCTTAAATAAATCTAACTGAAGGGTAATGTATGGTGAGTGGCTCCCTTTTCCTTTAGAAAGCTAAAGTTTGGAGTTCTAAGATTTGCCAGTGACTGCTGGGAGCCTTCTCCCTGAGCTGGGGTTTGTTGAGAAGCGTTGCCCGTAGCAGAAGAATGTATCTTGTTTCCCATCAAAAATGAGTTGACTGATGGAGAAAACAGGTAGTTTCAAAGCAAAGCATCTGAAATGGGTATCGGTATATAGCATTTGGAGACCTGAAAGTCAAATTCAGGCCAACGGAGACACAGTTTCCATTAAAAGGGTTTCCTACTACTAAGAGAAACTCACAACATGACTCTGCTGCTGATTCTATTAAAGTGCCCATTGATATGATGGGGTAAAAGCAGTGAAAGTTCACTATTTATAGATTTACCTGAGCTACCTGTGCAGAAACCGCCACTTTCAACCAATGCCCCATCAGTATTCACCCAAGGCAGTAAGAAAAAGGGTACTGTGTCTTATGCATAAAACTTTGTTTTTCAACCATATGCTTTGATGGACATTGGCAAATTGATAGACAGGTACACATCTTGAATAGGGCAGTATAATGCCTGTTACCATATTTTCAGATAATTGATGAAATTAATAGCTTTCAGACAGGAACTTCACATATAATTACATTGCTTTACTATTACAATGTATATTTCTTGTTTGACAGTTATCAAAAGCTTTTGGACTGATCTAGAATGATGTTTACATGGGATACTTGGCATGATGTGATTAGCTACATAGTTTTTCTGCAGACGGGTATGCAGGCCTACTGACTTGCAAGCAGAATTTGTGTGCTGCTGACTGTAAAGTGTTTACTGTGCTGACAGAGTCCAGGTTAGGGGTGTCTTATATCTTGTATGGTATTATTTGAGCCCCCCACCACCATCTTCAGAAAATATTGTATACTGTATAGAGAGTCTCTTGACCACCTGTACATAAGAAAGATGGATCACAATTCGTTGGGACAAATACTCTTGTTTCTTGACATGCTGACAGTAAAGTTATCTATAGTAAAGTAAAGTTATCTATAGTAAAGTTTTTTTTTCTTTTGCTATGGAGGAGACTGGTTAGATCCTAAATCTTAATGTAATGCCTTACTAAAAAGTCATAAAAAGAACCAGTGTAAATGAATGTTTTATATGCATATTCGAGATTATCAGTTTAGACTACCAATGTTATTTATCCACTTAAGCCCCGGACCAATATGCAGCTAAAGGACCAGGCCCCTTTTTGCGATTCGGCACTGCGTCGCTTTAACTGACAATTGCGCAGTCATGCGACGTGGCTCCCAAACAAAATTGGCGTCCTTTTTTTCCCACAAATAGAGATTTCCTTTGGTGGTATTTGATCACCTCTGCGGTTTTTATTTTTTTGCGCTATAATCAAAAATAAAGCGACAATTTTGAAAAAAATTCAATATTTTTTTACTTTTTGCTATAATAAATATCCCCCAAAAATATATTAAAAAAACTTTTTTTTCCACAGTTTAGTCCGATACGTATTCTTCTACATATTTTTGGTAAAAAAAATCGCAATAGGCGTTTATTGATTGGTTTGCGCAAAAGTTATAGCTTCTACAAAATATGGTGATTGTTTTATGGCATTTTTAATAATATTTTTTTTTTACTAGTTATGGCGGCGATCAGCGATTTTTATCGTGACTGCGACATTATGGCGGACACATCGGACACTTTTGACACCATTTTGGGGCCATTTTAATTTTCACAGCGATCAGTGCTATACAAATTTACTGTTAAGCCCTGTACACGCGATCGGATTTCCTATGGTTTTTTAACCGATGGATTCTTCCATCGGAAAACCGATGAAGCTGACTTTCATCAGTCTTGCCTACAAACCATCAGTCAAAAAACCGACCGTGACGTAAAACACTCCGATGAGCCGAGAAAAATTAAGTTCAATGCTTCTGAGCATGCGTCAACTTGATTCTGAGCATGCGTGGGTTTTTTATCCGATGGAGTTCCCCACAGACGATAGTAATTTGCTATCGTTTTTTTAACCATCGGATAAATTTAAAACATGTTCTATTTTTAAACACTGATGGAAAAAAGACAGATGGGGCCCATACACGATCGGTTTGTCCGATGAAAAAAGTCCATCGGACTGTTTTCATTGGTTAAACCTATCGTGTGTACAGGGCTTTACTGTGAAAATGACACTGGCAGTGAAGGGTTTAACCTCTAGGTGGCGCTGTAGGGGTTAAGTGTTCCCTAGGAAGTGATTCTTACTGTAGGGGGGCGTGGCTACACGTTACACGTCACTGATCGTCTGTTCCGATGACAGGGAACAGACGATCACTGACATGCCACAGAGAAGAACGGGGAAAGGTTTGTTTACACTCACCTATCACCGTTCTTCAGCTCTGTGACCCGATCATGGGACACCGGCGGCGATCGGGTCCCGCGGGCGTGGTCACGGAGCTCAGGACCACCTCACGAGCGCGACCCACGGCTGGGCTCTTAAAGGGCAACGTACCTGTACGTTGATGTGCCCAGCTGTGCCATTCTGCCGAGGTATATTGGCGTGAGGCGGTCCTTAAGTGGTTAAAAGACCTGTCTGAATGCACGCACTGCTGAAATTTAAAGCCATACGGCTTCACTCACACAAATATAGGGAAGACTTACCAATTGTATTATTTGAGTGGTGATAGTCCATCAAAATAGGTTGCACAGGTTACACAACCTTACTTAAAGTGGTTGAAAACCGCGGATGGTTAAAAGAAAAAAAAACACCTCTAAGGTAATTGCATAATGTGCCAGTATGCATTGCATACTAGCACATTGTGAAATACTTACCTTAGAACGAAGCCCTCCAGCACATTTAGGAGATATGAATTTTACTTACAGGTAAGCCTTATTATAGGCTTACCTGTAGGTAAAAATCACAAAGCAAGCTTTACTACTGCTTTAAGAAATAAAAATGAGAAGGTAAGTATGCAAAGAGCCACCTACCTTGTTTACATTTTCATTTCCTGGGTCTGGTCTGTTTAGCCTTTCTACTACTCTGGGCCTACACAACAGTATAGTGTAGATGTGTGTGCACAACTGAATAGAACAAGCTCACATTAAGCAAAATATATTTTGTGGACTTTACATGTAAGTTGCATACACAAGTAATATTAGTTAAAATTAAGCTAATATAAAAAAAACTAGTTGGTTACAGAGCTCCAGTTCAGACAGGCTTTTCATGTCTTTATATTTTCACCAAGATGTCTGTTCTACTACAAAGTACTTCAAGACTAGCTCACACAATTTTATAAAGAAAAGATCCTTGTTAAAATTCCTCTTCTTAAAAACTGTGAAGTCTTAAAGTGTTTATCAAACAATAAATTGTTCACAAAAGACCTCTTCAGTCAACGTTTCTTCTTCAGGCTGGCTCAGATGAGACAAGGGCCTTGAATAAGATGTACTCTACAGACGTTTAAGACCTGCTCAAATTGTATGGGCTTAGCAGCTGTTAAGCATGTTCTGTTGGGGGTATTTTCTTTTCTTTCATAACATCCCACTTCATGCTTCTTAATCGTCATGTTTGCCATTCTTTTTTTATGGCTATGTAGAAAATAGCATTCACTTTTACTTCCCTTTAAATGATTGTTTCAGCGTCTTTTGTGCTCTTCATGGGTTTTCATCCAATGAGTGATTAGACTAAAGGGAAAATGTCATTCATTGAATAGAAAAAATCCAGGCAACAAAAGAGGCAAAATTAACAAGTTATTTACAATCCCATAAAAATGACTTCGATCTGTGTTCATTTCTTTAGAAAATATGTCCCTACAGCTTGTGGTTTCCTATGACTTCAGCTTGTTGGTTGGAACTATGTGAGAAGTAGATTTAGAGACTAATCTGTAACTCTGATGTATAAGCCTTTTCTCATTAACTCTTTTAGAATATGTGAACATGGCATAGGATTCACATAAAAAAAAACAGGGTGCACAAGATACCTTCTCATTATTAACAAAGTCATTAAATGCAACAATCACATGATGACAATTGACATTCTGTTATTGATATAGTAATGTGTTTCTTGATCACATCATAAAGCAATAGTAAATGAAAAATACAAATAGCTGTTTGAGTTGTGTTAAAACCATTATAACACACACATTATGTATATATATATATATATATGTGTATATATATATATATATATATATATATATATATATATATATATATATATATATTTATGGTTGAAGCCCTATATCCGATACAGATATGAATAAGATAGATAGACTTAACATAAGACTTACAACATGAAATGGACCTGAAGTGTGCCCTGATCTGATGGACGGTATGCCAAAATAAGGGGGCATACCCAAGATTAGAATGAATATTTTGTGGAGAGAAATTAATTTTGAGAAATGCCCTAAAAAAGGGAATGGGAGGGTGGGTATCACTCACAGGAAACCAACGAAGACTGTAGGTGAGTGGGCTGGTTAAATAGCCCCCCGGGCTCCTCCCATAAATTCAGGCCAGCATACTGGCCTTCTAACTTATGGTTGAAGCCCTATATCCGATACAGATATGAATAAGATAGATAGACTTAACATAAGACTTACAACATGAAATGGACCTGAAGTGTGCCCTGATCTGATGGACGGTATGCCAAAATAAGGGGGCAAAAACATTCAGGTAGGGATGTAGTTTTATTGGTTTTAGCTTTATTCATTGAGCAAGTTTGGTGAATGCTTGTGCCATTTCCACCTGAGGATTGGAGGATGTGCTGGACGAAGCAGGCAGACTTCCACCTGTCAAGTCTCTTAATAGTCGTGATCTGGGACCCCACACCGGGATGTGGCTGAGGCCGCTCCAATACGATAAGAGCGACTGGAGCACTGACTGGGGTTGAGGTGTGGTAGCGTGGAAGAGTGAGTGAGTGAGTGTGAAGGTGACAGGACCCAAATTGACCTAACCGCCCCACCGTTGATCCAGAGGAAGGCGAAAACCCCAGCCGAGCCTAGGCCAATTGCTACAGCAGGGGAGAAAATTCCTTCCTGATCCCCCGAGAGGCGACCGGGTGAACCCTGGATCAACTTCCTATGGTTTGTTGTGCCCCGATGAATTCTCATGTGTTTGATGAACTGGCAGGCACTCAAGGGTTTGATCGGGAAAGGTAGTAGGGGACAAGAGTTTGACTGTTCAGGTAGGAGTGACAGAAGGCGATCGAGTAAGGTTACTGCACACCAGAGATTGTTTGTTTTTAGAGTTAAATGTCTAACCCGGTGCCTGATCGCTGGGTTTTGGATAGTGCCAGGTGGAGGATGAAACGATCTTGGTAGCGAGCCAAGTGAGGTCTACGTAGAACTTGGCCGGCGGGGTAGCTGCGGGTGAACTCGCTAGGCCGCAAGAACCCGTGGTAGGCCGAGTCGAAGGCTGCTTGAATGACCAGGCTGGGGAGAAGGCCAAATGGGGAACTAGCGAGGGTAGTGGACATTAACTGGTGCTGAGGGCATAGTTGTACGGGCCTGCGTAGGAAGGACATGACTTGGACTTGCCTTTACTAATAATATCAGCCGTGGCCTGGTTGTCGGTGGTGAAGGCCACGGTTTGTCCTGTCCAGATATGACCCCCAGAGCTGAGCGGCTGCCACGATCTGGTATTGTTCGAACAGGGAGGAAGTCCAGGTAAACCCTGGGATTAGGAGTGTCTCTGGAAGCCATGGTCCTGCAAACCAATAGTGGCCAAAAATTGCAGCGAAGCCTGTGGAGGCTGCGGCATCTGTCACTACCAGCGTGATGGGGGCGATATTGATGGTATACTTTGATACTGTTTCACGTAGTAAGGAACTCCTCCCATAATGACAGGTCCGCTACTGCCGCGGTGTCTAAGTTAAGGATCTGAAGTTAAGGATCTGATCGGGGTCCTGTGTCTGGGAGAGGAAGACCAGGAGGCGTGATACAAAAAGATCGACCCTTTGGGAATGATCCTTGCTGCAAATTGAGCATTCCCGGGAGAGACTGAAGCTGCTCCTTAGTACACCCCTGTGTACGGGTGAAGTCTTGGAGAACTGACCTGACGCGGGTCGGCTTTAGGGACGACAAACGTAGTGAAAGCTAGTTTGAGTGTTTAGCACGACAGAGAATAGGTGAGCAGCCAAGTTGCTACTGGAGATGAGTGACCTATTCGAGTCGGAATGCTTGCAGCGACTGCAATTAAGCCGCTTTATTGGAAAAATGAAAACAAAGTTAGCGGAAATTTTGAGTATGTAGGAACGACCGTGCGCAACATTGTATATGCAGATGGAGTGAGATGTAAAGGTTTATGCTTGATAACGGACATAAGGCCAGGGATCTCATTTGTAAGTACCACTTTATTGGTATCACTGATGCGAACAGTTCGAATCGGGCTGAGGTGTGAGCACCGGTGGGGTTTGGTTTGTAAAGGATCTTAAACGTTGAGCCGGTGCTGCGACTGGACTCGGATTGGTCGGTGAAGTTTGTATTGCCGAGGATCCGAATCGTTGCGCCGACGATGCGACTAGATTTGGAACGGCTGTAGATGTAAGGTGATGAGGGAGCTCATGTTCCGGATCCGCGTCGTTGCACTGATGATATGACTAGACTCAGATCGGCTGATGGTGTTAGTGGTTGAAGGGGTTTGTGAATGCTGAGGATCCGAATCATAGGGCCGACGTTGCGACTAGATTCAGATCGGCTGTTGGTAAGTGCTTGGTACACATACTTTTTTTTATAGGTTTTTTTTTTTTTTTTTTATAGATTTTTTTTTTTTTTTTTTAGGGAAAATTACGTCCAACCTGGTGCAGGGTGGACCTACTTGACTGACCTGGAGGAGAAATGACAGGTGGTGAGGGGTTTGACTAGCTGATTTGAACACGACAGACTGCATCTGTTGTTTCATACACGCTGTTACACTCGGCACTGGTTTAGTGCCTTTTACATGTAAGTGCATTTCTTTTAGTTAAATATCCTTTTATATGCGGAGAACACTATGGTCTGCCTGTCTTTTATATATATATATATATATTTATATACACACCTCATTGGAGTCATTTGTGATCCGGTCCATCTGCTGTTGTCATCCAACCATCCCGGAGCTGCAATACATGCCTGAGACGTATATACCCATATGGGAAGGTATCTGTGACTCTCTATAACCAAAGGGTCCACTTTGGGAGGTGAGCGGCCATTCTTATTACTGGTGGAGGTCTCTCACTGTGTTCACATCATCTGCATGTTTCTGATTCTATAAATCACTCTAGATCACTGGGATTGTCTTTTGATCTATGGACTTGTTCAGTGCTGCACTGCCTTTTTATATAAGTGAGCGGATCGGATGTTGGAGCGTGTCGGAGAAATTAGTGACAAAAATGTCCCATGACATAGGCATGAATCGGTGCGCCGCAGGTGCGACTGACAACGACCAGGCTCTGAAGCATGTACTGAATTGAGGCCAACTACAACTGGGGCACGCTTAAGACGAGCCTGCACACGAGAATGCAAGTGGGTTCGAATCAGATGCGTGACAGTGAAACGAGTGACAGAAATTTCCCATGACAGACACGAATCGGTGCTGTGCTGTGTGAGGAACAGCAAGCGAACTCTGGAGCATGTACTGAAATGGGGCCAACAGCGACTGGGGCACGCTTGAGACGAAGCTGCACCTAAGGATGGGCGTAGATTCGAATCAGATGTGTTACAGTGGAACGAGTGACAAAAATGTCCCATGACAGAGGCATGAATCGGTGCGCCGCAGGTGCGACTGACAACGACCGGGTTCTGGAGCATGTACTGAAATGAGGCCAACAACAACTGGGGAACGCTTAAGACAAGTCTGCACACGAAAATGCACGTGGATTCAAATCAGACGCGCGATAGTGAAATGAGTGACAGAAAATTCCCATGACAGACTTGAATCGGTGCGGCGCTGTGCGTTTAACAGCAAGCGAACTCTGGAGCATGTACTGAAATGAGGCCAACAACGACTGGGGCACGCTTGAGGTGAAGCTGCACCCAAGGATGCACGTGGATTAAAATCAGATGTGTTACAGTGCAATGAGTGACAAAAATGTCCCATGACAGAGGCATGAATCGGTGCGCCGCAGATGCGACTGACAACGACCAGGCTCTGGGGCATGTTCTGAGATGAGGCCAGCAATTGGGGCACGCTTGGCGAACCTGCACACGAAAATGCGCGTGGATTCAAATCAGATGCGTGGCTGTGACATGAGTGACAAAAATTTTCCATGACAGAGGCATGAATCGTGCTGCGCTGTGCGACTATCAGCAAGCAAACTCTGGAGCATGTACTGAAATGAGGCCAGCAACTGGGACATGTATGGGACGAACCTGCACATAAGAATGCGCGTGGATTCAACTCAGATGCGTGATGGTGACGTGAATGACAGAATTCTCCCATGATCTAGGCATGAGACGGTGCGCCGCATGTGCGGCTGACAACGAGCGAACTCTGGAGCATGTACTAAAATGAGGCCAGCAACTAGGGCCCGCCGGGACGAATCGGTGCATTGTGGATGCGACTTGGATTCATATCAGAATGATGCAGAGGAAATCACTATCGATGCAAGACAAATCAGTAGCTATTTGCAGGGTTTTATGAGGAGAGAGAAGGGTGTGCGAGATGAGACAAGTGAAATTACTATCACTCACAGGAAACCAACGAAGACTGCAGGTGAGTGGGCTGGTTAAATAGCCCCCGGGCTCCTCCCATAAATTCAGGCCAGCATACTGGCCTTCTAACATATATATATATATATATATATATATATATATATTTATTTATTTATTTATTTATGGTCGTGGCCCTATGACCGAGAGAACACGTGACAAGACTTACAACATAAATAGACCTGAAGTGTGCCTTGGTGGTCTGGTAGGTATGCCAAGAAAAGTGGGCATGCCCAAGGTAAGTAATGGGTAGATTATGAAGAAGGATGTGCTAAGAAGTGCCCTGAAAAAGGGAAGGGCGGCAGGGTATCGCGCACTGAACCGACAAAGATCATGGGCGATTGGGCTGCTTAAATACCCTCCGGGCTCCTCCCATAAATTCAGGCCACGATACTAGCCTTCTTTTTTATGGTCTATGACAGAGAGATGTGGATCAAGTTGTAAGTGACAAGACTTACAACATAAATAGACCTAATGTGTGCCTTGGTGGTCTGGTCGGTATGCCAAGAAAAGGGGGATAAAGACTCAAATAGGGGAAGAACTCTTTATTGATTCTTGTGGTTATTGAGCCAGCTTGGTGAAGGCTTGTGCCATTCCTTCCTGAGGATTTGGGATGCATGTGGCAAAACAAGCGGACTTCCATCGGCCTAGTTTCTTGATTACATGGTCTGCTACTCCATGCTGGGAGGCAGCTGAGGCTGCTCCAATCCGGAAAGGAATGTCAAGAGAATTGACTGGGGTTGAAGCCCAAGTTGCTTAGGAGGATCCTGACATGCTTGATAAACTGGCTGCCACTCAGGGGGCTGGTAAGAAAGGGTAGCAATGAGCTACCATCAGATTGTCTGTGTAGATGGGACAGTAGTTGGTCGAGCACCAACCCCGAGGCCTGTTTGTTGCGTTTTGCAGACCGTTAGATGAAGGGTGTAATGGTTCGAAAGTGAGTCAGGTGGCGTCGGAGCAGTATCTGACTGCCAGAGCCGCTGACGGTAAATTTACTAGGTCGTAGGATACTGTAGATGGCTGCTTGCACGACTAGGCTAGGCAAAGCTCCACACGGAGAACGAGTAAGGATTTCAGACATGTCTCTGAAGAGGGCACTCGTGATAGGTAGTCGTTTGCTACTGACTACGGGTTGGTGCTTCAGTATGCCCCATAGGAGGGACTTGACTGCATGGGCCAAGAATACAGTTTACTGGGGTCCTGTAAGGACAGGAAATGCTGGTCGTCGGCTAGGTATAGCCTGATAGTATTGTGAGAAAGAGCCAGCTGCGTGTGGCAATACGATATAAAGGCTAGGACGTGTCTAACGTTGACTATCACTGCTCTGGGGTAAGAGGTCAAAAACTTGCGGTAAGTGTTCCAAGCAGTGCGATAGGCCTTTAGTGTGTTGCATGCCAAAGAGTGGTTAATGAGCTGGGTTGGGTTGGCGAGATGCGACTTCAGTCCATTGTCAGCAACGACTAGGGTGGGACCGGAGTAGTTGCTGGGTCAGCTCCAGGCTCCTGCTGGAAAACAAAGTAAGGTTGAAACAAAACAGCTCATCAGCTGCAATTTTGCATTTGCCTGGAATATGTCTACAGAAGATATTAAACTGGTGACAGAGGGACAGCTGCGCGAGCCTGCGCAGGAAGGACATGATGGGGAGTGACTTGGATCTACCTTTATTGATGATACCAGAAGCGGCCTGATTGTCCGTCTGTCTTGTCCAAGTGTGGCCCTAGACCTGGGCAGCTGCCACGATGGGATACAGCTCAAAGAGTGATAAAGACTGGGTGAAAGCAGAAATTTAAGAGAATTCCTGGGGGCCATGGTTTGGCGAACCAGTGGCGGCTGGAAATGGCGGCGAAGCCCGTGGAGGCTGCGGCATCAGTTACTACCTGTGGTGGCTCAGCTGACACTGCCAGGATGAACATTGAAATGCTGTTCCAGCTGGTAAGGAACTTGTCCCACATAGCTAAGTCTGCTACTGCTGCTTGGTCTAGTTTGAGAACTTGGTCTGGATCTTGCACTGGTGTGAGAAAAACGAAAAGCTGTGATAGAAAGGACCGTCCTTGAGGAATAATCCTCATCGTGAAGTTCAGCATCCCTAGTAAAGATTGCGACTGCCTCATGGTGCACCATTGTGACCATTTGAAGTCGTGGATAAATGTACTGGTATGGGCTAGTTTGTTGGGAGGCACGCTAGCCTGTATGGCACGCACATCCGAAATGACACCTAGGAAGGTGATAGAGTGTGCCGGGCCTTCCACTTTATGCTCGGCTATGGGCATATTGAGGTTGCTGAACACTATTCTCAACATGTCTAGATCTGCCGGTGGTGTGCCTGGTTGTTCGATGAGCAGGAAGTCATCGAGGTGGTGGATAACCGTCTGATGGTGGGCCTGGTGTGACTTTACTTAAAATGAACTGGCTCACCCCTGTCATGCGACTGACCCTGGTGAAGATGCGAATTGTACATTCTTCCCGTCTTTTTTTTTTGTGTTTTTGTTTTTTTACCTGCGGAGATAAAGTCCAACCTGGTGTCGGATGGAAACCTGAACTAACCTCAGGGAGAAAGACAGAAAAAAGATGAGTGGCCCGTGTGCCACTGGAGATGAATGGCCAACTGGGTCCTGCTGCGTGTTTGTGTGGCTGATTGTTTGCCACTGAGGTGTGTTTGCAAGTTAGTTTGTATGCAGGTTTGCACATAGATGCATGCCGCAAAATGTTTTAGGCTAGGTTCACACTGCTGCGAGTTCAAAATCGCGAGATTTTACCGCGATTTCGAGGCCGCGATTTTGCCGCAAATCTGCCACGATTTTGCCGCGATTCGCGGCCGCGATTTCAGGGAATGCCAGTCTATAGAGCTGAATTTGCATCGCACACGGATCAAACTCGCACAGGACCCTTTTTTCCCGCAGCTTATATTCGCAACGCATTGATGTGAACGGCACTAATGTTAAACTATGTAATTTAAATGAATGAGTTAAAGATGCTTAAAATGGCCCTTCCTGCATGAGCACCGCTCAGCGCTTAGGATTAGAGCGATTGATAGTATAACCCGAATAATATAGACTGGATGTTTATGTGATTATGAAAGTGATCCTAATCACAGTGAGCAGCCGCTGAAGGTGAGTAGATAATGTATAAAACAATATTTAGAGGAGCATCCAAAGGCTAATCATAAATAATGTAAAGCAATAAAACTGTACGTATGTAATTTAAATGACTTGCGAATTTGAGAAATCGCAACGGCTCAAATTCGCAATAGAATTCGCAGCAGTGTGAACCGGGCCTTATACTACTGGAGACGATATTGCGTGGTTGCAAGGGTGTCAGTGAGTGTCAGGTTGCTGGGACGATATTGCGTGGTTGCAGGGGTCTCAACGAGTATGACGGTTTGTTTTTGAGACGACATTGCGTGGTTGCAAGGGTCTCAGTCTGGTTTGCTGAGACAATATTGCGTGGTTGCAAGGGTCTCAGTCAGGTTTGCTGAGACGGTATTGCGTGGTTGCAAGGGTCTCAGTGAGTTTCAGGCTGCTGAGAAGATATTTTGTGATTGCAAGGGTCTCGATGAGTATGTTTTTTTTTTTTTTTTTTTTTTTTATTTACAATGATAGTGCGTGGTTGCAAGGGTCTCAACGAGTGAGGGGTTGCTGAGACAATATTGCATTTTGCAAGGGTCTCAAATGAGTGTCAGGCTGCTGAGACAATTTTGTATGGCTGCAAGGGTCTGAACGGGTGTCAGGTTGCTGAGACGAGATTGCATGGTCGCAAAGGTCTTAGACGAGTGTGAGGTTGCTGAGACAATATTGCTTTTGTAAAGGTCTCAAATGAGTGTCAGGCTGCTAAAACAATATTGCATGACTGCAAGGGTCGGGTCTGCAGAGACAATATTGCGTTTGCAAGAGTCTCGATGAGTGTGAGGCTGCAGAGACAATATTGCGTTTGCATAGGTCTCAACAAGAGTGTCAGGCTGCTAAGATGATTTGTCTGGCTGCAAGGGTCTCAATGAATGTAAGGTTGCTGGGGCGAGACTGCGTGGTCACAAAGGTCTTGATGAGTGGGAGGTTGCTCGAGATGGTATTGCGTGGTTGCAAGGGTCTCGATGAGTGTTAGGCTGCTGAGACAATTATTGCGTTTGAAAGGGTCTTAACATAGGTGTCAGGCTGCTGAGACAATTTTGCTTGGTTGCAAGGGTCTCAACAGGTGTCAGGTTGCTGGGCCGAGATTGCGTGGTGACAAAGGTTTTTTTATATATATATATATATATATATATATATACACAGTATATATATATTTATTAATTTTTTTGACAAGTGAGAGGTTGCTGAGATGATGTTGTGTTTTGCAAGGGTCTTAACAAGGGTGTCAGGCTGCTGAGACGATTTGCATGGTTGCAAGGGTCTCAACAGGTGTCTGGTTGCTAGGCCGAGATTGCGTGGTGGCAAAGGATTTTTGATGTGTGAGAGGTTTGCTGAGATGATGTTGCATTTTACAAGGGTCTCAACAGGGTGTCAGGCTGCTGAGACGGTTTTGCATGGCTGCAAGGGTCACAACGTATGAGAATTTGGTTACTGAGAAAAGGATAGAAACACCTGGTTTGTTTAGCGGCTTACCGTACCCTTAAGCAAGCAGGTATAAGGGATAAAGACAATGTCCGTTTGATTCGTAGGTTCCGTAGGGGGAACTAATGAACGATATGGGAGACAACAAATGGTAATGAATTGATAGGACATAAAGAATGTGGTAACAAATCTTACTTGCGACAGTGGGCCATGCGAGTGAGTTCACGACAGATTGTGGCTGGAGTGCAACATATCGGGAAGGTGTGGCGTGATGCTGTGCATGAGGCAAAAACAACAAGGTTTGGTGTAGAAAATAGAACGCGAGAAGTGCGTACGAATGATTCGTAAGTTCCACTGTGGGAACAGAACATATGGTATGGGCGACCCCGTGAGTGGCCACGAATTTTGACTAACACAGTAACGAATCCTACCTGCAACAGTGACCGTGCGACTGGGTTCACATTGGACTGGAGCGGGTGTGAAACACATCCGAAGAGTGTGGCACTGTGCATTACGCACACAAAATAACTTTGGTTTGGTAAATAAATGAGAGAAGAACAAACGATTCGTAAGTTCCGCTGCAGGAACTAAAACATGCGGTCATGGGGGAAACAACAAATGGCAACGGTAGAAGTATGCAATGTATCTGATACGAATTGGAAGTAAGGAGTATTAAATGAATCTGATACAAATTGGTTCTAGAGTGTATGTCAGACCTTGCTCTGAAACCGAACACCTACCGACCACACAGCCCCCCAGGCTAATCAAGTGCAGACAAGGCACCAGGTGGGTCTAATTACCACCTCAATCAGCCACAGAACCGGTACAAACAATACATGCTCATCTCCAAATGGATGAGACAGCAACCCTATGGACAGTGAATCTTATAACCAGTGAAGCCTATGGCAAGTGATAGTTACATAGTTACATAGTTACCGTATATACTCGAGTATAAGCCAAGTTTTTCAGCACTTTTTTTGTGCTGAAAATGGCCCCCTCGGCTTATACTGGAGTATGTGTCCATGTTCAACTTTGTGTGCCTGATCCCAGCCAGCTTGTTTGTTGAATGGGGGACCTACGGCTGGGGAGCACCGATTTTTCAAAGCCAGACACTCCTTCCATAGACTCCCATGTTAAATGGTAATTTCTCTGGTGATTTTGGGGACCTGGTACCGGCCGGCCCTAGGTCCCCTGGACCCCAACCCTGGAACATATGTAGCCCCACTCTTCCTCTACAAGTGTGCAAAGTTTGTTGTCCAGGGGACCTACGGCCGGGGAGCACCGATTTTTCAAAGCTGGGCACCCATTCCATAGACTCCCATGTTAAATGTTAGTCTAGTCACACAGCGCCGGAGATCAGGTAGGGAGATTGGACACAGTCAGGCATGGGCACAGTGACAGTGAGGCATGGGCACATTGAGGCATGGGCACAGTGGGGCATGGGCACAGTAAGGCACAGTGAGGCATGGACACAGTGAGGCAAAGTGAGGCATGCAGATGGACACCCTAGGCTTATACTCGAGTCAATAAGTTTTCCCAGTTTTTGGTGGTAAAATAGGTGCCTCGGCTTATATTCGGATCGGCTTATATTCAAGTATATACGGTAGTCAGGTTGAAAAAAGACACAAGTCCATCTAGTTCAACCATAAAAAAAAATAAAAAATATCGTACAATCCCATATACCCAATTCTATACCCACAGTTGATCCAGAGGAAGGCAAAAAAAAAACTAGCAGAGCATGCTCCAATTTGCTACAGCAGGGGAAAAAATTCCTTCCTGATCCCCCGAGAGGCAATCAGATTTTCCCTGGATCAAATTTACCTAGAAATGTTAGTACCCAGTTATATTATTTAAATGTAGGAAAGTATCTAGACTTTTCTTCAAGCGAACTACTGAGCTGGCCAGAACAACCTCCGGAGGGAGTCTATTCCACATTTTCACAGCTCTTACTGTGAAGAAACCTTTCCGTATTTGGAGATGAAATCTCTTTTCCTCTAGACGTAAGGAGTGCCCCCGTGTCCTCTGTGTTGACCGTAAAATGAATAACTCAACACCAAGTTCACGATATGGACCCCTTATATATTTGTACATGTTGATCATATCCCCCTTATTCTTCTCTCCTCAAGAGTGAATACATTCAGTTCCTCTAGTCTTTCCTCATAGCTGTCCTACTATCTTTTGCAATATGTCATTCGTTTTGAATTTTTGCATCCTTGATTTCCTTTTTACATATTCTGTTAAATTCTTTGTAACATTTAAACGACACTAGTGTTCCTTAATTTTTATATTTTTTAAAAGCTCTTTTCTTATTGTTTATAGCTTTTTTAACTTTGACCGTGAGCCACATAGGTTTTATTTTAAGCCTTTTAAATTTATTGCCCATGGGAATATACTTTGCAGTGAGGTCCAAAACAGTCTTTTTGAAGAATTCCCATTTCTGTTCTGTGTTTATCAATGCCAATATTCCCTCCCAGTCTAAGTCCTGGAAAGCAGCACTCATCCTTGGAAAATTTGCTCTCTTGAAGTTAAGTGTTTTTATCTTTACCGTATGTATTTCTTGCTTACAGCTAACATCAAATGAAATCATGTTATGATCACCGCTACCCAGGTGTTCCTTTATCTGAACATTAGTAATAAGCTCTGCGTGGTTTGAGATTACCAAGTCTAACAGAGCATCATTCCTAGTTGGGGCCTCAATAAACTGGACCATAAAATTGTCCTGTAATAGGTTTATAAATTTTTGCCCTTTAACTGTCGCAGCAGTGCCATTACTCCAGTCAATTTCTGGGTGGTTAAAATCCCCCATTATTATCACTGTCCCAGCCCTTGCAGCCCTTTCCATCTGTGCAAGGTTATGATTCTCCACCTCCTCGTTAACATTGGGTGGTCTATAACAAACTACAATGATTAACTTTGAACTACGCAAATCTATATGCAGTTCCACCCATAATGCTTCAGACTCATCACACTCTCCATCAACCAGGTCCTCTTTCATGCTTGCTTTGAGATCACTTCTCACATAGAGTCAGACCCAGCTACCTTTCCTTTTTACCCTGTCTCTCTGAAAGAGTGCATAGCCAGGAAAATTAATAGCCCAGTCATGTAAGGATTGAAGCCAAGTTTCAGCAATACCGATTACATCATAGCTCTCCTCATGCACCAGAGCTTCCAACTCACCTATCTTGGCAGACTTCTGGCATTGGTGAACAAACACTTTAAGTGATATCGGACAACGACCGACAGCCGCTCGGAGGCTTGGATTTGCAAATGAATCATATGTTTGGCAGAAGGAACTTACGAATGTACTACGCCTGTGCTGAATGATGTTGGGACATGAGCGACAACAACTCGAGGGTAGGTTTTTTTACGAAAGGGATGCAGGATAGGAAGCAAAACAAATCGCAAGTTTGCACATGATAGGAGAAGGTTTGAAAACTACCTGCGACAGTGAGCGGGAACCGTCAACGAAGACCACGAACGGAGATGCCGCAATGCACTTGCGATCGAATGCACAGACTCACGAACATGATGTGAGCTGGGAAGAGTCGGCCCAGTGATGTGTAGTATCGCGCACTGAACCGACAAAGAGCATGGGCGAGTGGGCTGCTTAAATACCCTCCGGGCTCCTCCCATAAATTCAGGCCACCATACTGGCCTTCTTATATATGTTACAATATAAACTAGCATCACATGGCATTTCTTTTTTTTAGCATTTCTCTGCCACAAAAAGAAATGTTCATCAGCTTTCTGGCTTACACTTGCAGAGCTCTGACTTAATCCTCTGAACCTTGTCTTTTTCCTTCAGACAGTCTTCTTACACAAATTACATGTATGTAGAGGCTTCCGGCTGCACTTGCACCCCCCTGTCTCCTAGGTGGAGCCCTCCTGACTTGTGGGCTGAGATCTCCTCAGTCTACCAGGGTGCAGCCCTGAGCCATAACCATTACTCTAAAATCAGCCCTGCACACCTGGGCCCAGAATTGGAGACTTCATCCCTTTCTAATCTGTACGAAGCCTCCCAGCTCCAGGACCCAAGAAAAATTAAGGCAGTGCTGTGCCCTTCCACAGTGAAAAAAGGGTTTTGTATCATCCACAGTATTCATCCTGGCAGGTTGAGGGGCTACAGGGTGCTTGTATCATACAGTTTCCACTGTATGATACAAGCACCCTGTAGGCCCTCAACCTGCCTGGATGAATACTGTGGATGATACAAAACCCTTTTTACACTGTGGAAGGGCACAGCGCTGTCTATATATATATATATATGTATTGTGGGGGATTAGGCTCAATGCAGGGACAAACTCACAGTTTCTTTAGGAAAACATCACGTTTATTCCACAGGATATTCCCAAACAGAAGAAAAACATCTTCCCATCAATCAAACAATAAACTTCTGCTCTACCGAGCCTTACTGTGTCCATGACTGACCAGTCCTTGGTCTTGTAGTAAGTGTCCTTACAAACGTAAATCCTTTGTAACCAATAATCAGGGGTGAGCAGCCATGCTCCTGGATGCCTCCTCACATGGAGACACACACTCTCTCTTCACATGGAGACACTCTCTCTCTCAGAGCTGAGACCAGCTGCCTTAATCAAGGCCTGGAAGGAAACCAACAAACTGCGGCTCCATGGACCTGGGAGCCTGTCCCACCCAGAGCTCTATCAGACTCCCAATAAAACCAGCCCCGGAACGAACTTTACCAATACAGGATAAAGAACTATATTTCTTTATCCTAAAGTCTTTGCTGGTATTATCTTAGTTTGCAAATCTAAGAATCCGTGGAGGAACATATATCACTTTTCCTGTAAATTTTAACCTGTTTTACAGGCACCCTGCTACAGTATATATAGATATAGATATATAGATAGATACTGTATATATGGCAGTTTTGGAATTCAGCGTTAATAAAACTTTTTACACCCAGAATGCTCGCAAACAGAAGACGCAAAGGTACTGTGGCACATTTATGTACAAAGCTGATTAACAGGGAACTATATTCGGCACGTACACAAAATATTCAGTACTGTGCAATGTCCATATTTAAATGGTAATCCTTTGGGGCAAACAACATAAGTTTATGAGTTTTTGTCCATTCCAGGGGCAGTGTACAGGCACCTAAAGACATGAATAGATGTGTGTGGTAGTACTCTCCATATGCTATAAGAGATTGTACGTGAGTACGGGCATATATAATATAATTTATTAAGTTGTCATTTACAGCCATTACAGAAGAACTCCACAGAGTCTCTTACTGGAGTGTTTAAAGGATGTAGGTGGTGTCCTTTGTTGGAAATTCTCCCCTCTCCCAGGTGTTAACTTACTGCAGCCTCAGCATTTTTTTTTTGTGCAGCAGTATTTGATATGGGATTCACTAATTTATTTCAAATAACAAAGAGCTGGTCTATACATTTACAGGAACAAAATCATATTGACCGCAGAGGAGCTTTAAGTTGATGCCAAAATTTGCTACAGAGTTGCCTGGAGATGCGAAAGTTTGTTTATATTTTAAGTGATACTTACCTGTTGAAACAGTTTTCTTTTAGTAATATTAATATCAAAATGTATTTTTCTTGGTTAAATCCACATGTACCTTTTTCTTAAATTAACAGCAATAATAAAAATGCAAATCTGCCTGGGTTCGATTTGCTTGGAGAATCCTGTCTAGTGAACTTGAGCTTAGTGAAAACTCTTATTGAAGTCTATGGGGGACAAATCCTGGTGAAAAATTTTGGCCTCCTTTCCTAGATTTCTTTTTTTTTCAGGAAGTTTACAAAATGCTTCCTCGGCAAGCAGTAAAAGGCTTACTTTATCCAGCGTAAAGAAATCAGCCAGTTTAGCTAGTTAGAATTATTAATAATTAAGAGACCATAAATGATAAAGCAGTGTAAAAACCAAACAGCAACAGAACAATTTTAATGACCCAAGTCTAGGCCTAAATTCATAAGAGACACGGGGCACAGACATTTGTTTTACAACAAGAATGAAGAGACCACAAAGTAGTGTAAAATTGGCTAATTTTAATCACAGAGAATTGGCATAACCAGTTCATTCCTTACACTTATTTTTACCATGGGGATAGGCAAGAGGGGACGAGGGGGACGAATATTAAAGATATAATGTGAGGTAATATAGGTGTTCACCAATCTTGCACTAAATTTTCTTTCTTTCAAATGATGCAGCGGCTCCATAAAAGGCTCTAATAACATAAAATAAAAACCAGTGTAACCCCAAAAGAAATGAAAACCACAAAATACCCCCCCAAGAAAAACTAAGACAACTTTCCTGACAGACTCCATGGCAGTCTACGTGTGGTTAACCCTGCCTTTTCCTTTCAATGCTATGGAACCCCGTTCCCATAAATTTGAGCTCACAGCCAGAGACTGCATTCCTTTTTTGTCCTCCTCATTTGACCTACAAGCAATGCACTCACGTTTACGGATGTCCAATCGATCGAGGTTGGTGCCGGGCATATGTTCTTAGCGGTGTCAAGATAGCCCAGGGCCCAGCCATGGGTGGGTGCGTGGCTCCAGGCCTCTGTGTCCAGTGGTGGGGATGGCCTATGTATGCCCAGGTACGGAGGATCGGCTGGCAAGGTCTGAAGCTTTCCTCCATGGCAGCAGTTTGTGTATGTGTTCCCCTTGTTTAACTCCCCCTCATGCACCCTATTCTTCTTTTGTTTCTGGTCCCTCTATGGTGCCTTGAACTCTTCTGCGTTCCAGGACGCGGCTCCCCCTTCCTGGGCCGCGGTTTTGACGCACTTCCGTGATCCTCGGACAAAACCGAGGCTTGGTTTGGTGCATGCGTGATGCGGCTGGGGACCCAGAAACCACTCAGGTGCTCTACGGCAGGTCGCCACTGCACAGGCGCAGATGGGACATGGCGGTGACGTCACTACGGAGGGGATATTTAAATCCATGTGAGCCCCTGTCACATTGGGGATTCCTGTGGGCAGTTCACAACAGCTCCTCCAGGCACCAGGCTCTCGGGTTAAGGCAAGCTTCGGCCTGTGCCTATGGTGCAGGAGTGGGGGGGGGTGGAGATGGCTCTTAAAGGGGAAGCTCTCTTAGCACTGCTACTTGTACTTCTTTCTCCTAGGTTGCGTGGGTGTTCCTACAAGGCTGCAGGATCATCAACTTTTCGTCTGCCAGGGTGCCATGGACAGGTCACCGCCTAAGTGTGGCCAGAACTCACGCTCTAGGTACATGGGGTGTGAGAGGGGGGCAAGCTCCACGGTTGGATGGACATATCCCCTAATGTCATGCTTTCTACCCTTCTCCTTTTTAGTCCATACAGGTCGGACCGCCAGTTTACCGTCCGAGACAACAGGGACCTTGCCAGGCCACAGCGTCAACCTTCCTCATACAGGTCCAGACGTGACTCTCTGTCTAGGACCCATCAACAGAGGAGATGTTCCCATTTCTCCTCCAGACACAAAGAGGCTGAAAGCCGACAGATGGAATCACTATTTTAGCGTGTGGTGCAGCAATTCCTCAAGAAATGGGGTACAACCCGCACGTGGAGCCAGTCCACCACTCTATCTGGCTCTCTGGCTGACGAGGCCCAGGAGGATTCGGGCCCATCCCAGCCTTATGATGCTTCACCCGGGTCTTCAGACAGCAAGTTGGAGGGGGACGAATTTGTCGGAGGCTTCGACTTCGCTCTTGCTTCTCCACTAATTAAAGCGGTCAAAGAGGCCCTTAAGTGGGAAGATCCTTCCACTCCCCGGCTAAGCAAAGGAAGTTCTTTAAACACCTGGGGAAGGAACGTTCCAACTTCCCGCTCCTTTCCGAATTGAAGGATATTATTGACGGGGAGTGGAGCAAGGTAGATAAGAAGACTTCTATGTCAAGCAAAACCTCCAGACTATACCTCTTCAAGGCAGAGGAAGTGAAACCTCGTAGACGCAGCACTGATGTGACTGGCCAAACACGTCACTCTTCCCTTAGAGGATGCTGTATCCTTCAAGGATGGGTTTGAGAGGAGAATAGACCAAGACCTCAAGAGAATTTACGGGCTAGCCGGTATGGCTTGCAAACCCGCCTTGGCCCTCGTGGTCATGTCTAAGGCTATGGGGGCCTGGACAGAGAACGTGGACTCCGTGCTCAGGGGCATCTCAGAAGAACTGGCCAGGGGCTCAGCAGTCCAGGAATTAAAGCTGGCAGCGGCCTTTCTGGGAGAGGCTTCTATCGACCTTATCCGCCTGCTGGCCCTATGCTATACTCAGTCACGGCTAACTGAGCCTTATGTTTACGTCCTTGGCTCGCCGATCCAGCATCCAAACAAGCCTAGCATAGGATCCCCTTTGAGGGGCCATCATTGTTAGGCAACAGGCTGGACAGCGCCATGACCCGGGCCACAGGTGGAAAGTCAGGCTTCCTGCCCCAGGATAGTCGTCTGCTCGGTCAGAAGAGGCCCCAGCGCAAAAGACGCAGTACTGATCGTTCAAGGGAAGCACGCTCTTACAGGCCCGGCCGAGACTTCAGAAGGAATTAGAGCAGAGGGCAGACATCCTTCCAAAAGCCCGCTTGAAGCCAGGCGTCCAGTGGACGTGAGCCAGCTAAGTCGTTTTGAGATTGGGCCCACCCAGGTGGGTCGGGTGGGGGCACGTCTGCTTCTCTTCCGGCACGTCTGGGTGGCCTCAATCTCGGAATACTTGTCCATCAAAACGGTCTCCATAGGCCACACATGGTCCTTCATCAGTTCTCCTCCCCCCAGATTTATTTCTACCCTGCTACGATGGTCAGAAGAAAAGAAGCAGGAGTTACTGTCCTACGTGGATTCGCTGTTAGCACAGGAAGCAGTGGTGCCTGTCTCGAAAGGCGAAGAGTTCCACGGGGTATACTCCCCTCTCTTCTCCCTTCTCTTCAAAAGAAAAACGGTTCATGGTGCCTCGTGATAGACCTAACTTATCTAAACAAGTTTCTAAAATACAAAAGATTCAAGCATCATCCAGCAAGCCGTGCAGCCAGGCGATTGGCTAATCTCAATCGACTTAAAAGATATCTATTTTCACGTGTCTGTGGCAGAAGAATTCTGCAAATAACTCCGGCTCAGGGTCGGGCAAGAACATCTACAGTTCACCTGCCTCCCTTTCGGGTTGACAACCTCACCCCGAGTCTTTTCGAAAGTTCTTCTGGCGGTGGTGGCCCTCATCAGAACCAAAGGGATACGCTTGTACCACTATCTCAACAACCTCCTGCTACTATCCCAAGACAAGGAGCAGCTGCTGATCCACAGGGAGCAGGTTATCACCACACTGCTCAAATTCGGTTGGCTCCTAAATCTGGGGAAAAGCCATCAGGAACCAGTCCAGCGCCTGATATACTTAGCGGCCCAGTTTGACATGGTGGAAAGTACCATCTCTCTCACAGTAGAGAAGATCCCTATCATTCGAGAGAGAGTATCCCGGGCCTTGAGCTCCTGTAAGATCGGTGGAGCTTCAACAGGGCATATGTCTTTCCCCCGTTCCCATTCATCCTCAGATTTTTATGGAGACTTCAAGCGAAAGCGGTCGAGGAGGCTTCCGGACCCGGTTCCTCTTCCTCTCGGGCCGAACCTTCTTTCTCAGGGGGCAGTCCTACACCCTTGTCCAGAATTACTGAGACTGATGGTCTGGTTCTTGTGAGTGAGAGGCTGGAAACCCTAGGGTGCACGTCAAGAGTGATTTGCACTCTCATGAGCTTGAGAAAGGCAAGCACGAATAAGGTCTATGGGACAATATGGGCCAAGTTTGTTGAATTCAAATCCTCTACGGGTAGATAGTTCAGAGATCCAGGAATCCATGATATCCTCAGCTTCCTTCAATCCAGCCTAGATCTGTCTCTATCCATCAGCTCTCTCAGGGTCCAAGTCTCAGCCTTGTCGGCCTTCTCCGGAACATCATGGGCCGTTTACCGTCTAATCCTGCAGTTCTTCCATGGGGCGGCAAAACTCAGGCCCCAAAGAAGGCAAAGATTCCCCAAATGTTATCTTCCCCTTGTTCTCGACTCACTGACTGGACTCAATACCGCAGGATCTGCTCCGCTTTCTATCAAAGACCTTTCTGCAAAAGTCGCCTTCCTAGTAGCCATCACTTCGGCCAAAAAGGGTTTCTGAGATCGAGTCCTTGGGTCACGAAGAACCATTCCTGACTTTCTTGCTGGACCGGGTGTTCCTCATCCCTATGCTCAGGTCAAACCCAAAAGTTACTTCAGTGTTCCATGAGAACCAAGAAATTGTCCTACCTACATTCAGGGCCCCAGGGTCTACCCTCTGGATGTAGGGGAAATACTGAAGGAATACTTGCAAGTTACTTCCTCCTTTAGACGTTCTGACTACCTGTTTATCCTGCACTCCGGCAATAACAAAGGGAAGCAAGCTTCAACCAGAACGATTGCGGCCTGGATCATCTAGTCCTTTCAGCAGGCTTATAGGGATAAGGGCTTGGCTCCTCTGGGGGCGGTGATGGCACATTCCACCAGGGGTATGGCGGCTTTGTGGGCAGCAGCCCGGCATGTGGCTCCAGATGTCATCTGCAAAGCAGCTTGTGGGCCTCCATTAACACCTTTATGTCACATTATTGCATAGAACCTGCTTCTCTATCTTCTGTGAACTTTGGTTTACGAATCCTGTCGGTTGACGGGGCACATTTAATTTCTTTTTGTTCAGCATACCCACTCATGTGCTTTGGCTAGTTATTTCCCACACATAGACCGCCATGGAGTCTGTCAGAAAAACAGATTTTTTTTTATCAAATACTTACCGTAATTTTCCTTTCCTGATGGACTCCATTGGTCAAGAGTTGGCTAGTTATGGAACGCAGTCTCTGAGCTCAAATTTGTGGGAATGGGGTCCTATAGCATTGGAGAGGAGGCGGGGTTAACCCACACATAGACTGCCATGGAGTCCATCAGGAAAGGAAAATTACGGTAAGTATTTGATAATAAATTTTCTGTTTTTTTAAGGGAAAGCCCTGCAGCAAAAAATGCCTGTGACAGCAGCTAAAAGTGACCATTGCCCTCAAATTAACCACATATTGGCATGAAAATAAAAAAGTCCCCAGGAATAAAAATAAACAGAGGCAGAAAGAGGTTGATGACCAAAAGAGTAAAGAAGTTTCATAACTGATCTTAATCTCTCTCTATGCAGTCAGTTCCTCTCCATTCAGCACTGACACTATGGCTATTCTGAGCCTCCTTTTTTATAGTGATGGGGATGCCTTATCCAAAAGCCCACTTATTGGCCCCTCTTTGCCTGCTAGCCATGGTTCAATAGCCATATAGTGCTTTTTTTGCAAATTTGGTCCAGCAAATTTGCACATAAATTCTCTGGGACTGCAAATTTTCAGATAAACGGAATTCACCACGGCTCTATGGTTGTGCTGACTCCAAATCTCAGCCCTTAACCCCTAAGCAAAATGTCATGCACAACAAATGGAAAGTGGGTTCTCACAGCCATTGGGAATAATCAGCATTACATCTGGACAGAATCAATTCTGCTATGCATGCCAGCAGTGGTATCCACTAACCTGTAACTTACAGTTACTCTATTCAACAGCCCAGAAATCCACAGTTGACTATAGGAGCAAAAATGACAGTATCTATCTAGGCATAATCTTGTCATCCTGGGAAAATACCACACCACATTTACTAATTGTTAATAATTAAGCTCAACTAAAACACCACACTAAATATGCTGAAACAGTCTGTCGGAAACAGATGTGAAATAACATGGTAATCGGAATTTTGTTTTTATCAGTTGTGGATGAGCAACTTATAGTGGGTGGTATATTTATTTGTTCTATAATTTGGATTTCACTAAACAAAGAAGAATAGCTTGTCTCTCTGTATGGGTGGCCGTGAACCCTGGATGGAGAGCCTGAATACTGATTGAATGATACTTGTGAGCAGAGGGGATGAACAGCAGACGGTGGGAAACTGAGGAAAAATGCATCTCCTGTGTAGACAGTAAATGTGCTGAACCCTATGAAGAGGCAATCAATGCTGAAGAGGCAACAGGAAGCATTAGCAAAATCTGACAATTGTCTAGGTTGAAAGAAAATTTGCTTTATTTATGCTTTTACAGACACGTAAGGAGGCTGGATTCATTGTTGCCAATTGTAGGTTAAGTATGTCCTAGGGTTGGTTTGATTTGTAAAAGCATTAAAATCTGAACTCATAAAATGTGTTAGGTACATAATTTACTTGTACAGTTATAAAAAATAATGCCAATAACATAATATACTGTATAGTAATATTTTATATCACTATATAAATTGTATGTAACATATCCATATGTTAAAAACAAAAACAAATGTATTTATTAACCACTTAAGCCCCAGACCATTTTGCTGGCCAAAGACCAGGCCACTTTTTGCGATTCCGCACTGCATCACTTTACCTGACAATTGCGCAGTCATGCGACGTGGCTCCCAAACAAAATTGACGTCCTTTTTTTCCCATAAATAGAGCTTTCTTTTGGTGGTATTTGATCACCTCTGCTGTTTTTATTTTTTGCGCTATTTGAACCAACAAGGTAAATCACCATAGGTTTCACTTATACTTTTAGCCTTTTGTTCACTTTTTTTCCTTTGGTTTCTTTACTATTTCACCCAGGGTATTTTTATTTTCTTTTATCCCCTTTCATACTTGGTTGCTCAGTCATTTCCTTCATCTGACCTGGTGTATGGGCTTTTCACACTTCTCAACAATATGATACATTCAATATATACTACTGATCTTAATCCACAGAAGTGTTGGCTCACTGTTATCTACATTTGCACATTGGCCTTGGGGAATCCACAGTGCTCCCTGCTTGTCCACGTGTCCTTACCTCAGCTCCCACGCCAGACATCTTTAAACAGCTCTGATCCTCTGTTCACATCTATGCAGTTGAAGTGAGTATCTATAGGGATGTCCATCTTGTCCCTTACACCCACTATTTATTCCTACTATTCAGTTACAATATTATACCATATGGTTATGTCTCTTTATAGATCACCATTGCATTCGCCCCTGAAGAGTTGGTATACCCCAACAAAACGCGTCGGGGTAACATAGATGCATGATGTCCATACAGATGATTTTATGTCTTTTACATTGTTTTACTCTAAAGCCTCGTAAACACGGCCGAGAATCTCGTCAAGAAAAAACACGTTGTTTTTCTTGACGAGATTCTTGGACAAGAAACCCGGCCGAGTGTACACACGATCCATTCAAAGAACCAGCGGGTGAAGGGGTTAACCACTAGGTGGCGCTGAAGGGGTTAAGTGTGCCCTAGGGAGTGCTTCTAACTGTAGGGGGGATGGGCTATGTGTGACACAACAGTGATCACCGCTTCCGATTACAGGAAGCTGTGATCACTGTCCTGTCACTAGGAAGACTGGGGAAATGCTTGTTTACATCAGCATTTCCCCGTTCTTCCTCAGCGTGAGACTATCGCGGGTATCCCCACGGACATCGAATCCACGGGACCCGCGGTCAGGCTCATGGAGCTCGCGGCGGGCACACGCGCCCACAATGCCGCTTCTTAAAGGGGACGTATATATACGTCCTTTTGCCTGCCCGTGCCATGCTGCAGACGTATATCAGTATTTAAGCGGTTAACCACTTCCCGCCCCGTCAATAGCAGATTGACGTCCGGGAAGTGGTTGTGTTATCCACACTGGACGTCATATGACGTCCTGCGGGATAACAGCCGCCGCGCGCCCGGGGGGGGGCGCGCATCGCGGCGATCGGTGGAGCGGTGGGTCAGTCTGACCCACCGCTACGCTGATCTTGGTAAAAAGCCTCCGGAGGAGGCTTTTTACCACGTGATCAGCCGTGTCCAATCACGGCTGATCACAATGTAAACAGGAAGAGCCGTTGATCGGCTCTTCCTCACTCGCGTCTGACAGACGCGAGTAGAGGAGAGCCGATCGGCGGCTCTCCTGACAGGGGGGGTTCGCGCTGATTGTTTATCAGCGCATCCCCCCCTCGGATACCCACACTGGACCACCAGGGAAGCCCCCCAGGACCACCAGGGAACCCCAAGCATGTGGATGGCCAGGTAAGTCCCCCATGGCCATGCACAAAGAGATAAAAAAATATATGCCAATCAGTGCCCACAAATGGGCACTGATTGGCACCATCATGGCACAAAAAAAATGCATGATGCCCAGCAATGCCAGTCATCAGTGCCACCTACCAGTGTCCATTAGTGCCACCTATCAGTGCCCATCTGTGCCCATAAGTGCCCGCCTATCAGTGCCCGTCCGTGCCACCTATCAGTGCCACCCATAAGTATCCATCAGTGCCGCCTATGAGTGCCCATCAGTGCCGCCTATGAGTGCCCATCAGTGCCGCCAATGAGTGCCCATCAGTGCCGCATACCAGTGCCACATATCAGTGCCGCCTATCAGTGCCGCCTATCAGTGCCCATCAGTGCCCATCATCAGTGCCACCTCATCGGTGCCCATCAGTGTCGCCTTATCAGTGCCCGTTAGTGCCGCCTTATCAGTGCCCGTCATTGAAGTAGAAAAGGTACCTATTTACAAAAAAAATAAACAGAAACAAAGAAAAACTTAGTTTTTTTCAAAATTTTCACTCTTTTTTATTTGTTATGTAAAAAATAAAAATCGCAGAGGCGATCAAATACCACCGAAAGAGAGCTCTATTTGTGGGAACAAAATGATAAATAATTGTTTGGGTACAGTGTTGCATGACCGCGCAATTGTCATTCAAATTGCGACAGCGCTGAAAGCTCAAAATTGGCTTGGGCAGGAAGCTGTATAAGTGCATGGTATTGAAGTGGTTAAATACAGTAAGGGTTTATAGATTTATGCAAAGGTACCATCTCATAATAAATCACAATTAGAACAGCAGTTTAATAGTACAATAAAAGGGAAAATTTTCAGCGGCATGTAGTGCTATCGCCTGTAAAGTTTGACCAGGGTAGAATGGTAGGGGAAGACTGTATAGAACAGGATCAGGAAGATATTTGCTGTGAGACCCATGAGCAATAGCATACCTGAAGAAAGGTCCACTTCAGATCCATTTGACTATGCCCCTTTAATACCCTTTCACTGTGCAATTTGGCCACGTTCACCATTCAGAGTGGTGCTGCATGCGCTATTACTGTTTGCCAGGGCCCTGACCAAAAAGCCCTGATTATTACTGATAATAATTTTGATGGGGTAAGGATGTCAAAAAATGATTTGCATTGGGTTCCAGATATGCAAGGTAAGCAACTGCCCATGAGTGTAATGTAGTTCTCTGAGGAATGTGAAGAAAGCAAGCAAAGAGATGGAGGAGGTGAATAACATAGGCTAGGAGGCAGAAAGTGGTAAAGGATAGTGGCCAGGTGTAGAGACTTTAGTAAAAGGGAGGGAGCCAAAGTGGGAACAAGGTACCACATATATAAGGAACAGAAATCTTTTTAAAGGATAAGTTCACCTTCGGAAACGTTTTTTAGGGTGGAACATATAACGTGTTCTCAATGCTGCCACTGCTCCCCAATCCCCGCACTCCTTGTGACAGCTCCGCCCCCACACGGCCGAGTCATTGATTCACAGATCCTTGTGAATCAATGAACTACAAATACCGACAGACTTTGCGACCGTTGGCTTGTAGTTCTCAATGAACTACCAGGGCACTGTTGAGTCTTTCTGTGTCCTCCTGTCCTCTTAATTCTATGCATTAAGGTGGAAAAAAAAACTGGTCTCTTTCTACCTGGGCTCACAGGGCAAATTGATAGCAGCGGGAGCTATTGGCTACTGTTTCTGTCATTTAAATTCAGTGAAGAGGAAATGGGAAGCAGGGCCAAGCCATGCTGCATGTGCCTGTATTTACACACAGCCCTGCTCTGGATCAAGCCTGCACGTGTGCCACCATGAGAAGCGACATAGCAAGGAGAAAAGGAGGACCGAGCGTACTGGTGGGGGACCACAGAATAGGAGGTTTGGGGCCGCTCTATGCAAAACCCTTGCACAGATCAGATAAGTATAACATGTTTATTATTTCAGTAAAAAAAAATGAGTTCACAACCACTTGAACTGACACCTCTTATCCTTTTTGAAATCATGGATTACACCCATGCAATGATTAGGGATAAATCTGTTTAAAGCAATTGTGAGGCCCAGTCACTGGGAAGATGGTTTGAAAAGGACACCGAGTTCGCAAATGTGCAGAGTGCGGGACTCTGGAGTATTGATTTCAAAAATTCAAAATCTGCTCAAGCAGAGAAAAAGTTTTTACAGCTTTCTCCGGATTTTGGTATTCCCGGATTGGCCTCTGTAGTTTGGAGATTTCAAAGTGCTTTGGGAGGGAAGAAATCTCCAACCCAGTTTCCAGGTTTTGCTGAAGACCAGCCGGATGTGTGTGCAGGTGAACACAGCCTTTATAATGAAGGACTGGGAATAGATCAGGGCTTCAACCAGGAGGGAGTAGTGCTCCCGTTTTTTGGACAGGGGTTCACCTTATCAGACAGGTGTGAGCCGGTATCACTGTGTGAATTGAAGAGGAGCTGTATGCATTGAGGGGCTTGAAGCTATGTGCATTGAAGAGCCAATGGTCCGAGGGACCCATAACTAAAAGCAGAAGTACTGCTGAAGAGTCAGGTGGCTTGCAATTTTTGTTACCTGTTTATGCTCTGTGTAACTGAAACCCCTGCGTGGGTACGTTTATGGATTTGACGTTAATCTGCTTTAATAAAAGTGGGCTACCAGGCACTTTTACACAAATGTTCAGACTGGTATGGACTTAACAAGAAAAAAAAAATCTACCACTGAGTCTAATCAACGCATGTCACACAATGTATACTTTTTGAATGTCTTGTGTGAGCAGTCTACCGTATTTATCGGCGTATAAGTCGCACCCCAAGTTTAGGAGGGAATTTTAAAGGAAAAAAACTTACATTTAAATGCCCATCAATGCAGCCTTATCAGTGACATTTGCAGCCTTGTCATTGCAGCCTTGCCCCAGTGTCCATTGCAGCCTTGTCAGTGCAGCCTTGCCCCAGTGTCCATTGCAGCCTTGCCCCAGTGCAGCCTTGCCCCCAGTGTCCATTGCAGGCTTGGATGAATTTAAAATTGGCGCCGCCGAGATCACCGCCGAGACTGGGCGGAGCGGAGCAAATGCTGCCGAGATCGCAGGGACTGGGCGGAGCCGAGATACACATAGCCGACTGTACTCAGCTCTTCTTGGCTCTGCTCACAGTCACGCCCAGTCCCGCCCTATGATGGAGATCTGAAGAAAATGCGGAAGCATTAAAAGGCGTCATCCATCTGAGCCCGCTCTGACGTCACTTCCTGCCGCTGTAGCTGTTTGCGCTCCGGCTTGACCCGCACGCTGCGGCGCAGTGATTTATTGACTGCCGGACACCTACATCTGCTCCCTCCGGATCAACAATACCAGGACCGACTACCAGAGCTACACCGCGCCACGGGACCTCCGCACACCAAGGACATATCCCCTGCAAATCATTACTTTCATGCAATGTTTTTAACCACCATCTTGTGAGTAGCCATTTGGCTGATTTTTAATGTACCATTAAAACTGAGTTTTACATACTGCACTTAGTAGGCGCACTTTTTATTTTTATTTACTTTTTATTTTTTATTCCGCCCTATGATGGACATAACACAGGTCCAATGGCGGGACTGGGCGTGACTGTGAGCGAAGCAGAGAAGAGCCGAGTGCACTCGGCTATGTGTATCTCGGCTGCGATCGATCCGCTTACAATCAGCGGAGATCGACGGGGATCGGTGGGGATCGTCGTGATTTTAAGGGGAAAAAAGTGCATGTTATACGCCGATAAATACGGTAACTCATATCATGCAACATACCTTTTAGTGCACTTGAGGTCACTTATTTTGCCTCGTACACACGACCAGTTTTCCCGTCGGGAAAACTGCCATGAGAGCTTTTGGCCGGGAAAACCGGCCGTGTGTATGCTCCATCGCAGTTTCCCAACAGGAAAACCGCCGGGAATCCCGGCGGAAAAAATGAGAACGGTGACCTGCCGGCGGTTTTTAAGCTGACAGTACACCTATGGGGAAACACTGCGGTGGAGCATACACACGGCAGGGTTTCCCGACCAAAGCTCTCATGGCAGTTTTCCTGCCGGGAAACCCGGCCGTGTGTAGGGGGAAAAAGCTACCGAGCAGGTAGCACAGAAAACCGTACGTGTGTACTAGGCATTTGACTTGGTGTTTGTACATTTTTTTTCCCGTTTAGTATTTTTTTTTCTGTTAAGTATGTTTTTATTTGATCCACTCTGCTGTTGATTTACTCACATGCACTTTCAGGTTGCCATCAACCCTATTTGTTTTGTTGTTTTTGATCACGGAAAGATACCTTGACATCCTGCTGTAGAATTGGAATAAGTTTGTCCTTCCATATATGCAAGCTGTTTAGGCCCCTATTGCCCAACCTTTGGCCATTTGACACTTTTTGAAAGGCCCTTGGGTGCCCTACATACATTAATCTGTGTTTTCATATTACCCTGTAATAGCAGTGATCTCTAGCAGTCACACGTCCCTAATCTTTGGCAACTTCCTGAGGCATGTCCCCAGTTTCCAACAACTATTATAATATGTTCTCAACCTCCAACAATTCCTATAGCATGTTAGCAGTCTTTAATCATCTCTTGTTGCATGTATGCAGTCTCTGACAGTTTTTTGTAGCATTACAGAACATTACCGCACGTGGGGACCCTATAAAAATAAAATTGACCACCACTGGTCTGAGCTCTGAAGCAGAAATACAACACCATGCTTTTAGGTGTCATGCACTTGGATTTTTACATGCTCAAAAGTCTTATAGCATAAAAGTCTGGTGCTTTCCCATACCCAGTGAGCCGCAGGCGCCACATACAGCTGCCCATACAAAAGGTTGTACATTCATACATTTGTAAATGCCAATGACCTCTGTATCAGCATTTACCCCAAGCATGCGTGTAGGGCACATTTCCTCAAATATTTCCCATTTAGGGAAATATGCCATATGTGCATGTGGGGGTAAATGCCAATGCAGAAGCCATCGCTGTTTACAAGTGTACAGCCATGTCCAGCCATTCACTTGCATGGGTGGCTATAGGTGGCACCTGCGGCTCCCCAGGCACAGGACATTTTTTTTACTAGAGGAATTGTGACCATGTAAATGTCCATATGCATGAGGCCTTATACTGTTCCACCATGCTTCTTAGGCAGTATGGCATGTTTTACGGCAAACATACTTTGCGTATTTGCCAAAAAGTTCATCCCTTGTCTTACCTTTTCTATTTGTGGGTTTGTACATAATGCCTTTACACTGATCCTTGTAGGATGTCTATTTCTACAGCAACAAGGCTGATTTTTTTTTGCATCTATAAACTATAAATCTGTTCAAATGTGGACTGAAGTTGGTAAGAGTTGGTAAATAAGGAGCAGACAGGACATAGTTTGACTTTTATAGAAAAAGTTGAGATAATCGCATAACTTCAGCCGCTCATTTCTCTGAATCTGCTAATTGTTTTGACATGTGGTTATATCTAGAAGGTGTCCTATGAATCTACCCTTTTATTACTCTATTTGATTCAGATATTATTTTATTTTACATATTTCATGATAGCTACTATAAAACTATTATGTCACTCACTAATAAGGTTAGAGAATTTTTTCCCCCAAATGGTACAACCAGATAATTCATCCTTAACCCAAGTCTTGTTCCATTAAAATTTTACAGTTACTGCAGAAAAGGGAGGGACAGCTTTGGAAGGAAATCAGAGTTAAAAATTACATCTATGCTTTGGCATTTCTAACATTTTTAGGAAATTTTAAATTAATTTCATCCTTCTTTCTGAAAACTCTTCTATGGTGTGCATTTCTGAAAACAATAAGCCATGTGGGAAATGGCAAATGTCTGGGCTGGCAATGACTAACAGACCTCTCACACAAGTGAATGAATACTTTGATACCCAGAGAAATAAAGGAGACCAAAAAAAGCAACATCATACAGAGTGAGCTCATTCTTTATAAATTAACAAAGTTCTGCCCAGACAGTAGCTTACAATGTCAGACTTGAAAAACTCATAGCACATTTTCTGCAAACATCCTAACTGAGAGTATTGTTTGAATAGGGAAATCCAAATTTATGCCAAGCATACCAGGGAGCATCTTCCAGGGTTGTGGAGCAGCCTGCAAACATAAAAAAGTCCCTGATCTGGCCATCTGGATCAGGCAAATATTCTCTAATGTCTTTAAGTACCTTTTACACCAGGGTGATTCATTGCAGTGCAATTAAAACATGTGTTTTTATGTGCATTTTGTTAAGGCAGCTCATCCATTTGGGTTGCCCAATTTATCACAACACTTACCTTAATATAAATAAATTAGCTATATGAACCATCAGGTTTCAAATTATAAAAACAATATTATTGACTAAAAATTTTGGCTGGGAACTTTGAAATATTCTGAGATTTGGACTCCTCCCTGTATTCTCAGATTCTGAATGCTCCCCTTAACAATGTAGGATTTCATCAATATTCTCACAAACCTATATGGGAAGATTTTGAGACACCATCATTATTATGCAAGTCATCTATAATCCAAAACAGATTTAGCAAAAGTATGAGTGGGCTAAATGATAAATGAAAGATCTGCTACTGGTCTCAGAGGTTTGGGCAGTACATTTTTCCTAGGTTTCAAGAGATGCAGGCATTCCATATACTGTATAGAATAACTGAACCCCAGAAGCTGTACCCAGAAAAAAGGCAGGCAGAGGACAAAGAACTAGTCTTTAGTAGTGCCTGTGGTTTTTCCTCAAGTTGTTCTTTCTCTATCAATGGCTTACCTTGGCTTGTTCTGCATTGTGCCCGTTGGTAGAGACAGGGCTTTTTTCTTGAGTCAGGATGGTTGATTTACTAAAGGCAAATAGGCTGTTCACTTTGCAAGGGAATTTTCCAAGGAGCTAAGTTAATGTGGTGAAATTTCACTTTGCAAAGAATGCACAATTATGTGCAAGGAAAATAAAAAAGCTGAACTTTTCCTTACATATGGTTTGACGATTAAAGGGGTTTTAAACCCTCAAGGTTTTTCACCTTAATGCATTCTATGCATTAAGGTGAAAAACCTCCTGTGATTCAGCTGCCCCCCAGAGCCCCCCCTTTAACTTACCTGAACCCGGTCTTTCCAGCGGCGTGGACAAGCACACCAGCTTCAGCCGGTGTCTCGGGTCCTGATTGGATAGATTTATAGCAGCGCAGTCATTGGCTCCCACTGCTTTCAATCAAATCCAATGACGTGAAAGCCGGGGGCGGGGGCCGAGTCCTGCTGTCTCTGCCAATAGACGCAGAAGCAGGGCACGGGAGCGTGCGCGCACGAGTGCCCGGAGGAAGAGTGGCTCCCCAACGGGGCACTCGAGAACAGGAGGAGCCAGGAGCGTCACCGAGGGACTCCAGAAGAGGAGGATCGGGGCCACTCTGTGCAAAACCAACTGCACAGAGGAGGTAAGTATAACATGTTTGTTTAAAAAGAAAAAAACTAACCTTTAGTTACCCTTTAAAGTCGGCAGAGCTTTACCCTTTTCACTAATATCTGGAGAAAATTCACTTGCAACGTGCAATTTCCCTTGCAAAGTAAACAGTCTATGTGTTTTTAGTAATTCAATTCCAGAGTCTTCAGCAAAGAGAACAGTGAGCAGAACAGCAGTGAAATCACCAAATCTCACTCCAAATCTCCAGAGAATAGCACTTATTCACTGGCAGCAGTGCCTTAGATCTCACACTGTGGATATACAGCTATGAGGCTGTAAGCAAAGGGCCTAGGCACCCATACATATGAGGAAATGCACTGATATTTTTCAGGATTTTTTTTTTTTCATGGTACTGTTTAGGCCAGTGGTTGTCAATTTATGAGCTAAAGGGGGCCTCAAATGCAGCCCCTGACTTCACCAAAGGGCCACACATAATGTTCAATATATGCAATGCTTCAGAGGACAGTTAGAAACTGCAGACCTAATAGAGAAAACAAGGGTCAGATAAAGTGGACATGCTAAATTTTTTAATGCACTGGGAAGAAAAGTGAACTGGAAAGACGTCATCAGCAGTCACTTCCGGTTCATGTGTATGTAGTGCCCCCCCCCCCAATATTTGGGGGCGCTATGTGGAAATTTAGGGGTAGTCTGAACCGGTAGTTGGGCTCAGACCAATCAATGGTTCAATATTGCTTCTGCTCTGGGTGTGGTACTGCTTGGCAGTAGTGCTCTCTGTTGCCGGTAGGTGGCACTGTCACCGCCGGCATAGGTTGAACTACAGGGGGGTATCACAACACATTGGGTGTCCTCTTTCGGCAGCCTGCAGTGGGCGTGGTCTACCCGCTGTGCATGCTGGGAGAGGGTACATAAAGGGCAGACACCATTAGGTATGAGGAGTTCCAGGGGACCCATTGGTCCTGTGTGTGTGCCTCGTGGCCCGTATGGCACAAGGTGCGCGGGTGTGTTCGGGCCTCGGGCACCTTCAGCCTGAGGCTGCTTCGTTTCAAGGTAGGCCCAGCTCCACTGGCAAGGGCCTACACCTCAGAGAGGGATCCCAGGCTGCCCACTTCTAGGGGGCCCAACTTTAGGAAAGGAGACCAGAGGAGGATCAGTCCCGGAGGAGACTAGCGACGGTACTGCTGTCTTGGGAAGAGGCCTGGAAACTCGCCTAAAGAGGGATCCATCTTCAACAGTTACAAAGCCTGCAATACGCCGGTCTGGCACATAGGTTCTTATTCAGTGTTGTATGGCTGGGAGGTTCGGGACTTGGATTCTGTGGCAGAGGATTCCCCGATCGCATCCCTAGATACTCAGGAAAGGGAAAGTTTTGATTCGTGCTCCATCCTGGCTGCTAGGACCGCTCTCATAGGGACTATCCGGGTGAGCAATACCCAATTTAGGCTTGAGTGGCAACGGAAGATTGACATTGAGCTTTAAGTGTTGCGTGCCTGAACTTTCCCCTACTTCTCTCAACTCCCTACTCTCTTTCTCTTCAAGTTTAACTCAAAGATAAAGAATAAAACCTTGCTGATTAGGTTTTACTCCTGTGTGGACATTGGCCTTATTTCAAAAGATTTTAACCTAGACAACGGAGAGAAGGGATCCACTCTAGAGAGGTAATTGCTACAGACCCGAAACAAAACTAGCCGGTCCCTTTAATGGGGGTAAGTACTACACGTATATATATCCTGGAAGTGTCTAGTGTGGACGTCACATCTTTTGTGAGCAGCAGGCAGATGAATGGGATCCGGACATGAACAGAGCAACTAGCTAATGATGCACATGTGTGCAACATGGGAACGCTATAGCAGAAGGTGAGCAGGGACAGGAAAGAGAGGACTGGCAGAAAATCAGCAGAGCTGGGGGATCCGAGCAGGAGAAACTAGCAGATGTCACATGTAGTGAGCGGTGTGGGAGCAATATAGTGAGTGGGGAACAGAGATAGAGGAAGATCAGCAGAGCTGGGAGTTACTACTGAGTGGGAGAGCAGCAGAGCTGGGGGTTACTATTAAGCGGGGGATCAGCAAAGCTGGGGGAACTACCGAGTGGGGCATTAGCAGAGTTGGGGGTACTACTAAGCAGAGGATCTGTTGAATGAGGGTGCTAATAAGCTGGGAATCTGCTGAACAGGGGTACTAATGTTGTCTAAAGATCAATCAGCGCCACAAAAAAAGTGCTACGTGCTAAATTATTGTGCAAGTGTACAAATTACTATATTGAAAATTAGTTTTCTGCAGCTGCTGAATACTCTCAGTGTATCACTTCACCATCAGAAATATTTATTGTGTAAATAGTGCAGCGCTACCGACTCCCATGTGACTATTTAAATAAATTAAGTGGAGAGAAAGGAGGGAGCTTTCATTCAGAGCTTTTTTGGCTTTTTTGGCTCATTGTTGAGGTGAGCAGGCATAATAGCTGGTGTAGGTGTGCACAGCTTAATATACCCGAGAAGTGTGGTAGAAGCACAGTGGTGGAATATTTGTTCACAGCAATCAAGAAATCACAGATGGGGTACTAATGAGCTGGGGATCGGCTGAATGGGGGTATTACTGAGCCAGGATTCTACTGGGCCCCTTTTACCACTTGCCGAATGACAGCTACAGCATGGCCGGCTAGTTCTGGGAGGGCGTCTATTGACATCCTCTTGTGCTCGCGCAGCAAGGAGTGTCTGTGATGGCTGGGTCCTCAGGACCCAGAGCATCACTGATCGGGGTAAAGGGCCATACACCGCAGGCCTTTCCCACATGATCACTACACCCAATAACAAAGCGATCACTTGTCAACAAACCGGCATCATGTCCGGTTCAGCTTTCTCCTTACACTGATCGATACAGCATGTGAGGAAAGGAGGGAGACAGTACAGTAGTGTGAGTGGGCTGGATTTGAGTGCCCAGAGTGCTCATCCATGCCAAATCAGAACTCACCCATGCCAAATTAGTGCTCATCCATGCTAAATCAGTGCTCAACCATGCCTCATTCATGCTACATCAGTACTCATTCATGCCTCATGCGTGCCATATCCATGCCTCATTAGTGCTCATCCATGCCTCCTCAATGCCACATCAGTGCTCATCCATGCCACATCAGTGCTTATCCGTGCCACATCAGTGTTAATCCATGCCTCATCTATGCCACATCAGTGCTCATCCGTGCCACATCAGTGCTCATCCATGCCACATCAGTGCTCATCTGTGCCTCATCCATGCTACATCAGTGCTCATCAGTGCCTCATCCGTGCTCATCTGTGCTACATCCATGCCACATCATTGTCACATCCATGCCACGTCAGTGCTCATCAGTGCCACATCAGTGCTCATCCGTGCCACATCAGTGCTAATCCGTGCCACATCAGTGCCACATCAGTGCTCATCTGTGCCTCATCCATGCTCTTCTGTGCCACATCAGTGCTCACCCTTGCCTCATCAGTGCTCATCCATGCCACATCAGTGCCATCACAGTGCTTATCCGTGCCACATCAGTGCCATCACAGTGCTTATCTGTGCCACATCAGTGATATCACAGTGCTTATCAGTGCCACATCAGTTCCATCTGTGCCCTACAGTGCCATCAGTGCCCCACAAAAGTGTAATAGGTAGTCAGGGAATTTAATGTGTAATTTATGCTCCTAGAATTCCTGATGGTGCTCCCTGCATGTTGGGCCTCTGTATGTGGCCAGGCTGTTTAAAAGTCTCCCACATGTGGTATTGCCATACTCAGGAGGAGTAGCATAATGTATTTTGAGGTTTAATTTTTGGTATGTACATGCTATGTGTTAAAACTACCTTATAAATTGACAACTTTGTGTAAAAAAAAATATGTTTTAATTTTCTTTCCACATTTTCCAAAAACTTGTGGAAAAAAGTTACATGTTCAAAAGACTCATTATGCCTCCTAGATTAAGTCTTTGGGTGTTTTCTTTCCAAAATGGGGTAATTTTGTGGGCGTTTTCATTGTCCTGGTGCCCCAGGGCCTTCAAAAGTCTAATAGGTAGTCAAGAAATTAGATGCGTAATTTATGTCCCTAATTACAACTTCAAAAAACTCAACATGCCTCTTACTAAATACCTTGTAATGTCTACTTTCCAAAAAAGGGGTAATTTGGGGGGTATTTGTACTGTTCCGCCATGTTAGTGTCTCAAGAAATGAGGCCATCAGTACATCAGGTGTGATCAGGTGTGATACATTTTCAAAGATTGGCACCATAGCTTGTAGACTCTATAACCTTCACAGAGACCAAATAATATACACTGATTTTGGTTATTTTTACCAAAGAAATGTAGCAGTATAACTTTTGGCCAAAGTTTATGAAGAAAAATTGCTAATTTGCTAAATTTTATAACAGAAACGAAGAAAAATACATTTTTTTACAAAATTTTCGGGTCTTTTTTTCATGTATAGCGCAAAACATAAAAATGGTGATTAAATACCACCAAAAAAAAAGCTCTATTTGAGTGAAAAAAAAGGATACAAATTTCATATGGGTACAGTGGTGCATGACTGAGTAGTTGTCATTCAAAGTGTGAGAGCGCTGAAAACTGAAAATTGGCCTGCCCAGGTGGGCAAGTGGTTAAAATAAATAGAAAATCATAAAACACAGGGCATTTGCCAAGCTTCATTAAAACTTCAAAAAAGCATCACTAAACCATCACAGAAGCATCAAAAAAGCTGGTTGCTCTCACCCCTACTGTCAGGAAGGGCACGCCAGCAATCAAGATGGCAATAGCGGGGCATCGGCACGCGATGGTGTGCGCATGCGTGGTATTGGCGCACGGGCACGCGCGGGAGCACGCGGTGACGGCTCTTGCCGCCAAACGGGGCTATTTAAAGGGACTGATGCTTGGGCTCCTTGCTGTTCGGTCTACAGCGTTACCTGAGACCTCTGATTGTGGTTTACCTGTATCCTGCTCCAGCTGACCCTACCTGGCTTGCTTTTGACCATCCCTGCTTATCTGCCTGCATCTGACCTCGGCCTGTGTTGACTACGTTCCTGCCTGCTCCTCCTGCTACCTTGCTGACAGCCTGTTGCCGAACCTGCCTGTACCTGAGACCACATTCCTGTCTACCCCGTCTGCTACCCTGCCACCAGCCAGTTACCTAAACCTGTTTGTACCTGATCCTGCTCCAGTGTTCACCTGCTTTGTACTGGTGTATCCACTCTTCCAGTCTATCTGACTGCACCTGCTCATTTCCAGTTTCCAGTCTGACAGCTGTTACTGGGTCCGTTCCAGTTCCTGTTCCAGTTCCGGTCCAGCTTGTCTACCAGCAACCTTGCCAGGCTCTCGTGCGACTCTTCACTCCTGCGCCTCCAGTTTTCTCTACCAGGGGCCTCGAGCCCGAGGTGTAAGAGAGGCCTCCTTCTGCATACCAGACTCTTCCACCAGGTACGTGACACCTACTCTTTTTGTTGGCTTTAGAACCCTTCCTGTGTACGGTACGCGCACACCCCGACATTACAGGGGTCACTGTGAGTGACGCGCAATTCAAAATCTCGGCATGTGCGGATGATTTATTGTTCTCCTTGACCAACCCGGAAGTGTCCCTGCCGAACCTGCTCCGGGAGTTTGATAGATACGGGAACCTCTCCAATCTAAAAATCAACTTCGACAAATCGGCAGCAATGGGGATTAATATTCCTCCCACTAGATTGAGCTCACTGAAATCCCAGTTTAAATTTAAATGGTCGGACTGCTCTCTCAAGTACCCGGGAGATTTGAAGTGCACCTTCGACCTCAACTTCCCGCCCTTATTGACCAAGGTTCGTCTATTGTTACAGGAGTGGACCAGGACGTTGCACTCCTGGTTTGGTAGATGTAACCTTGTTAACCACTTAAGCCCCGGACCATTACGCAGCTTAATGACCGGAGGTGTTGTCAGAGAACTCACTATGCCGGACGTGCTGTTCATCGCCTTGGGGCGTGCGCGCCGACGCGAGCTGCTGTTGTGCGTTCTCCTGTGCGTTCTCCGGTGTGCGCGGGTGCGTGTGCGCGCGTGCCCCGATGCACGCCAAATGGCCTATTTAAATCCCTGGAACACTTCAGCCCGGTGCTGTCTGATCTGCAGCTCCCTGTGTATCCTGCCCCTGCTGTTTGCCTGAAATCTGATCCTCTGACCACCCGGCTTGTTACTTGGACTTCTCCTGCCTTCTGCCTGCATCTGACCACGGCTTGCATTTGACCCTGAACCTGTCTGCTCATCTGTACCATGTTGCTTGACCGTTGCCAAACCCTGCCTGTTTATTTGACCATTCCGTGTTGCTCCTGCTCAGCTTCACCCTCCAGCATCCCTGCCAGCCTGTCTGCAGTCTGTGAGGCTCATCTTCCCTTCTGCCTCCGGATCCTGAGCCGTCTTCCAGCAAATATCCACCAGGCTCTCTTACCCTTCCGTACTCCTGTGCCTCCTGTCTGCACTACCAGGGGCCACAAGTCGGATCCATACGGGGGACCTTCCTCTGCTCCGTTGGGCTCGTCGACCAGATACATGTAAGTCTGACAGGTGTTTTTACAATTTGGCACTGCGCTGCTTTAACTGGAAATTGTGCGGACATGCAATGTTGTACCCAAACAAAATTTGCGTCCTTTTCTTCCCACAAATAGAGCTTTCTTTTAATGGTATTTGATTGCCTCTGCGATTTTTTTGGGGCGATATAAACGGAAAAAGACCGAAAATTTTGTTATAAGAAAAATCGAATAAACTCAATTTTAGTCATATATTTAGAGCCCATTCACACAGGGGCAACTTTGGATCCGACTTCAAATCGCCCCAGGTCGCCCCTAGTCGCCTCAAGTCGCGCTGCATGAGAAAATCAATGTAAGTGAATGGAGCCGTCTTAATGCACACTACTGCAGTCGCTCCGACTTCAAAAAAGGTTCCTGTACTACTTCAATCCGACTTCTAGGCAACTGCTAGGCGGCCTGTACCCATTGATTTCAATAGAAGTCGCTCAGAAGTCGGATCCCCTGTCTTAACAGGAGCAACTTTCCAGGAAGAAAACATACATTTCTCAGGCAAACCTCTCCCTCCCCCTTCCCTCCCACAGAGCTGATTCTTGTTTGATTGGCCACTGGAATGTCTCCTGTCCTGCAGGCAACTTGAAGTTGCCTTGTAAGTAGCTCCAGGTCGCGCTGTGATTCATACTCAAGTCGTGTCCAAGTTGCCTGCCAAAGTCGCGCTGGAAGTCGTGTTGCCCCTGTGTGAATGGAGTCTTAGGCCAAAATGTATTCAGCCACATGTCTTTAGTAAAAAAAATGTTAATAAGCGTATATTTATTGGTTTGCGCAAAAGTTATAGCGTCTACAAACTAGGGTAAATTTTCTGGAATTTACACAGCTTTTAATTTATGACTACCTATCTCATTTCTTGAGGTGCTAAAATGGCAGGGCAGTACAAAACCCCCCAAATGACCCCATTTTGGAAAGTAGACACCCCAAGGAAATTGCCGAGAGGCATGTTGAGCCCATTGAATATTTTTTTTTTGTCCCAAGTGATTGAATAATGACAAAAAAAAAATTACAAAAAGTTGTCACTAAATGATATATTGCTCACACATGCCATGGTTATATGTGGAATTGCACCCCAAAATACATTTTGCTGCTTCTCCTGAGTATGGGGATACCACATGTGTGGGACTTTTTAGGAGCCTAGACGCGTACGGGACCTCGAAAACCAAGCACCGCCTTCGGGATATCTAAGGGCGCAAATTTTTGTTTTCACTCCTCACTACCTATCACAGTTTCGAAGGCCATAAAATGCCAAAATAGCACAAACCCCCCCAAATGACCCAATTTTGGAAAGTAGACACCCCAAGCTATTTGCTGAGTATTTTACAGCTCTCATTTGTTTTGAAAATGAAGAAAGAAAATATATATTTTTTTTTTCTTTTTTCAATTTTCAAAACTTTGTGACAAAAAGCGAGATCTGCAAACTACTCACCATACCTCTCAGCAAATAGCTTGGGGTGTCTACTTTCCAAAATGGCGTCATTTGGGGGGGTTTGTGCCATCTGGGCATTCCATGGCCTCCGAAACTGTGATAGGCAGTGAGTAGTGAAATCAAAAATTTACACCCTTAGAAAGCCTGAAGGCGGTGCTTGGTTTTTGGGGTCCTGTACGCGGCTAGGCTCCCAAAAAGTCTCACACATGTGGTATCCCCGTACTCAGGAGAAGCAACAGAATGTATTTTTGAGTGTAATTCCACACATGCCCATGGCATGTTTGAGCAATATATCATTTAGTGACAACTTTGTGCAAATAATAATTATTTTTTTCCGCAACTTGTGTCAACATATAAAATATTCCATGGACTCGACATGCTTCTCAGCAAATAGCTTGGGGTGTCTACTTTCCAAAATGGGGTCATTTGGGGGGGTTTTGAACTGTCCTGGCATTTTATACACAACATTAGGAAGCTTATGTCACACATCATCCACTCTTCTAACCACTTGAAGACAAAGCCCTTTCTGACACTTTTTGTTTACATGAAAACATTTTATTTTTTTTTGCAAGAAAATTACGTTGAACCCCCAAACATTATATATTTTTTTTAACACAAAGGCCCTACATATTAAAATGGTGGGTGTTGCATTTTTTTTTTTTTACACAGTATTTGCGCAGCGATTTTTCAAACGCATTTTTTGGGGAAAAAATACACTTTTTTTAATTTTAATGCACTAAAACACACTATATTGCCCAAATGTTTGATGAAATAAAAAAGATGATCTTAGGCCGAGTACATGGATACCAAACACGACATGCTTTAAAATTTCGCACAAACGCGCAGTGGCGACAAACTACAAACATTTTTAAAAGCCTTTAAAAGCCTTTACAGGTTACCACATTCGATTTACAGAGGAGGTCTACTGCTAAAATTACTGCCCTCGATCTGACCTTCGCGGTGATACCTTACATGCATGATGCAATTGCTGTTTACATATGACGCCAGACCGACGCTTGCGTTCACCTTTGCACAAGAGCAGGGCGGGACAGGGGTGCTTTTTTAAATTTTTTATTATTAATTTTGCTTTTTTTTTTTTAAACTGTTCCTTCCATATTTTTTTTTATCATTTTTATTGTTATCTCAGGGAATGTAAATATCCCCTATGATAGCAATAGGTAGTGACAGGTACTCTTTTTTTGAAAAAAAACTGGGGTCAATCAGACCGTAGATCTTTCCTCTGCCCTCAAAGCATATGATCACACCAATATCGGTGTGATAAAATGCTTTCCCAATTTCCCAATGGCGCTTTCTTATATCCGGGGGGGGACATTCCCTCCTACTGCTTGTAAAAGCAGTCCAGAGGCTAATTAGCCGCTAGGATTGCTTTTACATGAAAGCTGGCCGCTGGCTGAAAAGAATGATACCAAGATGATACCTAAACCCGCAGGCATCATTCTGGTATAACCATTTAAAGTCCAGCAACATACCAGTACTAGTGATGAGCCGAACACCCCCGGGTTCGGTTCGCACCAGAACCCGCGAACGGACCGAAAGTTCGTACGAACATTAGAACCCTATTAAATACAATGGATGCGAACGTTTGAATTCTAAAGTGCTAATTATAACGACTATTATGCATGTTATTGTCCTAAAAAGGGTTTGGGAACCCGGGTTCTGCACCAGGGGACATGTATCAATGCAAAAAGAAGTTTTAAAAACGGTCGTTTTTCGGGAGCAGTCATTTTAATGATGCATAAAGTGAAAAAAAAAAAGTCAAATATTCCTTTAAATATCATACCTGGGGGGTGTCTAAAGTATGCCTGTGAAGTGCCACGTGTTTCCCGTGTTTAGAACTGTCCCTGCACAAAATGACACTTCTAAAGGAAAAAAAAGCCATTTAAAACTGCTTGCGGCTTTAATGTAATGTCTGGTCCCGGTAATATGGATGAAAATCTTTAAGAAAAATGGCATAGCTACCCCATGACCCCCCCCCCCTACCCCAGCCCATTACCAGCCCCTTTGGGTCTTGTATGGATATTAAGGGGAACCCCGCACATAAAATAAAAAAGGCCCTATATACTCTGAACAGCCGTATACAGGCGGTGCATACAAGACAGGGACTGTAGGTTTGTTCTTATGTAGAATCTGTTTGTAATTTTGAACAGGTACATTGTTTAAGTGTAGCTCCAGCCCAAAAATCTATTTTTAAACTTTTTGGAAAACATAGGTAAGGGTTATCACCCCTGTAACATTTGTTTTGCTGTCTGTGCCCCTGTTCAGAACATTTCACCTCACTTTCCGTCCCAATGACAACTGTTTTTGAAATGTGGTGTTTTTCTTGAAACAAGGATTGGTGATAAAGCATCAGTACAGAGGAGACACCTTTCTCCCATATTAATTCTTACAGGAGAGAATTTTTCTTCCAAGGGGTAGATTTCCTCTCACTTCCTGTTGTCTTCTTGCGTTTGCAAGTAGGAGTCGTTTGTAAGTTGGATGTTTGAAAGTAGGGACCTGCCGTATATACTCTGCAGAAATAGGCCCCTTAGTTGTTGGTGTTGGCACAACACTGTAAGCACTCACAGTTACTCTTGGTTGGTGCTGGAACGCCCTGCTGTCAACTATTATATCAGGAATTTTAATTACATATAATTGTTGAACAGTGGTAGTAAAAATTGGGCCTTTGATGGTGGTGCTGGTGCCACAACACTGTAAGCCCTGACAGTTACTCTTGGTGGGTGCAGCAATGGGCCCTGCTGTGAATTATTAGATCAAGAATTGTAATTGCATGCCCCTGTTGAACAGGGGCTGAAAAATTGGGCCTTTCGTGGTGGTGGTGGTGGTGGCGTTGCCACAACACTGTAAGCCCTCAGAGTTACTCTTGGTGGGTGCAGCAATGGGCCCTGCTGTGAATTATTAGATCAAGAATTGTAATTACATGCCCCTGTTGAACAGGGGCTGAAAAATTGGGCCTTAGGCACTGGTGGCACAACACTACAACCCCTCACAGATACTGTACTTGGAGCACAGCAATGAGCCCTGTTGCAAAGTATTGCTTCAAAAATTGTAATGACACGCCCCTGTTAAACAGGGGCTGAAAAATTGGGCCTTAGGCACTGGTGGCACAACACTCCAACCCCTCACAGATACTGTACTTGGAGCACAGCAATGAGCCCTGTTGCAAAGTATTGCTTCAAAAATTGTAATTACACGCCCCTGTTAAACAGGGGCTGAAAAATTGGGCCTTAGCCACTGGTGGCGGCACCCATAAACAAAAATGATCTTCCAAGCTATCATCATCAATCGTATCATTGAGGACTCGGAGGAGGAGGATAGCCAGTCAACATAACAGCACAGGCACTCAGCATCAGCATCAGTCTTGAAGGGATGTGACATGTTAAAATCAATTAGTCTGTTATATCAGCATCAGGTGTGTGGTAGCTGGTGGTGATCCAAGACTGGTTCATCTTGATGAAAGTCAGTCGATCAACCGAGTCGGTGGACAGGCGCACCCTGTGATCCGTGACAAATCCTCCAGCAGCACTGAATGTGCGTTCCGAAAGAACGCTGGATGCAGGACAGGCCAGTAGCTCAATTGCATACTGTGCAAGCTCTGGCCAGTGATCCATCCTCAAGACCCAGTAAGCCAGAGGATTTTCGGTGGGGAAGGTGTCCAAGTCTGACCTTGCCCCTAGATATTCCTGCACCATGTTTATCAGACGCTGGCGATGGTTGCTGGAACCGATCATACTTTGGGGCTGCGGACTAAAGAATTGTCTGAACGCATCGGTCAGACGGCCACCTTCCCCACCGCTCCTTCTTTGACTGGCCGAAGCCTCAGCAACTCGTTGTCCAGGACCAGGAGTTTGTAACCTCCCAGTCTCTGGGAACGCGTTGCACAGACCTTTCTGCAAGGCCTCCCGGAGTTGTCTCATCCTCTGCTCCCTCTGCGACGGTAACATAAGGTCCGCAACCTTACCCTTGTACCGTGGATCAAGGAGAGTGGCCAGCCAGTAATGGTCCCTCTCCTTGATCCGAAGAATACGAGGATCCTTCCGCAGACTTTGCAGGATCAGGGAGGCCATGCAGCGTAGGTTTGCTGAGGCATTCGGTCCGGAGTCCTCTGGGTCACTAAGGACGACATGATCCGCAGCCACCTCCTCCCAGCCACGTACAAGTCCACTGGTTTCTTGGGACTGTAAATCATCCCTAAAAGACTGCTGCTGATGATGCTGAGTGCCAGCCTCCACCTCCATGCTGACACAATCCTCCTCCTCCTCCTCCTCCTCTTCCTGTGCGATGGGTGGGACAGAAGGAACACTGTCTGGGTAAAGGGGGCCTTGAGAGGCAAGGAAGTCCTCCTCTTCCTGCCTCTGTTCTGCCTCAAGTGCCCTGTCCATTATTCCACGCAGCGTGTGCTCCAACAGGTGGACAAGAGGTACAGTGTCACTGATGCATGCACTGTCACTGCTCACCATCCTCGTGGCCTCCTCAAATGGTGCCAGGACAGTGCATGCATCCCTGATCATGCCCCACTGGCGTGGAGAAAAAAAACCAAGCTCCCCTGACCCTGTCCTGGTGCCGTAGTCGCACAGGTACTCATTGATGGCCCTCTGCTGCGTGTGCAGCCGCTGCAGCATGGCCAACGTTGAGTTCCACCTGGTGGGCATGTCACATATAAGGCGGTTCTTGGGCAGGTTCAACTCCTTTTGCAGCTCAGCCAGGCGAGCACTGGCATTATAAGATCTGCGGAAATGCACACAGACTTTCCTGGCCTGCCTCAGGACATCCTGTAAGCCCGGGTACCTGCCCAAGAACCGCTGCACCACCAGGTTAAGGACGTGAGCCACACAGGGCACATGGGTCAGTTGTCCCTGTCGGAGGGCGGAGAGGAGGTTGGTGCCATTGTCGCAAACCACCATTCCTGGCTTAAGCTGGCGTGGCGTCAACCACCTCTCGGCCTGGCCCTGCAGAGCAGACAGGACCTCTGCCCCAGTGTGGCTTCTGTCCCCCAAACACACCAGCGCAAGCACGGCATGGCATCTTTTTGCCTGCGTACTTGCGTAGCCCCTTGAACGGCTACGGAGCACCGCTGGTTCAGAGGACAAAGCACAGGAAGAGGCCATGGAGGAAGAAGAAGAGGAGGGGGTGGAGGAGAGAGGTGTGTCACAACCAGTAGTAGCATTTTGGAGGCGTGGCGGTGGAACAACCTCCAACACTACTGCACCTTGTCCTGCATCCTTCCCAGCTGCCAAAAGAGTGACCCAATGGGCCGTGAAAGAAAGGTAACGTCCCTGTCCATGCCTGCTGGACCATGAGTCAGCGGTAATATGCACCTTACCGCTGACCGCCCTGTCCAGCGAGGCCAAGACATTGCCTTCCACATGCCGGTAGAGAGCCGGAATAGCCTTCCTTGAGAAAAAGTGGCGTTTGGGAACCTGCCACTGAGGAACCGCACATTGCACAAACTCACGGAAGGGGGCCGAGTCTACCAACTGAAAAGGCAGCAGTTGAAGCGCTAGCAATTTAGCCAAGCTAGCATTCAACCGCTGGGCATGTGGATGGCTGGGAGTGAACTTCTTTCGACGGTCCAGCAGCTGGGGCAGGGAAATTTGCCTGCTAGAATCGGACGTCGGTGTACTGCTAGCAGAGTGGCCGCAAGTACTTGGCTGTGACACACCTAATTCTACACCTTCATTCCTCTCAGTGCATGTTTCAGAGAGGACTGAAGTTATAGTGGGGTTGGAGATCCCAGCTGATGCGGTGCAAGGAGAGGTCCGCTTTGTTCTTTGGTGTGGGTCTTTGAGGTAGGCTTGCCAACGAGCTGCATGGCAGGTCAACATATGTCTGGTCAGGCATGTGGTACCCAAGCGGCTGATGTTTTGGCCACGCGATATACGCTTGAGACATATGTTGCAAACAGCAGCTGTGCGATCTGATGCACTAGCCTCAAAAAAGGCCCACACCAAAGAACTTTTTGAATGACGGGCAGAGGCAGCGCCCTGCACAGGCGGAGCTCTGCGGTGTGATTCCGTCGGTGTACTGCCCTTACGCTGGCCACCAAAGGGCATCCTGCCTCGTTGGAGATGTGCCTCCTCCTCATCCTCCTCCTCCTCCTCTCTCCTATTAGGCACCCACGTGGAGTCAGTGACCTCATCATCCCCTCCCTCCTCATCACTGGAGGCAATCTGGCAGTATGCTGCAGCTGCTGGAACATGACTGCCAGATTGGTGTCCTTCTTGAGCATCCCCTCTGTCTGCTCTCACGCTACTGCCTTCCTGTAGCTGGGTTTCATCATCAGACCCTTCGAAACGCTGGGCATCCTCCTGGAGCATGTACCCAACACTGTGCTCAAACAGTTCGGGGGACTCCTCAGGAGGAGGACATGGTGGGTCTAGGGAAGGAGTGACTGATGATGAGTCTGACATTGATACCAGGGAAGAGGACGCTTTGGCAGCTGCTTTGCCAGTACCCTGAGCCTGGGTGAGAGAGGATGAGGAGGAGGAGGAGGGCTTGGTCATCCACTCTACCAAGTCTTCGGCATGATGTGGCTCAACATGTCCAGCTGCCGAAAAGAAGGACAAGCGTGTCCCATGGCCATGTGCTGACGACAATGCACCGCGTCCACGACCAGCACTGTTGCCCCCAGACACAGAGCCTGCTTGCCCTCTTTTATTGCCTCCTGACTGTCTGCCTCTCTTTGTTTGCCTTCCAGACATTCTAATAGATGGCCTGCAGGGAGATGGGAAAAAAGCAATAAGGGCTACCTTCAGGTGTCCTTCTCTGTCCCTTTACTTAAGGATTTCTAAATATGGTTGAGGATGATTGCTTTCGCACAGAATAGCACAACGACAATTTCCCTGACTGTCCAAAAAACAAGGATTTCAAAGATGGTTGATGAGGAATGCTTTAGCACAGTATAGCACTAGGAGAATTTCCCTCACTGTCCTTCCCTGTCCCTAGAAACAAGGATTAGCACAGTGAAAGAAACTGACACTCTCCCTACCTATAGTTTTCTGTCCCTAGAAAAAATGTTTTTTTAAAGATGGTTGATGATCAATGCTTTAGTACAGTATAGCACAAGGAGAATTTCCCTCACTGTCCTTCCCTGTCCCTAGAAACAAGGATTAGCACAGTGAAAGAAACTGACACTCTCCCTACCTATAGTTTTCTGTCCCTAGAAAAAATGTTTTTTTTAAAGATGGTTGATGATCAATGCTTTAGCACAGTATAGCACAAGGAGAATTTCCCTCACTGTCCTTCCCTGTCCCTAGAAACAAGGATTAGCACAGTGAAAGAAACTGACACTCTCCCTACCTATAGTTTTCTGTCCCTAGAAAAAATGTTTTTTTAAAGATGGTTGATGATCAATGCTTTAGCACAGTATAGCACAAGGAGAATTTCCCTCACTGTCCTTCCCTGTCCCTAGAAACAAGGATTAGCACAGTGAAAGAAACTGACACTCTCCCTACCTATAGTTTTCTGTCCCTAGAAAAAATGTTTTTTTAAAGATGGTTGATGATCAATGCTTTAGCACAGTATAGCACAAGGAGAATTTCCCTCACTGTCCTTCCCTGTCCCTAGAAACAAGGATTAGCACAGTGAAAAAAACTGACACTCTCCCTACCTATAGTTTTCTGTCCCTAGAAAAAATGTTTTTTTAAAGATGGTTGATGATCAATGCTTTAGCACACTATAGCACAAGGAGAATTTCCCTCACTGTCCTTCCCTGTCCCTAGAAACAAGGATTAGCACAGTGAAAGAAACTGACACTCTCCCTACCTATAGTTTTCTGTCCCTAGAAAAAATGTTTTTTTAAAGATGGTTGATGATCAATGCTTTAGCACACTATAGCACAAGGAGAATTTCCCTCACTGTCCTTCCCTGTCCCTAGAAACAAGGATTAGCACAGTGAAAGAAACTGACACTCTCCCTACCTATAGTTTTCTGTCCCTAGAAAAAATGTTTTTTTAAAGATGGTTGATGATCAATGCTTTAGCACAGTATAGCACAAGGAGAATTTCCCTCACTGTCCTTCCCTGTCCCTAGAAACAAGGATTAGCACAGTGAAAGAAACTGACACTCTCCCTACCTATAGTTTTCTGTCCCTAGAAAAAATGTTTTTTTAAAGATGGTTGATGATCAATGCTTTAGCACACTATAGCACAAGGAGAATTTTCCTCACTGTCCTTCCCTGTCCCTAGAAACAAGGATTAGCACAGTGAAAGAAACTGACACTCTCCCTACCTATAGTTTTCTGTCCCTAGAAAAAATGTTTTTTTAAAGATGGTTGATGATCAATGCTTTAGCACAGTATAGCACAAGGAGAATTCCCCTCACTGTCCTTCCCTGTCCCTAGAAACAAGGATTAGCACAGTGAAAGAAACTGACACTCTCCCTACCTATAGTTTTCTGTCACTAGAAAAAATGTTTTTTTAAAGATGGTTGATGATCAATGCTTTAGCACACTATAGCACAAGGAGAATTTCCCTCACTGTCCTTCCCTGTCCCTAGAAACAAGGATTAGCACAGTGAAAGAAACTGACACTCTCCCTACCTATAGTTTTCTGTCCCTAGAAAAAATGTTTTTTTAAAGATGGTTGATGATCAATGCTTTAGCACAGTATAGCACAAGGAGAATTTCCCTCACTGTCCTTCCCTGTCCCTAGAAACAAGGATTAGCACAGTGAAAGAAACTGACACTCTCCCTACCTATAGTTTTCTGTCCCTAGAAAAAATGTTTTTTTAAAGATGGTTGATGATCAATGCTTTAGCACAGTATAGCACAAGGAGAATTTCCCTCACTGTCCTTCCCTGTCCCTAGAAACAAGGATTAGCACAGTGAAAGAAACTGACACTCTCCCTACCTATAGTTTTCTGTCCCTAGAAAAAATGTTTTTTTAAAGATGGTTGATGATCAATGCTTTAGCACAGTATAGCACAAGGAGAATTTCCCTCACTGTCCTTCCCTGTCCCTAGAAACAAGGATTAGCACAGTGAAAGAAACTGACACTCTCCCTACCTATAGTTTTCTGTCCCTAGAAAAAATGTTTTTTTAAAGATGGTTGATGATCAATGCTTTAGCACACTATAGCACAAGGAGAATTTCCCTCACTGTCCTTCGCTGTCCCTAGAAACAAGGATTAGCACAGTAAAACACACTGACACTCTCCCTACCTATAGTTTTCTGTCCCTAGAAAAAATGTTTTTTTAAAGATGGTTGATGATCAATGCTTTAGCACAGTATAGCACAAGGAGAATTTCCCTCACTGTCCTTCCCTGTCCCTAGAAACAAGGATTAGCACAGTGAAAGAAACTGACACTCTCCCTACCTATAGTTTTCTGTCCCTAGAAAAAATGTTTTTTTAAAGATGGTTGATGATCAATGCTTTAGCACACTATAGCACAAGGAGAATTTCCCTCACTGTCCTTCCCTGTCCCTAGAAACAAGGATTAGCACAGTGAAAGAAACTGACACTCTCCCTACCTATAGTTTTCTGTCCCTAGAAAAAATGTTTTTTTAAAGATGGTTGATGATCAATGCTTTAGCACAGTATAGCACAAGGAGAATTTCCCTCACTGTCCTTCCCTGTCCCTAGAAACAAGGATTAGCACAGTGAAAGAAACTGACACTCTCCCTACCTATAGTTTTCTGTCCCTAGAAAAAATGTTTTTTTAAAGATGGTTGATGATCAATGCTTTAGCACACTATAGCACAAGGAGAATTTCCCTCACTGTCCTTCCCTGTCCCTAGAAACAAGGATTAGCACAGTGAAAGAAACTGACACTCTCCCTACCTATAGTTTTCTGTCCCTAGAAAAAATGTTTTTTTAAAGATGGTTGATGATCAATGCTTTAGCACACTATAGCACAAGGAGAATTTCCCTCACTGTCCTTCCCTGTCCCTAGAAACAAGGATTAGCACAGTAAAACACACTGACACTCTCCCTACCTATAGTTTTCTGTCCCTAGAAAAAATGTTTTTTTAAAGATGGTTGATGATCAATGCTTTAGCACACTATAGCACAAGGAGAATTTCCCTCACTGTCCTTCGCTGTCCCTAGAAACAAGGATTAGCACAGTAAAACACACTGACACTCTCCCTACCTATAGTTTTCTGTCCCTAGAAAAAATGTTTTTTGAAAGATGGTTGATGATCAATGCTTTAGCACACTATAGCACAAGGAGAATTTCCCTCACTGTCCTTCCCTGTCCCTAGAAACAAGGATTAGCACAGTAAAACACACTGACACTCTCCCTACCTATAGTTTTCTGTCCCTAGAAAAAATGTTTTTTTAAAGATGGTTGATGATCAATGCTTTAGCACACTATAGCACAAGGAGAATTTCCCTCACTGTCCTTCCCTGTCCCTAGAAACAAGGATTATCACAGTAAAACACACTGACACTCTCCCTACCTATAGTTTTCTGTCCCCAGAAAAAATGATTTTTTAAAGATGGTTGATGATCAATGCTTTAGCACAGTATAGCACAAGGAGAATTTCCCTTACTGTCCTTCCCTGTCCCTAGAAACAAGGATTAGCACAGTAAAACACACTGACACTCTCCCTACCTATCCTTCTCTTTCCCTAAACTAAAGGAATCCAGGTTAAGCAAGAAAAAAAATGTCACTGTCCCTGCCTATGCTTCTCTTTCCCTGCTCCGGAACACACTACAATAGGCCGCCGTGCTGGCGGCCTTTTATAGTGTGGGGCGTGTACTAAACACCCTCAGCAATAATTGGCCACAGGCATCCTGCCTGTGGCCAATCATTGCTCTCCTCGCTGCCGGCGCTGTGATTGGCCAAGCATGCGGGGTCACAGTGCATGCTTGGCCAATCACAGCGCCTGGATGACACTGCGATGGCGTAGTGCATTGTGGGCCGTTCGCATCACTCGAATTAGGCGCGAACGGCCCAAATCGTTCGATCTTCGTCGAACGATCGAACAGCCGATGTTCCAGTCGAACGTATGTTCGACTCGAACACCGAGCTCATCCCTAACCAGTACGTTGCTGGTCCTTGTTGGACTTGTATTGTAATCTTTTTTTTTCATGCAGCCTGTTGGCTGGACGAAAAAAAGAGATTGATTGGTGGGTATGCCCACCATTAGAATACCTCCCTTCCTTCACCCACTTCTAATGATGGGCATACATGCACCATTTATATATGACGAAGCATGGGGGCATCCTCCCGCAAAAGTTATGCCGCGTACACACGGTCTGACTTTTTCACGGGCAAGCCTCCGTCGGAATTTCGACCATATGTACGAGGCATTAGGAGCAAAATTGCTCCTCCGCCCCTGCTGCCCACATGCTTCGGCATGTATTCTCTTATTTTTAACTGTTGTGGTGAAATCACCTCCTACAGCACTGGAGTCGCAGGGATCAGGCCTGTCTCTGCGAACGCTGCAGTTATGTGTGTTGTGCTTTGTAAGTGACAGTGATCAATCGATACTGCACTTGGGTGGCCGGGGCTGGACAGAGGGGCAAAACGCAGGTGCTAGCAGGTATCTGGGCTGATCCCGCTAACACTGCGTTTTTGGGAAGCCTAAACTGCTGGGGACGCTAGTATAGATCTGATCAGATCAGATATTGATCTGTTCAGATACTATACCACTAAGGGAGGTGTATGCTTCACGCATGGGTTTTAGCACTACTGGCACTAACCTGACACTGCCTGGGGTGTGACGCAGACCCTCTCTGACGCTAAAACCTAATTGATATCACCCGCCGGGCGATCAGGGGGTTAAACCTTTATTGGGTTATATACGGCGGGTGCCCTGACACTATAAAAAGCAAACTAACTAACCAGCGTCACCTGTAACACTTATACAGTGATCACTGGTGAAAGGGTTAACTAGGGGCAATCAGGGGGTTAAAACCTTTATTAGGTAATATATGGGGGTACCTGACGCTATATAAAAACCTGACGGTGAACCTAAATAACAAAATAACTAACTGGCTAACCAGTGTCACCAGTGACACTTATACGGTGATCACTGGTGGAAGGGTTAACTCTAGGGGCAATCAGGGGGTTAAAACCTTTATTAGATAATATATGGGGGTACCTGACGCTATAAAAACCTGGCGGCGAACCTAAAAAAAATAACAGACTACCTAGTGGCACCAGCATACCTAATACAGCGATCAAAAAAACGATTGCTTAGTGACACTGGCAAAAGGGGGTAAAAAGGGTTACCTGGGGGGCGATCAAGGGGTTAAACGTTTATTAGGTAATATATGGGGGTACCTGACGCTATAAAAACCTGGCGGCGAACCTAAAAAAATAACTAACTACCTAGCGGCACCAGCATACCTAATACAGCGATCAGAAAAACGATCGCTTAGTGACCCCGGCAAAAGGGGGTGAAAGGGTTACCTGGGGGGCGATCAAGCGGTTAAACCTTTATTAGGTAATATATGGGGGTACCTGACACTATAAAAACCTGGCGGCGAACCTGAAAAAATAACTGACTACCTAGCGACACCAGCATAACGAATACAGCGATCAGAAAAACGATCGCTTAGTGACACTGGCAAAAGGGGGTGAAAGGGTTACCTGGGGGGCGATCAAGGGGTTAAACCTTTATTAGGTAATATATGGGGGCACCCGACGCTATAAAAACCTGGCGGCGAACCTAAAAAAATAACTGACTACCTAGCGGCATCACCGACACTAATACAGCGATCAGAAAAACGATCGCTTAGTGACAGTGGTGCTAGGGGGTGAAAGGGTTACCTGGGGGGCGATCAAGGGGTTAAACCTTTATTAGGGGGGTTAGGGGGCTACCCTGGACCTAAAGGGACCTACACTAACTGCCCTGACACTTTTACAGTTACAAATGTCACTGTTTGCAGTGATCAGTAAATAAATGATCACTGCAATCAGTGACACTGTGACTGGGGGCTGATCTGGGGGTGACTGGGGGGGCGATCGTGTTCCTATGTGTCATTGTAGTGTTTGTGCACTAACCTGACATCTTCTCTCCACGGCGCTCGGTATATGTGAGCGCCACAGGGAGAGATGACATCACTTCCTCTGCCTGTGTTTACATTACACAGGCAGAGGAAGCATCTCATTCGCCGGGAGCGATTGTGAGGGGGTGGCCAGAAACCAATGGCCGCCCCCTCATCACCGATCGCTCCCGGAGTGATACCGACCGCTCACTGTACCGGAGGGGGGTCCGATCGGACCCCCCACCCATACGAAGGCAGTCACGTACAGGTACGTGATTGTGCCTGTCCATGCCATTTTGCCGACGTATATATACAGTGAGCGGTCGTTAAGTGGTTAAGATGTCCATCCTCCCTAAATTCTTGTACTTGTTCCAGGCACTACCAATCAGGATTGCACCCCCACACTTTAAGCAGGTTAATTCCCTTTTTATTAACTTTATATGGGCTAACTCCAGACCCAGGCTACGCAGACACCTTCTGACACTGCCAAAACATCTTGGAGGGGTGGCCCTCCCGGATCTGCGTTACTATTATGGAGCAGTACATCTTGGCAGAATCATAATCTGGAATCGACATAGTAAGTCTAAACTCTGGGTCCAACTAGAACAAGCCCAGACAGAGGTGACGCTGGGGGGAGCCACCTGGTGCTTTGACCGACTACCCCCAGCCCTGACTTCCCACCCAGTCATTTGCACTACCCTTCGAGTAGGGGCGACAAACTTACTCTCAACCCACCTCTCCTCAGGTGAATCCCCGCTTTACCCGGCGTTCCCCCCGGGACTGGAATCAACGGTGTACGTGACACTTGCATCGACGGGGAGAGACCTGGCCTCTCATTTCTTGGAGGGCACTCAGTGGCCCTCTGTTCAAGCCCTGACTAGCGACACCTGACACTTTCGACTTCTGTTTTGGAAGGCGATTCGTCTACATCACTTCCTATATTCGATAGCGAACCCTATCAGTGAGAACTAACAACATTTGAAGAGTACTGCAGGGACAAGGGGACATTACCTCAAGTACTATCCAAAACGTACGCACTACTTAACTCCCCCCCCGACACAACCTGACTTGCCCTTCTTGCAGAAATGGGAAACTGACCTACAGCGCTCGTTCACTGACACCCAAAAACAGACGATAATTCGATTTTCCTTAAAAACATTGATATGCACAAAAATTCACTAACTTAATTATAAGATCTTGACCAGGTGGTACTACACACCTCAGGTATTGCATAGATACTTCCCTACTTCCACAAACATATGTTGGAGATGTCGGACAGATGTGGGAATGCTTCTTCATATCTTCTGGTCCTGCCCCCGATTGCAACACTTTTGGACAACAGTTAGAACTGTCACCCAGAAATTTACCGACCACGTAATCTGTAATGACCCCGCCTTTTTCCTGCTTCACGCCACCTCGATCCCGGCACAGAGCTACAAAAAGTAATTCATACGACATTTACTGAACGCAGCTAAATCCTGCATCCCCCTCAGATGGAAGAAAAGTTCATCCCCCGTCAGTGGGGCTATGGATGTGCAGGGTGGAGGACATCAAACGGTTGGAGGATTTAGTCCTCACTGTCCAAAACAAGCAAGAGAGGCACTCTAAGGCGTGGAGGCTCTGGAACATCTTTATCTTCCCTGATGAAGGATTGGCCCTGCTTAACTCTAAAGCCCTGTACACACGATCGGTTTTACCGGTGAAAACAGTCCGATGGACTTTTTTCATCGGACAAACCGATCGTGTATGGGACCCATCTGTCTTTTTTCGGTTTTAAAAAATAGAACATGTTTTAAATTTTTCTGATGGATCAAAAACTGATAGCAAATTCCGATCGTCTATGGGCAAGTCCATCGGATAAAAAACCCACGCATGCTCAGAATCAAGTCGACTCATTCTCAGAAGCATTTAACTTAATTTTTCTCGGCTCATCAGAGTGTTTTACGTCACCGCGTTTTGGAACGCTCGGTTTTTTGACTGATGGTGTGTAGGCAAGACTGATGGAAGTCAGCTTCATCGGATTTCCGATGGACAAAACCATTGGATTAAAATCCATAGGATATCCGATCGTGTGTACGAGGCTTTAATCTGGCAAGGGGATACAGCCCTGATAGTCGTCACGGCTGGAGACACGCTCATAACCCTGGGTCACCCTATTTTCCCTCTTCCCCTTCACCCCCTTCCTCCCCTCCCGTCTCCCCCCCCCTTTTTTTCCCTCTTTTGGTGTCAATGTTTATATTTTCTATGGGTTTCGCTCCTTTTTTCTCTCTTTTTTTTTCTCATTAATTAATGATCTACGAGAATTGGACAGGGCAATTGAATTCCTGATAGTTGTGACATGGTGATACCCCCTACCTGACGACTCTAGAGTGATGTTAAACATCTGAGGAGGATACTGAACAGATAGTCACGAGTTCTAAGATATTATTCCATGTTGAGTTGTCTACACCAGACAAACGTCCGGCCTTGTCTGAGATAAATGTGTGTGAATTTCTTATGTTACACTCTATTTGTATTGTAATGTTTTTATTTTATGTATGTTTCTATAAAACAATAAAAATTTATATTTGAAAAAAAAAAACCTGGATGAAGCGGTAGGCGCTTTAATGTGTGTAAAAGTCGAGCTAAGTGTAAATGAGCCCTTACACTCTGTGATTCCGTATTGAATGCGACCGCAAGTCTTTGTTTAAAAAACGTTCTTAATAATACTTCATGCCTTTAAACTATAATCTCTCTTTTTCTATAAACATTTGTAAGTATACAGTATGTATGCTGTGTGAATCCAAAATGAAATGATGGCTTTTAAGAAATAAAATACTTGATGGATTGTATTCATTATATATTATAATGATATTATTGGTAAAGCAAAATATAAACATAATGAAAACTAAGATATTCAGTTTAATGTTAATTCCAGTCTAGAGCTAGCTTAAGGGTAGATAATAAGAAATTCATAATACCAAATAATTACCTGCTGCAGTTTGGTCTGTCACCTTGTGTGGGCTGTTTAAACAGCTTAAAGCACCAGACTTGTAATGTGTGAATACATCTTGTCATTTTCAGCATAAAAAGTCACTCTGATGCAATGCTGTCTGTGTGGGTGGGCTGCTGTCAGGACATAGTGTCATAATAGCTCTCTGTTATTCTGTTTAATAGAGAACAATGTTTGTTATTACAGTAAACAAGCTGGTCTGTGTCTCAAGGCTATGTATGCCTTAATCTTCCCTTTTCTGTAGAATACAAGGTAAAGATAGTATTCAAAAAAGCAGTAGAAGAAAGAGTACTATAATAAAAAATACATTTCCTGCATTTAAAGTGATAGTGAGCATTCACTTATTGTCCACACAGGTTAATCGGTGCTGGGTGAACTCTTACATTTTTCAACACTGTCCTTGTACTTTAAACCTCTGGATGGCATGCTACCCAATCCACAATTGACATTACAGAAGCTTAAAGTGTATTTCCACCTTTGTAGCTAAATCGGGATAACACCTACTTTATATTTGTTACATGTCCCGTTCAAACATAGCATAAATAAAAATTAAAAAAAAAAAATATATATATATATATATATATATATATATATATATATATATATATATATATATATAAATATATGTTAAGAAGGACAAACTTGGGACAGGCTTACAGGCTCAACATTGTTCAAAAAACGTTGCAGGTCAGCCATAACACCTCCTCCAGCGAAATATTCAAAAGGTAAGAAATATTTTAAAAAATGATATGCTGTATGAATTGGAGCACATAACAACAATATAGCAGGGTTTTTCGCAAAGTTGATTGCAGAATGGAAATAAACTTTGGGGCTGGTAAATTTCAGAAATGTGAGACGAACAATGAGACAAACCAAACAATTGCATAAAACTGGTGCAAATATATCTGATCAGTCTGTAGGCAGGTGCAGTTTATCTTCCCCTCTGTAGGTGGCGCTGTTAGGGTCCCCAGAGAGTCCCCCCACTTACACCAGGGTCCCCAGAGAGCCCCTCCTTACATCAGGGTCACCATAGAGAGGATGATGTAATTTCTCTGCTGTCTGCGGCTGCACAGTGAGGGCGGAACAGCAGGGCAGGCGGTGAGAGATGATGTCATCATCTCTCTGCTCTCTCACCCGCCTGGCTCTCCCGTGCTGCCTGACACACAGCTGTGGAGAGGCCACGGCCCGGTAGTGGGACGCAGCCCTGTGGTTGGGGACCCCTGGGACTCTGGGATATGGGCCTCACCCCCTAGCGATGCCACTGGCTGTCACTGAAACCAGCCCACTGGGCCATCGGTCCACTGGGAAACTCCCAGTAGTCCCAATGGCCAGTACATGCCTGGTGTTGGGAGAATGTTGGAAGATGACAAGAGTCATTTGTAGGGCAAGGCAGGCTGAAGAGCAAGCAGCTCTTAATATATAGAGAATGTAAGAATCACCTTCGTGGAGTTTCTGATGGGTACAGACCCTCTAGTACAGGCTCCTCCCTCAAGCCTCGCCCCTAAATACAGACCCCTCCAGTACAGTCTCTTCTTCTACAGTGTAGATCCCCTTACCAAGAGGTTCAAAGGGAGGGTAGTCCCCCTATTGGCTGTTTCATGTGACCGGAGCTTAGGTGGAGCCTTGCCCTGAATCTTAACTGCCCTTGTCAGAACGGCAGAAGCTGAGCTGAAATACACTTCTGCCTAACAGCAATACAAAAAAATTAAAATGTAGGACAGCTGGCACCCCCAAAGTGCCAGTATTCAGTGTACACTGCACCCCATAGGTACACCACTGTACATAACCATCATACCTACAGGAACTTACAGGAGTAGAGCATTCCATTCCAACTCCATTAGTATGGAGTTTCTCTACCTCTTTAATTTGTGGCAATAACAGCCTTCATACGCCTTCATACTTCCATGAAGGGTCTCCACAAACTTTTTGAGTGTGTCTGTGGGAATCTTTGGCCATTCAACCAGAAAAGCATTTGTAAGGACAGCCATTGATGTTGAACAAGAAAGTGTGGCTTACAACTGGAGTTCAAATCTATCCCAAATGTGTTCATATGCTAGAACAGGAAAAGGAAATTGAAAATGTTCAAAAATGTTGTCATGGATATGCAGTAGTGTTTGTCTGTCAGCTTACCTTCCTTCCCATGTGTTCATCTTAGAGGCCTGAGCCCTTTCACCTGGCTTCCTTTATAATCTCCTCCCAGCCTGACTCCACCCCAGGCCCTATCACTGAACACTATATTAACCTGTGCACTGCAAGCCTGCTTTGCTGATCAACGTGTTTGTTAGGCATTGTGTGTTTGGGTTCCTGCCTGCCGTGTGCTACGTCTGTCTCTCTGTTACGTTATTGGCTTGTCCCCGACTATCCCTGTCCCCGACTACGACCTTCAGCTTGTTATTCGGATCTCTCTCATCTTGTGCTGCTGCTTCCCCTCTTTTCCCCTTATCCTACGGGGCGTGAGCTAGGAAACTCCAGGGGCCGCGACCTGGTCCCAGCCTGCAGCTAACATCCTCACCACTAGAGGCCCTGGAGAAGACCAGCTGGGTCTTAGACTCCGCGCCCTGGGGAATCTTGGCTCTAGCTTCCGTTTGGATCCCGGTTGTGCTCCTCTGGTCCCACTTTCCACAACCACCCAGTTTCCTATCCGCAGAAGCCAGCCATAGGGTTCACTACCTCGCGGTGCACTCCTGTCCCCCTACGGTGTGCATCTGTCACCTGGCCACAGGTGACCCTGACAGTTTGATCAGCCATGAACCCGGCTGACATCCCGTTACCCGTGGATGATCCGTTGCAGGGCATAGTTTGCAGACTTGAAACCCAGGAATCGAATCAGACTCAGGTGATGCGATTCCTCCAGGATCTGGCTTCTCGCTTTGAGCAGCTTCAGGCCTCCTTGGGAACCCTGAATCCGCAACCTCAAATACAACCAGCGGCTGCACCTATTGCACCAGTCGCAGCCACACACTCACTACAACTGCCAGCTCCGTCCCGTTTCTCTGGGGACTCCAAGGCTTGCAGGGGGTTCCTTAGTCAATGCACAATTCATTTTGAGCTCCAGCCCCAAAACTTCCTGTCTGATCGGGCTAAGGTAGCCTATATCATTTCCCTCCTCTCTGGTGAAGCTTTAGCCTGGGCAGCCCCTCTGTGGGAACTGAATGATCCAGTGGTTTCTAGCCTGTCTGGCTTCTTGAAACTTTTTCGGAATATCTTCGAAGAACCGGCTCGTGTCTCTTCAGCGGCCAGCGGCCAGCGCCCTTTTACGTCTCCGCCAAGAGTCTGCTTCTGTGGGACAGTATGCCCTTCATTTCCGCATACTGTCGGCTGAGTTGAGCTGGAACAATGAGGCCTTAGTCGCAACCTTTTTGCATGGCCTGTCTGATAGAGTGAAGGATGAATTAGCAGGAAGAACCATCCCCACTGATCTGGCCGGCGTTATCTCCTTGTGTAACCAGATCGATATTCGCTTTCAGGAGAGGACCTTAGAAAAGCAACGCCAGCACTCCTTGGTTCTTAGTCAGCCTGAGCTCCCCTCTCTTCGACCCGTAGAGCATCTCCTACCAGCTGAGGTACCCACGCAGTTGGGTCGGACCAGGCTATCCCCCGAGGAACGTGCTAGGCGCAGAACTCTTGGTCTGTGTCTTTACTGTGGGGGCAAAGGTCATTTTCGTGACACTTGCTCTCTTTGTCCAGAAAAACGTCCGGGTCCACTTCATCTGGAAAGTGGAGTATTGGACCCAGAAATATCACCTTCCCCTTCTCGTCTTCTGCTTTCTGTGTTCCTTCATGTTGGTGCTTCTTCTCATTCGGTCTCAGCATATCTGGATTCCGGAGCCGCTGGTAATTTCATGGAATGGGAAATCGCATTGTCCATGAGACTTACTCTTTTGCCCCTCACCACGCCATTGGTGGTCTTGGCGATTGATGGTACTGTTCTCCCAGGGGGACCTATCCGCTTCCAGACCCTCCCTGTTAAGATGTCGGTAGGGACACTCCACCAGGAGTGGATATCCTTCCTTATCTTACCCAAGGCCTCAACGCCTATAATTTTGGGTCTCCCATGGTTACAGCTCCATTCTCCTCATGTGGACTGGACTACTGGACAGATCCTGGCTTGGGGTCCCTCCTGTTCCTCGTCCTGCCTACCCAAGGTTGCCCCCTGTGAATCTGAGCCGGTCATTCATTCCGGGTTGCATAACCATTTACATTTCTCTGTCCCTAACCACCCTTGGACGCACAGCCAGGCTAGCTTGTCTACAAGTCCTGCAGTCGCTACGTCTTGCGATGCGATTCAGGTAGTCGCTACACCTGACTCAGCTATTCACTCTGCCTCTGTACTAGTTATGCCAGTCCAGCCCATGCCCAGTGAGCCTCCTACTTTTTCTTGTTCGGGACATTCTGCTTGTCCTTCAGCCATTCAGCTTGACTCCGGCGACATGTCACCTTCTAACCAACCTGACTTCAGGGTTCCACTGACATCTGCCCAGTCTGATGGTCCTGTGCAAGATGACCAGTTCCCCTTTAAGGGTCTAGGGGACCCTCCTCAGATTCCTGTTGATCCTCTCATGCCCTTGCTTATTCCTAGAGAGCCTTTAGTCCTCAATAGATCTTCTTGTCATCTCCCTACCTCGTTTTCGGTCTCTGAGGATAATCTTAAGTACGAGGTTAGACAAGTTCTGGATTCTCGGCTCTGCAGAGGCATTCTTCAGTACCTTGTGCATTGGAGAGGTTTTGGTCCTGAGGAGGCGTCTTGGATCGCTGCATCTGATGTCGCTGCACCTCATCTGTTGAGAAGGTTTCATCAGAGATTTCCCTTTAAGCCTGGGTCCAGGCGGGGGAGGGCCCATAAGAGGGAGGGTACTGTCATGGATATGCAGTAGTGTTTGTCTGTCAGCTTACCTTCCTTCCCATGTGTTCATCTTAGAGGCCTGAGCCCTTTCACCTGGCTTCCTTTATAATCTCCTCCCAGCCAGACTCCACCCCAGGCCCTATCACTGAACACTATATTAACCTGTGCACTGCAAGCCTGCTTTGCTGATCAACGTGTTTGTTAGGCATTGTGTGTTTGGGTTCCTGCCTGCCGTGTGCTACGTCTGTCTCTCTGTTACGTTATTGGCTTGTCCCCGACTATCCCTGTCTGCTCGTGACCCTTGACCTTCGGCTCGTTCTTCGTTATCCTTGTCTGCTTGTGGCCCCTGACCTTCAGCTTGTTATTCGGATCTCTCTCATCTTGTGCTGCTGCTTCCCCTCTTTTCCCCTTATCCTACGGGGCGTGAGCTAGGAAACTCCAGGGGCCGCGACCTGGTCCCAGCCTGCAGCTAACATCCTCACCACTAGAGGCCCTGGAGAAGACCAGCTGGGTCTTAGACTCCGCGCCCTGGGGAATCTTGGCTCTAGCTTCCGTTTGGATCCCGGTTGTGCTCCTCTGGTCCCGCTTTCCACAACCACCCAGTTTCCTATCCGCAGAAGCCAGCCATAGGGTTCACTACCTCGCGGTGCACTCCTGTCCCCCTACGGTGTGCATCTGTCACCTGGCCACAGGTGACCCTGACAAATGTCTTAGACAACTGGCTGTTACAGCTGAAGGGGGAAGGGCAACTCAACTCTATATTAACCACTTGCCGCCCGCCCTATAACGGATTGAAGGCGGAAAAGTGGTTTCAAAATCCTGACTGGATGTCATATGACGTGATCAGGATTTTGAGCCGCTGCGCGCCCCCGGGGGCGCGCATTGCGGTGATCATTGTTGCAGGGTGTCAGTCTGACACCCCGCAACACCGATCTAGGTAAAGAGTCTTCGACGGAGACTCTTTACCACGTGATCAGCCGTGTCCAATCACGGCTGATCACGATGTAAACATGAAAAGCCGGTCATCGTCTTTTCCTCACTCGCGTCTGTCAGACGCGAGTAGAGGAGAGCCGATCGGCTGCTCCTCTGACAGGGCGGGTTTGTGCTGATCGATTATCAGCGCAGCCCCCCCCGAGGATGCCCACACTGGACCACCAGGGATGCCACTGGACCACCAGGGATACCACCAGGGATGCCCACCACCAGGTATGCCTCCCTAGAACACCAGGGATGCCATTCAGTGCTTCTAATGGATGCCAATCAGTGCCCACAATGGATGCCAATCAGTGCCCACAATGGGCATCACTGATTGGCAGGCATTTTTGTTTGGCACTGATTGGCATCCATTAGTAACACATTACAGTACAGTGCCTATCAGTGCCCATCCATGCCACCTATCAGTGCCCATCCATGCCCATCCGTGCCACCTATCAGTGCCCATCCATGCTGCCTATCTGTGCCCATCGGTGCTGCCTATCTGTGCCCATCCGTGCCGCCTATCTGTGCCCATCCGTGCCGTCTACCGGTGCCCATCCGTGCCGCTTACCGGTGCCCATCCGTGCTGCCTATCGGTGCCCATCCGTGCTGCCTTATCGGTGCCCATCAGTGCCGCCTTATCAGTGCCTGTCAGTGCAGCCCCATCAGTGCCCATCAGTGAAGGAGAAAACATACTTATTTACAAAGTTTTGTAACTGAAACAAAAAAAAATATGTTTTTTTTTCAAAATTTTCGGTCTTTTTTTAATTTTTTTAGCAGAAAATAAAATCGCAGAGGTGATCAAATACCACCAAAAGAAAGCTCTATTTGTGGGAACAAAATGATAAAAATTTAGTTTGGATACAGTGTAGCACAACCGCGCAATTGTCATTCAAAGTGCAACAGCAAAGAAAGCTTAAAATTTGGTCTGGGCAGGAAGCTGTATAAGTGCCCAGTATGGAAGTGGTTAACGCCCATTGATTTGGAATAGAATGTCTTACAAGTTCTTGTACACAACAGGAGTGGTGGTCAGTTGTGCCAATACTTTTGTTTATATAGTGTACATACATTGGTCCATGTAAATTTTGCCTGTCAGAAACTTTTCCTGTGTTGAAGGCTGACATTTGTGCACACATGTCTGAACCATGGTTTTCATTAAAGTGGTTGTAAAGGTTTGCATTTTTTTAAAATAACAAACATGTCATTCTAACCTCCACTGTGCAGCTTGTTTTGCACAGAGTAACCCCGAACTGCATTTCTGGGGTCCCTCTGCGTCTCTCTCGGCTCCTCCCCGCCTCAAATAACCCCCTCTGGAAAGCGCTCTCCCGAGGGGGTTACCTTGCAGGCGCACTCCCGAGTCCTGTATTCAGCATCCATAGCCGCCGAGTACAGGACTCGGCCCCTGCCCCCGGCGCCCGCGTCATTGGATTTGATTGACAGCAGCGCAAGCCAATGGCTGCGCTGCTATCAATCTATCCAATGAAGAGCCGAGAAGCCCGGGCAAAGGAAGAGCGCTTTCACGACGCGGGACTTTCCAGGGGTCAGGTAAGTAAAACGGGGGGCTGGGGGGGGCGGTAATGGTAATATGTTTTTTCTCCTTAATGCATAGGATGCATTAGGGGAAAAAACATGAGCCTTTACAACCCCTTTAATTATGTTTGTTTTGGAAGGATGTATTAACATTTTATATTTGGCTTCTCACAACCAGTTAGGAGTTAACAATTTATTCAAACTGCTTGATGTGTTCTTTTTTGCAACACAATGCATGACCAGGCCAACACTTATGTAGCCCAAAATCGTATTTACAGCCAACGAGACACAGGTTACTAGTCTACACTCCACAAGACAATCAGAGATAATTTATTTTTCATGTTTCTCCCTCCATAAAATTGAGGGCCAGTCTGCTGTTAGTACGTGAGGCAAGTGTTGATATATTTATATACATCAAAACATAGGGGGTTATTTACTATAAGTGCAAACTACATGTGCAAAGTGCACTTGACATTGCACTAAAAGTGCACTTGGAAGTGCAGTCGCTGTAAATCTGAGGGGTTGATCTGAAATGAGGGGAAGCTCTGCTGATTTTATTATCCAATCATGTGCAAGCTAAAATGCTGTTTTTTTTATTTTCCTTGCATGTCCCCCTCGGATCTACAGCGACTGCACTTCCAAGTGCACTTTCGGTGCAATTTTAAATGCACTTTGCACTTGTAGTTTGCACTTGTAGTGCAAGGTGGATTTGCCTTTAGTAAATAACCCCCATAGTCTCTACAACTGATTTCCTAAACACGCTCCACAATATAGAGCAATTCATACCAAATACACTTCTAGTGACTATGGATGTAAAAGCTTTGTACAGCATCATTCCTCACAAGGATGGGATTGCTGCATGTCACAGATTATTTTATTCCTCACCAGGCCACTAATTCAATACTAAGGATGTGGATGTCATACAGATCATTGAATTCATGGGATTGCATGCTGCAATATTCCAAACAAAAAACAAACACACCAAAAGAATGCAGTAAACATGGCCGCGGCACTTTATTGGTTTTAATAATTAACAAAATGTATTTATAATAATCTTTCAAAATATACATTTGATGCAATAAATCTGCTCAATCCTCATGACTCAAGCATAAATAATCAAAATTATTTAACAACAGTTCCCCTTGAAACACGGTGACAAACCTCTTAACGGGCCAGTGATGAAGGGTAGGAGGGAGGGAAGCTTGTAGGGTGGCTGCCGATCACTCTGAGGGAAGACTGCTGAGAGAAAGCCCCTTTTATAGGGAATTCCAAGATTCCGGAAAGTCCTGGAAAAAACTAGAAGTTTTTTTAAAACGGCAATAAAAATAATATAGTACAACTGAGGCAGAAGTTGTTGCCGCCTTAAGCATTAGAAAGCACACTTTAAGGGGCAATATAAAATACATTAATGCTGAGGCAAAATGCTGTTGCCATTTTAAGCAATAGGAAAGCAGCCACAAGCCGATGAAAAGTGGGCCCAAATGAATTGAGCCTCCTTTTCCCATGGAATTGCAGCCTGCAATATTCCAAATAAAAAACAAAAGAATGGAGTAAACATGGCCACGGCACTTTATTGGTTTTAATAATTAACACAATTTATTTATAATAATCTTTCAAGATATGCATTTGAAGCAATAAATCTGCTCAGTCCTCATGACTCAAGCATAAATTAATCAAAATTATTAAACAGTCCCCCACCTAGCCGGGACTTGCTCTGCAATAAAAGGACTGGCTTACCCCAAAACCGTGGCAATTTCTATGCAGGATTGTAACCATGAATTAAGAATATCAAGACCAATTTCAGACAGATTGATACCATCCTGTCTATACAGGCCTGGAATACCTCCTTCCAATTCAAAATGCAGAAAGGAGAAACCATTGATGATAGGCATGAATTTTTCAATGGACCTGTTAATTTGTTTCCTGATCTTCTCCAAGGGTTTTAAATCAGGAGAATACCAGGTCAATCAGGGAATAATTTCTGAAAAAATAATAGTAGTCTAGCGCACTCACTCCAGACATTACCTGCCTTTTTCTTTTACTTGGCTCCTCTGCAGGAAAGAATGAGGCAAACCGCACTAGCAGCCCGTACCCTCCTGGATCTGGAGGTTGAGCGGTGTTAGTTTTTCAGGCCTGCGGCTAGTGTTAGAATCCTCCCGAGCTGATCTCGTCTCTGCATTAGCAAGAGACAAGTCCTTAATTCTCCCCAGTAAAGTAACTGTCCACACCAACTGAAAGTCCAACCTTAGTATTTATTTCACCATGGATAACAAATAGTCTCTATGAGAGCAGACAGGTTGACACGAGACACAGGTCAGATAAGGTGGGAGGAGGTCCAGGCACAAACTCAATCTAGGCTTCTCTTACTGTTCTGCTTTCATGAACAGGCTTGGGCGCACGGTCTCTGCCACAGACCGGGTGAATATGAAAAGTCACTGCCACTGACTTGTTGAAGTTGGTCACTGCCACTGACCTGGTGAATAGGGCCTTGCCCTATTTGGTCACTGCCACTAACCTGGTGTGCGTAGAGTCACTGCCATTATGACCTACAGAACATGCACTTCCTTCTTCAAGAAACTTGGCCCTTGTTAAGGAGAAGAACCTCCCTCTGGAGAGTTACCAGAGGCCCCCACTGTCACCACGACTCTGCGCTGGGTCTTCAGAAGGGGTCACCTCCCTGGCCTCCTCGATCCTGGATACGGGTCCCCTCGCAAGGCGGCACCCTGGGAGCCCTCAATCCCAGGCGGAACCCAGCCGAATGCCGCTGGGCTCCAGGCCTCAAAAATAGTACCTCACCCCAGACTGAAGGTGTCTGGGATGAAACAGGAACTCGGCCTCCGGCACACGCTCCACCCAGGCCGAAGGTGCCTGGGCGCGACCCCTATGGAAGATGGCAGTGCCTTTTTATACCCTCTCCTGACAGGCACAGCAGGTTCCCCGCCCCGCCGTACTGCTGCCGAGAGGGGACAAGAAAAGGCACAACCTTGTATCAGTGGTTCAACCCTGGCCCACGGCAACAGCGCCACCTATAGGCCACAGGGAACAGCACACCAACACTATCTCCCAAGGACAGAAACCTAACAATTAGTGTATCTGAGCCATACTACTACTCAGATACTCCCCTTAAATATAGCACCCCGCTACAGTAGTATCAGGAAATGCAATTTTAAAATGCTGTAGGTCATGCTTTATCATAAATAATAGATCCAGAGTTTTAATTCTACCTAAATCATTCCCCCCAAGTGTATCACTAAGATAGATGGGAGAGGCCAATACTGAAACAACTGAGACAAATGAAAATACAAATTACACCACTGAAGACCCCTTATTCCCTTCCAAAAAAAATGAAAATGGTTAGGATTCAGGCCAAGATTTTCAGTATAGCATCACTGGGATGCTCTCTTACGAGCCGAGTAAAATAAAGGAGTGATCAATAATCCAAATGAAATTTTTGTTACGTAAAAAATCAAAGAGACAAGTTAGGGCGAATATACAGATTACATCTCTGAGAATCCCATCTCCCCAGCTTTTTTATAATTAAATCTGCAAGGCCCATTCTAGCAGCTTCAGTAGCTGCGCCTATGCGAAAATAATGGGATGAAAATTTTAAACCCTGAAGGCCTAATTTAGCCAAACATTTTCTGAAAACAAAATTTAACTGATAGTTTGTCACCGAAGAGGAATCTTCATGAATTAAAAAATGATCCGTACCAGAGGTCTGGATTGAATAAAATCAGAGATCAAGTTAACAGGGCAGATATCAGGATCAGCACAAGCTTGAAGATTGAGCCAACGACCTTTTCGCAGCTGGTCAGTTTTGAATTTTTTGATCAGAATATTGACACTAAAAGAACTATATCGCTAAAACCCAATCCTGACCCACCTTTTTTGTTATTTGGTACTAATTCTGATATCCTTAATGCTGCAAAGAAGGCCACAACAAAAGTAGGTTTAAATAACAAGGTTTCATAAGAAGAGAAGCAAACAAAATGAGTAGATGAGCAAAGTTTTTGCAAAATATCCATAGAAATGGGGCGTCAGCCACAAAGCATGCCGTTCTATATCCTTTGAGTGCTTGTTTAACCTCCCTGGCGGTATTCCCGAGTTGGGCTCGGGGGGGAAATTTCAGCACCAAAAGCGGTAACCCTGAGCCAGACTCGGGATTGCATCGCATCGCAGTAATCCAGGCAGAGTTACTTACCTTGTCCCCTGGATCCTGCGATGCCTCCCCGCTGTGTGATCGAGCTGTCTCCTCGCTCGATTCACACACTGCCGAGTGTTCCGTTACGACGCATGGGGACGGAAATCGGCGCCAAATTCAAAAAAGTTAAAACACAGTACACATACAGTACACTGTAATCATACAGATTACAGTACTGTATAAAATAATTACACACCCCCTTTGTCCCTAGTGGTCTGCCCAGTGTCCTGCATGCACTTTTATATAATAAAAACAGTTCTTTCTGCCTGGAAACTGGAGATTGTCCATAGCAACTAAAAAGTGTCCCTTTATATCAAAAGTGGTTATAGACCAGCTAGAAAACAGTGATAATAAATTAGAATCACTCGCAAGAATGGAGCGACAGCGATTTGTGGGGAAATTCGTCATCAAACACTAAAAAACACTTTTATTATTTTATATTATTATTTGTTATAATTATTTTATAGTTATTTATTATATTATAATTTATGATTTTGTTTTTTGAACTTTATCATACCTGGGATGTCTACTAGACTCTGGTTTGGACAGATTTAAGTGAGTTATACCTAAGAATTACAGGCCTACAATATAAAACGCCAAATTTCCATGCAGAATAATGGTACCGCTTTCAGCACCTAAAATCTGACAGAATCATACTGCCAGGGAGGTTAATGGAGAAATAGCTGCTACAAGCAGGAAATTGACAAAGTCTGAAGAAAAATTTAATTCCTGCTAGAGTTTTTACAACCTTACTATTAGATAAATTTTGCTGCATTAAAGAACATAGAAAGGCTAAAACTGTGTGCTCAGATGGTGAAATTGGATCAAAAGCACACATCATATTAAAAGACAACCATTTCTCCCATGCGACTGAGCATTCAGTCCATGTATTGACTGCTATAGAACTTTGTATTGCCTTGCTGACAATGGTCATATTAAGTCCCAAAGATGTTCCGGGCATACAACACCCTCCAGATCTGCACTTGGGAGCAGCTGCCTGAACCACAAAATCTGTAAGTGAGACAGAGCATCTGCCATGTTGTTGAATCTTCCATGGATAAACTTTGCTTTTACCCAAATGTTACATTTTAGACAAAGAAAAACAAAGTAACGCAATAATTTCATGACAAAGACTGATTTGGAAACTAAACACATCATTGCAAAGTTAACGCCTTTATTATCTGATTGCACAATAATGCGCTTGTTAGCAAATTAATGACCCCAAAGCTACAATGATTGGAAATAACTCCAATAGCACAATACACTTTGTAGCTTTTTTAACTTTCCAGGAATGGGGCCAGACGCCACAACACAAGTGTGTTTTAAAGATTGCTGTGAAGCCCTTGGACCCCGCTGTGTCCATATAAAGTTGCAATTCTGAGTCAAAAACAAAATCTGTTTGAAAATAGGACCCACCATTGTAGTCATCAAGGAACAGTGACCAGATGATCAGATCTTCTCTAAGATCCTGTGTCATCCGGACATGCGAAAAAGGTGGCTTCAATCCAGAAGAGGCCAGGAAAAGTTCTCTTAATAAAACTTTTTTCCGCCAAAGAAAAAACTGAATAGAAGACTTAAGTCTCTCCATTTTAACTTCAGATAGTCTGTATTCCATTAAAGAGGTGTCAATAGTTATTCCCAAAAACACTAATGAAGTAGTGGGAAAAACTGTTTGATAGAGCAGAGGCATGTTTTGCTGCTCGCCTGTCTCTCCCTCCTTGTGCCTCCCCCTTAGACTGCCTGACTGTGAGTGGGATTTCCTGTTACGAACGTGGCTTAACTGCATATGCGCAGTCATCATTGTCACCGTTCTAAGGGAGTGAGGAGTTTCCAAAATGGTCACGGCTGTCTCACACGTGCGCGGTACGTCATGGCTAGCTTGCAGTAAGCGTGTCTATCACGAGATCTCAGTGTAGGGGACGAGGGGAAGGTTTAGGGGGAGCAGCAAATGGTCATCCGTATCCCTGTGGCAACGTCAGATGCCGCAGGGAAGGAGAGGGTATTTAAACACCCCAGTGGCAGCGGTGATGCTGTTGCACCCACTCGCTGTGTTTGCTCCCTGCAGGAGGATTTATTTCTATGAAGGGTAAGCTGTTTCTATGGAAAATTGATTCTCTTAAGGTAAATGGATATGAGATTTGAGCCAAGTTCTATTTTTTTCAATTTCTTTATTTTTCACTTTTTCAATTATACAGGGAACCAAATCACATTGACATATACAAAAATAGAGTAGATAAATCAGTCTCGTACAAACTAAACATATCCTCCTACACTTCATATTACTGTAGATAAATTGATACATTGAGCCAAGTTCTAACTAAATATATTATCTTTAGGAGCTTTGCTTCTAGCATATGGCTTTTTGATTATTGGTCTGGATCTGGTCTGTCATAGGGAAAGGGAAAAACTTTATTTTTACATCCAAAGATTAGCTAACATAGGTAAGACAAATTTAATTTGCTACGCTCCTCTAAAAGAGTGTGATTATGGATAGAGTTATTCATGATTACGGTATATTGTATGCCCCTTTAGGTTTCATCGTCTTTATTGAGCTATATTTGTTTTTTTTATGAGGTTTTCCCTCTAAGATGCAATTTCATTCCACCTGGCTTCCTATTGATACAGGGTAGGTGGAAGTGGATTAATCAGGTCTTATTTTGTATCATGTATTTTCTCCAAGTTTAAACCATGATATCTTTCTGCAATTAAGGGGTATATCCCTTCTGTGATATACTGATGCTTTGCTAGAACTGTTTTCTCAGGGGTCTTGACGGTCCTTTGGAGTGGTGCTTGTACTTGGGGTGAGGATTCAATCGTCAGATGATCCATGTAAATGAGTGTATATATATTTTGTATAACCTTAGACCTTTATGGTCTCTATAAATTAATTGTTTAAAAACCTTTCTGTTGATTAAATATATTTAATATTTTTTCCGGCTTATTTATAGTGATACTGTACATAATGTTTACAATAAACTCCTGAAGAAGCCAGTTTGATGGTGAAACATGTAGAGCTGCAAATCCTTTGTATGTTGTTTTTACCATTTTTAATGTTTATGCAATAACATTTTGGGATAATTTTAATTGTGTGTTAAATAGACTAATTTTGCACTATTAAACTCCCATTCCTCTATTTCTCTATGCAATGAAATAGCACAGTTCCTCTAGTATTTTATGTCTCCAAGTTTGGGGTTGCTTGGAAGATAAGAGAAAGATAATCAAAGAGCTGCAACCCATCATAACAGAGGGTGAAATATTACAACAACCCCTAATGCTGGCTTACAGGTAACCACCAACCTGAGACATAAATAATAAGCAAAAAACTTCATTCTGACTACAGGGATGCACACGAGAGTACAAAACCTTGCAATGGAAAACACTTAAAATGGTGCATCCAAGGATGTTATATCGCTGAAACAGGACAATATTTACAAAAAAGAATGAATATACGCAGACACACCATAAAGGAACATATGTGGACCTCCATTTCTAAATCCCTTTTCAATATTTTTAGGACCATTCTCACATCTGTGACTCTTGCCCACTCCTTTTCTTATCAACCATCACAGTTAAATTTCCATTGCTGTGTTTGTGTTTTTTCTCGGAGTTTGTCATAATTAAAATTTTGCTCAAAATCTGTGTAGCAGTACTGCTTGGACTGAGAAGAAGGAAACGCCCTTAAAACTTGCCCTGAAAATTTAAGTGCTAGTAGAAAAAAAAATTAAAAACAAAGTCATGAAGCCGAAGCAACTGTTTTGTAAAAGCAGAAAGGAACAATTTTAAAATATTTAACACCAAAAGCACAAAGAATCACCTCATGCACTTTAGTATCTCTAATATAGGCAAATAGGCTGTTTGCAAGGGAAGTTGCCCCAGAGCTTAGTTAATGTGGTGAATTTTCACTTTGCAAAAAGTAATTTTGCTTGTACAAGATTAGATAATAGAAGTCAGCAGAGTTTCACCTTATTCACTAAGCCCTGGGGCAATTTCCCGTGCAAAGTGAAATGCCTATTTGTCTTTAGTAAATCAACCCCACAGACTACAATTGAACACACTGGCTCTGACATTGAAGCCAAGAAAGTGTTTCTCCTGGTAATTCAATGCCATTTTTTTTTAGTTTATCGAAAGAAATTACAAGAGATGCCACTGCATAGCTGCCAATGATAGATTCAATGACAGAAAAAGATATGGAGATGGAAGTCTGGGAAAGTACCAGAAGTGTTCTTACTGGACAAAATTCTGAGAGATTTTCATGCATTTCATGGCCCTCAACCAGTGGCTCACTTTAGATTTCCAAAAGGTCAAAGCAAGAGAAAACATGACTGCAAGCATTATAGATGCAATCTTCACAATGGTGAATTAACAAAAAACAATACATCATGTAGTCAGAGAGCAAAGATGCTTGGTAATTTTATTAAAACTGCATAAAATTAAAGCTGCTTACATAAAAAAACTGTTGGTTTGGTAATACAAAGCCAGATAAAGCCACGTGGGAGGTGGTGAAACTAGTAGAGGTGGAGCCTGGCGGTGGACTACTAAAGCAACTGAGTGAGACTGTTCTGTTATTATTATCAATGCTTTTACATTTTTAAATAAATGTGAGTTTATTGCTAGCTGGGGTGGAGAGGTTTATTTTTAATCCCTCGGATACTGCACTATAGGAGGCACTTTTTTCTAGTTTTTTCCATGTATTTCTGAACTTACTGGTTGCAAATGTGGATTAAAGTTTGAAGCAGCACAGTGGAAGGAACGCATACCAGTCATAGATTGCCTTTTATTCCTTGAGCCATCAATGATTACTGACGATTCCTTGGAGGGAGTGTGTGCACAGGGTGCAAGGCATGTTTGACCCCTTGCAGGGTCGTGTAAAGGAGGTGAGCGAGCATTGCATGAGGTGGTGGGAGCACTCTGGATATGGAAGTTGTTTGAAGAAACATCACACAAGCTTTTGCACACCAGCGGAAGAACCTTTTTATTTCTTTATTTGATTATTGGACTTTCTTATTATATTATCGCACAATCAGTGTTTCTTTTCACAATTGTTCACAGTTTTTACCTTTATAGCGCTGCCACACTTTTATCTTAAAAGCTATGGGGAAGCCGCCTGGCTCTTGGCGTGCGTTCCACCTGGACTGGAAATGTCACACCGGAAGTTTCGCTTTGTAATTTCTGGACCAGGTGGAACGCAGTTTTAATAAAATTACCTAGCGATTTTTACACTATAAGATGACTTCTCTCCTTCTACCTCTTTTAAACCCTCTTGCCATTTTAGTCATTGTGATATGAATCCAAGTACTAAATAGGAAAGGATATCCATGGAAGATGCCATCTAGGAGATCTGAATAGGTCCTGAGGTGACCACAAAAGCGCAGTTGACTTATCTTGTTATACAACAAGGGGGTCTTTAGATTCCAGTGTGGATTGTTTCACATGAGCACAAGGTGGAATATTATTAAGAGGGACCTTTTGGTGTTGAGACACAAGCACTTTTCTTCACTTCTTATGTACCTTTTTGCCTGGATTACACAGAAGTTTCACAAAATTTCTTTGCACTGAGCACATATGTTATAATTTTATGTTTTTCATATTGGATATTGGTTGGATTGAAAGAACCTAGCAAGAAATGTGGCTAACCATGATGAGACAGACTCCCACTGTAGAGCATTGCCTAAATGGAAAGACCTGGAGACAAGACTCAGGTTAAAGAGAACAACTGAGGATAGAAATGCAGAGTGAACTGAATCTAAAACTCTGCACTTGCAAAATGTCTTAAAAAGGTTAATTTTACTGATTAAAATCCTGGCAACACAAAATTTAGCTTTTCAAGAAAAGTCAAGTCAACTTTTCCAACCTAATAATGGAAATTTCCTGAAATTTGTGGAGGGAATAAATGAGTTTGACACAGGACTTAAAAAACATGTAAAATGAGTAACCAACAATGAAACACACAATCATTACCTTGGAAACAGAATAAAAATGTTATTATCCAGTTACTTGCTCAACAATGAGCAGAAAATTATGGCAGACTTTAAATGCAGTAAAATACTGCTCTGTGATGCTGGATTGTACTGCTGATTCAACAAGTCATACTGAACAAATGACACTAATGGTAAGGTTTATTACAGGGAAGGAAAGTACTGGAAGTGAACTTGCCTTTGTAAATATTATAGAACAATTTTTGGGGCTCGTTGAAATAGATAACACATCGGGAGCAGAATTTACCTCTGTCCTAAACTACCTGAAAAGTTTTTGGTGTATGCTAACGATATGAGGAGAGGGCAAGGCTATGATGACTGGGCAAACATGAAAAGGAAAATCAGAAGAGTACAGACACATGTGTGGGAAGTGAACCTTTCTTCCTACCTTACATTTCTCATTCCTCAAATCTTGTAGTTAGCGTTTCTGCTTCAGCCTGTGTGGAAGCTGTGGAATTCTTTAATATCACCCAAAGCATCTATTAATTCTTCCTCTACCCATCACTTGAAAATTATGATAACTCACCTGAAGGTCTAACAGCAATCTTGCATGGAAAACACTAAGTACCATTCACTGGGAAAGTTGCAATGATGCCATAAAAGCTTTACAGGATAAGGTTGCAAGAAAAGATGATGTCATTGCTGCAGCTATGGAGGATCCAGCTTTGTCAAGTGTTTCTGGCTCTAAACCAGTTGCAGAAGCAAAGGGCATCCAAAACAATATATGCAATGTCAAGTTTCTATGTGGCTTAAGCCTCGTAGACACGACCGGTTTTCTCAGCAAGAAAACAGCTGGGAGAGCTTTTTGCTGTGAAAACCGTTCGTGTGTATGGTTTCTCATCGTGAAAACTGCCGAAAATCTCAACGAGAAAAATAGAGCACCTACTCTCTATTTTTCTCGTCGGGATTCTCGGCAGAGTGTTTCCTGCCGAGAAAACTGTTTGTGAGTATGCTTACCTGTCCCAGGTAAGCCCGCGCATGCTCGATGAGACTTTGACGCATGCGCGGTAGCATACAAGGGTAGTGTAGGGTGTAGCAAGATGGCGGCGACGGTATGGAATGTGACGAGCGCCAGCTCGTCGTAGTCTATGACGTCACGGCGTTCTTGCCATTCAAAAGAACTGCGTTTTTTTTGAATGGCCGTCTATACACAGGGCTTGGCAAGGCAAGCTTGTCAGGAAACCTGTCAGGAAAACCGACGGTTTTCGAATAGACGGGAATCGGCGCGTGTGTACAGGGCTTGCGTGTTGTGGTTTGATATATTGTTTGAAATACTATAAATGTCAGAAATAAGAAGCGGCAAACTGCTGAGCTTGATTATTCAAGGGCTTCAACAGCTGGGAAAAACAAAGTTGTTCTTGCAAAGATATCTCTCAGTAGAAAACTTTTAATATGTTCTGAAGTCTGCTCAGTAAATTGATGACAATTTTCCACCGGTGCAGGAAGGACAAATTCACCCAAAGAAAATAATGAAGCCAAAACAGTTTTTGTTTAAGTGCAGTACTTTTACTACATCCTAGTCTTCATGATGAGCTTTTTTTGCAGTTCAGAGAACACAATAAAATATTTGGAATTTTTTATAACATCCCTTAGTTTCACTGTCGAGCAAATACAACAGTGTACTGAACTTGAGAAAATGCTAACTTGTGTTGAAAGTACTTTCTAGATATGTCCCTTCTAACTGAACCAGTTCAAGATGTGTCCTAAAATATATATTAACAAGGGCATTGGCTGTAGCTGTATGCTTGTGAGGATGTGACATGATGGCGAAACACATCAAGCTGATCTCTCAGTGCGTCACTTCCTCTCTAGGTGGAATGCATGCGGATGCCCGGCGGCTTCCTGCAGGATTGGACAGTACAGGTATACACAGTTAAAGGTTTTTTAACAATAAAACAATACATTTTTACGCTATGAGAGGTTCCCTTTTCTCTTTTTTTTAACTGATTGGTTGCTTTGACACTGGAGCCACTGGACTACTGAACCACATTACCACTAGGAGAGGATACCAGGCAATTGGCTGGGAGACACCATCTGGTCCCTGAGTGACCACAAAGTGAGGCTGACCTTTTTTGTTATATAACAAAGGGGTCAACACCATGTGGTGAGTGTGGATCTTCATTAGAGCACACAGTGATATAGCAGCACTAGAGGGCACTATCTTGGTGTTAAGGCACAGCACATCTTTTCACAGTCTTAAGCCCCGTACACACAGTCGGACTTCCATCTGACTTTTCCGTGGTTTTTTGTCCGAACAGAGTTGGTCGGGAACACCCATAGCATACACACGCTCGGACTTTTCTGCAAACTTTCCCAAAACTTTTTCCAACATCACGTGGTTTTTCTGCTCTTTTCTGCTCTTTACCGCCACCCGTTGGTCAACTTCTGCTATTGTTGGTTGATTGTAACATTATTTGTTTTGTCCATCGGACAAAAGTCCGATGGTTATTTGCTCCATCGGACTTTTGTTGGCCAAAAGTTTGTCCGTTTGCAGACCCAACATTTGTCCGATGAAAAAAAAAAAAAAAAAAAAAAGTTTGTCCGATGGAGCGTACACATGGTCGGATTGTTGGTCCAACTTGCTCAAAATGAAGTTTGTTGGCCAAAAGTCTGACCGTGTGTACGGGGCTTTAAGAATGGACTTTCACCTTGGATTTAATGATGATTCATTTTGTGGGACTGAGCACTTTACATATTAATTGAGATTAATCACGATAGCATTTGATTTTTTACACAGTTATAGTAGCAGTGATTCATTTTGCAAGCACTGTCTAGGACATATATTATATTGTGTTATTTGTGGTTTTAGACATTTGTTTTTGGACAGTTGCTGCACACTAGGAAATATATTGGTGCGAGTGCTTATTATATATATAATTGGCTACTTGTAAATGTGACAAGCAGTGAACAAAGTTTCTCAAAACTAAATCTAATAAAAACAAATCTACAGACAATAATGAGCAAAGAAAATTTCCACTGAGCATGAATTTACCCAGACAATTTATCTAGATGGTGCAGTTCATGCGTTTGCAAGCCACAAAGAAAGAAGAGCACCTGAACCTATACAGTATGAACTGAAGACTCAACATTTCTCATATATATTTTTGTTAGAAATAAAGTTTTCTGTTTAAATTTTTGACTACACAAAAAAAAACCTCTAGGACAGTGATTCTCAATTTGGTTTGAAAAAAATAAATAAACATCCCTTGTAACAGAAAAAAAGCATGACAGGACCTCTTAAATATGAGATCTGGGGTCTAAAAGACATCACAGGTGATATCATTAGCTGCTCAGTGATTGCAGTATTCTAGTCTGAATCTCCCCAAGGTAATACTTCAAATTTGGCCTGTTGGTGGGTCCTGAGGACAGGAGTTGAGAACCACTGCTGTAGGATTTGGACTATGTAAGCACTGTCCAAAAATTGTCAAATGTAGATAAAAATTTACATTTATTGATAGAATAATGATTAAAAGACATGTACAGTATAAAAGTACAAACATTGCGGCAATAAACATATACAGTATGTATGATACAAAAGTGCAGGTAGTTCAAACATAATACATGACAACTAACACGCTTGAAGCACTTTTCTTCAGAGGTGTCTAAAGATGGCACAAATTGCTATCAGTCAGAGATGAAGAGGGATGTGAGTAATATGTATCCTGCTATACAATAAAAAACAAAAAAGTGAATATACCAATGCTGCCACCATGAACATGTCACCGCAGAGTGGTAGGGACAGCTTTGAGTGCTGAGTTGCAGAGATCACCCAAGAAAAGCACAGGATAGTGAACCCAACAAATGTTGTGTGGAGTGGCACAATGGCCTCTTGTAGTAGATAATACTACATAATTACTTTCCTCACATGTAGTTATATCAAATAAAAGACCTACATAAAGGGCAAGTAACAATAGCTTATGAAGTCTGCATACATTAAGGGCCAGTTCACACCAGATGCAGTTACGTGCAGTTACGTTTTTTCTGCACCAATACAGTCAGTTCCGGCCAGTTTCCGGTCAGTTTCTGCACCGTAAACTGACCGGAAACTGACTGGAACTGACTGAAATGGTGTAAACTAGAGCCATTGGAATACATGGAAAACACAGTGCATGCATTTTTAGTGCAGAAAAAAGCACACGGAACTGAATGGAACTGCGACTGGTGTGAACTAGCACTAAGTGAAAACAGCTGCAGAAGCATGCTGAATGTGAGTAAAGATAAAAATCTGGTACCTGGTACTGCTCCGATGCCATGGCAAAAGCAGGCACCAGGTAAAGATGCAGACTCGCTGGCCATTCACAGACCTTTGTCAAAATATTTCCAGTTGGGTCTGCCTATGAGCTCTATATTCTCATTTATTCCTTTTGATTTGAAGTTAAAGAGGAGTTCCGCCCCCCCTCCAAAAATGTAAAGTCCGCAGCAACACATACTGTAGCTGCTGACTTTTAATATTAGGACACTTACCTGTCCTGGAATCCAGCGGTGTTGGCACCCCATGCCGCTGCCATTGCCTGTAAGGGAACCTGGCAGTGAAGCCTTGGGGCCTTGCGGCTTCACAGCCGGGTCCCTACTATAAATGTGCGAAGCGCGCTGCACTCTTTTACTGGTCCGGCAGCAGGGGAAGGAGGAGGGCCGAACTTCTGACATACTTCACCCCGGCGAGGTCAGACGGAAGTGGGGACAAGGTACCTGTCAAAAACAGGTACCCGCTCCCCCCTGAGAGGGGGGATCAGACAAGCGGAAGTTCCACTTTTGGATGGAACTCTTCTTTATTCTGGAGTACCAACTCATATTCCAGAGTTCACCTTAGGAATGAATGATAGTACAGGGGCCCTGGTGAGAATTAGCTGTGTGGTGCCAATGAGGCCCCACAGATAATATAGAGCTGGATCAGTTACAGATGAACATAGGGCTCAAGGAGGGGTTGTGGGAAAGGATACAGAATAATTGTGACTGTGCCACATTGCAGTTAAACTTTAAAAAAAGCTGATTGTTTCTGAGAAATAACGTTGCAACTTAACCAATGAGTTTTGTGTATGTTTACTTCATTTCAGTCACCATTGGCAGCACACAGCAAATCCATTAATTCAGACTTGGCATACAAACTTTGTTGGTGGTTGATTGTGTATGTTCTGTCTGACGGCCAAACATTTTTGATCTTTCACATTTCAACCCAGACATTATTTGAATAACAGTTGTAAAAAGTGTCACATTTGTAGCTTGGAGTTACTATTTAACAGAATCCCTTTTTTTCAGTGGAATGCTTGGCTTTCTAAGGAAGTCAAAATGTGTCTGTTTTATTTCAGAAGTCTTTGGACTTTTTATACAAGGCTGGTGTCAAGGAAAGGTTTTTCCACCTTACTAATACATATATGTAAATTGCATACATCTGAATAGAACAATGAATTCTATATGCTAGAAGAAGGATAATCTGATTTGGCATTTTCACAGGTTACACTGTAGATGGAGAAAAACTTTAATTCATATTATAGCTTACCAACACATAAAACACAAGTTATTGAGTTACATGGGATGAACCTCCCAAATAGAAACAATAAATGTTAAAGACAAATAAATAAAGACAAATCCAAAATGTATTGCCACAAATGGCCATGGTGTTTATCAAGTGGTAGCCCAAAATATTAAATAATTTAACAACTAAAACATGTAATTTAAAAATAAATAAGAAGACCACCCAGGGGCGATCCTAGCCTGTGTGTAAAGTGGTACCCTTGACCCCAGTTAATATTATAGCCATGCAAATTACTTCATTACATATTTGTTCATTTACTTTTAATCATATGACCAAAGGTCTGCCATGGTTAAATAGACACCTTAGAGCAGTGTTTCTCAACTCCAGTCCTCAAGGCGCCCCAACAGGTCATGTTTTCAGGCTTTTCATTATTTTGCACATTTGATTTGATCAGTTTCATTGCCTTAGTAATTATCACAGCCGTTTCATCTGAGAAAAATCCTGAAAACATGACCTGTTGGGGCGCCTTGAGGACTGGAGTTGAGAAACACTGCCTTAGAGCAATAGGCTTAGGTCAAGACAGACCAAAACTTAAAGCGGAAGTAAACCCATTCTTAAAACAGTTTCATTTACGGAAAATACAGTATAACACTTCCATTGGTTGTGCTCTCAACCAAACTTTTCAAACCATACAATGACTGGTGTCATAACTGATCACATATGCAACATCATGGCAGTTGTAAATTAAACAAAGGCAAAGATAGCAGCTTCCTTGGCTGAAAATGATAGGGGGGTTTACTTACACTTTAAGAAAAATTGTGTTTGAGCTGATAAACAATAAAATAAAAATAGTAATTTAATCTTAATCAGCATTTCATTACCTGTATGAGGCGTATGGTTTATCATGCATGCAGATTCTGGAGAAAATGCACATTCTGAAGAAGAATAAGGGAAAGGTAATATTAGAGTAGAGATTTATATTTTCAGGGAACATCTATTATACCCGAAAACTACTACAAACAATGACATCTCTACCTTATAATTTTCCTTCCACTTCACAATTATGTGCCACTTTGTTTTGGTTTATCACATAATTACCCAAAAAAATCCATTTATGTTTTTCGGTTGTAACATGACAAAATGTGGAAAATTTCAAATGGCAAGAATTCTTTTTCAAGGCATTGTACATATCTACTTATAAATTCATCCTTTCCATTTCCTTTCAAAACTCCTTATCCTAAAGTACTTCTCGGAGTTCTTAAATAATAACCAATCTTTCCATGGTGGGACTAGCTATACAGAGCATCCCCTAGATACAGAGTGAGGAAGGAATACAACTATTTAAAGGCAAACAAACAACAATGCATGTGTAACATGATAGACTGCACAGCCAATATCTCACTGGATCAAGGACAGGCAGGTAAAAGTCTGCCGGAAAGCAATGGCTACAATTCAATTTAACTGCTCCAAAGGTTCAGTTATACTTTAAGCACTAATAATGATAAGCATTATATACATCTTAGACACCAGAAATGTTTCCAGTTGTGCTGCTATCCCAGGAAGAACTAGGGTTTGTATTTTTTCCAATAGCACACTGCAGGCTTTAATAAAAATAGATCGGTTTACTAATTTGTACTTTTGATAATTAGGAATGAGCAGGCAGTTCTGTCTGAACCTGGCTGTTTGGGTGTTCAGTCAAACAACCAAACTTTTGCCCACTTGGCCCTCTGTTCAATGGGAGTATTTATTTGCTTCTATGTACGATAGCTTCTCGCTGTATGTGGTTCCTAAGGAAGCAGTGGGTGATGATACCTTCTACATCCCTAGCAACTGTTACCATCACTGGCACATTGGCTTACATGGTTGATAATTCCCTGCCCTGGTAAGCAAAGAGGGTAGGGATAGCAGTAACATTACTGCTCAAATATGGTCATTAATGTCACTACTTTCCCCATCTCTTCCCTTATATATCTAATTACAGCTTGGGGAGCTGTCATTCAGCGAGCAGTGCTGACAGGACCAGTCGCGCGCGCCAGTTCTGTTTGGTTTTTAATTTTGCCATGTGAGCAACATGATTGGTGATGGTTTTACAAGGGACATTTTTGGCATTTTAATCTTTATTAACCAGTTCCCCACAGTACATTTACGCTATTCAGCAAGTTCTTTGTTATGGGCATGCATGCTCGCTCCCCTTGCTAACCTGTGCTGTCACTGGCTACAGCGGGATTTGGTCAGCAGGTCATGGCCAATGATTTATGGCTGAGACCTGCTGATAAGTCCTGTGTTTACAAACACACATGGCTCTGTACACAGATCAGCGATCTGCCAGATCTGTTAGTAAAAGCAGCACATATTACTCACATTACACTTGTTAGACACACAGTTAACCCCTTGCCAGCCACTAGTTCAGTGTTCAGTACTACATCTGATCACTGTATTAGTTTCACTATTGGAGTCAGTGTCAGTTAGTTAGTTATTTTACCTCCCAACGATGGTCTGTTAGTGCCAGATTGACCACCACACCATTACAGTCCCACTAGAAATTGCTAATCACCGTCATTACCAGTATAGCGTCATAGCTGTGTAAATTCCAGTATATATACCAACGTCTGTACACTATAACTTTCACATAAACAAATAATATGCACTTATTGGAATTTTATGTTACCAAAGACATGTAGCAGAATACACTTTGGTCTAAATTTAGAAATTCGATTTTTTTATTTTGATTGCATATGTTTTAAATATGCAGAAAATATAATTTGTTTTCAATTATTTCTGTATTTTTTTTGTTTATATAATGAAAAAAAAAAAAAAAACTGTGGAGATTAAATACCATCAAAAGAAAGCTCTATTTGTGTGGAAAAAAATGATATAAATGTCATTTGCGTAGTGTTGCACGATGGTGCAATTGCCGGTTAAAGTAGTGCAGTGCAAAATAGCAAAAAATGCCCTGGTCATGAAGGGGGTAAAACTTTCCGTAGGTCAAATAATGAATAAAGGACTTGATAAACATTTTGGGGTCTATTTCTAGGTTATATTTTTTTGTGAATGAGTACCCTGACTCATTTACATAGGAGAGCAGATTTTATTTTTTTGAGTGGGGTATTACCTTAAAATCCATACCAGACTCAAAGGGTCCAAAAAATCGCTTTTTATTTTAAAAGCCAGAAAGGAAATGTCATTTTCTAAATATTCAGTACCATTTTCTCTTTTGTAAATATCAGAAATTTAAAAAAAATCACTGCTCTAGGCCGAATGAAATAAAAAAAATAATAATTTTTGCACTAGTACATATTCCCTAGAGTGAAGCCTCGTACAGACGACCGGTTTTCTCGGCAAGAACCAGCAAGAAAATTGCTGGCAGAGCTTTCTTGCCAAGTAAACCGTACGTGTGTACGAGGCTTTCAGGTTTCTCGTCAAGAAAACTGGCCAGAATCTCGACGAGAAAAATAGAGAACCTGCTCTCTATTTTCTCGTCGGCCTGTTTCCCGACGAGAAACCCGAGAGTGTGTACGCTTACCTGTCGCCGTGGAAACCCGCGCATGCTCGAAATGACTTTGACGCATGCGCGGTAGCTTCCTAGGCATAGGTAGGGTGTAGCAAGATGGCGGCGACGGCATCGAATGTGACGAGCGCACGCTCGTCGTAGTCGATGATGTCACCGCGTTCGTTCCATTCAAAAGAACAGCGGTTCTTTTGAATCGAGCATGTGTACACTCGGCCGGGACAAGATTCTTTTCAAGAATCTCGTCAGGGAAAAACGACGGGTTTTTTCCTGACGAGATTCTTGGTCGTGTGTACTAGGCTTCATGCTCACTCCCATGCTATTTTTTGACAACCTTTTGCCTACTAACCCAGAAAACTCACATTTTTGATTTGAAGAATTTGGCTCCCATTGACTTCATTAAGGTGTAATTTCAGCATTCAAATTTCTTCTTTGAAGTACACCAAACCCTACTCGAACCAAACCCAGGCTAGTTTGGCTCATCCCTAATGACAATTTTTTCCTAAAGTTGTATCATTCATAAATAATATTTTTTTTACATGAAATGAGAATATAAACCCCCGAAATAAACGTCTCTTCTCTGATCCTGAAAGAAATCTGGTAGAATAACTTTCTTTGCTATTTTCCTTTGCTGACTATTATCAGTTACTAGATTTCTCCATAGACTACAGAACACCTCCCCCTGTGTTATGGTGATGAGGAGAGGGGGAGGTATTCTGTGGTCATAACACAATTCCCGCCCTAGAGTGACATCGCTGAGCCTCCATATATACATTACAGTGGGTGAGTGTTGGACATTAAGGGGTATATTCATAGAAAATTTGCCCGGCTGTTCATCCATGAAAGTGCAATAATTCTGTGCAAATGGGGCAGAATCAAATGTTCTCCAGCTAAATTCTCTGCAGTTCAGTTGTGTAAATGTGTTAAATCCCTCCTTTTGGTCACTAAATGAAGATGAGGGGCACACTTATATCCTATGATGATCACCACCAGCTAAAGGCCATAATGCAGTATTTCCGCCATTCACACATTCTCGATCTGCAAAGAATATAGCTTGAGAACATTTCATTTTTATTTACACAAAACAAATTTTTAAGTGCAGTTTTGATGGTCAAAATGCAAATTTTTTGTAAACATACACAGGAAGTCTGAAACAAGAATTCTAGTACAGCCACCACATCCAAGAACAAGTATATTGCAATTAACACAAATAAACGTGCACAAATGAGCAAAACAATAAATCACCTAAATATCACAGAAAATGAAACAATTAATCACATATATAGTGCTAATGAAAATATATAAATCACTGTGCAAAATCTTGTAATAAATATTAAAAAAAGTCCTTTAAAAAAATAAGCCAAAATGTCCATAAAGGGTAAAAAGAAAAGATGTAGACAAAGTTGATTGACGAGTTCCGCCACCAAACACCAACACTTAGCATACACGCCTCTTGTGTAAAAAAAGAGTGATAGGGGGCGCTAGGTGATAATGTGTAAAACCCTTATATGACCATATGACATGGAAATAAAGTAGACCTGTGCATAAAGTGCAACAAGAAACTTTACAACAAACAATACACCAAGGGTTAAAGTTAACATGTGCTTATAGTGCAATATAGAGACACAAAGTGGTCAAAAGTTCATTAATAAAATTTGATGAAAATATAAAACGTCTATAATATTCAAAGCTGTATCTTGATTGATAGACCCAAATCAAAAACAAGAGGGAATTCCTTCACACCACCCAATGTGCTCAGAATTAAAAACTGATCACCAAATGGTTGTGACCTCTTTAATAATAAAAAAAAGGTCTAATGCGCTTTTGGGAAATCCTGGAATTGGATACACTATGTTACCAGATGGATCTTCAATGATAAGACCTCCTCTCCACCAATGTTCCCATGTGGAAAGACAAAGGACACTACATAGCGCAATACTGTGTTTTATGTTCAGCATGCAACTCTTCCTGTGCCTTTTTGATGTATTCCATTGTGTTATTTTATGTATTTTTGATGCATTTCAGTGCGTTTTTTCCCTTTTTTAATCTTAAATTGAGGCCATGTAGGGCATGTGCATTCCAGTGCATTTTTTATGCACTTTGCCATGTTCCATATGCGTTCCATACAGAAGAAAATGCAACATGTTCTACTTTTGTTGACTGCACTGGAGTGAACTAGGGCCTTTGGAATTCATGTTACACACTGTCCATGCATTTTTTATGCAGAATAAATATGCACTGGACTGTATCTAGTGTGAATCATCCCTGAAGCTATTGGCCTAGCAGCAAAAGGGTCACTGGTTCGAATGCCAACTGCGACACTACCTGCCTGGAGTTTGCATGTTCTCCCTGTGCCTGCATGGGTTACCTCTGGGTACTCCGGTTTCCTCCAACACTCCAAAGACATGCATTTGTATTTTCTTGTACTGTATGGTGAAAATACCTCATTAATTGATAAAATAGCATGTGTGCAATAAATTAATTTGAGCAGTAGGGTAATACCTTTGTGAGATTGAATAATCCATTGTCAATCATAAAATAAAGCAAATATTTATTGCACTGTAATGAAATTAATGAAAATATTGTGCGTTTGTAAATTGGGTATTATCTCCTAATTTTAGGAGTAGGCAGGTGAAAGTGTAAGAAATTGTCTCATGCTTTTCCTGGAGTGGGCCCCCTAAGGCAAGATTTTACCCTAACTTTACGGTAGCTCAAGTCTCCAATAGAATGAAGGTACATTTCACATCTACAGTATACTTATTAGCATGGTGCAGTTAAAAAAAAACGCCCCTGCTTACTACATAATTGATGAGCTTTCTATCAAGTATTTCTATCAGAGGGATGAATGGTACCAGGCATTGCATGAGTATATTCAACCTGAGAAATTCTGAAGATACTGTTTATAAAATCTGAAACATATCACGATGAGTGATTCGACTAAGATGTGAAAAATAAAACAGTGAATATCTGAACAAATTGAAATTATAGAAGATTTAATATATTTAAAAGCAAAGGGAATATACTATAGATGGATATAAAACAAAAACAAGCCATGATAGTTTTGGAGGAGAGGACTCCTATCATTATTACAATTTATTGTCAGCTTGCCAGATACATCCAATCCAATTGCACTTTTCACATTAAAAAGTAAGCCATTTAAGGTAAATGAGGCATTCCACGTATGAAGTTAAAAGTTTAGTTTACTTAAGACTGCACACAACAGTAATATAAAACAACATGATATGACTTGTCTAATAGACAGAGAACCTTTAACCTACTTTATGGGCCCAAACTTGTCCCAAAGACAAATTTCTTGTATATATGGTAAGTTTTACACAAGATTAGTTTTGTACCTCAAATGTTACTTAAGATACGGCTCCATTTATTTCACATCAATGAGGCAATATCTCTAGCTCTGATGCTGTATATGGTAAAGATGGAATCCTTTTAAGGCTGTAAGAATTTTTTACATTCATCATAATAATGAAAGGTCAACATAGTTTGTCTTGTATACTTTTTTGGTAGAAGTTTTATTTCAAGGGCTACATCACCTCTCTTTTAAATCTCAGGAAGCTCACTAGATTCTGAACAATGATGGCTGCTGTTAAGACTAAAGCCGTGTACACACGATAGGTTTTACCGATGAAAACAGTCCGATGGACTGTTTTCATCGGACAAAACGATCGTGTATGGGCCCCATCGGTCTTTTTTCCATCGGTGAGAAAAAATAGAACATGTTTTAAATTTATCTAAGGGTTAAAAAACCGATAGCAAATTAATATCGTCTGTGGGGAACTCCATCGGATAAAAAACCCACGCATGCTCAGAATCAAGTCGACGCATGCTCAGAAGCATTGAACTTCATTTTTCTTGGCTCAACGGAGTGTTTTACGTCACCGCGTTTGAAACGGTCGGTTTTTTGACTGATGGTGTGTGGGCAAGACTGATGGAAGACAGTTTCATTGGGTTTCCGATGGAAAAGACCATCGGATTAGAATCCATAGGATATCCGATCGTGTGTACAGGGCTTCGTTTGTTGGCTGAATAGGAGAACCATATTGCTTGACAACCATTGGCAGGCATCACTCCCCCAACCTCAGAATATATGTTACCCCCTTGTCTACCAGTACCAATAAAAATGGTAGCTGGTGGACAGAAAATTTAAACACAGTCCCAGCTGCTGTATGTGGTTACATTTGTAGTCTGTGATAAGCTTTCACATGGAAGTGATTTGGGCAGTTGCAATGGTTTTCTATATGGGAGAGGTAAAAATTATAGCTGCCAAGAAGGTTCATTGAGACAGATCTATAAAATATAGTGATACCCCTGCAGGAGCTGCTATTTGAGTAGGGTCCTGCTTCAACCCTATTTGGGACTTTACCTCACTCACACCACCACTATACCTTAACAACCAATGTAGAGTAATACCTTTTATGCACTTTAAGAGACACACAAGAATTAGACTCACAACTCTACGATAAATAGCACAGTGTATTGACAAGTTAAGGTCAGTTAACATAAAGCATAACAATAGAAAACACAACCAGGTACACACCGTATACAGCATTACTTGCAGTGACTTAAAATCCCAGCATATACTTTAACTCCAAAAGCATAAAATACAGCTCTCCTCATAGAATGAGCCGCAGCAATCGTCAAGAGTGGATAGCAATTTTGGCTAAGTGACTTGGAAACATCAGCTGTGGTGCCGAAATCGCTGGACTCCAGCACAGGTAAGTGTCCTATTATTAAAAGTCAGCAGCTTCAGTATGTGTAGCTGATGGCTTTTAATTTTTGCAGGGATGGGCGGACCTCTGCTTTAAGATTATGTTTGCTACAATATGATTGCATAATGTCGTTCGGTTAAGACTATTGTATAATATTTATAATATTAGGTTTTTCAGGGATATGGATTATAATGCCTTGTCTGTTTGAATGTGATATAATTGTTTTGTATTTTCTAAAATAAACTCAGATTAAATCAAGATATGTCTATGGTGTAAGTAGGTACAGTGGAACAGTGGAACAGGCTGGGAGATGGTGGGAATCTCTATGATACAGTTTCAACAAATTTGATGATGAAGCAGAAGGCCAGTTTTGGCCTAGTTCAGCAGAACAACAGAACACTAGGGTAGTGTGTGTGCTTAATAGAAGGCATAAATACCTTGAAAGAAGAAAAGTATAAACAATGTCAGTATCCAGCATACCTGTGGGTTCAAGATCCCCTCACTTCTCTCCCTTGGGATCTCCTCAATGACTAGCCAAGATGTTGGAGGGGTACCACTTTAATGTCCTTAAGCTGACAGGCGGGAAGGATAGTGTAGGCTGTAGCTGTAGGACACCTTACTCACTCCTGTAGCAGGCTTGGACGGTTGGAATCTGGTTCAATAGTTGACTGTTCAGGCTAGTACAAGCTTGACTGACAGGGCCCACTTTGTGTAACTCAGTTCAGCAGTCTGTGAAGGTCAGATCCGACAGCGTTCAGCACAGTACTGGCCCTACGGCTATTTTTCTCCAGCAGATCACAAACAACACTTCTAAGACTCCATTCACACAGGGGCAACACGACTTCCAACATGACTTTGGGAGGCAACTTGGACATGACTTGAGTATGAATCACAGCGCGACATGAGGAAACTTACAAGGCAACTTCAAGTTGCCTCCAGGACAAGAGGCTTTCCAGTGGCCAATCAAACAAGAATCAGCTCTGTGGGAGGGGGAGGGAGGGGTTTGCCTGAGAAATGTATTTTCTCTTCCTGTATTGTTGCTTCTGTTAAGATACTGATCCGACTTCTGAGGCGACTTCCATTGAAATCAATCGGATTGAAATAGTACAGAAACTTTTTCTGAAGTCGGAGCGACTGCAGTAGTGTGTATTAAGACGGCTCCATTCACTTACATTGATTTTCTCATGCAGCACGACTTGAGGCGACTAGGGGCGACTTAGGGCGACTTGAAGTCGGATCCAACGTCGTCCCTGTGTGAATGGGCTCTTACTCTTTTGTTTGGCCGCAATCTCCCCCCATTTCCAGTCTTTGCTTTTATACCCCCCCCCATTGTCCGCTCCTCTTCCTACCAGATACACTTGGGTACAGTAGTTCTTTCACTCAGCAATGGTACTGGCTCCGCTTACAGCCCAAACTACATTTCCCAACATTTTGCATTCTCAGTTCAAACCCAACAAAAAGCAAATCCGCTGTTGCTATCTTGTGAAGGAAAAATTCCTGCACAGTTCAGTAACATTAATTCCGGTTACAAAAATAACAGATAAAACATCACAACATTTTTGTAGATAATCTTGCGCAGTCATGTTACAAGACAAAATCCTAATCTTACCTAATGGCAAATGTGTCACCTGTCATAACAAGCTAATAGATGTTAGTTACCAAATACTAATAAAACCCTTTTTTTTTTTTGCCAATATACAGTATACTGTAATTATAGAGCTTATAATAGAGAAACTGATGGTTTTTAATACATTTTTCAAATGGTTCGTATTGCTCAATTATGCTTTTGTAAAATCAAAAATATTTTGAGATGTCATCACTGAATTTACCCTAAATCTGATCCATTGGTTCTTAATCACATATGATAAGAATTACAGCACAGTCTATCCTTTAAATGGAAAGAGCTAATTATAATCAATTACATTGATACATGTTCCTGCCTCAAGCAATTAAATTCTAGCCTGCCAGATTCTGTCAGTCTTTCCATTTCTGTGCAGTGTGCGCTTCAGGTAAAAAAAAGAAACCTGTTTCTGCTGAGTATCTAAATGAGTAACCTACAACGCAGCAGTTTGAAAGTTCTGTTTGTTACACATGACATGGAAATGATTACATTACAACATAGTGTGAATATATTCTCTTTGTTGGAGACCCTAGTAGTGTTCTTGATCAGGCTCATATGTAATTTAACCAGGACTCACACTTTTTTTCCTCTTTAAACGTGTTTAAAAATTGCCCAGAGTTCAATGAATCATTGATTACATTTTCGGAAAGACCTAAAGGCTGAAGTTAAAACAATAAATAAAGTTTGATTCAGTTGATGCAAATTTCAGTGCATATGTCATTTTGCCTCCTTCCTTGTTTACATACTGACTTCCTGCAGAACATATGCCTACATCATGAGCAAAGTGCTTAAACATCTGAAGTATACATTTGTGAAAAGATGAACACGAACACAAAAAAAAAAAGGAAAAAAACGTGACCCAATCAGTTACATTCTTCATCTGTTTTATCAAAGCCAAAATGATGCATTGTTTTCTTTATTATGGAGATGAAGAGCAGGCTTCCTCTCTACTTGTCATATACATCGTAAGGTACCTATGCACTCTAAGGTGGTTCATTTACTAAAGGCAAGTTGGATGTTCACTTTGCAGGGGAAATTTTCCAATCATGTTCATGTGAAAAAAAAAAGTGAACAGCCTATTTGTCTTTAGCAAATCAACCCCAAGGTGGCATCTCCAGCTATCTTGATTGGCCAGCCTGGAATAATGTAGAACCCACACATGCTCTGGGAAAAAATTCCCTTGTAAAGTGCAACTTCCCATGCAAAGTGAATTGCCTAGTTGCCTTTAGTAAATCAACCCTATAGTAATGAAAATACTGCTTGTGTTATGCTTTTGTGAATTTAAGTGACAAATTTACATTTACACCATTTTTTGGATATACAGTATAATGCAACAAGAAGAGAAAAAACAATGTACTGGTTCAAAATTAAAAAAAATGCCTACATCAGCATTCTGTCACCTTGAACATCTAGCCAGCTTTTGGACTGTGGATGAGGGCACTTTACTTCATGTGTCCTGCAGGTTTCATATCATAATATAATGGTCATACAGTACTGCAGGGTATCAAGCTGAAAAAACACATTTCAGATCTTATAAGGAAATCCTCCTGTAATTTATTACCCACATGACAAACGCCATACTTATCTTTGTAACACCTCTAGCTCAACTATGCCACCTCCCACTAACTAAGCATCAACTGATTATCTGCCATCCAAAGATATAATCCCCTCGGAATGTATATATTTCCAAATACCGATATTACATTTTTCTATTACTGCTAACACACATAAGCTAAAGCTGGCCATAGATAGAGCGATGTTCTTTCCTGCAGCCATGCTGACTGGGTTGATGGGGGAATCCTGCTATTGCATCCTCTTGGTGGGAGAGCGGGGGGAGCCATCCCAGCCAGTAGAACAAACAGTGAATATTGCTAGTGCATATAGTCGCTGGCAATATTTGCATGAAAAATCCCATAGGCTGGTTGTACTTAAGTTGATCAATCGGTAAAATCAGCCTGCCACATACATGGTTCGAATCTCAGCCAATCTCTGCTGAACTGGCCAAGATTTGAACCATCTATGGCAGGCTTTAGTCTAATACATACAGTAAATACAAGAAAAGAGAAAGTCTACTTTCTCTCATGCTACATTTTATCTAAGTACTAAGTTGTAACATACTCAAGTCCAACTGTAGTCTCACACCTTTTTATCTATTTATCGTATGTCAAATCCTATAAAAAGGTGAAAAATCAGCTTTCTACCACCATAGTGCTTTATGCTGGCAGAGCTAAGTAATAACCACACCCTTCTTCCCAAGTTTCTCACACAGATTAGTATTGCAAATAAGGGGAGAGGTGTGTTTCATCGGGCCTTTTACAAACCATTGATTACTAGGTCTAACTCTGGTGCCTATTGCAGGATTGTACAGTTACAGTATATTTAGATATCATATATAATTGCCATAACAGAAAACTAGGAGGTAAGACTAACAAACTAAAGCTTGTTAGTACAGTTTCTGTCTGACTGCATCGCAATTTCTATGACTTCAGTTGGGCTTTAACTTATAAGAGATGTCCACCTACAAATACAATGTTAGCAGCTAGCCCCTACGTGAGCAAAAAATACAGCATTTTTGTTTTGAAGTAAAGTCTATTACTGCTGTCCAACCTTCCCAGGACTGATGAGTCAAAATGTGAAATATTTGGCTGTAGCATGAGGCAGTTTGTTCATGAAGGGCTAGAGAGAGGTACAATAATGAGTGTCTGCAGGCAACAGTGAAGTATTGTGGAGATACCTTACAAGTTTAGAGCTGCATTTATTCAAATGGAGTTGGAGATTTGGTCAGGATCAATGGTGTCCTCCATGCTGAGAACCACAGGCAGATACTTATCCGTCATGCCACACTATCAGGGAGGTGTATGACTGGCCCCAAATATATCCTGGAATAAGGTGTAAACATCAATAAGGATCGGAGTGGTTGCCAACATCCCTGGAGTTAAGTCAAAGGAAGGAACCCCCCAAGAAATGGGACTTTAAGGGCAACAATATAGGATTTTTTACAAAATATTTATTATATGAAATAACAAAAATTAATTTATACAACGTTAAAACCATAATAGTTAGTGCAGGGTAATTCCAGTAGAAGTCCGGTTGAAGGCTGACGCGTTTCAGGACAATACATATCCCTTCATCAGGGAAGGTTGTACTGGACGGAATCACACTATATAATGCAAAAAACAGGATTTAACCACTTAACGATCGTCCACTGTAATAATACGTCGGCAGAATGGCACCGACAGGCAAAGTCACGTACATATACGTGATTGCCTTTGTATAGTTGGGGGTCCCATCGGACCCCCCTTCTATACAGTGAGCGGTCGTTAATTGTTCGGGAGCGATCCGGGATGAGGGGACGGCCGTTCGATTCCGGCTGCCCCCTTGCGATCGCTCCCGGCGAATGAGAAAGCTTCCTCTGCTGTGTAATGTTTACACAGGCAGAGGAAGTGATGTCATCTCTCATGCAGCGCTCACATATACCGAGCGCCGTACAAGAGAAGACACACAGGTTAGTGCACAAACAGCACACTGACACCAGGACACATAGGAACATAAATCGCCCCCCCAGGCCCCCCCAGATCACCCCCCAGCCCCCAGTCACAGTGTCACTGATTGCAGTGACCATTTATTTACTGATCACTGCAATCAGTGACATTTGTGACTGTAAAAGTGTCACTACAGTTTAGTTTTAGGTCCAGTGTAGCCCCCTAACCCCCCCCTAATAAAGGTTTAACCCCCTGATCGCCCCCCCAGATAACCCTTTCACCCCCTAGCACCACTGTCGCTAAGCGATCGTTTTTCTGATCGCTGTTTTAGTGTCGGTGATGCCGATCGGTAGACAGTTTTTTTTTAGGTTCGCCGCAGGTTTTTATAGCGTCAGGTACCCCCATATATTATCTAATAAAGGTTTAACCCCCTTGATTGCCCCCCAGGTAACCCTTTCACCCCCTATCACCACTGTCGCTAAGCGATCGTTTTTCTGATCGCTGTCTTATTGTCGGTGATGCCGATCGGTAGCCAGTTATTTTTTTTAGGTTCGCCGCAGGTTTTTATAGCGTCAGGTACCCCCATATATTACCTAATAAAGGTTTAACCCCCTTGATCGCCCACCAGGTAACTCTTTCACCCCCTATCACCACTGTCGCTAAGCGATTGTTTTTCTGATCGCTGTCTTATTGTCGGTGATGCCGATAGGTAGCCAGTTATTTTTTTTTAGGTTCGCCGCAGGTTTTTATAGCGTCAGGAACCCCCATATATTACCTAATAAAGGTTTAACCCCCTTGATCGCCCCCCAGGTAACCCTTTCACCCCCTATCACCACTGTCGCTAAGTGATCGTTTTTCTGATCGCTGTCTTATTGTCTGCGATGCCGATAGGTAGCCAGTTATTTTTTTTTAGGTTTGCCTCAGGTTTTTATAGCGTCGGGTACCCCCATATATTACCTAATAAAGGTTTAACCCATTGATCGCCCCCCCAGGTAACCCTTTCACCCCCTTTTGCCAGTGTCACTAAGCGATCGTTTTTCTAAACGCTGTATTAGTTATGCTGGTGCCGATACATAGCCAGTTATTTTGTTTAGGTTCGCCGCAGGTTTGTATAGCGTCAGGTACCCCCATATATTATCTAATAAAGGTTTTAACCCCCTAATTGCCCCTAGTTAACCCTGCGTCACACCCCAGGCAGCGTCAGGTTAGTGCCAGTAATGCCAACACCCACGCGTGAAGCATACACCTCCCTTAGTGGTATAGTATCTGAACAGATCAATATCTGATCTGATCAGATCTATACTAGCGTCCCCAGCAGTGTTAGCAATGTTAGCGGGATCAGCCCAGATACCTGCTAGCACCTGCGTTTTGCCCCTCTGTCCAGCCCAGGCCACCCAAGTGCAGTATCGATCAATCGCTGTCACTTGCAAAACACAACACACATAACTGCAGCGTTCGCAGAGACAGGCCTGATCCCTGCGACTCCAGTGCTGTAGGAGGTGATTTCACCACTGCAGTTAAAAAAAAAAAGCATATATGCCGAAGCATTGGGGCAGCAGGGGTGGAGGAGCGGAGGAGCGATTTTGCTCCTAATGCCACGTTCATACGGTCTAAATTCCGACGGAGGCTTGCCCGTGGAAAAGTCTGACCATGTGTACGCGGCATAACTTTTGCGGGAAGATGCCCCCATGCTTCGGCATATATAAATGGTGCATGTATGCCCATCATTAGAAGTGGGTGGATGAAGGGCGGTATTCATACCCACCGATCAATCTTTTTTTTTCGTTCAGCCAACAGGCTGCATGAAAAAAAAAGATTACAATACATGTCCAACAAGGACCAGCAACGTACTGGTATGTTGCTGGACTTTGAATGGTTATACCAGATTGATGCCTGCGGGTTTAGGTATCATCTTGGTATCATTCTTTTCAGCCAGCGGCCGGCTTTCATGTAAAAGCAATCCTAGCGGCTAATTAGCCTCTGGACTGCTTTCACAAGCAGTGGGAGGGAATGTCCCCCCCCCCCGGATATAAAAAGCGCCATTGGGAAATTGGGAAAGCATTTTATCACACCGATCTTGGTGTGGTCAGATGCTTTGAGGGCAGAGGAAAGATCTAGGGTCTAATAGACCCCAGTTTTTTCAAAAAAAGAGTACCTGTCACTACCTATTGCTATCATAGGGGATATTTACATTCCCTGAGATAACAATAAAAATGATAAAAAATAAATAAATATGGAAGCAACAGTTTAAAAAAAAAAAAAAAAGCAAAATTAATAATAAAAAATAAAAAAAAGCACCCCTGTCCTGCCCTGCTCTTGCGCAATGGCGAACGCAAGCGTGGGTCTGGCGTCATATGTAAACAGCAATTGCACCATGCATGTGAGGTATCACCGCGAAGGTCAGATCGAGGGCAGTCATTTTAGCAGTAGACCTCCTCTGTAAATCTAACGTGGTAACCTGTAAAGGCTTTTAAAGGCTTTTAAAAATGTATGTAGTTTGTCGCCAATGCGCGTTTGTGCGAAATTTTAAAGCATGTCGTGTTTGGTATCTATGTACTCGGCCTAAGATCATCTTTTTTATTTCATCAAACATTTAGGCAATATAGTGTGTTTTAGTGCATTAAAATTAAAAAAAGTGTATTTTTCCCCCAAAAAATGCGTTTGAAAAATCGCTGCGCAAATACTGTGTGGAAAAAAAATGCAACACCCACCATTTTAATCTGTAGGGCCTTTGCTTTAAAAAATATATATAATGTTTGGGGGTTCAACATAATTTTCTTGCAAAAAAAAAAAATATGATTTCATGTAAACAAAAAGTGTCAGAAAGGGCTTTGTCTTCAAGTGGTTAGAAGAGTGGATGTAAGCTTCCTAATGTGTATAAAATGCCAGGACAGTTCAAACCCCCCCCCCCAATGACCCCATTTTGGAAAGTAGACACCCCAAGCTATATACTGAGAGGCATGTCGAGTCCATGGAATATTTTATATGTTGACACAAGTTGCGTAAAAAATTATTTATTTTTTATTTTTATTTTTTTTGCACAAAGTTGTTACTAAATGATATATTGCTCAAACATGCCATGGGCATATGTGGAATTACACCCCAAAATACAGTCTGTTGCTTCTCCTGAGTACGGGGATACCACATGTGTGAGACTTTTTGGGAGCCTAGCCGCGTACGGGACCCCAAAAACCAATCACCGCCTTCAGGCTTTCTAAGGGTGTAAATTTTTGATTTCACTTCTCACTGCCTATCACAGATTCGGAGGCCATGGAATGCCAAGATGGCACAAACACCCCCCCCCCCAATGACCCCATTTTGGAAAGTAGACACCCCAAGCTATTTGCTGAGAGGTATGGTGAGTATTTTGCAGATCTCGCTTTTTGTCAAAAAGTTTTGAAATTAGAGCTGTAAAATACTTAACATGCCTCTCAGCAAATAGCTTGGGGTGTCTACTTTCCAAAATGGGGTCATTTGGGGGGGTTTGGTGCTATTTTGGCATTTTATGGCCTTCGAAACTGTGATAGGCAGTGAAATCAAAAATTTACACCCTTAGAAAGCCTGAAGGCGGTGATTGGTTTTTTATTTATGTCCTTCTAATAGGTCAGGAGATCCCCTGTGCTGCACACTTTGGTTTATGACTATGTGTGTGTTTGTGGGTGTGTGACCAGCATACTTATCTTAACAGACTGGAGATCCGGTAGCTATCTGCACTGCATGGGGAAACATGTGGCGCTGGATGAAATAGCCAATCTTCCCTATTGAAGTACTTCTCCGCCCACCTACCATCACTTGTAACTTAGCGTGCAATTCTTCAAGGTAGGCCGATAAGCTATACAGTAGGCTCTGATGTTATCATGATTTTTTGCTCTGCATGACAGACAACCTAGCCTCTGTGGCTAGTACATGCTTGTTTGTCATTTTCTCATGACACCTTGTTACTCTGTTTTCACAGATTGCAGATTTATTGTTTTTGCACTGTGCTGTAATAAGAGGCAATCTTGGATAAGGAAACCTGTTGAAGAATTTTTGGTCCTACTGTACAGACCTTGCGGCCACCAATAGGTACAGTAGTAACCAATTTCTCCTTGCATTTTTGATAGACATTATGGATTCTATTTGCATTTGACCATGGGGATACTGCTGACATTGTAGTGTTTCCGACCATGAAACCAATGTGCCAACAATATAATTTAATCCACAGGATCCTGGCTGTTGGCCCCTTTGTCCTTCAGCCGCTGACGCTTTGGGACTTGTTGGGGGGTGTGGGTGTCCGTCACACTCTGGTGCTTTCTTGCGCTGGAGACACCTCCTTGCTGCTGCCGCGTGAGTTCCCTTGCCGGCCCTTCTTGAATTTGCTCTGTTAGGTATGTTTTCCTATGTTCCACTATATCTCTAGGCCGAACCACTGTTTTTAAGAGTAAATATGTAAATATATGTGTTGTGTTTAAATCCTGTTTTTTGCATTATATAGTGTGATTCCGCCCAGTACAACAGCCCCTGATGAAGGGATATGTATTGTCCTGAAACGCGTCGGGCTTCAACCGGACTTCTACTGGAATTACCCTGCACTAACTATTATGGTTTTAGCGTTGTATAAATTAATTTTTGTTATTTCATATAATAAATATTTTGTAAAAATTCCTATATTTTTGCCCTTAAAGTCCCATTTCTTGGGGGGTTCCTTCCTTTGACCAAATATGTCCTGCAGCAGGACAATGACCCCAGACATGCAGCCAATGTTATTAAGAACTATATTTAGCTTAAAGAAGAACAAGGGGTCTTGGAAGTGATGGTTTAGCCTTCACAAGCCCTGATCTTCACATCACATGAAGAGACAGAGGGATTTGAGGCAGCCTACATCCACAGAACAACCTACCTATGAGTTCTTTGAAAAATTGTGTGCAAGTGTATCTACAAGAATTGATGCTGTTGAAGGCAAAGGGTTAGTCACATCAAATATTGATTTGATTTGGATTTCTCTTCTGTTTATGTACTTTCCATTTTGTTAATTGAAAAAATAAACTATTAACACTTCTATTTCTGAAAGCATTCTTAAATTTACAGCATTTTTTCACACCTGCCTAAAACTTTTGCACAGTATTGTATGTAGCGCCCTGCTACTTTTGAACAGGGGTTATTCTGTAAATTTAGTATTATCTGAGCTGTAAATAGCTCAGAGCGATTATTTAAAGTGTTGGGTTCTGTTCCAGCTTTGGCTGTGTTGTGTACATTTCCCACTGTTGCCAGTAGGTGTGACTGTTGTCACAGGCCAGTGTGAGAAATACAGCCAGCTGAAGTGCATTGGATATTCTTTCCCCAGAAACAGCCCAATCAGGAGCTTCTTTGTAGCTGGGTATGCTGGGGAAGGATATTTTAGGGGCAGTGCCATGTGCTTCGGGGTCCTTCTTGCCTCATGGCCCTCTAGGCCTGAGGCTATGCCACTGTGTTGCTGCAAGTAGGCCCAGAAGCCTGTCTGGGGCCTACTTAACTGAAGGTGGTCCTGTGCTGTCTTGCCTGTGGGAAGAAGCCACTCAAACTGAGAAGATTCCAGGGGAGGACCTTACTGAAGAGGACCGAGCTGAAGGCTGGTATCTCAGGAAGGGCCTCGTGACTCGTTTGGAGGATGCACACAAGTTAACCTACCTCACAGTACTGCCGGATGGCTTAAAGTGGTTGTAAACCCCCTTTTGCAACTTGCACTTACAGGTAAGCCTAGATTAAGGCTTACCTGTAGGTGCAAGAAATATCTCCTAAACCTACACGGTTTAGGAGATATTTGCTAAAAATGACATTGCTCCATGTCTACGGCGCATTCATGGGGTTAATCCCATTCACAAATCCGGCTAAGTCCCATCATTCGACGAATTAGACGGATTCGACGGCTCCCGCGTGCATGCGGGGAGTCACGTCTTCGCCGCTCCGGCCAATCACAGCGCCGGAGCGGCGCTGTGATTTGCTGGAGCGGCGATAGCCGGAAGTAACCTTCCGGCTATCGCCGCAGCGATGGCTGCGGCTGAAGAGGGAGACGAGGACGGCTTCGGGGGCCCCGATCTAAGGTAAGTGATGCATAATGAGCTATTATGCTAGTCATATTAGCTCATTATGCCTTTCTCTTACAGGTGGTTTAAAAAAAAAAAATTTTTTTTTTTTTTATAGGGGTTTACAACCACTTTAAAGGTTCAGGTACTGTGCAGCTGACCTAACAAACGGACTACTGGCTAAACAATCCTGTGGCAGAGGATTATCCAGGAGTTTTCACTTATCACTCAAGTCTGTGGCAGAGACTTTGTCCGTGCTTCATATCGGCTGCTAGGTCGGTGTGAGAGGCCTATCCGGTTGTCGCAAGATCCAGTGACAGAAGCTGTTGTCCTCTGGATTCAAGAACCGCATTAGTGATCTGCAAAACCAAGGTATCTGAGCTTCCCCTAACCCTCTATCCTTCTACCTGAAGTTGTTTAATAAAGCAATTGAGCAAAAGACTGAAGTGACTGGCAATCACATCTTTCAAAACTACTTAAACATAGACTCTTAAGTTCTGGGACGGTGAAATGTGGGGCAACGGCAGGACACAAAATTAATCCAGCGGCCCTCTTGGGGGTATCGCTACATGTATATGTACTGCATATCTTTCAGTTTGTATATATACACATTTTATTTCAGCATCCCTTATTATCCAGACACACTTTTTTTACTAGTTGCATTAAAAACTGCAGGAGGTCGTTTTAAAAGACCTGATGGAATTAGGACATTCTTCAGTAACCATCATACATGTACTTTTCAAGTTTTCTCCAGAATTCCCTGTAAAATGCAATTAAATTCACAGTTCATTAAACAGCCCTTCTTTCTTCTCTCCCCATTTATATAAACAGCAAAATACATGTACAGCCTTAACTTCACTAAGTGATGTATGGAACTGGATAGGCAATACACTACAGATTACAGAAGTATTCTTAATAGTGGACAAATCATCCTAGTTTTGGAAACAAATGCTATGTGAGCTGTTTAAACAAATATATATTTAACCCAGGTTCTTGGTGCATCAATTTTTGGTAATTTGTGCGTAAAGGTACAACAGCATATTTGTGTTTAATTAATTGGGCACAGCCCTGTCTATACATGTACAGTGCCTTGGAAAAGTATTCATACCCCTTGAAGTTTTCCACATTTTGTCATGTTACAACCAAAAACGTAAATGTATTTTATTGGGATTTTATGTGATAGACCAACACAAAGTGGCACATCATTGTGAAGTGAAAGGAAAATTATAAATGGTTTACCAAATTTTTTACAAATAAATATCTGAAGTGTGACGTGCATTTGTATTCAGCCCCCTTTACTCTGATACCCCTAACTAAATGCTAATGGTACCAATTGCCTTCAGAAGTCACTTAATTAGTAAATAGAGTTCACCTGTGTATAATTTAATCTCAGTATAAATACAGCTGTTCTGTGAAGCCCTCAGATGTTCGTTAGAGAAACTTAGTGAACAAACAGCATCATGCATCATATACATGTACAGTGCCTTGAAAAAGTATTCATATCCCTTGAAATTTTCCACATTTTGTCATGTTACAACTAAAAAATGTAATGTATTTTATTGGGATTTTTTATAAATAAATATCTGAAGTGTGGCGTGCATTTGTATTCAGCCCCCTTTACTCTGATACCCCTAACTGAAATCTAGTGGTACCAATTACCTTCAGAAGTCACTTAATTAGTAAATACAGTCCACCTGTGTGTAATTTAATCTCAGTATAAATACAGCTGTTCTGTGAAGCCCTCAGATGTTTGTTAGCGAACCTTAGTGAACAAACAGCATCATGAAGGTCAAGGGACACATCAGACAGGTCAGGGATAATGTTGTGGATAAGTTTAAAGCAGGGTTAGGTTATAACAATATATCCCAAGCTTTAAACATGTCACAGAGCACTGTTCAATCCATCTTTTGAAAATGGAAAGAGTATGGCACAACTGCAAACCTACCAAGACATGGTTGTCCACCTAAACTGACAGGCCGGGTAAGACGAGCATTAATCAGAGAAGCAGCCAAGAGGCCCATGGTAACTCTGGAAGAGCCGCAGAGATCCACAGCTCAGGTGGGAGAATCTGACAACTATTAGTCGTGCACTCCACAAATCTGGCCTTTATGGAAGAGTGGCAAGAAGAAAGCCATTGTTGAAAGAAAGCCATAAGAAGTCCTGTTTGCAGTTTGCGAGAAGCCATGTGGGGGACACAGCAAACATGTGGAAGAAGGTGCTCTGGTCAGATGAGACCAAAATTTTACTTTTTGGCCTAAAAGCAAAACACTATGTGTGGTGGAAAACTAACACTGCAAATCACCCTGCACACACCATCATCACAGTGAAACATGGTGGTGGCAGCGACATGGCAGCCTTTCTTCAGAAGGGAAAGGGAATCTGGTCAGAGTTGATGGGAAGGTGGATGGAGCCAAATACAGGGCAATCTTAGAAGAAAATCTGTTAGAGTCTACAAAAGACTTGAGACTGGGCTGGAGGTTCACCCTTCAGCAGGACAATGACCCTAAACATACAGCCAGAGCTACAATGGAATGGTTTAGATCAAAGCATATTCATATGTTAGAATGGCCCAGTCAAAGTGCAGACCTAAATCAAATTGAGAATCTGTGGCAAGACTTGAAAATTGCTGTTCACAGATGCTCTCCATCCAATCTGACAGAGCTTGAGCTATTTTGCAAAGAAGAATGGGCAAAATTTCACTCTGTAGATGTGCAAAGCTGGTAGTTACCTACCCCAAAAGACCTGCAGCTGTAATTGCAGCGAAAGATGGTTCTACAAAGTATTGACTCAGGGGGGCTGAATACAAATGCATGTCACACTTTTCAGATATTTACTTTTTCAAGGCACTGAATATGCAAGTGATGATGCTAGTGCTATGATGAAGATTGCTATAGCTTTTTGCTAAACATCTCAACGACTCTGTCTCTGTTAATCAGAATGAGCAAAAGGAAACGCACCCCACATGGCTTCAAGATACTGTGAAGCTTACTCAGAAAAAATGAAGGCATTTCAACCAGAGTGGTTTTAGTTATGAACATGCAAATATGCCTAAAATAAATCCAGCAAAAAGTTTTTAATGAATACTTAAATGTGTGACCTAGAGCAAGTCAGTAGGGTTCAGTGAAGTGTAGTCTCTCACACAAGAGAAAAAATAACATTTGGTTTGATCTTTTTTCAGCTCTTTCTTCTATGATCTAATAAAACATTGGTGTTCTGAACAAATATGGGAATCTTCTTTATTTATGGGAAAAAATGTAATTAAAACTCTTTCATAATCACTCTGATCCTGCAAATGTTCACAAGAGAAAATATTCCTTCATCTCTACATTTTACAAAAGATGTTGTCACATAACACTTTGTTAAGAAATGTTAGCTAATAAACTATTACCCTTTTCACGAGTGTGTGTAATGTCATGGCATACAGTTTGCTACTCAAATGCAACAAGACTTCAATCCATTGAAGACCATACTAGGAAATTTTCCATTGCCCATGCCAGATCAATAGGAAAAGATTGAGCATGCTATTTGGCAGTAAATAGGTTATTCAAATTTTTTAGTATTCATGAGCATGTATCTGCACAAGAGTTTCATGGAGACATAATTGTAGCAACCTCCTACATAGGTGCTAGGTATTAGATATTTATAATTTGAATGTGTTTTTGATAGGTAAATTTAGTTGCCACACTGTAGTCAGTGTGGCTGTAGTTGTTTGTTAGGTAAAATCATAGTTTGCTCACTGTACTGTGCTAGTTTGGTCTGCTTAGTGTTCCCAGCCACTGCCAGTCTGGTCTAAAAGATGCCTTTACATCTAGAGAACTTGAGAAGTTACTGGAAGATAGATGTGGAGCTACGCAGATGGCAGAATGAATATTGATACAGCCCTGGCCTATCCCAGAGAGGCAGGCTCTGATGGCATGCTAGGACACTATATATATTCTGTGAACACACTGAGCTCTAGGTCTTTTCCTTCAGAGGATTAGTCCAGTCTGGAGGGCCACGCTGCCCTCCCTGGCACTATTGTAATCGTAAAGCCTCCAGTGGGTAACCTGAGGGGAGGCTGCCCGTAGGAGATCTGGTCTGGTATCACTGGAGTTAGGGCTCTTTCACACGGGGCGGATCCGTGCAGATCCGCCCCGTGAAGCTCCGCTTGCTCAGCGGGGATCGCTCCGTTGATCCCCGCTGAGCCGACGGATGACTGGGCGGTTCCCGCACACTGTGCAGGGACCGCCCTGTCAGAGCGCCGCTCTCCCCTATGGGGAATCGGATGATGACGGACCGTAGAGTCCGTTGTCATCCGATCCGCTCCGCCGACGGAAGGAAAAATAGGGTTTTCCTCCGTCACACTTTGGCGGAGCGGATGTCAGCGGACATGTCTCCGCTGACATCCGTGCCTTCATAGGGGTACATGGAGGATCCGTTTCAGGTCCGCCTAAAAAACTGACAGGCGGATCTGAACGGACCTCCGTGTGAAAGGGGCCTAAGGTGTCGCTTGGAAGTTGAAAATTGGGCCTTGCGTGAGTACAGACATTCTGAAAGACCTTGGGGACCTTTTGCTTTTGCCACCCCTAGGTGCTAGAGAAAGTCACAGTACTCAGGACACATATTGTGGGTGATAGGACTGCTTAAAATCTATACAATGTGTGTTTAATGTGAAAGTAAATACATGTATTTTCCTTTAGTATGAGCTCTGCTGAAATGTATGAAGAAGGGGGGGGGACAGTCTGGTGTTAGGCAGGCTGTAAAGGGGTTACTCGTAGCAACAAAATTAATGATGAAAACAAGAATAATTTGAAATGCAATGAATTTATTCCTATATCAAAAGTTAAATATATCAAAAGGTTACTTATTAGAAAAGTGCAGTTATTAAAACCTAGTGAAAAAATGGCATCAAACGGAAATTAGTTGCCATGGACATAAATGACAAACAGGACACACAATAGACAATACATAGACACTGTACTCGTCCGGACGCACTAGTTTAGCCCAAGTTTGCACACAGTTCCAATTGGAATAATAATTTTTCTTTTTGGGAAAATTAACCCAAAAGAAAGAAAAAGGCGGAAAATTTTCCCAAATCGGGCCAATGTGTGTGATTCACTAAGGGCTAATCCAAGTGTAGAGGAGGGGAGGGAAGGAAAGGGAGCATCATTGATAATCACTTTCAAGAATGTGAATCATGTCAAAATATGTGATCACTTGTTATGGACTCATGGTAGTGACACTAGAAATACTTAATCCTGATGTGTTGAAGGGGACACTGAAGTAATTGTCCATCGGAACTGCCAACCGTGCTAAAAGGTTCAGTTTAAGGTTGCATATTTGTTCGGTCAGCATTTAGACTTCCAAGAAGTAGTCCAATTAACCCATCATAGACATGTCCTGTTCAAGGTTAGTTTTAGAAACACAGTCTGTTGTGAATTTTTTCCTTAATCACCACAAACGGTACTGGATCGCACCGAATATTGTCAGCATTCAGCAAATGGTTAGTGGTACCACAAGTTTAGCAGCTTGAGACAGTTGGATTAGTAAATGGTAAGTTTAAGTAAATGTATTGAGTCATACATAACCGCTGTCCGTCTTATGTCATTGGCTGTGGTACCAGTTGTTCATCCAAGCGGCTGCTTGCTGGAGCTATTCACATGTACACACGATATGTTGGCAACACTCTAAATCAAATTCTGGTGTATAAATTCCTTGGTTATACACATGTCCACACTGCGTTATAGTATGGGGGAGAGGAGCTGTTCCCCGTCTCCACCTAGGGGCTCCAAATGCTCCAGCAGTGTGTGCATCCAGTCACAGAAGTGAAGACTCCTAAAGACATATAGTCTTCCCGGTTTGGACTGCTAACACGGCGCAAGCTCTGTGGCGTCCCAGCTTCCTCCACTTACTCCACACTTGGCGGTGTCACGTGACGGTACAGTCTGATGACGTCAATGCGTTTCGCTGTACTCAATAGCATAGCTTCATCTCGGACGTTCTATTCGGCCCGCCACCACACTCTCTTATATTGTAAGGTAGCTGGCGTTCGGTGCCAATGAGAGAGTTGGGATAATTTAAAAGGATTTGGACTTGTTTGGGAAGAGCAAATAGTCCAGATGGCAGCTTTCCATGGTTCATGTTGTTACCTGTGCTATGTATATTTAAATGAGTGGAGGCATAGCTAAATTAGAGCAAGCGCCTCCTGTCATTGAGTAAATACAGCACATGTAAGGCTTAACTAGTGTACATTCCTATTAGGACGGGGGATGGATAAGACAACAAAGAAGGACAGACTAAACAACATTAAAGACAAGACGTAGGAGAATAGATTATAGATCAGTTAGCAGTCTGGTCTAACTAGAACTAAAGTGTGTCAAACAGACGGATTGACAGGAGAATAGAGGCGCTTTACCCCTCAATATAGCTGGGGGAGCTTCAAGTCTCCAAGAACACCTGTAAGTTGAGTTCGGTATTTAACCCATTTGGGATGAGGGACTTCAAACAGTATACCCACCACTTTTCTTTTTACTCGCATAGGCAGATCAAAAGGGCCAAGAAGAAGGCTGCGATCAGAGATCGCTCAGACCTTCTACTGGACAAATCACGGGTTACTGAGCCTCCTCAAAACTCTAATGACCCAATACGGATTATTACCCCATTTGGGTCTCAATGGAACTCAGTTCGTTCAGTCTTAGAGAAGCACTGGGGCATCTTGACCAACTCATCTGAGTTGGCACCGATAGTTAGCATGTCTCACATGCTGGTGGCACGAAGAGCCAGGAGCTTGGGCGACATGTTGATCCAATTCGAGTTCGTCAAAGAACCAGAGACTACTTGGCTGTCAGAGTACCCACGCACAACGGGCATGTTCCCGTGCAATAAATGCCAGATTTGCCCATTGGTCCACAGAACCTCCACTTTCTTTGATGCCCAGGGCAATGGGACTTTTGAAATCAGAAATCTGATCAACTGTTCCACCTCTCGTGTCATCTATGTGATAACCTGTCCCTGTCCCAAAATATATGTGGGCAAGACAAAAAGGCCCCTAAAGACACGGATAGGTGAGCATTTACGAGAGATAAATGAAAAGGGTAAGCCACCAGAAAAGCCACTGCCTAGACATTTTGCACAGTGCCACGGTGGTAGTTCCGCTGGTCTAACAGTGAAGGGGATATACGCGTTAAAATTACCCACCAGACGAGGTGACTTCGACCACATTATTTTACAAAAAGAAAAGTGGTGGGTATACCATTTGAAGTCCCTCGTCCCAAATCGGTTAAATACCGAACTCAACTTACAGGTGTTCTTGGAGACTTGAAGCTCCCCCAGCTGTATTGAGGGGTAAAGTGCCTCTATTCTCCTGTCAATCCGTTTGTTTGACACACTTTAGTTCTAGTTAGACCAGACTGCTAACTGATCCATAATCTATTCTCCTATGTCTTGTCTTTAATGTTGTTTAGTCTGTCCTTCTTTTTTGTCTTATCCATCCCCCGTCCTAATAGGAATGTACACTAGATAAGTCTTACATGTGCTGTATTTACTCAATGACAGGAGGCGCTTGCTCTAATTTAGCTATGCCTCCACTCATTTAAACATACATAGCACAGGTAACAACATGAACCGTGGAAAGCTGCCATCTGGACTATTTGCTCTTCCCAAACAAGTCCAAGTCCTTTTAAATTATCCCAACTCTCTCATTGGCACCGACCACCAGCTACCTTACAATATAAGAGAGTGTGGTGGCGGGCCGAATAGAACGTCCGAGATGAAGCTACGCTATTGAGTACAGTGAAACGCGCTGACGTCATCACCCTGTACCATTATGTGACGCCGCCAAGTGTGGAGTAAGCGGAGCCGCCATGGAGCTTGCGCCGTGTTAGCAGTGCAAACGTGGAAGACTATCTGTCTTTAGGAGTCTTCACTTCTGTGACTGGATGCACACACTGCTGGAGCATTTGGAACCGCTAGGTGGAGACGGGGAACAGCTCCTCTCCCCCATACTATAACGCAGTGTGGACATGTGAATAGCTCCAGCAAGCAGCCGCTTGGATGAACAACTGGTACCACAGCCAATGACATAAGAGGGACAGCGGTAATGTATGACTCAATACATTTACCTACATTTACCATTTACTGATCCAACTGTCTCAAGCTGCTAAACTTGTGGTACCACTAACCATTTGCTGAATGCTGACAATATTTGGTGTGATCCAGTACTGTTTGTGGTGATTAAGGAAAAAATTCACAACAGACTGTGTTTCTAAAACTAACCTTGAACAGGACATGTCTATGATGGGTTAATTGGACTACTTCTTGGAAGTCTAAATGCTGATCAAACAAATATGCAACCTTAAACTGTACCTTTTAGCACGGTTGGCAGTCCCGATGGACAATTACTTCAGTGTCCCCTTCAACACATCAGGATTAAGTATTTCTAGTGTCACTACCAACAATGAGTTCAGATGAGTTGAGAGGTATCTTAATATAGCGCGGTCTTACCCCGAAGTGTCCCGTGGCGCATAGCAGAGTTCCTGGGAAAAGAGGACCCAGGAACCAGAAGCAGCACAGAGCGGCAGAAAGGGTGGAAGAGAGAGGCTACGCAGGGAAGGCTTGTGTGGAAAACAAAGTCTTCAGTAAGTCGCGGAAGACCGGAATAGTAGGGGCATCCTGGAGCTCGACGGGGAGGCTATTCCACAAAACGGCACCCTGGTGGGAGAAGGCCCGACCACCACGCCGGATCTTCTTGGGCGATATTAGCTGCATTAGCTACTGCTGACCTGCAATTTAGAAGACCCCCTGGTAAGGACAATGCAGGAAGGTTTCTTAATGGATGAGGAAGTGTATTAGAAGCATTGACCCATGAGAACGATCTATGAGAAGACGAAGTGTGTGAATTAAAACCATTGGCCTCAAACTGAGGAGTCACATTAGTATGCGAGATACACTTAGTTCATAACAATGAGTCCATAACAAGTGATCACATATTTTGACATGATTCACATTCTTGAAAGTGATTATCAATGATGCTCTCTTTCCTTCCCTCCCCTCCTCTACACTTGGATTAGCCCTTAGTGAATCACACACATTGGCCCGATTTGGGAAAAATTTTCCCCCTTTTTCTTCCTTTTGGGTTAATTTTGCCAAAAAGAAAAATTATTATTCCAATTGGAACTGTGTGCAAACTTGGGCTAAACTAGTGCGTCCGGACGAGTACAGTGTCTATGTATTGTCTATTGTGTGTCCTGTTTGTCATTTATGTCCATGGCAACTAATTTCCGTTTGATGCCATTTTTTCACTGGGTTTTAATAACTGCACTTTTCTAATAAGTAACCTTTTGATATGTTTAACTTTTGATATAGGTATAAATTCATTGCATTTCGAATTATTCTAGTTTGGATCATTAAATTTGTTGCTACGAATAACCCCTCTACAGCCTGCCAAACACCAGACTGCCCCCCCCCTTTCTTCATATGCTGATTGGTTACAGCAACAACGCCTTACAAGGCGAATGGTCTACCACAGGTTAGTCTACAAAACTGACCGTGCATTAGTGGCAAACCAACTTGCTTTTCCCTCCCCCAACCTCCCCTCTTTGTTTTCTGCTGAAATGTATGTAGTGATGCTTGTGTTTATATACTGAGCAATTTGTCAACAGAATAGATGTGTGTATATTCCTTATATCCGAATACAAAACTAGGCTTTTCTCAAGCCTATGAAACATATGTGCGGAGAATTGTATACATCTAGTTTACAAATTTAGGAATGCATCTGAAAAAATCATTTTAGCAAACATTCTCTAAATGAAAATATGTGACTCAACATGTGAGGAGTGATGGTGTACACACCAAGGATAGTGTCACACTGCAGACTCTGATCTTTGTGCTTTATGATATTCCCTCTTGTCTAAACATGTGCTACAAGTACAATAGAGACTGATGCTTGTGTTAAGTACACATGTCAGCAGACATAAAGATGCGAACAAAAAAGCAATGTAAATAAATAGAACAAATACTGGCTAAATGTATTTTACTTTAAATATGATTCATAATAAAACTGTATTCAAGAAGTTAAAGTGTTTATAAAGTAACTTTTTAATATTTGTATAGAATGGAAAGGATTAGAACCTCCGTCAGGTCTTTATTGCTGTCTGTGTCTATGCTGCGGAGAATCACCCACGTTCTATGTCCCAGTGAGCATTGTTTCCAGTACAAAATGTGTTGGTAATTCAAACCTTTTTGAATTGTCCCCAAAGCTTGGGATATTTTGTTATAACCTAACCCTGCTTTAAACTTCTCCACAATTTTATCCCTAACCTTTCTGGTGTGTTCTTGGCCTTCATGATGATGTTTGTTCACTAACAAAACCTACGAGGGCTTCACAGAACAGCTGTATTTATACAGAGATTAAATTACACACAAGTGGACTTTATTTACTAAGTAGGTGACTTCTTAAGGCAATTGGTTCCACTATATTTTAGTTAGAGGTATCAGAGTAAAGGGGGCTGAATACAAATGCACGCCACACGTTTCAGACATTTATTTGTAAAAAATGTTGAAAACCATTTATCATTTTCCTTCCACTTCACACTTATGTGTTGGTCTATCACAAAAAAACAAACAATAAAATACATTTATGTTTTAGGTTGTAACAAGACAAAATATGGAAAATTTCAAGGGGTATGAATACCTTTTTAAGGCACTGTATATATAATTTATATTTTGTTCTGAAAATTTGCATTTGATAAATGGCTGCGCAAATATTGTGCAACATTAAAAGTTGCACCAGAAACTGATTTTTTTTTTCCTCCAGGGCCTCTGCTTTCAGAAAATATATGTTTGTGGGTTCTGGGTAATTTTTTTGCAAAAAATGCTGATTTTAACATGTATGTGAGAAATGTCAAAATTGGCCTGGGCAGTAAGTGTATAGTCTACAGCTCACCTGCTGGCTGGAAATAGTATATATGAAACACCCATATGTAGTATTTTCTATGTTTACCTTGCTGAGACCCATTGTTCTTGAGCCTCACTGGAAACCTTAATTGTTATCATCATCATCATGGCCGCTACTGGTACATTTGCTTAGGAGGGAATTGAGCATTCTGATTTCGCTAGAAGAAACCGAGAAAATTTCAAGTCTAATGCCGCTTACACACGATCGTGATTCACGGCGGTGAAAACACCGCCGTGAATCACAGGAGGAAAAACGAGGAAAAACGAGGGAACAGCTTGTTCCCCCACACACGTCCGTTTTTCCCGTCATTTTTTTTCTTGTTCGAGAAAAACAACCGTGTGTGGGCTCCGTGGCAGTGTTTCCCTATGGGAAAACTGCCGCGGAAAAAAATGACGGGAAAAACGACAAGAAAAATTAGAGCATGTTCTAATTTTTCTCGTCGTAAATAATGCAGTTTTTCCCGTCGTGAAAAATGACAAAAAGCCCACACACGGTCGTTTTTCTTGTTCAAGAAAATTTTTTTAATTTTTCACAACGGGAAAAATGATTGTGTGTACGCGGCATTAGGGCTTGCGGAAATTGAAGAAGACTTAGACAGCCGCACTCCAAAAAAAGGTTTTCCTTTATTTTAAAATCAGGTCACAAAAATACATGCCACAGCAAAATGAAAAGCAGACGAGCTGACGTGTTTCACACTGTAGTTCAGTGCTTACTCATAACTATCACTGTTTACACAGTTTCCATGTCCATCTTCAATATCAAGAACAATATTAATAATGCCAGAGCTGCCCATTTAAGAGGTAGACTTGCTTCTAAATACTTTTTGTTGTAATGGCTCATTTTCTTAAAAATCATCACCCTCTTTTGGTTTCTCTACTTTATTATGTTTTTCATTATTTTTTATTATGGGTTCCAGCATCCTGTCACTGCTTGTTTATTATGGTTTATTATGGTGTAGCGGGGTCCTCAATTTAGTGGGATACACCTGGGGGTAGTGTGACCCAGGTGTGTAATTATGTTAGGGTTCAGACCCCTTTTTGTTATTCGTGGAGGATTGGGTGGTGCGATATTCTCCTTGACCAGTGGGTGTCAGTGTACCTACTGGCTCGAGGTAGAATCACTACCACAGTGCTACCCTTCTTTGTCCCTTCCTGGAGATGGTACGGCTGGGGCGGGGAACCCGCCGTGGTATCGATGGGAGGAGATAAAAGGGGGAGACGCCCTCGCCATGAGGTCTGTCGTCTTCGGGGATCATCTCTTCACGCACCCAGGCACCCTAGGCCTGGGTGCGGGCGGTTCAAGGTTCCGGCCTAGGCGCCCAAGACCTGGCCGGAATGAAGATGGAGTCCATCCCAGGCACCTTCAGCCTGGGGTGAGGTACTATTGAGGAGGCCTGGGACCCGGTGACTCCGACTGGGTCCCGCAAGGGTGAAGTTGCTCCAGGGCGCCCCTTGCGAGGGGACCTGCATCTGAGGTGAGGAGGCTGGGGAGGTCACCCGTCCGAAGACCCGGTGCAGTGTCAACCCGGTGACGGATGGGCCTTCGGTAACTCCCTTGGAGGACATCTTCCCCTGATAGGGGCTACAGCGCAGCGGAGGACCTTTCATCAAGACTCCTGCAACCCCTGGTCATAGCACAGGGAGTGTAGGGACTAGGAACCTGTACAGTGCCTCGACCTGCTTCCCCCATCGTATCATGCCGTTGCATTTGACTGTATGTGGAGATACGCAATAAACCTGAGTTTGGACTTTGATGGGTGTATGGACTCTGTTGAGGGGAACAAAGGGAGATTCCGGCACGGAAGGACTGACCCTCATAACCAGCACACATTTGGCCCGAGGAAAAGATTGATATTGGCCTTCACCTCACCTACATGCATGGGGAGGACATGGGCCGTAGCGCACCTCACTCTGTCGCTCGACATACCCCTAGCTAAAGAGGTCGGGGTGAGGAGGCCGCTACACGTGGGGGCTCGTGAGTCCAGGATCAAATGTGTGTTAACCCTGAGGTTTGGAACGGCTGTGTTTGAACTTTGCTGCCCGGAGGAGGTCCGAGCAGGTCGGCCATGTGATTGGCCAAAGTGCATCCCTGTGCTCGAAGTCGTGGAAATTTTCCTGAAAAACTGGGAGAGGCCCATGCAGAAAGAGCGGGAAGAGGGAGGAGTCCAGCCGTGTGACGAACTACATGTGGGGACTTTTGCTGCACTGCGCCACGAGGCACCCCATGACTGCGCAATTCGTGGGAGGAGACTGAAGGAAGCCCGCGAAAACGTGCAAGTCGTGGGAGGAGTCTGGCCACGTGTGGAGATACACGTGGAGACTCCGGCGCGAGGTCAGCGCGTGATGGAGCAGCAAGTGGTCGGAGCGAACTCAGGCTCCCCGTGGATGACGGTACCTTATCCTTTCAAGATGACTGCATTTGCTGCATCCATTACAGACACGGGGATAAGGCTCAGGCCCCGAGGACAGTTGGCTTTGTATTCATGCAGAGACACAGAGGCCCTCGGTGTGATCTGTCCCGGATGCTCGGGACTGGTGGTCCAACTAAAGCCATTCGGGCGATGCGAAGCATGCAAGGAGTTTCTTTTTGAGGTTGAACCACACACGGAAAGGCCCCGGGCCCTACGCCTCAACTGCATCACAGGAACCGCCACTCCGGAGGGAGAGATCAAAGCCTTTGCGGAGTTTCCCGTGCGCGCTGACCAGGGCGAAGTGACTGCCCAACCAGAGACTGAGAGAGAAAAATCCGAGGACACTGCTTCGGTCACTACAGACTCCCTGCTCCCACCTCCGAAGAGGAAAGTCGGTCTGGTACAGGCATCCTATGGCCGTGGTCGAGCTTCACCCCGTCGCTTGCCTGGCCTGGATGACGCCGGTAGAAAAGAGAGTCCCGGACATCCCAGTTCTTCAGAAGGTCCAGGTGAGCCAGGGGCTGGGACTGTGGTGTTGGTTGGAGGTGTCGGGGGTCCCCAGTCGGTGGAGCCCGCAAGGGAGGGTAGCCTTCCGTCTACTAGAGACTACCTTCCCGCTGAGATAGCTATGAGTAAGCACTGAACTACAGTGTGAAACGCGTCAGCTCGTCTGCTTTTCATTTTGCTGTGGCATGTATTTTTGTGACCTGATTTTAAAATAAAGGAAAACCTTTTTTTGGAGTGCGGCTGTCCAAGTCTTCTTCAATTTCCGCATTACTATATGCATTGCCTGCACCCGCGGCTTTGGATCGAGTGAAAGGCTCAATTAGACACATCAGAGCGGTAACTTTCTCTCTTCAAGACTAAGGGCTTGTTTACACTTGCTTCAAAATGTGGTTTTGGACAAGCTTTTCCTAAAGCACTCTGAATGCCAATCAAAGCCCCTGTCACGGAAATAAAATGGTTAGCTTACAGTCCTGTTTACATGTTGCTTTTGCTTTGCTTCAAAAGTTATACCTCATGTCGCTTTAATGGTGCTTCAAAGCATCTCTGAAGTCTCCATAGAAATCTTTGAGAAAGCTTGCTTGAAGCACCTGAAGAGGTATTGCAGGCATGAGATATTTTAATTTCAAAATGTGTACTAATGAGGAAAATTAATAATATATTGGAAATAAATGCAACATTTATATATATTATATAAAAGGCTATTCTGTCTGTGTATTCTGTCTCCATTTTCACTGGATAACAGATTGTGGTTTCAGAAGCAATCTAATACTGTTTATTTTTCTAGCTCATACACTATATAGTTAAAGGTTTGTGGACACCTGACCAAAGTCCCTGAGCAACACCAATTCATCTTAAACATCATCATCCTCTTTTGGTTTCTGTACTTTATTATGTTGTCCATTATGGTTTATTATTGCTTCCAGCATCCTGTCACCATTGGTTTATTATGGTTCCTCTTTATTATAGTTTCCAGCATCCTGTGACCAACCTGCATCATCAACATAACCTGGCCCACACTCAGAGGAGTCTTAAGCAAGATAGAGCAAATAAGAGAAGACATCAATTAGTGTGTGCTGCACCCATAGATTTATCACTGGCCCTGTAGCCACCACCTCTAAGTACAGCTGCTCTTCTCCTCAGTACATTTAAATCCCTCGCCATATTCCAAAACAGTAGGAATTTACATATACTGTACGTCCTCTTCCTCCTCACCTTAATTGTTGTCATCATCAACAAGGTCACTATTGGTACATGAGCTTAGGATGGAATTAGGCATGCTGAACACAACTATCACTGTTTACACAGTTTCCATGTCCATCTTCAATATCAAGAACAATATTAATAATGCCAGAGCTGCCCATTTAAGAGGTAGACTTGCTTCTAAATACTTTTTGTTGTAATGGCTCATTTTCTTAAAAATCATCACCCTCTTTTGGTTTCTCTACTTTATTATGTTTTTCATTATTTTTTATTATGGGTTCCAGCATCCTGTCACTGCTTGTTTATTATGGTTTATTATGGTGTAGCGGGGTCCTCAATTTAGTGGGATACACCTGGGGGTAGTGTGACCCAGGTGTGTAATTATGTTAGGGTTCAGACCCCTTTTTGTTATTCGTGGAGGATTGGGTGGTGCGATATTCTCCTTGACCAGTGGGTGTCAGTGTACCTACTGGCTCGAGGTAGAATCACTACCACAGTGCTACCCTTCTTTGTCCCTTCCTGGAGATGGTACGGCTGGGGCGGGGAACCCGCCGTGGTATCGATGGGAGGAGATAAAAGGGGGAGACGCCCTCGCCATGAGGTCTGTCGTCTTCGGGGATCATCTCTTCACGCACCCAGGCACCCTAGGCCTGGGTGCGGGCGGTTCAAGGTTCCGGCCTAGGCGCCCAAGACCTGGCCGGAATGAAGATGGAGTCCATCCCAGGCACCTTCAGCCTGGGGTGAGGTACTATTGAGGAGGCCTGGGACCCGGTGACTCCGACTGGGTCCCGCAAGGGTGAAGTTGCTCCAGGGCGCCCCTTGCGAGGGGACCTGCATCTGAGGTGAGGAGGCTGGGGAGGTCACCCGTCCGAAGACCCGGTGCAGTGTCAACCCGGTGACGGATGGGCCTTCGGTAACTCCCTTGGAGGACATCTTCCCCTGATAGGGGCTACAGCGCAGCGGAGGACCTTTCATCAAGACTCCTGCAACCCCTGGTCATAGCACAGGGAGTGTAGGGACTAGGAACCTGTACAGTGCCTCGACCTGCTTCCCCCATCGTATCATGCCGTTGCATTTGACTGTATGTGGAGATACGCAATAAACCTGAGTTTGGACTTTGATGGGTGTATGGACTCTGTTGAGGGGAACAAAGGGAGATTCCGGCACGGAAGGACTGACCCTCATAACCAGCACACATTTGGCCCGAGGAAAAGATTGATATTGGCCTTCACCTCACCTACATGCATGGGGAGGACATGGGCCGTAGCGCACCTCACTCTGTCGCTCGACATACCCCTAGCTAAAGAGGTCGGGGTGAGGAGGCCGCTACACGTGGGGGCTCGTGAGTCCAGGATCAAATGTGTGTTAACCCTGAGGTTTGGAACGGCTGTGTTTGAACTTTGCTGCCCGGAGGAGGTCCGAGCAGGTCGGCCATGTGATTGGCCAAAGTGCATCCCTGTGCTCGAAGTCGTGGAAATTTTCCTGAAAAACTGGGAGAGGCCCATGCAGAAAGAGCGGGAAGAGGGAGGAGTCCAGCCGTGTGACGAACTACATGTGGGGACTTTTGCTGCACTGCGCCACGAGGCACCCCATGACTGCGCAATTCGTGGGAGGAGACTGAAGGAAGCCCGCGAAAACGTGCAAGTCGTGGGAGGAGTCTGGCCACGTGTGGAGATACACGTGGAGACTCCGGCGCGAGGTCAGCGCGTGATGGAGCAGCAAGTGGTCGGAGCGAACTCAGGCTCCCCGTGGATGACGGTACCTTATCCTTTCAAGATGACTGCATTTGCTGCATCCATTACAGACACGGGGATAAGGCTCAGGCCCCGAGGACAGTTGGCTTTGTATTCATGCAGAGACACAGAGGCCCTCGGTGTGATCTGTCCCGGATGCTCGGGACTGGTGGTCCAACTAAAGCCATTCGGGCGATGCGAAGCATGCAAGGAGTTTCTTTTTGAGGTTGAACCACACACGGAAAGGCCCCGGGCCCTACGCCTCAACTGCATCACAGGAACCGCCACTCCGGAGGGAGAGATCAAAGCCTTTGCGGAGTTTCCCGTGCGCGCTGACCAGGGCGAAGTGACTGCCCAACCAGAGACTGAGAGAGAAAAATCCGAGGACACTGCTTCGGTCACTACAGACTCCCTGCTCCCACCTCCGAAGAGGAAAGTCGGTCTGGTACAGGCATCCTATGGCCGTGGTCGAGCTTCACCCCGTCGCTTGCCTGGCCTGGATGACGCCGGTAGAAAAGAGAGTCCCGGACATCCCAGTTCTTCAGAAGGTCCAGGTGAGCCAGGGGCTGGGACTGTGGTGTTGGTTGGAGGTGTCGGGGGTCCCCAGTCGGTGGAGCCCGCAAGGGAGGGTAGCCTTCCGTCTACTAGAGACTACCTTCCCGCTGAGATGTATGACACCTCCGACTTAGAGTCATTGTCAGACTGTGGTGATGACGGAGAGATAGACGAACTGTTTCACCGGAAGGGCTGGGACAGACGCCCACTACCTGTGCTGAGTAAACCGCAGGATTCCCCCATGTCCATAGAAGACAGTACGCTCCGGGTGAAGGCCCCGGAGTTCCCGAGGAAATCTAGTCCTCCGACCAACTTTCCTCATTCAACCACATCACCCGCTCTGATAGTGGGGATGCAGCGTGCTTCATTGCGGGCACCAAGAGCAAAGCCACCCGAGATGGTGAAAGTACCTCGGCACCCGGAGGCCATCGTACAGCCAGGAGAAGGTGAGCGAGATGTGATGCCGCCTCTAGCTCGATTGCAGAGACTTTTCTCCCAGAGAGTCGCCCGTGAATATGGGTGGGAGTACCCCTACTTGCCTCGGGACTTATTGTATGAAGTCGAGGTCTTGCGACCACGGTGGTATGACGAGTTTGTGTGGGAAAAACTCAAAGTGCCCCATGCCCGGCGATACCTGTCATGTTCGCCGCCGGTGTCTAAAAAGTTTAAAGACTGCAGAGCTGATTGGAGACTGGGACGCCATATCCATGCTGATAAGGTGCTCGTCTGCAGGAAAGAAGGAGAAGACGTTGAATATTCGGTGGAAGTATTTGACAAACACCTGAAGCCCTTGTTTTTGCCGGATCCAAGATTTTACTTGTAGGAGAAGTGAACTCCTATTTTGTTGCTGTTGAAACTTTCTGGAAGAGACATTCCCAGACGCTTAGAACTGTGCCCTACTTTTGTTTTGATTTGGGCTTTTCTTTCGCTCACTGGAGATTTGGGAGCTGTTGTTTTTTTTTGTTCTCCCTTTTCTTCATGTGCAAAAAGGCAGAGACATTTGGGGATAGAGTTAGAGTAGGAAAGCAGGAAGAATGAAGATCTCACCAAGTGTCATTACCGCAGCGCTGTCACCAGGTGGCAGTGCTGTGCAACGGTTATTTGAAAATATTACACATGCATTACTTACTTATTGGAGTGAGCGGGTCTCTCGGCTGACGGACCCACTCATGCCAAGTTAACACAGAGTGTTAGGATGTTTTTTTTTGTTTCCCTTCTGCAGGAGATTCGTCGGTCAAGGCTACTGAGTATGGGGTGGTTCTTAGACAGTGACGGGAGGGATTGTATATGTGTACATGACAGATGTTTTATACAAAAGTTTTAATGTTTTATAGTTCCCTTTTCTGTTGAACAGGTCTTGGCACATACAGTATCCAGAATTTGAGGGATAGCCTCTGGGGCCCACTTCATGTCACCCCTCCTTGGGAGACATGGGTGTGCACCTGACGCTGGGGACCAGCGTCAAATCACCAGGGGGAGTGTGTAGCGGGGTCCTCAATTTAGTGGGATACACCTGGGGGTAGTGTGACCCAGGTGTGTAATTATGTTAGGGTTCAGACCCCTTTTTGTTATTCGTGGAGGATTGGGTGGTGCGATATTCTCCTTGACCAGTGGGTGTCAGTGTACCTACTGGCTCGAGGTAGAATCACTACCACAGTGCTACCCTTCTTTGTCCCTTCCTGGAGATGGTACGGCTGGGGCGGGGAACCCGCCGTGGTGTCGATGGGAGGAGATAAAAGGGGGAGATGCCCTCGCCACGAGGTCTGTCGTCTTCGGGGATCATCTCTTCACGCACCCAGGCACCCTAGGCCTGGGTGCGGGCGGTTCAAGGTTCCGGCCTAGGCGCCCAAGGCCTGGCCGGAATGAAGATGGAGTCCATCCCAGGCACCTTCAGCCTGGGGTGAGGTACTATTGAGGAGGCCTGGGACCCGGTGACTCCGACTGGGTCCCGCAAGGGTGAAGTTGCTCCATGGCGCCCCTTGCGAGGGGACCTGCATCTGAGGTGAGGAGGCTGGGGAGGTCACCCGTCCGAAGACCCGGTGCAGTGTCAACCCGGTGACGGATGGGCCTTCGGTAACTCCCTTGGAGGACATCTTCCCCTGATAGGGGCTACAGCGCAGCGGAGGAGCTTTCATCAAGACTCCTGCAACCCCTGGTCATAGCACAGGGAGTGTAGGGACTAGGAACCTGTACAGTGCCTCGACCTGCTTCCCCCATCGTATCATGCCGTTGCATTTGACTGTATGTGGAGATACGCAATAAACCTGAGTTTGGACTTTGATGGGTGTATGGACTCTGTTGAGGGGAACAAAGGTAGATTCCGGCACGGAAGGACTGACCCTCATAACCAGCACACATTTGGCCCGAGGAAAAGATTGATATTGGCCTTCACCTCACCCACATGCATGGGGAGGACATGGGCCGTAGCGCACCTCACTCTGTCGCTCGACATACCCCTAGCTAAAGAGGTCGGGGTGAGGAGGCCGCTACACGTGGGGGCTCGTGAGTCCGGGATCAAATGTGTGTTAACCCTGAGGTTTGGAACGGCTGTGTTTGAACTTTGCTGCCCGGAGGAGGTCCGAGCAGGTCGGCCATGTGATTGGCCAAAGTGCATCCCTGTGCTCGAAGTCGTGGAAATTTCCCTGAAAAACTGGGAGAGGCCCATGCAGAAAGAGCGGGAAGAGGGAGGAGTCCAGCCGTGTGACGAACTACATGTGGGGACTTTTGCTGCACTGCGCCACGAGGCACCCCATGACTGCGCAATTCGTGGGAGGAGACTGAAGGAAGCCCGCGAAAACGTGCAAGTCGTGGGAGGAGTCTGGCCACGTGTGGAGATACACGTGGAGACTCCGGCGCGAGGTCAGCGCGTGATGGAGCAGCAAGTGGTCGGAGCGAACTCAGGCTCCCCGTGGATGACGGTACCTTATCCTTTCAAGATGACTGCATTTGCTGCATCCATTACAGACACGGGGATAAGGCTCAGGCCCCGAGGACAGTTGGCTTTGTATTCATGCAGAGACACAGAGGCCCTCGGTGTGATCTGTCCCGGATGCTCGGGACTGGTGGTCCAACTAAAGCCATTCGGGCGATGCGAAGCATGCAAGGAGTTTCTTTTTGAGGTTGAACCACACACGGAAAGGCCCCGGGCCCTACGCCTCAACTGCATCACAGGAACCGCCACTCCGGAGGGAGAGATCAAAGCCTTTGCGGAGTTTCCCGTGCGCGCTGACCAGGGCGAAGTGACTGCCCAACCAGAGACTGAGAGAGAAAAATCCGAGGACACTGCTTCGGTCACTACAGACTCCCTGCTCCCACCTCCGAAGAGGAAAGTCGGTCTGGTACAGGCATCCTATGGCCGTGGTCGAGCTTCACCCCGTCGCTTGCCTGGCCTGGATGACGCCGGTAGAAAAGAGAGTCCCGGACATCCCAGTTCTTCAGAAGGTCCAGGTGAGCCAGGGGCTGGGACTGTGGTGTTGGTTGGAGGTGTCGGGGGTCCCCAGTCGGTGGAGCCCGCAAGGGAGGGTAGCCTTCCGTCTACTAGAGACTACCTTCCCGCTGAGATGTATGACACCTCCGACTTAGAGTCATTGTCAGACTGTGGTGATGACGGAGAGATAGACGAACTGTTTCACCGGAAGGGCTGGGACAGACGCCCACTACCTGTGCTGAGTAAACCGCAGGATTCCCCCATGTCCATAGAAGACAGTACGCTCCGGGTGAAGGCCCCGGAGTTCCCGAGGAAATCTAGTCCTCCGACCAACTTTCCTCATTCAACCACATCACCCGCTCTGATAGTGGGGATGCAGCGTGCTTCATTGCGGGCACCAAGAGCAAAGCCACCCGAGATGGTGAAAGTACCTCGGCACCCGGAGGCAATCGTACAGCCAGGAGAAGGTGAGCGAGATGTGATGCCGCCTCTAGCTCGATTGCAGAGACTTTTCTCCCAGAGAGTCGCCCGTGAATATGGGTGGGAGTACCCCTACTTGCCTCGGGACTTATTGTATGAAGTCGAGGTCTTGCGACCACGGTGGTATGACGAGTTTGTGTGGGAAAAACTCAAAGTGCCCCATGCCCGGCGATACCTGTCATGTTCGCCGCCGGTGTCTAAAAAGTTTAAAGACTGCAGAGCTGATTGGAGACTGGGACGCCATATCCATGCTGATAAGGTGCTCGTCTGCAGGAAAGAAGGAGAAGACGTCGAATATTCGGTGGAAGTATTTGACAAACACCTGAAGCCCTTGTTTTTGCCGGATCCAAGATTTTACTTGTAGGAGAAGTGAACTCCTATTTTGTTGCTGTTGAAACTTTCTGGAAGAGACATTCCCAGACGCTTAGAACTGTGCCCTACTTTTGTTTTGATTTGGGCTTTTCTTTCGCTCACTGGAGATTTGGGAGCTGTTGTTTTTTTTTGTTCTCCCTTTTCTTCATGTGCCAAAAGGCAGAGACATTTGGGGATAGAGTTAGAGTAGGAAAGCAGGAAGAATGAAGATCTCACCAAGTGTCATTACCGCAGCGCTGTCACCAGGTGGCAGTGCTGTGCAACGGTTATTTGAAAATATTACACATGCATTACTTACTTATTGGAGTGAGCGGGTCTCTCGGCTGACGGACCCACTCATGCCAAGTTAACACAGAGTGTTAGGATGTTTTTTTTTTGTTTCCCTTCTGCAGGAGATTCGTCGGTCAAGGCTACTGAGTATGGGGTGGTTCTTAGACAGTGACGGGAGGGATTGTATATGTGTACATGACAGATGTTTTATACAAAAGTTTTAATGTTTTATAGTTCCCTTTTCTGTTGAACAGGTCTTGGCACATACAGTATCCAGAATTTGAGGGATAGCCTCTGGGGCCCACTTCATGTCACCCCTCCTTGGGAGACATGGGTGTGCACCTGACGCTGGGGACCAGCGTCAAATCACCAGGGGGAGTGTGTAGCGGGGTCCTCAATTTAGTGGGATACACCTGGGGGTAGTGTGACCCAGGTGTGTAATTATGTTAGGGTTCAGACCCCTTTTTGTTATTCGTGGAGGATTGGGTGGTGCGATATTCTCCTTGACCAGTGGGTGTCAGTGTACCTACTGGCTCGAGGTAGAATCACTACCACAGTGCTACCCTTCTTTGTCCCTTCCTGGAGATGGTACGGCTGGGGCGGGGAACCCGCCGTGGTGTCGATGGGAGGAGATAAAAGGGGGAGACGCCCTCGCCACGAGGTCTGTCGTCTTCGGGGATCATCTCTTCACGCACCCAGGCACCCTAGGCCTGGGTGCGGGCGGTTCAAGGTTCCGGCCTAGGCGCCCAAGGCCTGGCCGGAATGAAGATGGAGTCCATCCCAGGCACCTTCAGCCTGGGGTGAGGTACTATTGAGGAGGCCTGGGACCCGGTGACTCCGACTGGGTCCCGCAAGGGTGAAGTTGCTCCAGGGCGCCCCTTGCGAGGGGACCTGCATCTGAGGTGAGGAGGCTGGGGAGGTCACCCGTCCGAAGACCCGGTGCAGTGTCAACCCGGTGACGGATGGGCCTTCGGTAACTCCCTTGGAGGACATCTTCCCCTGATAGGGGCTACAGCGCAGCGGAGGAGCTTTCATCAAGACTCCTGCAACCCCTGGTCATAGCACAGGGAGTGTAGGGACTAGGAACCTGTACAGTGCCTCGACCTGCTTCCCCCATCGTATCATGCCGTTGCATTTGACTGTATGTGGAGATACGCAATAAACCTGAGTTTGGACTTTGATGGGTGTATGGACTCTGTTGAGGGGAACAAAGGGAGATTCCGGCACGGAAGGACTGACCCTCATAACCAGCACACATTTGGCCCGAGGAAAAGATTGATATTGGCCTTCACCTCACCCACATGCATGGGGAGGACATGGGCCGTAGCGCACCTCACTCTGTCGCTCGACATACCCCTAGCTAAAGAGGTCGGGGTGAGGAGGCCGCTACAATGGTTTCCAGCATCTTGTCACCAACTGCAACCTCATCATACCCTGGCCTACACTCAGAGGAGACTTAAGCAAGACAGAGAAAATAGGAGGAGACATCCATTAGTTTGTGCTGCATCCATAGATTTGCCACTGGACCCCTAGCAACCGCCTCTAAATACAACTGCTCTTCTCCTCAATACATTGCACTTTGAATGAATCAACTTATTCCAAAACAGTAGGAATTTGGATATATCTTCTCTTCCTCATCAGCTATAGCCATCTAGGATCTAGAGAGTAAAAAATAAATAAATAAATTAAACAGAAAAGAAAGAAGAGAAAAATGGTGTTTAAAGCTGAAGTCCTAGAAAACAGCTAAATGCACAGCTGAAATATATACTGTCAATGACCCTACTCCAGTCTATTGAATGGGCAATGTAGGACCAGAAGCATGCAAATTAAATTATCCCCATACTCTTTTAGGAATTATGTCATCCCCATAATCTCTTCCACAGTTACAGCACCGTGGAAAGCAATGGAACCCTGATAAGCGCAGAGTGACTTTTCCTTTCCTATTCTGGGTCCTGCAATGTAGGGGATTACAGGGAACTTATATACAGACATATTTAAAATGTAACACCCCCCTTCCCCTGAGAGGCAGGTGAGAACCCCCAGATGGCTTAATGAGCTAGCACTTTAAACCTTCGGGTGGAATTCTTAACTCTTGTAGGGTGGAAGAAGTTGGTGGCAGTCACTTTAGTATGTTTCACAGAGAATATTAAGGCTTACTAAACTCAGAAGAGAATGCAAGTTTATGCACCTCTGCTAGCAACAGTCAAGACAGGCTATTGACCTTTAAGCCGAGACTGGCAAACTGTTCTCTTCAGGCAGTTAAAGTTGTAATACAAAAACAAAACAAATGTCCAACAGCAGCAGCTTGTACCCAGCTCTCCAGGACATTATTCAGCAAGATGGTTTCTGTCCTAGATGCTCCAGCAACGTAGAGCACAGGCCTTTGATCCAGGTCCCTCCTCTAGCAAAGGCCTGCCCTAGGCAGCAGGTCTTGTAGGTACCGACCTCTAACACTGCCCATCTCCTTGCAACAAAACCCTTTTGGAAGGTCATCTAGAGAAGAAGAATTTTATCCTTCCCCAGCATGCACCACTGGGAATAAACCTCATAGTGATTAGCTATTTCATCTTCTTGTTTTGATGCCAGGGACACTCCCCAACAGATGCAAACAATAAATTGAACTAGGGTAAGCCCAAAAGAAACAGAACTACAACAATCTAAGATCAGGCTGACTATAGTCTACCTGCAATACTCAATTTAGCCTAGGGACAACCCAGCTTATGGAAGCATCCCTACAAAAAAATGCAACTACTTAAAAGATAAAACAAATCACTAGACTACATCTTTAGTGAAATACATTTGTGATACATATACACACACAGATGAAGATACGTTTTTGTTTTTTGTACATTCATTTCAGGCACAATGAAATTGGTATTTTAATGCACCAACTTTGGTACAAAAAAATGTTATACTTAGGAAAAAAAAGTGATAAAGACCCAAAACAATTAAATAATCAGGCACATATCCATAATATTTCACAACCTGAAAATATACTAATTAATTTACTGTTAACATAAAAAATAACCCTAAATGTAAATGTAGCACTACCCCCGCAGGAGCTGCTGGTTTTATTTTGGGCCTTGCACGTTACCTCAGTATTCGTTGTCTAGGGGAAGAAAAGTCTGTAGAAACTTCAATGTCCACACAAGCTGTAAAACCTTAAGCAGTTAGGTTTTATTTTCCTTTTGCATAAACAGATGAACAATGGTAGAAGGGTGAAGGGAAGGGGTAGGTTCAGGCACACAGTACAGATCACTGGGGAAAACTCCTCAACTATTCAGTCAATCACCACTCTTCCTGGAGTGGGTATTGCACACGCGGATAGGTCCCTCTCACCTGGCCTAGCAGCCGGAATGATGCACGAACTATAATCAGGACCAGTCTCTGCCACAGACCGGTTGTGGACAAATTGGATACTCCGGGATCCTCTACCACAGGATTTAACGCCCGGACTTCCAGCCGAACCGTCCAGAGCCTTTAAGCCAACCCGGCAGACTGTAAGGTGAACTTTAACTGCGGTGTATCCTCCAATAGAATCACCAGGCCCTCCTCAAGACACCAGCCTTCCGCTTGGTCTTTTCCAGGACAGGTCCTCCCCTGGTTTCCTCCATTGAGTGGCTTCCTCCCTCAGGACAGACAGCACAGGATCACCTTCAAGGTGTGGACCCAGTCAGCATAACTGGGCCCACTTGTCGGAGTTGCGGCCTCGGACCAGCATGGCTCTGAGGCCAAAAATCACACAATACACCCCTCACGCCAGGAGGGCCGTGAGGGGACGAAGGATGGACCTCCACAACATGGTGTCTGCCCCTTAAGTACCTTTCCCCAGCATGCTCAGCGGGTAGACCAGGCCCACTGAACTGTTCCCAGAGGAAGGTACCAATACACTCTGGCTTGTCAGTCCTCCACATTAGCTCGAGGTGGGAACGCCACCTACAGGCGAACAGTGGGAAGTCTGCCCAACACAGCCATAGCCGGAACAGAGGCTAATTTAGCATCAATTATTTACATCTCAGCCTAGCTATGGGCTCAGATACCCTCTAAATTGAAACATAGCGCCCAGTCATTGAGAGCAGGGCGCTACATAAACCCATTATAGTAATCTACATACAACTTGTAACCTCACCCTAGCCTCTAAACCTAACCCCTAATATAAGTCAAACCCTTTAACCTTTACTTTATACAGTATATAACTTCTAACAAACCACTTAACCTAACATTAAACCTAATACCCCTAAAGTTAAAGTGTTATGAAACCCACAACAGTAAAATCAGTCTGTATATGCAGCATAGCATGCTTGTTATACTCACCGTAGAACTTAAGGGGTTATTCCTCTGCATTGTGTAAAAAGGCTGTTTTATCCTGTATGTACAGATCCACCCCCTCCTGCACTATCTGGGGAAGGCCAGCTAACACAGGCAGATTAGCCGACCTGCACATGCTCGTGTGTGTCTTTTATGCTGGAGAAAACATTTACTTGTTCTCAGAGCTAGTCAGGTCACATGATATTGACATTACACATGCGGGCGTGTATACAGGCTGTAGTTTAAACTCTCAGCACTGGAGAAACTGTGCAGTTTATCATGTAACCGTGGTATATAGATCATCCAAAAAAGGTATATAGTGACAGCATTTTAATGTAAAATTAAGATTTATAAGCTGTGGGCACTGTGGGGGGCAGATTAACTATTTTTATATTACTGGGTTTAGTAACACTTTAATGTTAATTAACCACCAACTACAATGATAATATCATTATAATAATTTTCTTTTGCCAGAATCTCTAAGATCCAAAAGATAAACTCCATACTAAAAATGTGCCTAATTGTTTTCAATTGTTTTCAATCCAGCTTCCCTATGTACCAATATACCATTAATGTACCTCAGTTGCAGAAAAATACAAGTTTTCTTTGATTTTGAGAACAAGGCCTTACCTTAGCCCTTGCTGTATTTCTTAGAAAGCGTCAGAGACTCACTAATAGACAGAAACCGACAGAGAAAATAGCAAGACACAGGAACTACGTTTTCACCGCATCCCTGGCATTTCTCCACGTGTGCATTTGCCTGGTTTCCCCAGGGTTCTTTCAGAGGGGCTCAGGCCACGTGCTAAACTCCCTGGGGCCGTATGCAGCCCATGGGACACCCCTGATGTGCAAGGGCCTGCCTGATTGGATAGATGGTGTGTCCTCCTATTCTATAGTTTTGGTAAATCTTAATGAGATTCTACACAGATTGTATAGAGACATTTATTGTATATACCTAAAATTACCTAGTTGCGCTTTCAGTGTCTTTAATTGTTAATGGCACACCAAACACAGAAGCAAACACGTTTTGCCAAATGAAAAAACAGGCGACAAATGTAGTAAAAAATGTGCAACTCGCACCACGTCAATTTGTCCCATGAGCTACTTTGCCACATGTAGTACAGCCCATTGAAATCAACGGGCTGCCCTATGTGTGTCACTGGAAAAACAAGCCAAAAAATATGCACTCCCACTACTCTAGGTGTGAGTGAGGCGTAAAGTGTAATTGATGCAATTACATCGGAGTGTTTCCAAATGCAATAGCAAACCAGACAGAAAATACGTGCTTTGCCATGCGTTTATTAGAAATGCTGCAAATGTTCATCATGCTAATATCCCTTTGAAAAAGACACGTGATCTGTGATGCAACTCGTTGGGAGGAGTTGGTCACGTTACTGCCGGTGTCATAGGTACATGGTAGTAGCGGTGAGGGGGAGAGCCTTTCATTATCACTATTGATATTATTAACCCTGCTATATACAAGATGTTTTCTTTGTGAGTGGGCTATTGTTACTTTTTAAATAAATCCACTTGTTTATGCAATTTTGCGTGATGAAAGCCTTTCTTTTGCTCTGAGACAATACAGAGAGGAGCCAGTGCTTTCTATCTAAGAAGGTTCAAAGAGACCTAATACAGCAATGCCGTCCTGTCAGGAAACAAAAAAATAACAGGTATTGTGGACCGTGATCATAAAAGATATAGAAAGTGAAAAAAGTCATAACAATAAGTGAATACAAGCACATTGAATAATACAACACCAACTAGTGATCACACTCCAAGTGATGAAGCTCAGAATATAAAACTGTGATCAAAGTTAATTAAACAGACAAATTCTTCTGTGAATCAGGTGCTTTGTTGCGAATCACCGTGAGTGCACCTTCACCTTCCAAACTATATGCTTACCTCAGATACAGATACAGGTATTCCTTGAGGAAGTCACGTGACAATTGACGAAATACGTTGGGGCAGGGTTTCTTGACATCATTGTACATGAACAGGAAGTGTTTTTTTATCTCCTTAGAGCCGAATTATCACAACATCCAAGTGATTATTAAGGGGCCCATACACTCCAATTGTGCCAAGTATAATGCCTAGGTGCACTAGAGGAAGTGTGCCCTAAAATGTGTGTAGTGGGGTATCGTTTTCACCCACAGACTACAGTTCCCAGCACGCTTTGAGGCACCCAGGGTGCATTTCCCAGCGCAAGGACTGCTGGGGTGGACTTTAAAAGGGAGGGGCGGGCCCCAGTTCTTTCTCTTTGGACACCGCCCTCCCAGCAAGAGGATCCCTGTGCTGACCTGCTGTGCATGCAAGGCCTGAAGCCTAGGCCTTGTACTTTCTTCCAAAGAGCCTTCTGCTCCACCGAGGAGCCTGCGGAGCGTCCGATCCTGCTGTGAAAGTGCCATCATCAGGAGGACCGAAGACCCGGGCATCGTGGGCACTGTGAAGCAACTCACAGTAGCGGAGGTACCGGACAGGAATCGGTCCGGTCGGGTGAGAGAGCGCCAGCTCAGAACCGCATCTTGTTACCTTTGTTGCCTATTAACTTTATTCAGGCCCATCAGTGGTTACAGTTACATTCTGGGGAGACTGTCTGCTGAACTGAGTTTACTAGTCTCTCCAGCTTTACAAAGTTAGCGGTCATCCCTACCCCATTGGATTACAGTTTTGTTCTTTATGTGCACCACCGTGTTTTGCTAGCGAAGATTTCTTCAACAAACTATACCCCAAGTTATAGTCAGGCCTGACTGGGTAGTATAGGACATTGCTGGGCGCCATATTTGCTCACGAGGGCGGATAGCTGCAGCAGGATTTATTAAACTGTCATTACATTGCTGAATGTTATATCTTTTTATGAGTATACTTATATTGCAGGGATCTGCATGAGACACTGTATACTGTTTACCCTTATTACTTTTTACCAATAGTAAAGAACTTATAGTTAGGTATAGGGTTGTCCCGATACCACTTTTTTAAGACCGAGTACAAGTACCGATACTTTTTTTCAAGTACTTGCCGATACCGATTACCGATACTTTTTTATAATGTCAGGTGACAGTTTTAAAGCACAATACAGATTAGGTGGCACAGATATGCAGCACTGATAGGCGGCATTGATTAAGCAGCACTGATGAGCACTGATATGATTAGGTGGCACGGATATGCAGCAGTGATGAGTACTGATAGGTGGCGGGCACTTATGACTGGCACCGACATATGGCTGGCACTGACAGGGGGCTGGCACTGATAGATGGCACTGGCACTAATAGATGGCAGGTGGCTGGCACTGATAGATGGCAGTGATAGATGGTACTGAGTCAGCATATGCTCCTTACATTGGTGATCAGTAGGAAGAATGTTCCTTACATTGGTGGTCAGTGGGTAGAATGCTCCTTACATTGGTGGTCAGTGGGAAGAATGCCCCTAACATTGGTGGTCAGTGGGAAGAATGCCCCTTACATTGGTGGTCAGTGGGAAGAATGCCCCTTACATTGGTGGTCAGTGGGAAGAATGCCCCTTACATTGGTGGTCAGTGGGAAGAATGCCCCTAACATTGGTGGTCAGTGGGAAGAATGCCCCTTACATTGGTGGTCAGTGGGAAGAATGCCCCTTACATTGGTGGTCAGTGGGAAGAATGCCCCTTACATTGGTGGTCAGTGGGAAGAATGCCCCTTACATTGGTGGTCAGTGGGAAGAATGCCCCTAACATTGGTGGTCAGTGGGAAGAATGCCCCTTACATTGGTGGTCAGTGGGAAGAATGCCCCTAACATTGGTGGTCAGTGGGAAGAATGCCCCTTACATTGGTGGTCAGTGGGAAGAATGCCCCTTACATTGGTGGTCAGTGGGAAGAATGCCCCTTACATTGGTGGTCAGTGGGAAGAATGTCCCTTACATTGGTGGTCAGTGGGTAGAATGTCCCTTACATTGGTGGTCAGTGGGAAGAATGCCCCTTACATTGGTGATCAGTGGGAAGAATGTCCCTTACATTGGTGGTCAGTGGGAATAATGCCTCTTACATTGGTGGTCAGTGGGAAGAATGCCTCTTACATTGGCAAAGGCACCCCCCCCCCACCCCCAGCTCTTCCCTCCCCCTGGGCCATTCTCAGTGGTTAATGTCTTTTTAAAAAACTCCCTCCCCTCCAGCATCGAAAAACAAACAGGCAGGAGAGTCAGGGGGAGCACATCAAGCAAAATAGCAGGGTGACCAGCAGAAAGACAGGCAAGGCAGGCAACCATTTGATCACAAGGGCGGAAGGAAAACAAATCTGTGTGCATGTCACAATGAAATTTTACTTACCCGCCTGAAGACACGCTCTGCTCTCCGCTCTGGTTACGCCCCCTCTCCGCTCTGGTCTCCGCCCCCCGCCTCGCTCTCCGCCCCGTCTGCGATCTGGTCTCCGCTCTGGTCTCCGCCCCCTGCTTCGCTCTCCGCCCCGTCTCTGCTCTGGTCTCCACCCCCGCCTCGCTCTCCGCCCCGTCTGCGATCTGGTCTCCGCTCTGGTCTCCGCCCCCTGCTTCGCTCTCCGCTCTGGTCTCCGCCCCCCTGCCCCGCTCTCCGCCCCCTCTGCGCTCTGTTCTCCGCTCTGGTCTCCGCCCCCCACCTCGCTCTCCGCCCCCTTTGTGCTTTGGTCTCCGCCCCCCGCCCCGCTCTCCGCCCCCTCTTCGCCCTCTCGGCGAAGTATCGGACAAGGCATCGGGAGCATTTGCGCGAGTACAAGTAAATGCTTGGTATCGGTCCCGATACCGATACTAGTATCGGTATCGGGACAACCCTAGTTAGGTATATTGGTTGTCAGTGTCAATTACTGTGCTGTGTTTAAAGGGGATTGTGCCATACAAAGAGAGAGAGTGCAATTCTATCATCCCCCTTACTAACTGTGCCACGAAAGGTTAGAGCCTATTGCCAGGGGTTGACAATGGTGCACTACAAGGCCCAAAAACAAACAGGCAGCCATCTTAACTGGGGGTATCGCTATATGTGTATTTATGAAGCATGTTATGTTAGAGGGGGAGCACTTTACCATTTATTCTTCACAGTTTGAGTGTATGTGGGAACACATATAGGTGTATAGCAGCAGACCCCACTAAATATTTATTCACCAGCACTTTAATTTGCACATAGTAGCGCAGAGGATCAGGCACTATATAGTATATAAGCCTGTACAGCAATACACCTGTTCACATCCTCAACTGTCCCTCATTTGGAGGGACTGTCCCTCTTTTGGGGCCAAATCCCTCTCTTATTTGTGCAGCCTCAATTGTCCCTCGTTTTGGTCTGATGTGTACAGTGTATCACTAATCAGGATGTACTATTTTACTACCAAAAGTGTTATACTGCACTAAACCTTTTCTCCAATCTCTATGTTACTGCATTCATTTTGAAGAGCCAATATAAAGGAAAAATAGAGGTTGAAAAAAAAGCTCTTGTGTAGTTTTAACCAATCATTTCCTGCATATTAGATATTAGTGGCCCATGTAACCAGGGACGTTTCCTTTGCCTACATACTCTGTGCTGAATGGTGCGCCTCTTTATCATTTCAGAAAGTTGGGAGGTATGCATTTATACAGTCTTTGATATTAACGATCAGCAACCAAAACATATCCAGATGTAAGAAATTTTATATGCTGCAAGTTTAAGATCCATCTAGGTCAATATTGTTATTTTTGATACAGAATCCTAAATGGTTGCTGTGCCAATAGGCTTATATGCATTATGCTATTTTAAACACACACTAAAATCTACATCAGATATGTATGTTTACACATACATGCCATACAGAGACTAATTCTGATATGGTATATTAACTGAAATACGAATCTGTCTTTTCAGTTCTTTAACACACAACCCCTAGAGTGACATATTGAGAAGACTTTGATTTCAGTGGATAATGTTTGCAGTTTCTACTGAATTATGGAATGTTTAAATCCCAGTGCTTAGACTGATATCACCGAATCAGTTATATTTAGTAAATGTACAACAAAATACCTATCTTAAAGAAAGATATCTAAAGATATCTTGATGTACCCGAGGGGACAATATTACTTTGCTATTTGTGTGTGCCTGTTTTCTAAAAGCATTCTCAGGTGGCGGATTCTGTTTAAAAAAGCTGACTTTGTATTGCAGGAGAGCACATAACATTGAGCCTATGAAAGAATTGCAGCATTTAGAACAGAAACCCTGTAGAGGCCAGTAGAGGATCAGAAACTAATGCACCGGGACAGAAATAACGTATATCATCCAAAATGTTGTATGCTTGAAGCCTAAAAAATATAAAGCTTATTTATGTTTAATTTCCCTATGCAAGAGTTTGTTATTTTAAATCTCTGCATTCCTTTATAATAAGAAGAAAACATTTGCAGATGGAATTATTAATGTAAATTCATAGAACCAAAATAAAAGAAAGTTTTGAATTGAAAGCTGAAATTAAGCATTTTTCTTTTGTTAATGTTGGAATAGACAAGCCAAATTCAATGTAAAGCAATCTGACATACCCGCTGGATTGCTATTGTTTAGTTAAGAATAGGGATGAGCCGAACACCCCCGGGTTCGGTTCGCACCAGAACCCGCGAACGGACCGAAAGTTCGCACGAACGTTAGAACCCTATTAAATACAATGGATGCGAACGTTCGAAATCTAAAGTGCTAATTATAACTACTATTATGCATGTTATTGTCCTAAAAAGGGTTTGGGAACCCGGGTTCTTCACCAGGGGACATGTATCAATGCAAAAAGAAGTTTGATGATGACTTTTTAGTTGAAACGCGTCGGGTGGACCCATTCACACACATCGCTCTTGCATTTTGTGATATGCCTATGATGTTCTTCCAAATGTGAGTGTACATTTTTTTAAACTTTTTTTAATACTTCCTTGTACGGTATCACACTATGTGAGTTTTTTTTCCATTACGCATGTTATGTGGTTACCATATCTCTGGCTCCAACAAGACTATATGTATTCACACTTCCTGGTGTTTACGGGAATTTGCGGTGCCGACTGATATGCGGATTCAGGACCAGCTGGATACACCTTGCTGACTGATTATTTAAGCCTGTTTTGACTTGGGTGGTATACACCTTACCAAGTCAATACCATCTGGTAAGCCTCCTCCTTATATCGGTGGTGGTGTCTCTATCCTTTCACAGAGAGGGTCATATCCATGTGGGACTCTTTATTTCAACCTTGCAGTTTTTTCTACACTTTTGGACTGTCATTTGTGTGTGGTCACAATAGAGGACTGCTTCGTTCTGATTTATTTGTTACATATAAAAAAAATTTCACGGATCACACTCAGTCACTTGGTGTCACTGAAATTAATATATATGCATGTTTGCAACATTTGTTATGTGTTGGTAACTGACTCTTTCACAAAAATAAGCGCTACACTTTTTCATATTCACCAGTTTTTGCTTTGTCTCAGCTGTGTTGGCAGCTAATTTTTGTGTTCACTTATTGCACAGCGCAGTATATCCCATATATAAAAAGAAGTTTTAAAAACGGCCGTTTTTCGGGAGCAGTCATTTTAATGATGCATAAAGTGAAAAAAAAAAGTCAAATATTCCTTTAAATATCGTACCTGGGGGGTGTCTAAAGTGAAGTGATGCCTGTGAAGTGCCACATGTTTCCCGTGTTTAGAACTGTCCCTGCACAAAATGACATTTCTAAAGGAAAAAAAAGCCATTTAAAACTGCTTGCGACTTTAATGTAATGTCTGGTCCCGGTAATATAGATGAAAATCTTTAAGAAAAATGGCATAGCTACCCCATCATTATTAGATCAAGAATTGTAATTGCATGCCCCTGTTGAACAGGGGCTGAAAAATTGGGCCTTTGGTGGTGATGGTGGTGGTGTTGACACAACACTGTAAGCCCTCACAGTTACTCTTGGTGGGCGCAGGAATTGGCCCTGCTGTGAATTATTAGATCAAGAATTGTAATTACATGCCCCTGTTAAACAGGGGCAGAAAAATTGGGCCTTAGGCACTGGTGCCACAACACTGCAACCCCTCACAGATACTGTACTTGGAGCACAGCAATGAGCCCTGTTGCAAAGTATTGCATCAAAAATTGTAATTACACGCCCCTGTTAAACAGGGGCTGAAAAATTGGGCCTTAGGCACTGGTGCTGGTCCCACGACACTGCAACCTCTCCCAGATACTCTAGTTGGAGTGCAGGAATGAGCCCTGCTGCAAAGCATTGCATAAAAAATTGTAATTACATACCCCTGTTAAACAGGGCCTGAAAAATTGGGCCTTAGGCATTGGTGGCGGCACCCAGAAATAAAAATGTTCTTCCAAGCTATCATCATCAATCGGATCATTGAGGAGGAGGAGGATAGTCAGTCAACATAACAGGACAGTCACTCAGCATCAGCATCAGTCTTGAAGGGATGTGACATTTGAAAATAAATTAGTCTGTTATATCAGCTTCAGGTGTTTGGTAGCTGGTGGTGATCCAAGACTGGTTCATCTTTATGAAGGTCAGTCGATCAACCGAGTCGGTGGACAGGCGCACCCTGTGATCTGTGACAAATCCTCCAGCAGCACTGAATGTGCGTTCTGAAAGAACGCTGGATGCAGGACAGGCCAGTAGCTCAATTGCATACTGTGCAAGCTCTGGCCAGTGATCCATCCTCAAGACCCAGTAAGCCAGAGGATTTTCGGTGGGGAAGGTGTCCAAGTCTGACCTTGCCCTAGGTATTCCTGCATCATGTATATCAGACGCTGGCGATGGTTGCTGGAACCGATCATACCTTGGTGCTGCGGACTAAAGAATTGTCTGAACGCATCGGTCAGACGGCCACCTTCCCCACCGCTCCTTCTTTGACTGACCGAAGCCTCAGCAACTCGTTGTCCAGGACCAGGAGTCTGTAACCTCCCAGTCTCTGGGAACGCGTTGCACAGACCTTTCTGCAAGGCCTCCCGGAGTTGTCTCATCCTCTGCTCCCTCTGCGACGGTAAAATAAGGTCCGTAACCTTACTCTTGTACCGTGGATCAAGGAGAGTGGCCAGCCAGTAATGGTCCCTCTCCTTGATCCGAAGAATACGAGGATCCTTCCGCAGACTTTGCAGGATCAGGGAGGCCATGCAGCGTAGGTTAGCTGAGGCATTCGGTCCGGAGTCCTCTGGGTAACTAAGGACGACATGATCCGCAGCCACCTCCCCCCAGCCACGTACAAGTCCACGGGAGGAGCGGTGGGGAAGGTGGCCGTCTGACCAATGCGTTCAGACAATTCTTTAGTCCGCAGCCCCAAGGTATGATCGGTTCCAGCAACCATCGCCAGCGTCTGATATACATGGTGCAGGAATACCTAGGGGCAAGGTAAACTTGGACACCTTCCCCACCGAAAATCCTCTGGCTTACTGGGTCTTGAGGATGGATCACTGGCCAGAGCTTGCACAGCAAGCAATACGGCCTAGCTTCAGGAGTATATTTTGCAGGAATCACACTACGCCTGCTGTAAGTGCTGCAAATGCCTGTTGGTGTAACACACTAGGAAAACACAGCAATACGGCCTAGCTTCAGGAGTATATTTTGCAGGAATCACACTACGCCTGCTGTAAGTGCTGCAAATGCCTGGTAGTGTAACACACCAGGAAAACACAGAAATACGGGCTAGCTTCAGGTGTATAATGTGCAGGAGGCACACTATGTCCGCTGTAAGTTCTGCAAATGCCTGGTAGTGTAACACACCAGGAAAACACAGCAATACAGGCTAGCTTCAGGTGTTTAATGTGCAGGAGGCACACTACGTCCGCTGTAAGTGCTGCAAATGCCTGGTAGTGTAACACACCAGGAAAACACAGCAATACGGGCTAGCTTCAGGTGTTTAATGTGCAGGAGGCACACTACGTCCGCTGTAAGTGCTGCAAATGCCTGGTAGTGTAACACACCAGGAAAACACAGCAATACGGGCTAGCTTCAGGTGTTTAATGTGCAGGAGGCACACTACGTCCGCTGTAAGTGCTGCAAATGCCTGGTAGTGTAACACACCAGGAAAACACAGCAATACGGGCTAGCTTCAGGTGTATAATGTGCAGGAGGCACACTACGTCCGCTGTAAGTGCTGCAAATGCCTGGTAGTGTAACACACCAGGAAAACACAGCAATACGGGCTAGCTTCTGGTGTTTAATGTGCAGGAGGCACACTACGTCCGCTGTAAGTGCTGCAAATGCCTGGTAGTGTAACACACCAGGAAAACACAGAAATACGGGCTAGCTTCAGGTGTTTAATGTGCAGGAGGCACACTACGTCCACTGTAAGTGCTGCAAATGCCTGGTAGTGTAACACACCAGGAAAACACAGCAATACGGGCTAGCTTCAGGTGTTTAATGTGCAGGAGGCACACTACGTCCGCTGTAAGTGCTGCAAATGCCTGGTAGTGTAACACACCAGGAAAACACAGCAATACGGGCTAGCTTCAGGTGTTTAATGTGCAGGAGGCACACTACGTCCGCTGTAAGTGCTGCAAATGCCTGGTAGTGTAACACACCAGGAAAACACAGCAATACGGGCTAGCTTCAGGTGTATAATGTGCAGGAGGCACACTACGTCCGCTGTAAGTGCTGCAAATGCCTGGTAGTGTAACACACCAGGAAAACACATCAATACGGGCTAGCTTCAGGTGTTTAATGTGCAGGAGGCACACTACGTCCGCTGTAAGTTCTGCAAATGCCTGGTAGTGTAACACGCCAAGAAAACACAGCAATACGGGCTAGCTTCAGGTGTTTAATGTGCAGGAGGCACACTACGTCCGCTGTAAGTGCTGCAAATGCCTGGTAGTGTAACACACCAGGAAAACACAGCAATACGGGCTAGCTTCAGGTGTATAATGTGCAGGAGGCACACTACGTCCGCTGTAAGTGCTGCAAATGCCTGGTAGTGTAACACACCAGGAAAACACAGCAATACGGGCTAGCTTCAGGTGTTTAATGTGCAGGAGGCACACTACGTCCGCTGTAAGTGCTGCAAATGCCTGGTAGTGTAACACACCAGGAAAACACAGCAATACGGGCTAGCTTCAGGTGTATAATGTGCAGGAGGCACACTACGTCCGCTGTAAGTGCTGCAAATGCCTGGTAGTGTAACACACCAGGAAAACACAGCAATACGGGCTAGCTTCAGGTGTTTAATGTGCAGGAGGCTTAGCAACAATGACACTGACACTGTCCCCTGCCTATCCTTCTCTCTCCCTGCACACAAGGTTTAGCAAAGAATATGACACTAACACTCTCCCTGCCTATCCTTCTCTCTCCCTGCACACAAGGTTTAGCAAAGAATATGACACTGACACTCTCCCTGCCTATCCTTCTCTCTCCCTACACACAAGGTTTAGCAAAGAATATGACACTGACACTCTCCCTGCCTATCCTTCTCTCTCCCTACACACAAGGTTTAGCAAAGAATATGACACTGACACTCTCCCTGCCTATCCTTCTCTCTCCCTACACACAAGGTTTAGCAAAGAATATGACACTGACACTCTCCCTGCATATCCTTCTCTGTCCCTACACACAAGGATTAGCAAAGAATAGATTTGACACTGTCCCTGCCTATTCTTCACTTTCCCTGCTCCGGGACACACTACACGAGGCGCTGGCGGCCTTTTATAGTGTGGGGCGTGTACTAAACCACCTCAGCTATAATTGGCCACAGGCATACTGCCTGTGGCCAATCATTGCTCTCCTCGCTGCCGGCGCTGTGATTGGCCAAGCATGCAGGGTCACAGTGCATGCTTGGCCAATCACAGCGCCGGGATTGCACTGCGATGGCGCAGTGTATTGTGGGCCGTTCGCGTCACTCGAATTTGGCGCGAACGGCCCAAATCGTTCGCTGTTCGCCGAACACGCGAACAGCCGATGTTCGAGTCTAACGTATGTTCGACTCGAACACCGAGCTCATCCCTAGTTAAGAAAAGTCCTGCTTGTACAATTGTAACAGCCTGTAAGCTGTATGTTTGCAGACCCGATGAGCATGCAATTGTGCAGTACTGTGATGCACAGCAATGCTAGTCACCCAGTGCTTTGCTTACGATGTTACTCAGCACTATAAATCCTTCCCAGACCAGCAGAAAAGACATAATTACATAGCTGCGTTGCAACATGGGTGGCTCAATTTAAAGAGAAAAGTGGGTACTTCCAGAAACATTTATTAGATTTTAAACTACAAATGTATATTAGTGGGGGTTGATGTTTTTATGACAATGTGCTTATCCAAGCTCCTGGAGCTTAGTTTTAAAAGTGAGGGCATCTGCATATCTGCCCATCTATCTTGAAAACTGAAAACATATGCAGCACTGGAGTTGCTTGACTCTATCTGCATGTCCATTTTAATAAAAATCTGTGCTTACTGTATTTACATACAGTCAATCAAAAATATTATAGCAAACATTGGTTGCGCAGCTTCCATCATCAGTTCCACACGTTTCATAATCTGGAATATAATTTCACTTTGTAGCTGCTGTAAAATACTATAAAAAAAGTACCCTGCTTTTACATAATTGTAATGTCATGGATATGTTAGTCCAGGTAAAAAGTGACAGGTGAGACATGGAATAAAGAAAGAAAATACTAATAATAATTTTCCTGTGCATACAAAGCTCAAGCAGCACAAGGGCTATCTGTGATATCAGTGGCTATCATCTCAACATACAGTGCCTTAAAAAAGTATTCATACACCTTGAAATTTTCCACATTTTGCATACGTCCCAACTTTTTGAGATGGGAATGAGGGACACCTATCAGCAAAAGTATGCAGGCATAGGACACACCCCTTGCCACCCCCCCCCCCCTTAAAGGAGAAATGTACAAAAAAATAAATAAGATTGGGTAAACCCACAAGTGCTTTTTTACCACTACTATTCCTTTATATTGGCTTTTGGAATTTACAAATGCAGCAATTTGGAAATCAGATGAAAGGTTTAGCCCTGGGAAATACTTTTTGATAGATAAAAAGTGCATTTTATATACAACTATATGGATCAGACCAAAATGAGGGACAAATGAGGAGGAATGAGGGACAGAGGGACATTGCTCCAAATCAGGGACAGTCCCTCGAAATCAGGGACAGTTGGGAGGTATGAATTTTGTCATGTTACAACCAAAACCATAAATGTATTCTATTGGGATTTTATGTGATAGACCAACACAAAGTGGCACATAATTGTGAAGTAGAAGGAAAATGATAAATGGTTTTCATATTTTTTTACAAATATCTGAAAAGTGTGGCATGCATTTGTGTTCAGCCTCCTTTAAAATATAATGGAACAAATTGCCTTCAGAAGTCACCTAATTAGTAAATAGAGTCCACCTGTGTATAGTTTAATCTCAGTATAAATGCAGCTGTTCTGTGAAGCCCTCCGAGGTTTGTTAGAGAAGCTTAGTAAACAAACAGCATTATGAAGGCCAAGGAACACACCAGATAGGTCAGGGATAAAGTTGTGGAGAAGTGTAAAGCAGGGTTAGGTTATAAAAAAGTATCCCAAGCTTTGAACATCTCAGAGAGCACTGTTCAATCCATCATCTGAAATTGGAAAGAGTATGGCACAACTGCAAACCTACCAATACATGGTCATCCACCTAAACTGCCTGGCCGGGAAGGGGAGCATTAATCAGAGAAGCAGCCAAGAAACCCATGGTAACTCTGGAGGAGCTGCAGAGATCAACAGCTCAGGTGGAAGAATCTGTCTGTCTTGGATATGCAGTAATGTTTGTCTGCCATCTTACCTTCCTCCTCTTGTGTTCACCTTAGAGGCCAGACTCTCTCACCTGGCTGCTTTTATAATCTCTCCTCCAAGCCTGGCTCCATCCCAGGCCTTATCACAGAACTCTATATTAACATGTGCACTGCAAGTCTGCCTTGCTGATCAACGTGTTTGTCCCGCTTTTCACAACCACCCAGTATCCCATCCGCAGCAGTCAGCCATAGGGTTCACTGCCTTGTGGTGCACTCCTGACCCCCAACGGTGTGCATCTGTCATTTGGCCACAGGTGACCTGACAGTTTGATCAGCCATGAACCCGGCTGACGTGCCACTCCTCGCAGATGATCCTTTGCAGGGCATAGTCCGCAGACTTGAGACCCAGGAATCGAATCAGACTCAGGTGATGCGATTCCTCCAGGATCTGGCTTCCCGCTTCGAGCAGCTCCAGGCCTCCTTGGGAACCCCAAATCCGCAACCTCAAGTACAACCAGCGGCTGCACCTATCGCACCAGCCCCAGCCACACACTCACTACAACTGACAGCTCTGTTCCGTTTCTCTGGGGACTCCAAGGCCTGCAAGGGGTTTCTCAGCCAATGCACAAATCATTTTGAGCTTCAGTCTCAAAACTTCCTGTCTGATCGGGCTAAGGTAGCCTATATCATTTTCCTCCTCTCCAGTGAAGCTTTAGCCTGGGCTGCCCCCCTGTGGAAGAAGAATGATCAGCCTGTCTGACTTCTTGAAGCTCTTTCGTAACATCTTCGAGGAGCCTGCTCGGGCTTCTTCAGCGGCTAGTGCTCTCTTACGTCTTTGCCAAGAATCTTGTTCAGTGGGACAATATGCTCTTCAGTTCCGTATCCACACAGCTGAATTGAGCTGGAACAATGAGGCCCTGGTCGCTACCTTTTTACTTGGCCTCTCTGACTGAGTGAAAGACGAATTAGTGGGAAGAGCAATCCCCGTCGGTCTGGATGATGTAATTTCTTTGTGCAATCAGATCGACATTCGTTTTCAGGAGAGGTCCCTAGAAAAGGGACGCCAGCACTCCCTGGGCCCTAGCCAGTCTGACCTCCCCTCCCTTCGTCCCGTGGAGCATCTTCTGCCTGCTCAGGAACCTATGCAGCTGGGCCGGACCAGACTAACCCCCGTAGAACGTGCTAGGCGCAGAACTCTGGGCTTGTGTCTCTATTGTGGGGGCAAGGTTCATTTTCGTGACTCCTGCTCGCTTCGTCCGGGAAATACACGGGTCTAATACATTTGGAAGGTGGAGTATTGGACCCAGAAACATCACCTTCTCGTCTTCTCCTGCCGGTGTTCCTTCATGTAGGCACTTCTCCTCAATCAACCCTTGCATATCTGGATTCTGGGGCTGCCGGCAATTTTATGGATCGGAGAACTGCTTCTTCTATGAAGCTTACCCTTTCACGTCTCACTACGCCATTGGTAGTCTTGGCAATTGATGGCACTGTTCTCCCAGGTGACCCTATTCGCTTCCAGACGCTACCTATTAGGATGTTTATAGGGATTCTCCACCAGGAGTGGATATCATTTCTCATTCTACCCAAGGCCTCTACCCCCATTGTATTGGGCCTTCCTTGGCTACAGCTCCACTCTCCACATGTGGACTGGGTCTCTGGGCAGATTCTGGCTTGGGGTCCCTCATGTTTCTCGTCATGTCTTCTCAAGGTGGCCCCCAAGGAGAGACTTCCGGTTGCTACCACTTCTGTATCTTCTGATCTTCCCGCTGCATACAGCGATTACCAAGATGTGTTCTGTAACAAATCAGCTGAGGTGCTTCCTCGCCACAGGTCTTTTGACTGTGCTATTGACCTTGTCCCCAAAGCAACTCTGCCCAGGGGTCGTACCTACCCTCTGTCCATCCCAGAGACCCAGGCCATGTCTGAGTATGTCGCAGAGAATCTAGAGAGAGGTTTCATCTGGAAATCCTCATCGCCTGCAGGGGCAGGGTTCTTTTTCGTTGCCAAAAAGGATGGTACCTTAAGACCCTGCATCGACTATCGGGGTTTAAACGCGGTTACTATCAAAAATCGATACCCCTTACCCTTAATTTCTGAGCTATTCGATAAGTTGAAGGGTGCCTCCATTTTCACCAAATTGGATCTCAGAGGCGCATACAATCTCATTCGAATACGGGAGGGTGACGAATGGAAGACTGCATTTAACACTAGAGACGGGCATTACGAATACCTGGTTATGCCTTTTGGATGGTGTAATGCCCCAGCCGTGTTTCAAAACGTTGTCAATGAAATCTTCAGGGATCTGCTGTACCAGTTTGTTGTCATCTATCTGGATGACATTCTGATCTTTTCTGAAAATCTGCTCGTCCACAGAAACCATGTCCGCACTGTACTTCAGTGTCTTAGAGAGAATAATCTCTATGCCAAGCTGGAGAAATGTTCCTTTGAATGTTCTGAGGTCCTGTTTCTAGGGTGCTTTGTCTCAAGTTTGGGTCTTCGTATTGATCCTGGGAAGGTCTTGGCTATTACCAACTGGCCTCTTCCTGCTAGCCTCAAGGCCACACAGTGCTTTCTTGGCTTCACAAATTATTATAGGCAGTTCATAAGGAATTACTCTTCCATTTCCGCGCCTATTATCGCTTTGACCAAGAAGGGTGCGAGTGCCAAAGACTGGCCTCCCGAAGCTGTCTCTGCGTTTCACGACCTGAAACAGGCCTTTGTTTCTGGACCTCTCTTGAGGAGACCAAATCCTGGGGATGCATTTTTATTGAAGTGGACGCTTCCTCAATGTGGGTGGGAGCTGTGCTTCTTCAATTCTTTGAGAAGAGACGTCAACCAAGTGCGTTCTTCTCCAAAAAAATTCTCAGGCAGAGAGGAATTATGCCATTGGTGATCGGGAACTTCTCGCACTTAAATTGGCATTAGAGGAGTGGCGTCATCTCTTGGAGGGTTCCCCTCACTCCATAACAATCTTTACTGATCACAAGAATTTACAGTATCTACAGAATGCTAAATGTCTGAATCCCAGACAGGCCAGGTGGAGTCTCTTCTTTTCCCATTTTAATTTCACGATTATGTACAAACCTGGTTTCTGCAACGGTCGGGCTGATGCGCTCTTTAGGCCATTTGACACTTTGGACGAGGAGTCCACCCCTGAACCTGAGCCGATCATTCCAACCTCGTGCATTGTTGCCCATTCTACCACCCTGAAGTCAAAAATTCCTCCTGGTAAGACCTTTGTCCCCACTGAGCTAAGAGCTAAGGTCCTTCGTTGGGGACATGATTCCAAGGTGGCAGGTCATTCTGGATTCCTCCGGTCCTTCTTACTCATCAGTCGTCACTACTGGTGGCCTAATCTCCGCTCAGATGTCAAAGACTACGTTAAGGCTTGTCATGTCTGTGCTCAGTCTAAATCCTCCACACAAGCTCCTGCTGGTCTCCTCACGCACTTGCCCATTCCTAAGGAGCCCTGGGCTCACATTGCCATGGATTTTATCACGATCTTCCACTGTCTGAGAATAATACGGTCATTTGGGTGGTAATCGATCGGTTCTCCAAGATGGCTCATTTTGTTCCTCTTCCTGGCCTTCCTTCTGCTCCTGCCTTGGTTCCCATTTTTATTCGAGAAATTTTCCGCCTCCATGGGGGTTCCTTCTCATATTGTTTCCGACAGGGGTGTTCAATTTACGTCTCGTTTTTGGAGAGCCTTTTGCAAATCGCTCAATATTGTCTTGGATTTTTCCTCTTCTTACCATCCTCAATCCAATGGACAGACTGAGAGGGTAAATCAGGAGTTAGGGGTCTTTCTTCGCACCTTAGTGTCTGCTCATCATGACGATTGGTTCTCTCTACTCCCGTGGGCAGAATTCTCTCATAACAATCATGTAAATACCAGTTCGCAGTTTATGGAAAACACCCTCAACTTCCTCTTCCCATGACCTGTTCTCCAGATATTCCAGCTTTGGCTTCAGTTCAGGAGTCTCTCAATTCTGTTTGGGGTGACGTTCACGATTCCCTCCGGGCAGCTGCTGAAAAATTCAAAGGCTTTCTCTTCAGCCAGGGGACAAAGTCTGGCTCTCCACCAGGAACATCAAGCTCCGAGTTCCGTCTCTGAAGTTTGCTTCACGATTCATTGGTCCATACACTATAACTTCTAAACTGAATCTGGTTTGTTTCAAACTCCAGATTCCTAAAAGCCTTAAAATCACTAACTCCTTCCATGTTGCCCTTCTGAAGCCTTTAGTCCTCAATAAGTTCTCTCGTCCTCGCCTGTCTCTGAGGATAATCAGGAGTACGAGGTCAGTCAAATTCTGGACTCCCGACTCTGTAGAGGTGTTCTTCAGTACCTCGTTCATTGGAAAGGGTTTGGTCCTGAGGAGAGGTCTTGGATCACAGCATCTGAGGTCTTTGCACCTCGTCTGTTAAAGAAGTTTTATCTGAAGTTTCCCTCTAAACCCGGGCCCAGGTGGGGAAGGGGGAGGCCTCGTAAGAGGGAGGGTACTGTCATGGATATGCAGTCATGTTTGTCTGCCATCTTACCTTCCTCCTCTTGTGTTCACGTTAGAGGCCAGACTCTCTCTCACCTGGCTGCTTTTATAATCTCTCCTCCCAGCCTGGCTCCACCCCAGACCCTATCACAGAACTCTATATTAACCTGTGCACTGCAAGTCTGCCTTGCTGATCAATGTGTTTGTTAAGCATTGTGTGTTTGGGTTCCTGCCTGCCGTGTGCTACGTCTGTCTCTGTGTTACGATATTGGCTTGTTCCCGACTATCCCTGTCTGCTAGTGACCTTGACCTTCGGCTTGTCCTTCGTTTATCCGTGTCTGCTTGTTGCCTTGACCTTGGCTTTTCCCCTCACTATTCTTGTATCCTGTGCTGCTGCTTCCCCTGTATCCTCTTTACCCTACGGAGCGTGAGCTAGGGGACTCTAGGGCCCATGACCTGGACCCAGCTGCAGCGTAGGCCATCCTCACCACTAGAGGCTCTGGTGAAGACCTGCTGGATCTTAGACTCCGCGCCCTGGGGAATCTTGGGCTCTAGCTCCCTGTGGATCCCTGTTGTGCTCCACTGGTCCCCCTTTCCACAACCACCCAGTGTCCCATCCGCAGCAGTCACCCATAGGGTTTACTACCTTGTGTTGCACTCCTGACCCCCAACGGTGTGCATCTGTTATCTGGCCACAGGTGACCTGACACTGTCCACAGGACAACTATTAGTCGTGCACTCCGCATGTGGTCTTTATGGAATAGTGACAAGGAGAAAGCCATTGTTGAAAGAAAGCCATACAAAGTCCCGTCTGCAGTTTGCGATAAGCCATGTGGGGGACACAGCAAACACGTGGAAGACGGTGCTCTGGTCAGATGAAACCAAAATGGAACTTTTTGGCCTAAAAGCAAAATGCTATGTGTGGCGGAAAACTAACACTGCACATCACCCTGAACACGCCATCCCCACCGTGAAACATGGTGGTGGCAGCATGTTGTGGGGATGCTTTTCTTTAACAGGGTCAGGGTAGCTAATCAGAGTTGATGGGAAGATGGATGGAGCCAAATACAGGTCAATCTTAGAAGAAAACCTGTTAGAGTCTGCAAAAGACTTGAGACTGGGGCAGAGGTTCACCTTCCAGCAGAACAACGACTTTAAACATACAGCCAGAGCAAAAATTAGATGTGCAAAGCTGGTAGAGACATACCCAAAAAGACTTGCAGCTGTAATTGCATCAAAGGGGCGTTCGACAAAGTATTGACTCTGAAAACCATTTATCATTTTCGTTTCCACTTTGTAATTATGTGCCACTTTGTGTTGATCTATCACATAAAATACAATATACATTTTTGGTTGTAACATGACAAAATATGGAACATTTCAAGGGGTATGAATACTTTTTCAATCAGTGTATATACAGTAGATTCTGAACAGAATAGGGATTTTCAAGGTGCTACATCAATTATCTAGATATAACTGTTAAAATTGATAAAAATTTTTACAAATTCATATTAAAATCCATGATAAATTACAGACACAAATATGTACAGTGGGGAAAATAATTATTTAATCCCCTGCAGATTTAAGTTTTCCCACTTAGAAAGAAATATAATTTTTATCATAGGTGTATTTTAAATGATAGAGACAGAATAACAACCAAAAATCCGGAAAAAAACACATAAAACAAATGCTATAAATTAGGTTGCAGTTCAGTGAGTAAAATAAGTATTTAATCGCCAAGCAAAACATGACTTAGTACTTGGTGGAGATTTACTTTCTTGAACTCACTCACTGAACTGCAACTCAATTTAAACCATTTGTATAATGCATTCTTTCTGGATTTTGGGTTGATATTCTGTCTCTATCATTTAAAATACACCTATGATAAACATTATAGACCCTTAATTTCTTTGTAAGTGGGCAAACTTACAAAATCTGCAGGGGATCAAATAATTATTTTCCCCACTGTATTTTACATCATCTTCTGGAACTAATGGTATTTTTTGGGGTTCCTTATGCATGTTCTTCTACATGTTTTAGCGTATAGCTTCTTCAGGAAGTATACATTTAGGATACTAACAAAAATTAAAAAATATGTACTGGTAAGATATACAGCATATATTTGGTATACATTTGGCGTTTGCTGTATATCTTACCAGTACATATTTCTATTTTTGTTAATATCCTATATACATACTTCCTGAAGCAGCTATACAGCGAAACATGTAGAAGAACATGCATAAAAGACCCCAAAAAACACCATTAATTCCAGAAGATGATGTAACATAAATATTCGTATTTGTAATTTATCATGGATTTTAATATAAATTTGTAAGAAATGCCCCCCTGCAGATTTTGTACGTTTTTGACAATTATGTCTGGATAATTGACGTAGCATCTTGAAAATCCATATCCTGTTCAGAATCTATGTATGTATTATTTACAGGGATGTGGTGCTGACAAAATCCTCTCACTTCATCTGCATGCACATGTCTGTTATCAACTGAACATGTTAAGGTTGTTGATGTATGTGCTATAGTAAAAGATACAAAGATGCCACATGTCACTGTTTGTTTAAGAGACCCTGTCCCTTTTCCATTTGAGGCAAAGTGACAGGGTCTCTTTAAAGTCCATTCACCCTTTCCCCGGCCCAATTATCCTATTATCCTGTGAAGTGAATACAGGGGACACAGCGTACTGTTTGGCGGATTTGTAGTTTGGTGCTGGACAATATTTTAGGTTCCGGACAAGCTAGATATTCTGTAGGGGTTCATTTGGTGTGTGATATGGGAAGAACCATGGCCACCAGCCAGCCAACTTTTTAAAAGCACACAGTATTCTAATGTTCAAACATCAAACAAAGTAGCTTATCTTTAGCATAAAGCAAACAAAACAGTTCTTACACTTCTGGTACAAAAACTGATTTGGTTTACCACCAGTATAGACCTGTCCCACAACAGCAAAAACAAAAAAAAACAAAAAAGAATGGACTTTACTGGTACAGAGGATGACACAGTATTATTTAAAACATAATTCAAATTTGTATTCAAGGTAAAAACATACTTATAAAAGAAAGGGGGTTATTTTAAAAAATGCCCTATAAATATGCATCTCTCAAAACATATTAGTATCACATTACATAGTATAAAACTGCACCTATCACGGCTTATTATATGGTCCACAAGGTCGACGTGTTTCATGTAAAGCTTCTTCAGGACCTTTTCCTTCAGCATCCAGTGAGAGAACTAGAAACCTAAATAAATAGAAAATCACTGCAGTTACATAATTCTTTATATGGGGGAATCCTTCCACTGTGTCATTGTATCCTGACAGTTCTGCTACAGTCTGATTTTTCCAGTAGAGTGGTTGAACAGAAGTCGATCAGTAGATCAACTTCTGTACAACCACGGTGCCCATACATGGATCTAAATTATGCCGGTCCCGTCTGAACCGACTCAACTTTGATCCATCTATGGGCAAATTAACATCTACGAACTACGGTAAGCTTCAATATATTACTTTTTTGGGGATTTAATGGCACTGTAAGGGTTAGGTTTAGTGTTAGGTCAAGGTTTAAATGATAGGTTACGTTTTGTAGATTAAGTGGCCCATTTACTCTCTGGTTATCCTGCAAAAAAAATATGCATTTCATGGCCTATAAATGCATTTCAAGTGGATATGTATTTGATATGTATTTATATTAATTTCAGTGTGACTGTTTCACAGGTATGTGTGGCAGCTTAGTGAATGTCTAAAAAATAGGACAGTCATTGTTTGTGTATTTTTGGTTTGATTAATAAGCAGGTCTACTGAAATGAATGGTAAATGAACACTAAGAAATGTAGAATGCAGATTTGCGGGTTTTTCACACATCCCCACCACGGAAAATTCTTATGATGAATGTTGCTTTGTTGTTACTTTGCATAACACAGAAGTAAAAAAAAAAAAAGAAAAACTCAAAAATTCATGCATAAATACACGAATAAACACACAAAACTGCATAAACACGTGCACATTGCTATAGCTAGGAACATGTGAAAAGGACCCAAGGCAAAAACTTAGGAACTACAGTTAGGTGTAGCTAGCCATATTTGTTAAAAACTCAAAGATTCCTCCATCAACACAAACACGATGAATGGAGGAATCCTCCTTTTCCAGCTTCCTGAAGGATCCTACAGATATGGCACGTACATACTTACATTGGTCCAGGCTGGACCAATGCAACTATAGAAAAATTGCCAAACCTAAACTTCAGATTTAAAACAAGTTTGGGTTTAAAGTTCTGGAAAAACACCTATCAGGGTTCAGAAATTTAAAAAAATACCAAACATGCAGCATCCTTTGGATCATTCAAATATTAAAAAACATATGAAGAAATTAAACAGAAATGTGCCATCAGCTAATTAAAGAGATCATCACTGTGAGCATTTTAAACTGAAATGTGTGTCAGAAAAGTCCAAATTGTGTTCCCACACCAAAAGGGGATCTCCGCCATCAAATAGCCACAACTAGAGGGTTAACGGAAAAACATGACTCTCATGTTATAGAGAAGTCATGTGCAGCATGTGATGGTTAAAGCGGAACTTCACTCTCTAAATCAACATTGATTATTTTTAATCCTTATGCTGCTAGCATTAGTTAATGATTTTTTTTTTAATTCAGTTACTTCCTGGTTTTTATGCCAAAGGCAAATTATGTCATAATACATCCCAGGAGTCTTCATTATGGGAGGAGGAGGGGCTTTCTAGGCTAAGCACACCCTCTCCTGTTTGCATGTCTGAGCTAAGGGCAGGTGAATTCCATTAAGTAAATGCTATCCATCTGCCCTTACTCAAGATGGTCATGAACATAAATTGTAAGGGGTGATTTCTCAAAAAAATAAAGCATGGAGACATGGATAGATGTGGGAATTTTCATTGACTATTAAGACTGAAATAAATAGCATTTTTGGTTTGTGGTGCTCAGATGAAGTGTAGTTCCATTTCAAAATCAGCAACAGGTAAGGCATCCAATTTCCCTTTGCCTTACCTGTTGCTGATTTTAACCATCTAAGAGAAACCAGCTAAGAGAAACCATCAATGGGACAAGTGGTGCTCTAGAAAGCTGGGCTGTATGAAAGCAAGACGAGAAGAAAACTAAAGCTAAATAAATGTTATCTAATACTGTTTCGAGTTTTAAAAGCCTTAGGCCTCATGCCCACGGACGTTTTTACAGCCGCGTTTTTGAGCGTTTTTTACAGCTTAAAAACGCCTGTCCATGTTAGTCTATAGCTTCATGCCCACCTAGACGTTTTTGAGCTGCAAATAGCATAGACGTTTTTAAGCTGTAAAAAAAACCCAGCACCAGTGCGTTCCTCAGCGTCGGAGTTAGGAAGAAAAAAACGGTCGCGTTTTTTAGCTCCGACATTTTTTCTTTTTTTTTCAATTTTTTTTTTACAATAACATGGACAGGCGTTTTTAAGCTGTAAAAAACACAGCTGTAAAAACGTCAGTGGGCATGACGCCTTAAAACCAAGAAGCTGAAAACCTTAGTGACCTTGACTACTGCTGAATTAAGAATCTGAAACCTCTGTACCCCTCCCCACTTCCTATTACCCTATTACCCCCTGCATCCTCTATAAACCTTTCCCCCTTGTATGTCTCCTCTCCAAGCTAATTGTGAAGGGGTGGGCATTTGGCTATGATTCCCCCAGGATGTACTAGCTCTTGTTGTGCCACGGCTTGCCTTGAACAGCATACATTTAAAAAGAAAAAAGCAGAATAGAAGTATGGGAATTGTCATCTCTAAATTGGTTTTGAATGTGCAAGTTCACAGCCTACTATCATTCCCCTTAAATCACTACTAAGGGAGAGCGCATGCGCGGGCGGCCGGAGCGGATGCAAGCTTAGATCGCTCGGCACACTCCCGGCACTTAGAGCCTTCATCAGCAGCCCTCATATCCCGCTCGTCCGAGCACAGCACTGGGACGGCGGACACGTATCGCGGGGACACACTACATGTATACCCGATCGTCGGGGAGGACCTACGGCGGCAGTTCCTACCCGCCTCGTGGTTCAGCCAAAGGATCCAAGATGGCGTCCAGCGCGAGTTCTATCCAGGCAGGAAAGGGACAGCAGCAGCCTCAGTTACAGGAGAAGAAGGGACAGCCATCTCCCAATGGATCGCTCTGCATGGGCTCATCCGCAGCCATCCGATCCTCAGGTGAGCAGACAGACCATCCCTGTCCATCATCTAGCCCTGCCAGATCTCTGACACAGGCTTCCCTGCCATCTCCAAGCCCTGCTTCCCATACCTCTTCTGCCCTGGAAAGAGATATGGCAGATGTTTTCCTCAGCCAGGATAGTGGCCAAGATATAGATCCTGACAGTCCTGAGAGATCTCCAGATCCCCTGCCTGCACCATTACCATATTCTCCAGATACTATTCTCCTTGCTCGCTTTGCGGACATGTTGAAAAAAGAGTTGGAGAAAGCCACTTCTAAATTGGCTTCTGACATTAAGCAAGATTTTCAGAATCTGGGATGTCGTTTAGACAGTATTGAATCCAAAGTTGATGACACTGTCCATAGAGTGGCGCAGAACTCTACCATGATTACTGAACTCCACGATCGTTTGGAGGACGCTTACACTAGAATTGACGACCTTGAAAATCGTGCCAGGCGATATAATTTCCGTATCCGTGGGTTACCAGAAACGGTTAAAGATTTCAGTTCTATAGCTTCTTCCCTGATGCAATCGGCTGTTCCAGATATTGACGAAGCACACATGGAGATCGATCGAATTCACAGAGCCCTGGTCTCTCTGAAACCGGACGGCCCTCCCCGAGATGTGATTGTGAAGCCTCACTTTTTCAGGATCAAGGAAGCGGTCATGAGATATGCTAGAGACCACCCAGATCTGGAAGTTGAAGGATATAAAATCCAAATATTTGCGGATATTTCCCAAGCTACCATTCAAAAACGAAGAGCATTTAAACCGCTGTTATCCCCTCTGATTCAACGTGATATTCGCTATCGCTGGAACTATCCTTTCCGTTTGCAATTCACATATAAAAATAGATCATATGCCTTCTCTACGTTCGCCGATGGTGAAAAGATCCTACTGAAGTTGGGATTTATCTCTCATAATCCCTCATCCCGAGACCCATTAAGATCCAACGGCCCTCCTCCTCCGCTTTCACCTCTTTGGTCTTCTCCGTCTTCAAGGAAAACTGCAACTTCACGCCGAGACCTGAAGATTCCTGACTGTTACATATTGTCTTTTTCCCCCTTTTTTTATAGCAATAGCCTCTCAGTGGTCCCCTCACGGGACATTAGCTATTGCCTAAGTTTGGTTAACATTTTTTAAATACCATACATTTGGCATCTTTTACCTTCTAAGTCGTTCTAGTTTTGTTGACCTTGGGACCTATTATTTGTCTTGCAAAATATTTGCTATGCTTCTACTTATTACTGGTCCATTATACATATACTTTTTTTGCTTTCTTTTATTTTGTTTTCTTGTTTTATATTGTCTGCTCAGGAAAATTTAGACGGGCACTTTATTTGATATACCATATTTGTGCCGGGAGGCGGCTATGCGCTCTCCCTACTTGTCGGACTCTCCCCATTCATTACTATTGGTGGAGACTCCCACACTTCCAGAACCGGGATTCTGGACTACGTGGTTACAATATATTTTGTTCAGTTGTTTCAGTTGTTTAATTTGTTTTGTTCATGCTATACTCCTTGATACTGGGCGTTTTTATGCCCAAGTATCGACTATTCTCTTTTCTTTTTTCTATTTTTTCTACTTTTAACCTTTTTTCCTTTTCTTCCCTGAGGGTCAGCCGGAGGTTCCCTTGGTTGCCTGAGATGCCTATACATTGGTGTTGGTTGGTGAGTTTGTCTATTACAGCCGTTTTTGTCTTTTACCATGTCCATGTTGACTGATCCCACTGGAACCATACGACTGCTTTCTCATAATGTCCAGGGCTTGGGCTCTCCATCTAAGCATATTAAGGAGTTTAATTACTACAAGTCACTGGGTGCTGATGTTGTAGCTCTTCAGGAAACACATTTTGCTTCTTCCTTCACTCCCCGTTATATACATAAAAACTATCCCGTTTGTTATTTTGCTAATGCCAGGGAGAAAAAACGAGGGGTGGCGTTATGCTTATCGCGACGTCTTTCATTTACTGAAACTGAAGTACTGAGGGACCAGGAGGGGAGGTACTTATTGGTGAAGGGACACTTGGGGGGTAATTTAGTGACATTTTTGGTCTATTATGCCCCCAACACGAACCAGGTAGCGTTCTTTGATTCCTTACTCCGATCTTTGGCACCGAAGTTTGAAGGAGATGTAATCTTAGCTGGTGACTCTAATTTAGCGTTAGACCATATACTAGACAAATCTCATCTATCACAACTTCAGTCCCCTCCTAAACAAAGTCGAAAACTTGCTCAGCTGTTGCATCATCATGGCCAAGTTGATGCTTGGAGAGAGGCTAACCCTACCACTAGGGATTATTCCCATTTCTCTAGAGCTCATAATCGTTATTCACGTATTGATCATGTATTTCTCCATTCGGGACTATTGCCTAAATTGACAGCAGCCAAAATTATGTCGGCACCCTGGTCTGATCATGACCCTGTGGTGGTTATGTTTTCAAACTTGACGATCAAGTTGGCTAAATTTCACTGGAGGCTTAATGAATCTATACTCAGTAATGAATCTTATTGCCTAGATATTATTACTCACGTTAAAACTTACTTTGCTATCAATAAAGCAGAAGATACTACTCCTGCTATTAACTGGGCAGCACACAAAGCTTCAGTGCGGGGTTTCTTGATTCAGTTGGCATCCAGACTTAAAAAAGCCCACGAAGAAGTGATTTTGGTCAAAACTAAGGAATACGAAACTTTAGTTACCCAACATAAACGTTCCCCACATCCGGACTTGTTGCTTAAACTTGAACAGGCCCGTACAGAACTTAATATTTGCCTCACTACTAAAGCGGAAAAAAGCCTACGCTGGACTAATCATAAATTTTTTACCTGGCGTGACCGGCCGGGTTCCTTACTGGCACATAAACTTACCCCTAAACATGCACAGGCTGCTCTCCCGAAAATTAGACTCTCAAGGGGCAATCGTTCCCAAAATCCTCAAAAGATTCTTAGTGAATTTCAAGATTTCTATACTAACCTATATACCCCGGCCCAGGGTCATGTGTCTTCTTCTATTAGTGACTTCCTACATACCTTATCTCTGCCGTCTCTCACAGAATCTCATAGAGAACGTATGGATCAACCCATTACATGTGAAGAAATATGTAACACTATCAAATTGTTGTCTTTACATAAATAGCCTGGCCCTGACGGTCTTCCTAATAATTATTATAAAACGTTTTCTGAACAATTGGCTCCTCATATGGTTCTCTATTTCAATTCCTTGCGAGGCGGTGGAGAAGTTCTTTTAGACGAAAATAGGGCTTACATTAGTGTCATACCGAAACCAAATAGAGACTCTACTGATATTCTTAATTACCGCCCTATATCGCTGATCAATTGTGATCTCAAAATTCTGACGAAATTATTAGCTTTGCGGCTTGGTGCTTTTCTGCCACAGTATATACATAAAGACCAATCTGGCTTTATAAATCAACGCCAAACGCTAGACCAGATTCGCCGATCTATAACATTGATTTCTGCAGTTCGCTCTAAATGGGATGCCCCATGGTCTAGGGAATTACTGCTGCTTTCATTGGATCTTCATAAGGCCTTTGATAGCTTGAATTGGGACTACTTATTTGCCACCTTAAAGGCCTTTGGATTTGGTTCTACCTTTATCACCCTATTACAAACAATATATAGCAATCCGTCGGCCCAGGTCTCCATTCGAGGTTATAGATCAATTTCATTTCCTATCCGACGAGGGACAAGACAGGGTTGTCCACTTTCCCCATTGCTCTTTGCGTTAGCAATTGAACCCTTAGCTGTGGCAATTCAATCCCACCCCAAAATACATGGAGTATGCTGTGGGCAACAAGAGCATAAATGCTCCCTTTTTGCTGACGACGTCCTCATGTATGTCACTAACCCTCAAGTTACTCTACCTAATCTACTAGCTCTATTTCGTCAATTTACCCAGTTCTCAGGGCTTTCTTTAAATACTCAGAAGACTATGGCTCTTAATATCTCTTTACCCCCCTCGATGGAACGGAATCTACGAACTACATATAACTTTCAATGGGCGACACACTCCCTTCCGTACCTAGGTGTTCAGCTGACACCTTCAATTAACACTCTATATCGGGCTAACTATCCTCCACTGTTTCGCCGTCTCCGAGAAGATCTTCAACGATGGGCAGACTATCCCTTATCCTGGTTTGGTAGAATCAATTCCATTAAGATGACATTTCTACCCAGGATACTTTATTATTTTAGAACTCTTCCAATTGCAGTCCCGAGGAGAGATTTACAACAACTACAATCGGATGTTCTCCATTTTATTTGGGGTAATAAAAAACCTTGCATAAACAAACTGACGTTATTTGTCTCGAAACCATGTGGTGGGCTTGGCCTCCCTGATTTACAAGCTTACTATCAAGCAGCTCAAATAACACAGCTTTCCTACACAACAGCTAAGGGGTCTCCACCCCTGTGGGTTTCTATTGAGGCTCTTTCGTGCCATCCTTTTAGTATCGGATCACTAATGTGGCTCCCAGGCCGCCGCCGCCCCCCCATTTTGTGCCCCACCCTGTCTCACTCCCTAGCGGTTTGGGACAGGGTGCGACATCGTAGATGCCTATCGTCTCCACATACCCCACTAGCCTCCTTGTTCTGTAATCCTGAGTTTTCTCCCGGCCTGACTCCATTGTTATTTCAATGGTGGCTTAATAAGGGACTTCTTAGGATAGGAGACTATCTTGATGGAGATCAACCACTCTCTTTGCAATATTTTAAAGACACGCTGCAGATGCCCTCTAGTGAATTGTTTAGGTACAATCAGCTTATTTCCTTTATACGTTCCAAACTTAAAATGTTAGACAGACCTTTTACACTTACAAATTTTGAATTATCTTGCCAAACGAGGGGCCTCCTACGAGGACGGATTTCTGCGGTATATGCTACCCTTACTAACTCGAATACTAAACTCCCTTACATGATTCAATGGGAACGGGATTTGGATATCACTTTTGATTTGGCTGAATGGCAGGATATTGCTTATGCGTTATCTAAAGTATCAATTAATACAACATTAATTGAAGCTAACTATAAAACTCTCCTTCGCTGGTATTTGGTTCCAACCAGGGTCGCTAGGATGCATCCATCTGCATCCCCCACCTGCTTTAGAAAATGTGGCCAGATGGGTACAATGTATCACGTTTGGTGGAAGTGCCCCAACATCACTAGATTCTGGATTCGGATATTCAACCTGGTATACTCTGTGACAGGAATTAATATCCGTAGATCCCCGGAGGTGGCGCTTTTCCAAAGGCTTCCTGAAGGGGTCCCTAAAAAAATCGAGGAAGCTAATTATATACATACTTTTAGCTGCCAGAATAACCATTGCTAAATATTGGAAGCAGTCGATGGTTCCAATTGATTCGGTGAAGAATAAGCTCAACTGGATCATGGTTAATGATAGACTCACCTGCATCCTCCGCAACACTACTAAGAAATTTGATCTGATATGGGATCCGTGGATACGATACATCTCTCCATCCTAATACACCTCTGGCTGACCCTCTCTTCTTCTCTCTTCTCCCCCCCCCTTTTTTTTTTTCCTCCCTTTTCTTCGCTTCTCCTTCTCTCTTTTCTTTTTTTCTCTTTTTTTTTTCTTTCTTCTCCTTTCCTTTTCTCCTCTTTTTCAGATTTACTGCTTATCAGATATATTTTTGTAGATACAGGATGTCCTAATAATACATATACTTCCAGGTTGCTGATACTCGAGAGAAGGTACACAAGAGAACCCCCCCTTTTTTTTTTTTTTCCTTTATCCCTCCCCCTCCCCATTCCCTTCCCACTCCACATTTGTTTTCCTTTGCTTCCTATACTGTACCTTTTCCCTGTGCTATATCCCTTCCTAATATTGCAGGCCTAAATGACTCATTGGGGCTTTATGTAGTTAGTCCCCAACAAATCTGAAGCATACTTCATGATCTGATCATTAATAACTCTTAAATTTCTATGTTATTTCACTCTGTCAATCTCACCACTATTTCCATCAATAGTGTTCTATATTGCATTTCTCAATTTATCGTGTTGAAGTGGTGTATTTCTGTTTATCCTGATGGAAGGACATTTGGCGGCTTACGCTTACTTTCTCATTTGCAAACATTGTTGATTATTGAATGTATTCTTTGAGACATCGTCTTGTCATTTGATTAATAAAAAAAAATATTGAAAGTAAATCACTACTAAGTAAGACACTAACCCATAGTGTATGCATACCAACCATAGACAGCTTAGTCCCATCTTATTGTTAAATTCAAAATAATGTATTCTGAAAGGCTCACCTAGTCCACATACAAGACTAGAATTCCTCTAAAGCTGAAAGTCCACTAAGATATTAAATAAAATCATTTTTAATTTAATGCATTAAAAGCATATTGCAACCTTATGCCGTGTACACACGATCGGTTTTACCAATGAAAACAGTCCGATGGACTTTTCTCATCGTGTATGGGCCCCATCGTTTTTTTCCATCGGTGAGAAAAAATAGAACATGTTTTAAATTTATCCGATGGGAAAAAAAACGATAGCGAATTCCGATCGTCTGTGTGGAACTCCATCGGACAAAAAACCCACGCATGCTCAGAATCAAGTCGACGCATGCTCAGAAGCATTGAACTTCATTTTCTCGGCTTGTCGGAGTGTTTTACATCACGGCGCTTGGGACGGTTGGATTTTTGACTGATGGTGTGTAGGCAAGACTGATGGAAGTCAGCTTCATCGGATTTACGATGGAAAAATCCATCGGATTAGAATCCATAGAAAATCCGATCGTGTGTACAGGGCTTTACACACAGTCAGTTTTTAGCATTAGTGTTTTTCTAAAACACACCTGTCTGTGTGGTTCTTATATGGCAGACATTATTAACACTGTGTTCACTGTTCTCCTGAGAAACTGTGCTGTCATAATATGGCCAGGTTTTGATCAACAGTTGAAGACGATCGTGCAAGGTTAATGTCACAGATACTCCTGCCAACAGTAAAACTTAATTCAAATGTAGCCCAAGGGATTAATATTATAGGGAGGGAGTGGAAGAGATTTATAGCTGATTTTCTTGTGAGATTTGTACAGAATACCTGTACCTGTTGTTAGGCGTTTACCCAGGCCAAAAAAATCGAAATACCCTGGATTACGAGCATAATTAGTTCTGGAAACATGCTTGTAATCCAAAGCACTTGTATATCAAAGCAAATTTCCCCATAAGAAATAATGGAAATTTAGATGATTAGTTCCACAACCATTTATTCATAAGTCCTTCAGTTTATAGTCCATATAAAAAGATTATAGCAATGTGATAGGTTGTGTAACCATAAAATGCCCATCCACAAATGGCAGCCTCCACAAGGGGATTAGAAGCAAAATCTAGCAGGAGCTACAGAGTATAAAAGAAAAGAGAGGCGCCTCTAAGTGTAGCAATATGGTTACATTTAATGAAGGTACAACATTTAGAAACTCACATGGTTGATGATTAAAAGAGGCACAGCTAAGTATGCAGGCAGCTGGGGTAAAGATGTCCACATAGACTGTCCTCCGCACCGCCGAAGACTACCCTGCAGTAGAGCAATCTGAAAGCAAGGCTTGAAGCACTTGTGGAGCGCTGCCTGGAAGGAATGATGTCAATGGTGGGGTGGAGGATGGTCTCTGTGATCAGCTTTACCCCAGATGCCTGTTTTAATCATCAACCATGTGACTCGCTAAATGTTGTACCTTCATTAAATGTAGCCCTATTGCTACACCTAGAGGTGCCTCTGTTCTGTTTTATACTCTGTTGTGACATGATGCTACTTTGTATATCAAGTCCAAATTTTGGTAAAAAATGTGCTTGTCTTGCAAAATCCTCTCAAACCAAGTTACTCTCAAACCAAGGTTTTACTGTACATAATTTTTTTAAATTGCATGCTGAGTGTACTTGGATGAACCAGTCACATCAAACTGTCACAGAAAGCAGTTTTTCAGGTGTAAGTAATTTAAAAGCGCATTAAAGTGGATGTAAACCCTCCAAACACCCAGTGAAGTGAACAGCCTCAGATGATACACAGAGATGAACCAAATCTCCCTACATAGGTTTTACATCCATATCTGCTGTCTTCACATTTATATACTGTTTAGAAAGTTCAGATCGTGTTAGGAAATCTTCTCTTCCTGGTTAACACAGAGTGTGATGTCTGGGCATTCAGCCAAGATAGCTAAAATTGCTGATTGGAGGAAAGGCACACACCCCCTGTCCACATAGGCAGAGACTCTCAGAGGTGTTTTGTAACAGGGCCTGCTCCCTGCTAATCTATTTTAGCAACCTCCCCTGACAGAAACTTCAGGCTGCTTTTATCTGATGTGTCAGAGAATTTGTCAGGAGTTATCAGGCTTATAACAGAGGAACGGTTCAGGAGAGAGCTACGGGACATAGCTTTTTGAAGAGAGGTAACAAAATACTGCAGATATACAGGTATGTGCCCAGCTCAAATTTCATGAATTGGGTTTACATCCACTTTAAGCTTTGTTCAAGTTTTAAGTAAATTTTAGATATTAGGGTCATCCATATTTGGGTCATCCATATTTGGGTCATACCATATTTGGGTCATTTTCGGGCTTCCAGATCAATTGGGACAAATCCATACTTTTACCATTAGATGAGTTAAAACCCCCATTATTAATTCAAGCCTCTAAAATCCAAATTAAGGATACTGTGAAATTTTTGGGGATAGAGATTTCTCGGGATGTAAAAGACCATATTAATATGAATTTGAAACCATTATTAGCAAAATTCAAAGACAAATGCCGAAGTTGGTGTAAGTTACCTCTGACGGTGATAGGAAGAGCAAATCTTATCAAAATGATTTGGGCTTGGCAATTACTTTATGTGTTTAATAATTCACCCGTATGGATTACAGCTTTTTGGTTTAGGAAAATAGAATCTCTCTTTAGAGAGTTGATTTGGAGGAATAAACAATCACGTATAAAGTTAACAACTTTAATGTTAAAGAAGGAAGAGGGAGGTCTTGCAATCCCCCATCCCAAAAATTACTTCTTAGCCTCACAAATACAACATTTTAGTGGATGGACAAAAGTATTACTTTCTGATCCTATACAGAACCTGCTATTATCAGTATATGAAGTTTATCCACTAATTTCTTTATTAGAATCGAGAAACCAATTGTGCGATAAAGGATTCCACACGGGTAAATTGTTTGACATGGTATGGCAGGAAATGAGGAAAATTACTGAAGTAAAGGGATTTACTTCATACACGCCAATTTGGAATAATAGTAGATATGTGGAATTGGGGAAATTGGAAGGGTTTGAGTTTTGGAGGCAGAAGGGACTTGAGGAAGATGTGATGAAAACCTTTAGTGAATTAAGCAAAGAATATAATATTCCAAATCAAAGATTTTTTAAATTCCTTCAGCTTAGGCATGCGTTAAAAACACAGGGGCGTACACAGGAATTGAAGTTTAATAAGTCAGTGGTGATAGCCTTGTTGGATAAGACAGGGCAAAAAAAAAAGGGCCTGATATCACAATTATATGATATATTATTTGATAAATTTAAAAAAACAGTGGACATACCAGCAAGATTAGCTTGGTCAGGGGATATTGGGACAATTTCAGATGAACAGTGGGCACAGGCACTATCAGCATTACCTCAGGCCTCTCTATCTCCAACACAAAATTTAACACAATTATTTATCCTACATAGGGCACATTACACACCAGAGAAATTATTTAAATGGGAATGTAGAGATACAGACTGATGCCCTAGATGTAAAGGGAGAGTAGCCAATCTAATACATATGATATGGAGATGCCCCAAACTTCATCGTTTTTGGTCTGGGGTGGTATCTATGATTAATAGTGTATTCGAGAGTGGAATGCCCATGGAGCCTGGGGGTTGTCTTCTGGGTATACTGGATGAATCGAGAATTTCAGTGGATTATATTGTTTCAATAAATAGAAGTCTATTCCAGGCTTGTAAGCTTATTGCATAAAAGTGGCTATCACCATACCCACCCACTGTAGAAGAGTGGAAAATACAAGTAAGGGAAACGGTAATTAAAGAAAAGTATATTTTCTTACGCAGAGGTTGTCTAGGGAAATGTGAAAAAATATGGAGAGGCTGGTGTGATATCTTGGAGATATGAGGGGAGGGGGGATGGGAGAGTAGAGTTGGGAGAGGGGGGAGATTATGGGAGCTAGGGGTAAGGGGGATGCAATCTGTGTTTTGTTTTTGTTTTCCTCTCAATGCGGGCATGGGTTGTATGTTGTATTTGATGTTTTTGTTGTTTGTATGTAAAAAAAAACAATAAAAAGATGATTTGATTTAAAACATTTTTTTTAGATATTAGGGCTGTAGAACCTCTAACTTTACCCCCTCCAGTAGGTAAATATGCCTATCCCCCTGAATTCCTGATAACACTAAACTCCAGTGTTAATTTCGTCAACATAAACATTTTCGTCATCATTTTTGTCAGTATCTTTATAAATAAATAATAATTCCAGTGACGAAAATGAGCCCACATTTTTATAAATTGACGAAAATCAATTCCATTTTAGCCAGCGAACGAAAACGAAATGAAAATGTGAGGAAGGGACATTTACCCACGTAGACTTCCAGTTTCCTTGGAGCTCCGACTTTACAGCCCGTGAGTGCTTCCGCTTCCAGCAAGCAAAAGTAGCTAGTAGTGACAGTAGCGTGCTTAGAACTGTGCAGCATTACAGGTCTCCTCAGATCACCGTCCAGAGCACTGTGCATTACAGACCTCCCGAGAGACTTGACTCACGACCGTCCAGAGCACTGTGAGTATGTACATTACAGGACTGCCCTCAGACCACCGTCCAGAGCACTGTGTGCATTAGAGGCCTGCTCTGACCACTGGCATCCAGAGCACTGTGCATTACAGGCCTCCCCTCAGACCACCATCCAGAGCACTGTGCAGCATTACAGGTCTCCTCAGACCATCGTCCAGAGCACTGTGCATTACAGGCCTCCCTTCAGACCACCGTCCAGAGCAATGTGCAGCATTACAGGCCTCCTTAATTAACATGATATTACATTTTTTTTTTTACTCAAGGAGTATATGAGTTTGGAAATTCAAGAGAAATGCTTAAATAATGCATTACAATTTAACTAAATCCATTAGATTTTAGTCGACTAAAATGTACTGAAGGTTTTAGTCGACTAAAATGTACTGGAGATTTTAGTCGACTAAAATGTACTGGAGATTTTAGTCCACTAAAATTTACTGGAGATTTTAGTCGAATAAATATGACTAAAGCTAAAACAATTGCAGATGACTAAAATGCAAATAAAACTAAAACAATTGCAGATGACTAAGATGCGATTAAAACTAAGATGGCTTTTTAGTCAAAAGGCTATCACTAAAGCGAAATCAAAATTTGATGTCAAAATTAACACTGCTAAACTCTGATAAACCCTTGCACACAGGATCATCTAGGTGCAATGATCTCCTGGTGTAACAATGTCATTGGAAGGGAAAGTTTCAGCATGGACTGAACACTGTACTTAGTGGTAGCTACGTTTTGGGCTCACTCAATCCACTGTATCTAGAGGGAGCCATGGTTGTTGTCCAGGCTGTACCTCATGTCTTTCCATGGGGGGATTACAAGAGTTTACAGCAGGAAGATGACATTGTGCTTTCAGAATAACTCACAGGAAGTGAAAGGGCACTACATTTCTGGCAGGTTCAACAGGTATCTTCTGTGCTTGTTAGAAAATGTTGTTAGCCCGAAAAATGAAAACGAATGCAGCCACCACATAAAAGGATTGATAAACTGCAAAAATATGCAATTATTCTTCTTGGGTTTTGTTATCCTTAAAAAGGATCTTGCATTGTGAGATGCATGTAGGCCTGCATTGCTGTTTTTTTTTTTTTAATAAAATGATAGCTGTTAGCCCCTGGTATTAGTGTTTTCTCAGTCACTGACCCAGAACAAATATGAGTTCTGAGTTTGCTTGTCCTAGGTCCGTGATTCAGAACATATTACAGTCAGGCGTATAGCATTTTCCAAAGCGGGTCAGTTATAGCAGGCTTCTCTCAGTACTGATTTCCTTTAACATTGCTTATGATTAAAACAATAGTGATGGCTCTAAGTTCGCTGTGCCCTTTTAATGAACATATAGGTGAATCAATGTTGAAGGACAATATGCTGCATTTCTCTTTGGATTAACAGAGCCAATAACATATTTAAGTGATGTAATACTACTGAGTGATGAATAGGGTCTTATAGCATGTAAACGCCTGCATGTTTCCCTAGGCAGACTAAGAAAATATTTGATTATTATGAACTCCCTTTGCTTAGAGTATCTGTTGAAAAGAATACACATTTTCTTAATTCACTCTCAAATGAGAAATGTTTGCTTTATGATTGCATTTGTTTAAGGAAGTTAGTTACAATGCCATTTGCAAATTGCAGCTGACAGCCTACTAGGAATAGAGCCTTGAGCTGCAACCCACACAAAGGTCCCATTTTCAATGTAAAGTTTGGCCCATGAGTTAATTACAGCACTTAACAAAAACAAAACTGTAATATGTACTTACCAAAAGAGCTAAATGTATTTACTGTTATTTTTCCCGTCTCTTTCAAGTATACATATTTAAAATACTGTGCCTAAAATGTGTGCAATGGGTGTTTTTTTAAATTTATTTTTTACTTTAAATGATGTATCTTATATCTATGTTGAGTAAAATAAGAACTGTTCATGGCAGCCAATCAGGATATTGTATTAATTATTTATTTCTGCTCAAACCTTGACTGAAAAATAACAGCTGGAACCCAACTCCCCACAGTTTTTAAGCTCATAGCTAATGAATGATCAAAGAAATTAAAGTGACACTTTAAAAAAGTTTTAAGAGTTTAAAAGAAGAAAACTTGATTTTTACATTGAAGTTACATTGGTGCAGCTTGGATCAATGACACCATGCATGTACAATGTCATAGACAGACAACCCCTAATCCAATCCCCTGAAGGAGGCGAGTACACGGTGCACTGGCTAATGGTGTCTTCCTTATACCCGACCACAATAGAAGATAAAGATGTATAGCCAGCAACTCATCATCCGAGTATAACAGTCTTTATTGATACAGGTAGAGCACAGAGCAATAGGGATGAGCTTCGAGTTCGAGTCGAACCCATGTTCGTCTCGAACATCACCTGTTCGGCTGTTCGCCGAATTTCAAACATTATGGACCGTTCGCGCCAAATTGGAGTGGCGCGTCACGGCCCATAATTCACTGCGGCATCACAGTGCATTGCTGGCTGATGATTGGCCAAGCATGCACTATTACCCGCATGCTTGGCCAATCACAGCGCCGTAAGTACAGAGAGCCGTAATTGGCCAAAGCTAGGGGGGCTTTGGCCAATCATGGCTCAGAGGAGTAGGTACACGCCCCACACTATATAAGGCCACCGGCTTAGCGGCCCTGTGTAGTGTGTTGCGGCGTTGGTTAAAGGAAAGAGACATAGAGAGAGACAGTGTAATTTGATTTGAGTTAGATAGAGCAGGCAGGTGAGTCAGTTAGCTGCAGTTACAGTGTGTAGAGGATATATATGCATCCTAGGTGTTGTATATATATTTACACACTGTATTGAGTTTAGCTAGATCCGTTCCTGTTATTCTCTATACTGACAGGCAGGCAGGTGATTGTGCTAGCTGCAGTGTTTCACTTAGTGTACTGTGTCCTTTGCACAGTGTGCACCAAAAGCTTACCTAAATACAATTGCTGGTGTTCTGATACAAATACAGGCAGGGAGCTGCAGTATTTTTATTTAGTGTCCTTTGCACAGTGTGCACCTAAAGCTTACCTCAATACAATTGCTGGTGTTCTGATACACATACAGGCAGGGAGATGCAGTATTTTGCTTTAGTGTCCTTTGCACAGTGTGCACCTAAAGCTTACCTCAATACAATTGCTGGTGTTCTGATACAAATTCAGGCAGGGAGCTGCAGTATTTTGCTTTAGTGTCCTTTGCACAGTGTGCCCCTAAAGCTTACCTCAATACAATTGCTGGTGTTCTGATACAAATACAGGCAGGGAGCTGCAGTATTTTGCTTTAGTGTCCTTTGCACAGTGGGCACCAAAAGCTTACCTCAATACAATTGCTGGTGTTCTGATACAAATACAGGCAGGGAGCTGCAGAATTTTGCATTAGTGTCCTTTGCACAGTGTGGACCTAAAGCTTACCTCAATACAATTGCTGGTGTTCTGATACAAATACAGGCAGGGAGCTGCAGTATTTTGCTTTAGTGTCCTTTGCACAGTGTGCACCAAAAGCTTACCTGAATACAATTGCTGGTGTTCTGATACAAATACAGTCAGGGAGCTGCAGTATTTTGCATTAGTGTCCTTTGTACAGTGTGCACCTAAAGCTTACCTCAATACAATTGCTGGTGTTCTGATACAAATACAGGCAGGGAGCTGCAGTATTTTGCTTTAGTGTTCTTTGCACAGTGTGCACCTAAATCCATACAAGACCCAAAGGGGCTGGTAATGGGCTGGTGGGGTACCCATGCCATTTTTCTCAATGATTTTCATCCATATTGCTAGGCCTAGATATTACATTAAAGCCGCAAGCAGTTTTAAATGACTTTTTTTCCTTTAGAAATGTCATTTTGTGCAGGGACAGTTCTAAATACGGGAAACACGTGCCACTTCACAGGCATATTATAGACACCCCCCAGGTACGATATTTAAAGAAATATTCCACTTTTTTTTTCACTTTATGCATCATTAAAATCACTGCTCCTGAAAAAACGGCCGTTTTCAAAACTACTTTTTGCATTGATATATGTCCCCTGGGGCAGGACCCGGTCCCCAAACCCTTTTTAGGACAATAACTTGCATATTAGCCTTTAAAATTAGCACTTTTGATTTCGAAGGTTCGAGTCCCATAGACTTTAATAGGGTTCTAAAGTTCGCGCAAACTTTCGGTCCGTTCGGAGGTTCTGGTGCGAACCGAACCGGGGGGTGTTCGGCTCATCGCTACAGAGCAATACAGAGGCTTACACATTCTGGCCCACCGCCTTAATCATAGCCATAACAAGCATATACAATACTGGTGAAATCCCTCTAGACCAGTGGTTCTTAACATTTTTTGAGTCACGGACCCCTTTAAGAATCTGATGAAAACAACTTTGAATGCAATGAATATATGTTGTCACGTACTTTGTGGGTACAAGCAAAGATCAGCAAGGTAGTGTCAGGCAGATAAACAGAAGGCAGAACAAATCCAGAGAAAGGCCAAGGTCAGAGCAGGTAGCGTTCAAGCAAGGTCAGGGCATGACGGGTCAATAACAGAAGTTAACACAGGAACAGATAGAGGAAGGAATAGCTGTAGATCAGACAGCACTGACTAATAGAACTGCTGCAGTTTAAATAATCCCACTGGTGCACAGAAAGACAGGCACCCACACATCCAGAGGCTTCAGCTGTACTATGGCTAATGCCTTCCTGACATATGTATTTTATTGAAAGTTGATTGCCTTCATGCATATATGACATTCACAAAGTTTGAATAAAGTAAACAATTCTAAAAAAAACATACTAATTTCCATACAAAAAGTAATGGCCACTCTTTAGAAAAATTTATTGCAATCATCTTGTGCAAATTAAACAAATCAATTTTAACTCTGCTTACAATCTCCTACTACTACTAGAAAATGAGAATTAGCACTTGTTGCTATTATGGAGTGGCACAAGATTGTGGTTGTGCAGAGAACGATGATACAAATTTAAATGGTAAACATGGGCCAACAACAAGTCAAGAGATGCTTAGTGGGCGTCAGCACTATAAGCAGTGGCAGATTGTGTTTTCTTTCATTTCTTTCAATGGGGAACCATTGATGTATACAAGAGGGATGTATAGTGGATGTTAATTTTGTTAATTTTTATCTGATCCTTACAGACCCCTGAAACCCATCCATGGACCAAGTAGGGATTTATGGACCCCAGGTTAAGAACCCCTGCTCTAGAGGCTGGAAATCACATACCCCACTTTAGTGATCTCTACTAGCTTCTTGGTCCCATGCTGAGCGACTGCCCTGCTGTATTGTGAAAACAGGAGGTCACCTGCTCAGCACAGGTACCATTCAGTGACCGCTTTGGCTTTTCTCAATGAATGCAATGATTGAACGAGATGAAGAGGTGGGACAGTGATGTCACTGCTGATCCCATTTCAAAGCATGGGCTAATGTGAACCTAGTCTTATGCCCTGTACACACGATCGGATTTCCGATGGAATGAAATCCGATGGAATTTTCCGTCGGAATTCCGATAAAGCTGACTTCCATCAGCCTTGCATACACACCATCAGACAAAATTCCGACCGTCCAAAACACTGTGATGTAAAACACTCCGACGAGCCGAGAAAAATGAAGTTTAATGCTTCTGAGCATGCGTCGACTTGATTCTGAGCATGCGTGGGTTTTTTCTCTTTTGGAGTTCCACACAGACGATCGGAATTTCCTATCGGGTTTTTTTCCATCTGAAAAATTTAAAACATGTTCTATTTTTTTACACCGATGGAAAAAAAGTCCGATGGGGCCCACACACGATCATTTTTTCCGATGAAAAAAGTCCATCGGAAGAAACGATTGTGTGTACAGGGCATATGGGTTCCTGTGAGATCCAATGTTTTTATGATATTTAAACTACAAGATTCATTTAGTATAGATAACTTTGAATATCAAAAATGAAAATAATGAGCATAAAAGTTGTAAAAAGATTAAAAAAGTGATGATAAAATTAAAAAAATGACAGACAAGGCACCAATATACTCCAATAATCTTAAGGTCTCAGGGTCAAATCCTTTGATTTGCCAGGTATGAAGTCTAGGCTCCAGTCTATGTGGCCTTCCCACATATCCAGAGTGTAATGGTGACTGGCTCCATTCATGATGATTCATTGAAAAGCCACGGATACATTCCCAGTTTCCATGCTCATAATCTTGTGCACAAATAGATCTTCCTTCAAGTTGTTGACTGTCATCACTGTTGCTTCCCCTTAAAAACATACCCCACCATACTATTTTATTTCAGAGGTTAGGCACAGGATATTAATGCTGCATATTTTTCTTTCCTTGCCAGCCGCAACTGCTCAAAATTTTCCTGAGATTATTTTGTTTAACTATTAAAGCTGCCTAGCTAAATAAGCTGTTTTCTGCTGATAGTAGCAGTCTGCCCACAGAAACCTGGATCTTTTTCTCCACGGCTATAGACAGTGGATAAGGAACTCTTTCAGTGATGAAAACGTCACATTGTAGCCAAGAGCATGCATTTCTCTCCTCAAAACTGTAACCTCAGACCACACACAGAGAGCACATTTAAGATCACAGCTTCCATTATTCTCACACGCACATACTACAGTCACCTCCCTAAAATGTACACGATGACAGATATTGTTAAACTTTGCTTTCTTTACCCAACCCAATAGGAGAGTCGAATTTTCTACAGTTTTGGTATACATTGTATAGAGTATACTAAAAAAACAAAATTCATTTGTGTGTTTTAATAGAAGTTGTTCTATTCAGTGTCAAAAGTTAAAATGTATGAATCACCAAAACTTTTTTGTATAAGACTGTGGAAGGATTTGAACCCCTGCCAAGTTTTCATTGTTGTCTATGTCCCCCGCTAGGTAGATTCACCATCTCTGTTTGTCCTGCTGACTAATTATAGTGATAGGAAATCCCAAATGTTCTCATTGTGCAGAGATTTACCTTCACTTCCTGTTGTGTCCCTGGCACAGGAAGTGAACAGAAATCTCCCTAATGGGACACAGACAAAAATAACTCTTCCTTACTGTATCGAAAAAGTTATGGCTCTGTATGGATTTTAAAATGCAACATTTTCATCCTAAGAGTTATTAAAAGTGGACAGAAAGATAAAGTGTTGCAAACTCTTTAGACAGTAGTTGTTCGTTCTGCATTTCTAGTGCATGAATAGAGCTGCTCAGTCTATGGGAAATGTCTATCTTTGCCCCTGCAATCAGACTACAGTGCATTTTGTACTTAATGAAATAACCCAAATATTTTATTTGCTGGTCTGGGAAGGTAAACTTGTATCAGTGTAATACTTGGTTTTTAGTGATTAATATAAAGCAATTAAAGTGTTACGAAATTTGATATGTATGTAGTTGTCATGTAAGCCATTTTTTTATTTATTCTTATTAAAAATTTCCATTGCATTTGGCAGCCATCCATGCTTTTCTGTAATTAACAAAATGTAAATCTCTTATCTGGACCATAGCCACCAACTACAGTTTGTAGCCAGGATGTAGTCAGATTGTAGCCAGGATGCAGTCGGATTAGCATCAGGACACAGATAGCAGTAAATATATTGCACAAGTTTCTAAATTTTTCTTGTTCTATCACAATCATAGAAACCTAATTTTGGTTGAGTTACACTTTATGGGACTATGTTTATTTGAAATGTTTGGGCTACTTTCACACTGAGGTGGTTTTCAGGCGCTTTAGCACTAGAAATGGCCTCTGAAAAGCGCTTCCCATTTATGGCAGTGTGTCTTTTCACACTGGGGTGGTGCGCTTGCGGGACGTTATGAAAAGTCCTGCAAGCAGCATCTTTGGGGCTGTTTAAGAGCACTGTAAATAGGGCTCCCAAGATGCCCTGCCCATTGCAATGAATGGGCAGTACTTCCAAAGCGCCTGAAAAGCGATTTGAAAGCGCCGCTAAACGGGACTTTTTTTACCATTATTTTTTGGTAAAAAGCACCCCGATAGCGGCCAAAATGCGCCACTTAAAACAGTGTTAAAGCGCCGCAAAAACTAGCAGCGCTTTAGCACTAGCGGCCGGGCGCTGCTAGTGTGAAAGGGGTCTTACTGATGAGATATTTGCACACTTACTGTACATCTAAAGGGATTCCAGTGCTGCTATACATCATGGGGATTAAGAAAGTACTAATGCGTAATCTACATTATGACCATCATTTTAAAATTTTGAAAAATTGTTGAAACTCCTGCAAAGTATACTGACATTTCTAGATCAATACCTTGGCACTATTATTTTTAACAAAGCTAGAGTTTACCATAATGGAATTTGAAGTGGTTTAGCATATTCTTATCTTTTTATGGCTAGTATCAGACAAGAAAGGGTGCTACTGGTGTGCCATCTCTTTAGCTATCCAATAGCGCTTTGGGAATCCTTTGTTAGGTAATAGATGTTTATTATTTGGAAACCAAGGATTGTATACACAGAGCAAAATCAGATTTGAAACATTAGCTCAAAAACAATTAAACATAGAAAATAAATAAAACTGACCTTAAACAATAATGAATTAATCATTTTAAATACTTATAAGATAAAATGTATAAATGCAGCATACTGTAGATAGGGTTACAGGTATTATTACTCCATTGTAAGGCATTAGGTTGACAATTTCATCCCATTAAAACACATAATACTTTTTCCATTGCTGCATTTTGTTTGATTTTCGTGCCTTAGTAATTTTGCTATAACAGCATGCTAACTTCGAAATAATGGATTTTTAAACAAAAAAATGTAAGTTATGCAGTTAATAACTTGTTATCAACAGCCACCCACTACCCATATAAACTTAAGGATTTAAATTAAGGTAGGAAGTAACCCTAATGTTCCAGTCACTCAAACCTAATTGATAATTTCCTATCATTTCATCCCAACACAGACAATTATTATTTATGTTCTACAGGGCCTAAATACAATACAAGTGATAAATAAAGTGTTGGAAAAAGCATAGAAATGAGTAATGATTTACCTGCTTTACGATTAAAACTGTCAAACAAAGAGAAAGTTGAACCCAGAATAATAAATGAAGGTGGATTAGAACCTCTATCTGCAGCTTTAATTTGTTATGATAATATCCTGGTGATTTGTGTGTTCTGCTCATAATGTAACCATGATATAACTCCTGACACAATTAGTGGTGACCCTTTCTCCTATCCACTGCTAAGCCCCCAAAAAATTCCAGCCTCTCTGTGGTTTGGATCTGTCTGTCGCGGTTTAAAGTATGGTTTACTCCCAAGGTTGCTGGCTGGGAATGAATACAGTAATTATGCTTCTTCAGTCACCCAAGGAAAATATATATTTATTCTGCATTAAACCAAGACATGCTGATAAAACAGCATATGTCAATGAATATTCAAGACAGAAACAAACTGATTTACATCAGTTACCTTGCTGGGATTTAAAAGAGCTTTTGTTAACAGTCAAAAGATTTCACAAGGCTCAACCTACATTATTGATTGTAATAATCTTTCTTTCTTCTGCAGCTGATACTAAAGATAGTTTACACATTACTTGCAAGATATAAGTGTGCTTATTAGATCATTTAGGCTCCATTCACACCTGGGCGATTCTGTCCTCAATTCCAGAATCGTGATAGAACGCGGGACGCGTCTGCAATGCCATTATTTCTAAGATAAATCACGCTGCAATCGTGGCAAATAACCACGAGTGAAGCTTGTCACTCAAAAAGGATCAGGAGCTTCTTTTGACCAACAGTGTCGCGCGTTGCGGTTTGCCGCAATTGCGGCGAGATTTATCACACGACAACTGTGGCAAAAGTGCACCCCGGTTGGGGTGCAATTAATAAGTAATGGCATCGCAAACATGTTCTGTGTTTTGCCCGGATTCTGGAAATGCGGGCAGAATCGGGTATGATTCCGGAACACCCAGGTGTTAATGGAGCCTTAGGCTGGTTCACACTGCCGCAACTTTAAAGCCAACATTCCAGCGAGACTTGCATATGATTTCGTTAACAGAAGTCATTGCAAGTCGTGCCGAAGTTGCACCAAAAGTAGTGCAGAAAGCTTTTTCTAAGTCAGAGCACCACAAATCGCTCCTATTAGAACGGTTCCAGTGCACTTAATATGGCGCGACTTGTGCTCTCTAAGTTGGATACAAAGCGTACCAGTGTCTACCGGGCATCAGGTTATGTCAGATTATGAAACAGGTTGTCCAAGGCAGGACAACAGATTCTTTAAAAATAACAAGCAATCCCTATTAAATAAAAAACAATTGTTGATGAAAAGTAAACTCTCGTGGATCATGATCAAAGAGAAGATGGTCAGCATTTAACGTGGTACCTCTACCAGGTTTGAGCAAATCTGGAGCCTGTGGATTCGTTACCTACAGACTACATCTTACTAACAAATCCTTTATCTTTGCTGGGATGGATGGGCCTGTTGCATGGGTGGATTTTGTCTCTCTCTTTGCTCTCTCTCTTACTTCTTTTCCCTTCCTCCTGTTCTTCTCTCCTCATTTTTCCCTTTTGATGGATTAATGTCCTATTATGACTTAAAGACATATCGTGTAACACCCTGTTTTTTGTGTGCCTGTTATCTACTGATATAAAATGGAGCAGAACCAGGCTCTGGTCCACTTGAGATGCTCCCGCAGAGTTAGCACATACATTCCCATGTTCCTGTTTTTGATTTTCTTTGGTATCTCCCTTTCGAGGGTAAATTTCAATATATGGGTTTGCTGCACATATCATACACATTGTTAATGTACTGTATGTCTTTTTCTTATTTGTGTCTCACCTGCTTTGCAAGCTATATTGTTACCTATTTGTATGTTAACCTTCTATAAAAACATTGAAACAGAAAATAAAATCCAATCCTAGACAAATAAAGTCAATAAATTGCCAGGGACTATAACAACAGCCCATTCAATTTACCTTTGGCAAGAACTTATAGAAGCCTTTGCAGACAAATTCAGTAGGTATCTCCAATGCTCATCAGTAGTGCTGCAGTCTTTTGTTACATGATACCGTGACATGCAACCTCCCGCTCCTTCTCCAATTCGTGTATGTAAGGCTTTATATAATATTTCTTCAGAGAAAGAAGTGTAGTTGAACCAGCGAAATGTTCATTAGTAATATTACAATCGCTTATCCCTAGTCTCTTATATGGTCCTGTGACACGCAACCTCCCTTTCTCCAATATGTGTAGATATTGATAAGGCTGAAACAGCCTTATAAAAAGGAAGGTACCAAAGAAATGTTTCTTAGTACTACTGCAGTCTTGTGAGACATGATCCTGAGCTGTCCAACCTTCCTCAATATGTGTAGATAGGGCTGTAACAGCCTCAGAAAAGGAAGGCACTAAAGAAATGTTTCTTAGTAATGCTGTAGACTCATGTTACATGATCCTAGGCTGGGAAACCTTCCTCTCCTTCACCATAATGTGTAGGTGAGGCAATAACAGCCTAAGAGAGAGGATGGTACTTGAACCAGTAAGCACACTACAGGATCAGATGCCGTGACATTCAGAAATATGCTTACCAGCAGTTGTGGTGACCACACACTTGGCAGTTTTATTGGCGATTCTGCAGCTTTTGCATAAGCTCCCAACCACAATCTGCCACCCACAGTTTTATTGTTTTCCCAGATTTGAACAATCAAAATTATGTTTGGAAATAACACTGCAGTGGCAGTCAGTTTTGTGAGTTGTTTGTTCACAGAAATGGGTTTGGTTTCCTAGCGATACATTAAATCATATACTGTATGTTAGGGATGAGCCTAACACCCCCCCCTCGGTTCGGTTCGCACCAGAACATGCGAACAGACCAAAAATTTGTGCGAACATGCAAACACCGTTAAAGTCTATGGGACACAAATGTGAAAAGTCAAAAGTGCTAATTTTAAAGGCTTATATGCAAGTTATTGCCATAAAAAGTGTATGAGAACCTGGGTACTGCCCCAGGGGACATGTATCAATGCAAAAAAATTTTTCAAAAGCTGAAGTTTTTTCAGGAGCAGTGATTTTATTAATGCTTAAAGTGAAACAATAAAAACAAAATATTCCTTTAAATATCGTGCCTATGGGGTCTCCTTAGTCTGCCTGGAAAGTAGCGCATTTTCCCCATGTTCATAACAGTCCTGCAGTAAAATGACATTTCTAAAGGAAAAAATGTAATTTAAAATTGCTCGCAGCTGTAATCTATTGCCGGATTCCGACAATATGCATAAAAAATTTATTGAAAAGACGGTGTGGGCCCCCCCTCCCCCCAGTTCATTACCAGTCCCTTCAGGTCTGGTATGGATATTAAGGGGAACCCCACGCCAAAATAAAAAAAATGGCGTGGGGGTCCCCCCTCAAAATCCATACCAGACCCTTATCCGAGCACCTTGTCCCTATGTTGATGGGGACAAGGGCCTCATCCCCACAACCCTTGCCTGGTGGTTGTGGAGGTCTGTGTGTGGGGGACTTATCGGAATCTGGAAGCCCTCTTTAACAAGGGGGCTACCAGATCCCGGCCCCCCTATGTGAATGGGGTACATTGTATGGAATCTCATTCATCAAAAAAAGTGTCAAAAAAGTAAAATTGACAGAAGACAGTTTTGGACAATTCCTTTATTAAAAAAAAAAAAAAGTGTCCCACGATATACATTCATTTTCAATCAGGGCGCCGACAGTCCCGAGAAAAAAAAAGAAACGGAACAATTCCACCTCCATGGGAGGCGTCCCACCGACTGCAGTCTTTTCGCGGTGACAGCTGTTATATAGCCAAGGCCGGGGCCACCCAGTGATGTAACCGGGTGACCCCGCCCCCTTATGACATATGTGACATCAGAGGGGGGTGGGCTCACCCGTTTACATTACTGGGTGGCCCCGTCCTTGACTATATAAGAGCTGTCAAAGCAAAAAGGCGGTAGTCGACGGGACGTCTCCCATGGAGGCAGAGTTTTTTGGGGTGTTTTCCTTGAGCGTCTGCACCATGATTGAAGATGGATGGACATTGCGGGACACTTTTTTTTTCTTTTTAATAAAGGAATTGTCCAAAACTGTCTCCTGTAATTTTTACTTTTTTGACACTTTTTTTGGTGAATGGGTAGGCCCGCAGACCCCCACAACCACCGGGAAAGGGTCCCCATGTTGAGGGCATATTGCCTGGAATGGTTCAGGAGGGGGGGCGCTCTCTCTTTCCACCTTTTCTTGCGGCCTGCCAGGCTGCGTGCACGGATAAGGGTCTGGTAAGGATTTTGGGGGGACCCACACGCTTTTTTTATACAAAATTGGTGCGGGGTTCACCTTAAAATCCATGCCAGACCTGAAGGGGCCCCACGCCGTTTTTTGAGAATAAATTGGTGCTTCAATATACTATATTATATATACTACACTGCCTGAATATAGATTCTACACTGAATATCTAATCTACACTAAATGCAGAGTATATACTAGGCTGTGTATATATATATATATATATATATATATATATATATAAATATATATATATAATTAAATACACTGCCTGTACTGACTGAATATAGATTCTACACTGAATATTTAATCTACGCTAAACGCTATATATAAACTGTATATATACTGTATATATATATATATATATATATATATATATATTGTGACAGCAGGAAGGTAAAGTCACCTGGTTGCATCCAGGGGGGTAGATATATTTCGCCCAGATTCAGGCTTTACGCCGACTTATACAACTAGGTGGAGAGTTGTATAAGGCTAGTGGGCTCATGGATGACTCATACCTCTAGGGAGAGTGTGGGGCGTCGTGCAGACAGAGATGAGGAGACCAGCTGAACCTTGTCAGCTCATTTAGGCCTCTATAAGAACTCCCAGCTTCATTAGATGTTAGCTCATGCCTGGAACCAGACCTGTGTGGACTGTCTAGGGAGAGTGAACCCCTGTGCGGTGAGACAAAGCCTGTGTGGCTATTTGCTTGGACATTTAAAACCAGGGACTTAGGGACTAGGACAGCACTAGGCTGATCCCAGTTGTTAGTTAGGAAACCTGTATGTTTAGTTAGAGGTCAAGTTGACCAGGATTTATTTTGTTTATGTTTCTTTTGCTTTGCTGTGTTTTGTCACTGTAAATAGAAAATAAACCGCACCTTTTTGATTTTGAAAACCACAACCTCCGTTTGCTGGGCCTGTTTTTGTGTGGGGAGCCCAGCAGCAAGCTCATCAACAGAGCCTTGCAGCCCAGCAGCAGACAAACGCAACTTTGCAACAGAGTCTGGAGGCTCAGCAACAAGCCCAGCAGCAATCTGAGGCCCGCTTCATAGACCTGTTGCAGAAGCAAGAGCAGAGACTACAACAACAGATGGAAGCAGTAATGCAGCAACGTCCGCAGACCAGTGAGGAAAGCCGTCCCACTAATACCGCGTCCTTTGGGGTCAGTCGTTTATTGACAAAAATGACTGGAGAGGATGATCCAGAGGTATTTTTGACCACATTTGAAAGGACCGCTGAAAGAGAAAAGTGGCCTGAGGAGCAGTGGGCTGGACTGGTGGCTCCTCTGTTAACTGGTGAATCGCAGAAAGCTTACTATGACCTAGAGCCTAACCAAGCAAAAGACTATGTGATGCTAAAAGCTGAAATATTGGCAAGGCTGGGTGTCACCCTGGCTGTCCGGGCTCAGCGTGTGCATAACTGGACTTTCCAGCTTGGAAAACCCCCCAGGTCTCAAATGTATGATCTCATTCACCTGAGCAGAAAGTGGCTACAGCCAGAGACTTTGTCCGCACCAAAGATTGTGGAACGTGTTGTAATGGATCGGTTTTTGAGAGCTCTTCCTACTGCCATCCAAAAGTGGGTAAGCCATGGAGACCCAGAGACGGCCGATGGTCTTGTGGATCGTGTGGAGAAATACTTGGCTACAGAGAACCTGACGGCCTCTTCCAGAGACACTCGGACTTTCCACCCTAAGACCAGACCATCCCCAGGGGCGGATAAGAGGATTCCAAGGGGTGAGGGTGGAGAGAGTGAGAGGGTGGGAGCTCTACCCCAAGTTTGGCGAGAACAGCCTGGGAAATCAGCGGCTCAAGAGGCGGCAAGAAGGATCGTTTGCTACCGCTGCCGGCAAGCGGGACATATTGCAGCCAATTGCCCGGTTGTGGAGGAACCCATGCAGTGTGACTTTCTGACGGGCAGACGTCAGTCGCTGTGTGCGACAGTCGCATGCACTGCCATTCGAGGAACTGAGAAACATTTATGCAAAATGTGTGTTAATGGTAGAAATGTTGTGGTATTGCTGGATTCAGGTAGCCTTGTGACCCTGATAAAGGCTGAGTTAGTTAAAACAGAGGTCTCTGGGAATAGCAAGGTAGCTGTTATTTGTGTGCATGGGGACACCCGAGAGTATCCAGTGACTACAGTGTGTTTCGAGACCCCCAAAGGTACCCTCTTTCATCCAGTGGGCTTAGTATCTCAGTTACCGCATGACGCCATTGTGGGAAGGGATTTTCCGAAGTTCTGGGAACTGTGGGATGTTCCTGAGCCCCCCACTGGTGCCCCTATGTACCAGGAATGTGATAGCCAGAACTCCCCTGAGAGTGGTGAGGACTCTCCGGAATTTCCCTTATCAGTATTGGCAGGGGAGACTCAAGAAACTGGAGAGGAGCCCACCTCCTCAGACGAAAACCTACCGTCTGTGGAGTTTTCTGATCTTGAGGTTCACAGGGAAAACTTTGCCACAGAACAGTTGAAAGACCCCGCCCTAATAAAGGCACGGGAAAACGTAGTGAAAATAGATGGCGAGTTAGTGAACCCAGATAATACCTGCACTTACCCATACTTCAGCGTAGAGAAGGACCTACTGTATCGGGTGGCAAAAAGGGCAGAAGAAACCGTTGAGCAGCTTGTGGTGCCCAAACCTTACAGGAAGTTGGTGTTGGAGTTGGCTCATGGGCACATTCTTGGAGGTCATCTGGGGACAGAGAAAACCCGAGAGAGGGTATTACAGAGATTCTATTGGCCGGGGGTGATGAAGGACATAGAAAATTATTGTTCCTCCTGCCCTGTGTGTCAGAGGTCGGCCCCGATGCCACATTTCCGTAGCCCGCTGGTCCCTCTACCCATCATTGAGGTCCCGTTTGAGAGGATCGCCATGGATTTGGTAGGTCCTATAATCAAGTCCGCTAGGGGGCACCAGTACATATTAGTTATAATGGACTATGCCACCCGTTATCCAGAAGCGATCCCTCTCCGAAATACCTCGGCCAAAACCATAGCCAAAGAGCTATCTCTTGTGTTTAGCCGGGTGGGTATTTGTAAAGAACTGCTTACGGACCAAGGTACACCCTTTATGTCCCGGGTTATGAAGGAGCTGTGTAAATTGTTCAAAGTGACGCAATTACGTACATCTGTGTATCACCCCCAAACCGATGGGCTGGTTGAAAGATTCAACAAAACCCTAAAACAAATGTTGAAGAAAGTGGTGGATAGAGATGGAAAGGATTGGGACTGTCTACTTCCTTATCTGATGTTTGCTATTAGGGAGGTGCCCCAATCCTCTATGGGATTCTCCCCCTTTGAGTTACTGTATGGGAGACACCCAAGAGGGCTGTTGGATATTGCCAAGGAAACTTGGGAAAGTGAGAGTTCTCCCCACAGGAGTGTGATTGAGCATGTCGCCCTGATGCAAGACCGAATTGCACAGGTAATGCCCATCGTGAAGGAACATTTGGCCCAAGCGCAGTTAGCACAGCAGAGAGTGTACAACCGTGGAGCCAAGACCTGTACCTTTTCCCCGGGGGATAGGATACTGGTACTTGTCCCTACGGTTGAAAGTAAATTCCTTGCCAAATGGCAAGGCCCCTACGAGATAATGGAAAAAGTGAGCGAAGTGAATTACAAGGTCAGACAACCAGGAAGGTGAAAGCCCGAACAGATCTATCACGTTAATCTGTTGAAAGCCTGGAGGGATAGAGAGTCCCTAGTCGCAGACACTTGGTCACCAGCTCAAACTGGTTGCGTGATTCCTGAGGTTGGAATAGCAGCCACCTTGTCACAACCCCAACAACAGGAGGTTAAGGAGTTTGTGCTTCGCAACAAGGAGGTATTCTCTGAGCTGCCGGGACAAACATCTGGGGTAGAGCATGACATCATTACCCCGCCCGGTGAAAGGGTGAAGTTAAAACCCTATCGGATCCCAGAGGCCCGACGGGAGGCAATACGGGAGGAAGTACAGAAAATGCTGAACTTAGGGGTGATAGAGGAGTCCCAAAGTGATTGGTCTAGTCCCATTGTGTTGGTGCCTAAACCGGATGGGAGCTGGCGATTTTGTAACGATTTTCGTCAGTTGAACAAAGTTACAAAATTTGACACCTACCCCATGCCACGTATAGATGAGTTGATCGACCGGCTGGGAACAGCCCGATACATGACGACTCTTGACCTCACAAAAGGGTATTGGCAAATCCCCCTGGCCAAGTCGGCCAAAGAGAAAACCGCATTTGTAACCCCAGACGGGGCGTTCCAATATAAAAGAATGCCGTTCGGGTTACAGAATGCGCCGGCCACATTCCAGCGGAAAATGGACCAGATGCTGAGGCCCCATCGGAAGTATGCTGCGGCTTACCTGGATGACGTAATTGTCCATAGCACAGATTGGGCCTCACATCTGCCAAAAGTGCAAGCAGTCCTGGACTCTGTTCGGGAAGCGGGGTTTACGGCTAACCCCAAGAAGTGTACCATTGGGCAGGAAGAGGCCAAATATCTTGGGTACACCATTGGGAGGGGAGTAATAAAACCCCAACTCAACAAAGTCGAGGCCATCCAGAGTTGGCCACGTCCCAACAGCAAGAAGCAGGTACGAGCCTTTCTGGGAATCGCTGGGTATTATCGGCGATTCATTCCCCACTTTGCTTCTAAGGCTGTGCCCCTAACCAACCTGACGAAGGGGAAAGGGTCGGTCATGATTAAATGGACCCCCGAGGCTGAGGCAGCATTCCAATTCTTGAAACAAGCCTTATGTAGCCAGCCAGTGTTGTACTCACCCGACTTCTCTAAAGACTTTGTCGTACAAAGTGATGCATCAGATGTGGGGTTAGGAGCAGTATTGTCCCAGGTCTGGAACGGGGAAGAGCACCCAGTCATTTACCTCAGCAGGAAGTTGAAGTCCCATGAGGTAAATTACGCCACCGTTGAAAAGGAGTGTTTAGCGGTGAAGTGGGCTCTAGATTCCCTTCGGTACTACCTGCTAGGTAGGCACTTTGACATGGTTACGGATCACGCTCCGTTAAAGTGGATGGCTCAAAACAAGGAAACAAATAGAAGAGTGAATAGGTGGTTCCTGGCCCTCCAGGAATTCAACTTCACAGTAAAGCATCGCCCTGGCGTTCAAATGGGGAATGTGGATGCTTTGTCTCGAGTACATGAATGCCTGATTGCTGGTGTTCCAACCCCGAGGTTAAAACAAGAGGGGGGGGTATGTGACAGCAGGAAGGTAAAGTCACCTGGTTGCATCCAGGGGGGTAGATATATTTCGCCCAGATTCAGGCTTTACGCCGACTTATACAACTAGGTGGAGAGTTGTATAAGGCTAGTGGGCTCATGGATGACTCATACCTCTAGGGAGAGTGTGGGGCGTCGTGCAGACAGAGATGAGGAGACCAGCTGAACCTTGTCAGCTCATTTAGGCCTCTATAAGAACTCCCAGCTTCATTAGATGTTAGCTCATGCCTGGAACCAGACCTGTGTGGACTGTCTAGGGAGAGTGAACCCCTGTGCGGTGAGACAAAGCCTGTGTGGCTATTTGCTTGGACATTTAAAACCAGGGACTTAGGGACTAGGACAGCACTAGGCTGATCCCAGTTGTTAGTTAGGAAACCTGTATGTTTAGTTAGAGGTCAAGTTGACCAGGATTTATTTTGTTTATGTTTCTTTTGCTTTGCTGTGTTTTGTCACTGTAAATAGAAAATAAACCGCACCTTTTTGATTTTGAAAACCACAACCTCCGTTTGCTGGGCCTGTTTTTGTGTGGGGAGCCCATCCCGGGGGTCACCCACACCCGCTGCCGAGCTAACCCCCTCACAATATATATATATATCAAATACACTACCTGCACGCCACAAACTAAGCTGCCTAATCTCTCTTCATTCATTACACTATACGGCCACCATGTAAGCAACAGCCTTATACTGTGTGGGGTGTGGACTTAGCCCCCTGAGCCATGATTGGCCAAAGGCACCCTGCCTTTGGCCAATTATGGCTCTCTCAGCAGAACGCACTGTGATTGGCCAAAGCATGCAGGTCAGGTGCATGCTTTGGCCAATCATCATACAGCAAAGCACTGCAATCTTGCAGTGCATTATGGGGCGTTTCGCGGTGCTCAAATTTCCCGCAAACGCCCCATATGTTCGGTTTGTTTTAGAACAAACGAACCGCTGGCTCATTCCTACTGTATATGTATGAGTTAGATATTAATAATTTAATATTCATCATTATTACTAAAATTAACCAGTTGAGCTCTGGAATGTTTTACCCCCTTCATGACCAGGTAATTGGTTGCTATTGAGCACTGCGCTACTTTACCTGGCAATTGTGCGGTCATGCACCAATGCATGCAAATGAAATTTATATAATTTTCCTGTCACTCAAATAGAGCTTTCTTTTAGGGGTATTTGATCACCACTGTTTTTTCCCCCCTATATAAACGAAAAAAAACTTTGAAAAAAATAAGATATTTTCTGCTTTCAATGAAATCAAATTTCTTTATACATTTAGGACAAAATAATTCTGATACACGTCTGTGTTAAAAAAAAATCCCAATAAGTGTACAGTATCTCACAAAAAAAGAAAGTACAACCCTCACATTTTTGTAAATATTTTATTATATCTTTTCATGTGACAACACTGAAAAAATGATACTTTGCTACAATGTAAAGTAGTGAGTGTACAGCTTGCATAACAGTGTAAGTTTGCTGTCCCCTGAAAAAAAGAATTGTTGCTCTACATAAAGATGGCCTAGGCTATAAGAAGTTAGCCAAGACCCTGAAACTGAGCTGTAGCACGGCGGCCAAGACCATACAGCAGTTCCACTCAAAATAGACGTATTCTGCCAGCATTGCTGCAGAGGTTGAAGGGGTGGGGGTCAGCCTGTCAGTGCTCAGACCATACGCTGCACACTGCATCAAATTGGTCTGCATGGCTGTCGTCCCAGAAGGAAGCCTCTTCTAAAGATGATGCACAAGAAAGCCCGCAAACAGTTTTCTGAAGACAAGCAGACTAAAGACATGGATTACTGGAACCATGTCCTGTGGTCTGATGAGACCAAGATAAACTTATTTGGTTCAGATGGTGTTCAGATGGTGTCAAGCGTGTGTGGCTATAACCAGGTAAGGTTACAAAGACAAGTGTGTCTTGCCTACAGTCAAGCATGGTGGTGGGAGTGTCATAGTCTGGGGCTGCATGAGTGTTGCCGGCACTGGAGAGCTACAGTTCATTGAGGAAACCATGAATGCCAACATGTACTGTGACATAAATTCGTAAAGTCCATATGATAAAACAGCGCTAAATAAGGATAAATGTCCAAAAACATGTAAAAAGCACTTGAGTGATGACTTTGCAACAGTCAAACTAGTAGTGGTATATCTTCTCTGGATACGATATGTAGTGCACCCTACACCAATCCCAAATCTTCACCACAAGTGAGGCACGCTCCCCCTCTGGGGTACAAACTCACCACAAAGATGAAAAAGATAGGCCTTTTTTTTAGTCTGTAGGTAGTCTCACTCCAACATCCGTCATCACCACCAGGGTAGTATGGGTTAAAATCCTCAAGCAAACATATAAGGACATAAAGGCACTAATAGTGTAATATTGCTTTAATTAAGAAATCCCCAATACTAAAACCCTGTTTCAAATGCACGTACAATTCAATCACTTGTAAAACAGCACATAAAGTATAGAGTGTAATCACCGCTATCCTGTCCCAAGAGGGCGCCCGTGTTGCATTCGTAACGCGGCAGTCTTTTGTTCCGGATTTGCGACAGCTGCCGTGATGTTCACTCTGTACTTCCTAGTTACAGAGACGCTGCGGTATCTGGGCCCTGACCGGTTTCGTCACAGATTGACTTCAACTGAGGGCGTAGATAGTCCAGCGTCAACGTGCGTGGTATAACTTCCCCGTTCGTTGCCTATTGGTTGGAGTGCCGTAATTCGTCCGCCCTGATTGGTGCTTACCAGGGCGGAACTCGAATACACACGTCCTCAGACAAGAGCTATTGGGGAATGTTCCGACAGCACGTACTACTGCACAATATGTTATGTAACGAATGACACAACATGAAGTTACACTTAAATAAACTTAAGAGTTATTAATATAGTACAACAACAAAAAAATATATAAATCGCATCGTAGCAATTTTAAATATATTTTGAACGGAATTTAAATGTCTCAATCGCTGTTTACATAGAGCAAGAGAACCTGCATTCTGATACTCGGTGAAAAAGGAAAATATTTTTGTTACGATTCGTAAAAGGAGAACCGTAGTTATTCGGTGTTAGCTGCTCAATATAATTCGATAAGACCGATCTGGCAAAACAACGAATCCGTCTTTTACAGTTTGAAAATTACATCTAAACGTTATTTTTAGCCTGTTGTGGTTTTACAACCACTATGTATATGTGCAAATATAATGGCAGTCACATAAGTTCAAACAAGGGGGTTTAGAGAAATTGGGAATTTTAACCCATTAATCCAAACAATAAAATTAGAGAGTAGTAAATCAATATATAGTAATGCATATATTAAATGCATGTGTATGGGTATTTACAGTCCACACATCTGCAAAACCATAAATAACTAAATAAGGTAATTTTAATTAAAATTAGAATTAAATCTAAATTTTTTAATTTGAAATAAAATTGGACTACTTAGCGGATATAATCTATTTATATATGTATACTTCATTAGTTCTATATAAGTGAAGTTAAATAAATCAATATATAAATAGATAAGAAATATATATATAAATATAAAAAAATATATATATATAAAAGAAAACTGTATGTAATATATATATATATAAAAATATAAAAATATAGTAAAAACATAGTAAATAAATAAATATAAATATATAGGAGCATCAGGATATAAGAATTTCTGAGGATTGGGCCGAGAAAGGTTGCCAGTAAGGGGTGGTATTCTAGTCAAATGTTAAAAATATAGATAAAATTGCTAAAACAGTTAATAAAAATTGGTTAATAAAAGTCAATCATAGAAACTAAATAAAAGCAATATATCAGTAATCACTAATAAAACAATTGATGTCTAGATCTATGTTTAACCCCTTCGGAGATAAAGTATCTACGGAATAAATCCATTGGGTCTCAAGCTTAGATAATTCTCTTACTAAGTTAGAGCCCCTCCAAGGTGGTTTTAGGTGGTCTACTCCCCAAAACTTGAGACCTGCTGGGTTTTGGTCGTGGAATAATTTAAAGTGTAAGGAAACGTTATGATCTTTATACCCGATTTTGATGTTTGCCACATGTTCTGCCACACGTATTTTGAGAGCTCTCTTAGTGCGGCCTATGTATAATAACTTACAGGGGCATTCTAAAACATACACTACATAGGTAGTGTTACAGGTAATAAAATCTTTAATGGTGAACTCTCTGTTATTAGAGGTAGATATAAATCTTTCAAGTGCTCTGAGAGGTTTATTCACCTCTCTACACGGGCGGCACTTTCTGCAGGCATAAAAGCCATCCTTATCCCAGAACGAAGGGGGTTTATGTGGGACATCTAAAATCTTCTTGACGACCCTGTCTCCATAGTTGGGAGCTTTCCTATAGATAAAAGTGGGTCTTGTTGGTATATAGGTTTTCAGGATCTTGTCAAGGAGAAGTATGTGCCAGTGAGAAAAGAAGATATGTCCCACTTCCTTATATTGTGAGTGGTATCCTGATATGAAAATCCATTCGTAATTGGTCTTATTCGTATTCTTTTGACCTCCGAGAGTGTTATTATTCAGGTAGTCGGTTCTTGGAGTAGCTGCGAGATCTTCAATAATTTTGGTTAGTTGTGTTTCTTTGTAGCCTTTTTCCATAAATTTATTTTTCAATATATCTGCTTGGAGAAGAAAGTCTGTATCCTCGGTGCAGTTCCGTCTGACCCGCATCAATTGGCCTTTAGGTATGTTTTTTAGCCATGCGGGGTGGTGGCCACTTTGTGTTGGGAGGAAACTGTTAGCATCTGTGGGCTTGAAATACACTTTAGTGCCCAATTTATTCCCATTCCTGTATATATGAACATCCAAAAAATGTATACTTTCTTTATTGTATTCACACGTAAGGTTAATGTTATTGGTGTTTTGGTTTAGTTCTTCCAGGAAGTTTTCTAGTGATGTTGTTGATCCTGCCCATATAAGAAATAAATCGTCTATATATCGTCAGTACAGTATCAGTTCTTTGCGTTTCTTGTGGAATACTGTTTTATCCTCCCACTCTGCCATAAACAGATTTGCTATGCTTGGAGCAAATTTGGCTCCCATGGCTACTCCCCTTCTTTGGGAGTAGAAACTTCCATCAAACCAAAAATAATTGTGTCCTAAACAAAAATCCAAAGCATTCCGTAGGAACACTTTCTGTGAATGGGAAATATCATCTCTTTTAGATAATGCCCAATTAAGGGCTAGCAAGGCGTCGTCATGCTGTATTATTGTGTATAATGACGAGACGTCAGCGGTTACTAGGAACACTTCTTCTTTTCCAGCCAAATCTATTTCCTGTAATAGAGATAGGAGCTCCTTAGTATCTTTGAGGTAAGCATGTGTTGATGTCACACTGGTTTGGAGATAATAGTCGAGATACTGGCCCAGACGTGATGTAATCGATCCGATTCCATTAACGATGGGTCTTGCTGGTGGAAGGTTGAGGTTTTTATGAATCTTTGGGAGGGTATATATAGTAGGTATCCTACTGCTACTCGGTACCAGATACTTGCTCTCCCGCAAAGATAAAGCTCTGGTTTGATAACCCATTTCCACCAGTTTCTGAAGATTGATTTCGTATTGTGGAGTGGGATCTTTTTCAAGCTTCGAATATGTTACCTCTTCAGATAGCATTTGTGTTAGCTGGTTATGGTAGAAGTCTTTGGTAAGAATAACCACTCCGCCTCCCTTGTCTGCTGGTCTTACTATTATCTCCTTTCTATTCTCTAGAAGTTCTATACCTTCTTTGATATACCGTGGATTCACATTCCTTTTTGGTTTGATGTATTCTAAATCACGTAGTATAAGTCCTTTAAAGACATCCAAAGGCTGATTGGTCCCCAATAGGGGGTTAAACAGTGATTTATTTCGCAAACCACTATCAGTTGGTACTGAGGAACTACTTGTTACAGGGTTTGAATTCTTGTTTAAAAAATATTTCTTCATATTCAGTTTCCTCATATATTTATTAACATCTATAAACACATTAAATTTGTTGATTGGACGGTGTAAACCACATTTGAGCCCCAAATTTAAAATATTGGTCTCTTTATCTGTTAAAACCACATCAGTTAAGTTAAAAATCCCGCCTATTCGTACTCCTTCTCGTATTCCTTTCGACTTCTTTTCTTGAGTCCTTCGTCCGGCCCTACAGCCTCTGTTCCTTCTCTCCTTGGGCCTGGTTGTTGCATCCTTTCTCGTTCCCAATGTGGAGGGTCCCTCCATTGGGGATCTCTCTGTGTCGGTCCCTGTTGTGGTCCCCTGTATTCTATCACCTGTTGTGGATAGGATGGCATTCTTCCTCTCTGGTTGTTCGACCCTCTGCCCCTCTTCTGCCATCCCCTGCCTCTCCCTAAAAAAGAGGACCGGGGTGATTGATATTGTTGTCTGTTCCTATCATCCCATAAAGGATCATATTTATTATATATGGGTACCTGATAGTAATCTTGTGTGGGTGGAGGTCGATATTGAGGATTCGGTGGCCCAGGTCTTCTTGGTTTCCCTCTACCATAGTTATAATCATTTCTGATAGGTGTGGAATGGTTGATGGGGGTCTGTTGTGTACCCAAGATTCTTCTATCCAATATAGGTAATGGTTGACTAGTAGAGGGTAATTGGCTTCCAGTATTGATGTCTTGCTGGGTTTCCATAGTCAAACCATCTGTGTGAATACATCAAACCAAAAAGGAATGTGAATCCACGGTATATCAAAGAAGGTATAGAACTTCTAGAGAATAGAAAGGAGATAATAGTAAGACCAGCAGACAAGGGAGGCGGAGTGGTTATTCTTACCAAAGACTTCTACCATAACCAGCTAACACAAATGCTATCTGAAGAGGTAACATATTCGAAGCTTGAAAAAGATCCCACTCCACAATACGAAATCAATCTTCAGAAACTGGTGGAAATGGGTTATCAAACCAGAGCTTTATCTTTGCGGGAGAGCAAGTATCTGGTACCGAGTAGCAGTAGGATACCTACTATATATACCCTCCCAAAGATTCATAAAAACCTCAACCTTCCACCAGCAAGACCCATCGTTAATGGAATCGGATCGATTACATCACGTCTGGGCCAGTATCTCGACTATTATCTCCAAACCAGTGTGACATCAACACATGCTTACCTCAAAGATACTAAGGAGCTCCTATCTCTATTACAGGAAATAGATTTGGCTGGAAAAGAAGAAGTGTTTCTAGTAACCGCTGACGTCTCGTCATTATACACAATAATACAGCATGACGACGCCTTGCTAGCCCTTAATTGGGCATTATCTAAAAGAGATGATATTTCCCATTCACAGAAAGTGTTCCTACGGAATGCTTTGGATTTTTGTTTAGGACACAATTATTTTTGGTTTGATGGAAGTTTCTACTCCCAAAGAAGGGGAGTAGCCATGGGAGCCAAATTTGCTCCAAGCATAGCAAATCTGTTTATGGCAGAGTGGGAGGATAAAACAGTATTCCACAAGAAACGCAAAGAACTGATACTGTACCGACGATATATAGACGATTTATTTCTTATATGGGCAGGATCAACAACATCACTAGAAAACTTCCTGGAAGAACTAAACCAAAACACCAATAACATTAACCTTACGTGTGAATACAATAAAGAAAGTATACATTTTTTGGATGTTCATATATACAGGAATGGGAATAAATTGGGCACTAAAGTGTATTTCAAGCCCACAGATGCTAACGGTTTCCTCCCAACACAAAGTGGCCACCACCCCGCATGGCTAAAAAACATACCTAAAGGCCAATTGATGCGGGTCAGACGGAACTGCACCGAGGATACAGACTTTCTTCTCCAAGCAGATATATTGAAAAATAAATTTATGGAAAAAGGCTACAAAGAAACACAACTAACCAAAATTATTGAAGATCTCGCAGCTACTCCAAGAACCGACTACCTGAATAATAACACTCTCGGAGGTCAAAAGAATACGAATAAGACCAATTACGAATGGAGTTTCATATCAGGATACCACTCACAATATAAGGAAGTGGAACATATCTTCTTTTCTCACTGGCACATACTTCTCCTTGACAAGATCCTGAAAACCTATATACCAACAAGACCCACTTTTATCTATAGGAAAGCTCCCAACTATGGAGACAGGGTCGTCAAGAAGATTTTAGATGTCCCACATAAACCCCCTTCGTTCTGGGATAAGGATGGCTTTTATGCCTGCAGAAAGTGCCGCCCGTGTAGAGAGGTGAATAAACCTCTCAGAGCACTTGAAAGATTTATATCTACCTCTAATAACAGAGAGTTCACCATTAAAGATTTTATTACCTGTAACACTACCTATGTAGTGTATGTTTTAGAATGCCCCTGTAAGTTATTATACATAGGCCGCACTAAGAGAGCTCTCAAAATACGTGTGGCAGAACATGTGGCAAACATCAAAATCGGGTATAAAGATCATAACGTTTCCTTACACTTTAAATTATTCCACGACCAAAACCCAGCAGGTCTCAAGTTTTGGGGAGTAGACCACCTAAAACCACCTTGGAGGGGCTCTAACTTAGTAAGAGAATTATCTAAGCTTGAGACCCAATGGATTTATTCCGTAGATACTTTATCTCCGAAGGGGTTAAACATAGATCTAGACATCAATTGTTTTATTAGTGATTACTGATATATTGCTTTTATTTAGTTTCTATGATTGACTTTTATTAACCAATTTTTATTAACTGTTTTAGCAATTTTATCTATATTTTTAACATTTGACTAGAATACCACCCCTTACTGGCAACCTTTCTCGGCCCAATCCTCAGAAATTCTTATATCCTGATGCTCCTATATATTTATATTTATTTATTTACTATGTTTTTACTATATTTTTATATTTTTATATATATATATATATATTACATACAGTTTTCTTTTATATATATATATTTTTTTATATTTATATATATATTTCTTATCTATTTATATATTGATTTATTTAACTTCACTTATATAGAACTAATGAAGTATACATATATAAATAGATTATATCCGCTAAGTAGTCCAATTTTATTTCAAATTAAAAAATTTAGATTTAATTCTAATTTTAATTAAAATTACCTTATTTAGTTATTTATGGTTTTGCAGATGTGTGGACTGTAAATACCCATACACATGCATTTAATATATGCATTACTATATATTGATTTACTACTCTCTAATTTTATTGTTTGGATTAATGGGTTAAAATTCCCAATTTCTCTAAACCCCCTTGTTTGAACTTATGTGACTGCCATTATATTTGCACATATACATAGTGGTTGTAAAACCACAACAGGCTAAAAATAACGTTTAGATGTAATTTTCAAACTGTAAAAGACGGATTCGTTGTTTTGCCAGATCGGTCTTATCGAATTATATTGAGCAGCTAACACCGAATAACTACGGTTCTCCTTTTACGAATCGTAACAAAAATATTTTCCTTTTTCACCGAGTATCAGAATGCAGGTTCTCTTGCTCTATGTAAACAGCGATTGAGACATTTAAATTCCGTTCAAAATATATTTAAAATTGCTACGATGCGATTTATATATTTTTTTGTTGTTGTACTATATTAATAACTCTTAAGTTTATTTAAGTGTAACTTCATGTTGTGTCATTCGTTACATAACATATTGTGCAGTAGTACGTGCTGTCGGAACATTCCCCAATAGCTCTTGTCTGAGGACGTGTGTATTCGAGTTCCGCCCTGGTAAGCACCAATCAGGGCGGACGAATTACGGCACTCCAACCAATAGGCAACGAACGGGGAAGTTATACCACGCACGTTGACGCTGGACTATCTACGCCCTCAGTTGAAGTCAATCTGTGACGAAACCGGTCAGGGCCCAGATACCGCAGCGTCTCTGTAACTAGGAAGTACAGAGTGAACATCACGGCAGCTGTCGCAAATCCGGAACAAAAGACTGCCGCGTTACGAATGCAACACGGGCGCCCTCTTGGGACAGGATAGCGGTGATTACACTCTATACTTTATGTGCTGTTTTACAAGTGATTGAATTGTACGTGCATTTGAAACAGGGTTTTAGTATTGGGGATTTCTTAATTAAAGCAATATTACACTATTAGTGCCTTTATGTCCTTATATGTTTGCTTGAGGATTTTAACCCATACTACCCTGGTGGTGATGACGGATGTTGGAGTGAGACTACCTACAGACTAAAAAAAAGGCCTATCTTTTTCATCTTTGTGGTGAGTTTGTACCCCAGAGGGGGAGCGTGCCTCACTTGTGGTGAAGATTTGGGATTGGTGTAGGGTGCACTACATATCGTATCCAGAGAAGATATACCACTACTAGTTTGACTGTTGCAAAGTCATCACTCAAGTGCTTTTTACATGTTTTTGGACATTTATCCTTATTTAGCGCTGTTTTATCATATGGACTTTACGAATTTAAGTTTTTATATATGATATTTATTTTATTTATTCTGTTTTATATTTATGAGGTTCTCATTTTATATAAATTTAAACAGCTGCTCCTTTTATATAATTTATACCATAGTTTAATTACTCTGATATATTTATTTCCGAGCTGAGTATATCGTCTATTTTCCCATTATTTACCCATCTAAATAGGCAAATTATTGAGCCACAGGAATTGCATACCAATACATAGGCGCCGAGAAGTGCAAATTTTGGGCCTGTTTATTTGCACCTTTTCTTTTTATGTACTGTGACATACTGAAGCAAAGCATGATCCCCTCCCTTCGGAGACTGGGCCGCAGGGCAGTATTCCAACATGATAACGACCCCAAACACATCTCCACTGCGTTGCTAAAGAAGCTGAGGGTAAAGGTGATGAACTGGCCAAGCATGTCTCCAGACGTAAACCCTATTGAGCAACTGTGGGGCATCCTCAAATGGAAGGTGGAGGAGCGCAAGGCCTCTAACATCCACCAGCTCTGTGATGTCATCATGGAGGAGTGGAAGAGGACTCTAACCTGTGAAGCTCTGGTGAACTCCATGCCCAAGAGGGTTAAGGCAGTGCTGGAAAATAATGGTGGGCACACAAAATATTGACACTAGGTCCAATTTGGGCATTTTTCACTTAGGGATGTACTCACTTTTGTTGCCAGCGGTTTAGACATTATTGGCTGTGTGTCGAGTTATTTTGAGGGGACAGCAAATTTACACTGTTATACAAGCTGTACACTCACTACTTTACATTGTAGCAAAGTGTAATTTCTTCAGTGTTGTCATGTGAAAAGATATAATAAAATATTTACAAAAATGTGAGGGGTGTACTCACTTTTGTGAGATACTGTATATTAATTGGTTTGTGTGAAAGTTATAGTGTCTACAAACTATGGTATATACAGTATATTTGTAAATTGATCAATCCTGCTGTACTGTCTCATTTCTTGAGGCCCTTTAAAATGGCAGGACAGTACAAATATTCCCCAAATGACCTATTTTTGGAAAGTAGACTGCCTGAGGTATTTAATGAGAGGCATGGTGAGTTTTTTAAGTTGTCAATTTTTGTCAAATTTTGGGGAAAATTATGAATTTAAATAAAATGTTTTGGTTTTTTTTGCATACATTAGTGACACTGTGCTACTCCTGGGGGGGGGGGGGGGTGGGGGTTGCCAATCAGGGAATAATTTATTTTTACATTGTTATTGCTTATACAGTGATGATCACTGTATAAGAAACAGTGTTGGCTGTCATGAATGCGTTAACATTCATGAAAAGCTTGCTTATGGTTGTGGTCTGTGATTGGCTACAGCTAAACACATGCTACAGGTACTTAGGTATCATGTAATGAGCCAATCACAGGTCAAAACTGTAAGCAAGCTGTTCATGAATTTAAAATCCATTCATGATAGTTTGTTTACATTGTTATCATGTGATCGCTATGACCAATCATAGTGACCTCATGATAACCAGTAATTGTGACCTGCTGAATCTGGTGGACACAGTGGTCACAGGAGAGGCAGGTTGCGTGCCCCTAACCCTGAACAGGCTGGATCACATACAGGTACGTGATCCGGCCTGGCCGTGCTGCCTGCCTGCCTGCCTGCAGTTAATGTACTGTGGGTGGTCCAGAAGTGGTTAAAAAAGTATTATTAGTTATGTTCACAAACACTATTATTATAGTTACTATATTATACGATTATACCTCACAGAAATATTAAAAGATAAAACTGCATACAAAAACTCAACCTTAGCTAAACAGCCAATTACACATTTGAAATATGTACATACAGTATGTTACTTTACAGAGGATTTGTAATTCTGTTCAGCGAATCTTCTGATCTAGGCTCTCCCATTGGACAGCACAGCCCGGTCCTGGACATCTCAGACTACTTTGTAGCTAAACAATAGAGTCTGGTCTTGTGCCTGCCCTGATCACATGTGCAATATGCAAAGTATTAAGACCCTGAGGGGTTGATTTACTAAACATGGAGAGTGCAAAATCTGGTGCAGCTGTGCATGGTAGCCAATCAACTTCTAACTTCTGCTTGTTCAATTAAAGGAGAAGTACAGCCAAAGTTTGTTTGGCTGTACTTCTCCTGTCGATCACAGGAGTGCAGTTTGTTCTTTGACCCATTTGCAGCTGACAGCGGGGCTTCAGCCCACTGTCGTCTGATGTCACAGAGCCAGTCCAGGCTGGGGAAAGATTGTGACAATATGGTCAGGATCCACCCAGAAGCCTGGAGCAGCACCTGCATCTACCCTGCAATATAAAGGCCTCCTAGTGAGCTGCTGAGAGCCCTGAGAACAAAGCGATCAGAGGTCTTTGATCACCCAGTTCTCAGTCTTAGAGTCAGTGGGGGACAGATGCAGCATCAGACCAATGTTGCATAGACCTGGGTAAGTAGGATTCCCCCAAAAAAAAAACTAACTTAAGCTTTGACAAAAAAACAAACTGGAAGCTGATTGGTTTCTATACAGAGCTGCATCAGATTTTGCGCTCTCTAGCTTTAGTAAATCAACCCCTGAATGTCTCAGTGTTGTCCCTTTTTTCCCAGTGTACTGCTGAGCATGATATTTTCCATCCATTGTTTGGATTGTCATGTCTTCTTTCTTTTACACTATGGATATACCATGCAGCTGCTGCTAGTTTACAGTAAATATGACAGGTTCCATATGTACAATGGAAAAAAGTTTGAAATATCTTGCATTTTGCCTTTGGATAAAATTTGTATTTAAACATAACACAATATAAAATGTATAATTGCATGTAGCAATCTGGATACAATAAGCAGCCCACAGTTATGGTATAGTTTAGGAACCTTGAACCGCAAATATTTCTTTGTGAGACTGATCCAATTATATTTTTTACATAGCTTGTTCTTTACTCCACTGTGCTGCCAAAAGATGAAGCCATCTACCCTGCAATATAAAGGTCACAAGAAAATAGATGCTGGGAACTTTATGGACTGTACAATTTAAAGCGCATCTACGTACCCATAAAACTTACTGACACTTTCTTCCTCATACAGGCACCTTATGCTGTCTGCATGTCAGTGAGAATCCCTCTGTAAAGCACCTGGGGTGTTCTCCTATGGCTATGCAAACAACCCACTGACTGGGCATTGGGTCTGGCCTTACCTTTCGTGACTCACGTATTTTACCAATTGCCTATTGCTATTATGGACGGCTTCCCTAATGATAGAAGGGGAAGAGACAGGATTTACTAAAGAGGAAGCTAATTGCATCACATGTCACTCTTGGATTTTGGGGATTTCTAACGCACTTGGCAAAAAAAGCTTACATTTAGACAACTAGAGGTGTCTACAGTGGAAAGTGAAGGTCAGTTTAGCCAAAAGTATGAGTCTACACATTTGTTTTGTCCCCTTATTACAAACCTTTTAACTCTATATTAGGCACCCATTTGGAATCGGTATTCAATGTTTCAGCCTCCTCCTTTTCCTTTCCAAAAGAAATGCTTTCTGCCCTTATTATTGCTGTACCAAAACCCGGGAAAGACCCCACAGTACCTCAAAATTTTCGCCCTACTTCCCTATTAAATATTGATGTAAAAATGTATACAAAATTGATTGCTAATTGTCTCATGGAGATGTTACCATCCCTAATACACCAGAACCAGTCTGGTTTACCACAGGTTGACAGAGTTCTGATATCACAAGACGTCTTATCAATATTATTCATTATGTGGAGAGAACTTGAATGCCTTCTCTGTTCTGTTTCTGGTAAAGACTTAAATCTGTGGTTGCTTAGTTGCACTTAGTGGGCTGAGCCTTCTCTTGCACTCATTATCTTCCTTAGGAAAGTATGATATCTCTTCCCATACCCATTCAAATTTTTTAGCTTTTTATTTCAGATACATCATATTGCCTCTGGATCTTTAACGGTATCCATTATATTAGTGATCTCTATACCGATAGCAACCTTAATACTTTCACGGACCTCCAGAGGAAATGTAATTTACCTGCTTTAGAATACTATAGGTGTATCTAGATATCGCAATATCTTAAACACACCCCTATAGCTGAGGTTCAATTACATTGGAAAGCCTGGCAATACCTTACAATTGAGCATACTACACTGAGAGGTAACACGCTGTTTTATAACCTACTTCACGTTAAATCTATCTTGGCCAAATCTCCACCTTTAAAACAGTGAGAAAGAGAGCTAGGTTCACAATATACTATAGCCCAATGGTCTACAGCCTTAGAGGTACTTATTCCGCTACTGCCAGTGTTAATTTATGGGCACTCTCTCAGAAAATGTTGCTTTAATTGTATCTAACACTGTTTCGCACTTCCAAATCTGATACAGACACCTCCTCTGGATGTTGGAGAGGGTGCAAACAAATAGGTAACATCTATCGCATTGTTTGGTCATACAAGAGTCTTACTAGTTTTTGGAGGAAAACCTTTCAAACTCTCTCAGAGGTAACAGCTCTTTTGATACCATTACCCCCAGGCCTAGATAATTTGAATTTGGGAATCAATACTCTCCCTTACCCTTTTAGGGCCATCATAACCCATATTCTTCCTGCAGCGACTAACAATAACTAAGCATAACTTTTTGAAGAAGCTATTAGCTTTGGTCTGGAATTTATATATGGCATATTTATTTGGAAGTATATTCCAAATCTGACTCCTTGTTGTTTGTTGATTGTTTTTGTTCAAACCTAGCCTTTTATTTCCTTCTGTAATCTGTATTGAATAATTTAGACAACAGTATATCTAGTGACAATATGTGATGATGTCGCATAACTTTTGTATACTAACTTTTGTACATGTAGAGATTATTTTAACTGTCAATATGTTTTTATTATTATTGTAACATGACAATGTCTTAGAAAGTACATTCAGTGAGTAATAAAGCTTATAAATGTGAAATTAAGCATAAACATCCAAATGTCCCTCCAAAAGGATATGCAAAATACAACACCTCAAAACATTAAACAAAGAAATTGTTATATAAAACATATTTGGTGGAAATATTGGTGTGGTTGACAAAACAATAACAAAGAAGGATTTAAGTCGTTAGTGGCCAGATCATGAACCATGCTTCTGATTCATTATGGACTAACTACATAGAGTCCCAAATAGCCACTTGGGCATGTAATACTGGGAATGAGTATAGCACAGGGAAAAGGTATAACGTAAAAATCAAAGGAGGGGAGTGGGGAAGGGGAAGGGGTGGGGGGAAAGGGAGAGAAAGAAGAAGAGAGAGAGGAAAAAAAAGGAGAAATTATTTTAAGTATTAATTTTGTACTAAAAAAAAATAAAAATAAAAATGTATTGGATAGAAAACTATTTATCCATCAATCCCAGGAAGACTATTTGCATAGCTTGCTACACTGTAAAGGTGTTTGGGATGCTGCCTCTGTTATTGGAGAGATGATCCACCAGTTCCTGTCCTTGTGACATCCTGCCTCAAAGACAGAAACTGAGGGGAAATATCCCTCATGGGGCACAGAAATAAATCACCTTGACAGAAATAATAACACTTTCCACCCCTATCTAAATAAATAGGTCCACTTTTACATTTATCTGTATAGACTAGCTATGTGGCAAAGTCACACTACACAGCAGAGTCTGTTTATATACTGTGACCCCTCGTCAGAAATTTTGACTTTCTGAAAGATGGAACTTGCCCAGAACAATGCACAACCTAACAGTTTATTTGAATAAACCAACAGAAAATGTAAAAAATATGTTCAATAAAAACTAAAATACACAATATAAACTACTGTATACAATATGAACCGGGATTGTCTGTAGACTAATCCTGTGCCCATTACTAATGCACCATGTCATGCATGGCATGTTCTGTACTGTGTCTCTGTGTTGAGGTGGCCATATTGGTAAAGACAGACATATTTTCTCACTCATGACCCCCGATGGCTGGTAGGGTAATTATCAGGAAGCATCAGGAAAGGTAGAATAAATACAAATCCACAGAATGAGTAAAGCAGAAGCGGTTAAAATCTTGCAATGATTTACAGCTATGGGGCTCAAGGAAAAGGGTGCCTAGACACAGGAAGTGCACTGCTATATTGACCGGCCACAATGTTGCAGAAAGAATGCTCTGTGGAAAAATTATAATATATTGCAGATGAATCAGCCTCACAGGTCACAGTGCAGAGGTTCTGTAGATGAGGTGGACATGCTTGCAGGTGAAAAAGGCCCTCTTTGCACTGAATCACTTGCACCAGACATAGCAGATAGCTTGTCAGTTGTGTATGTAGGGTATGTTGATGGTGATCTGAATGCGCTGTATGTGGGGTATGTTTGTGAGTGTTCTCTTTGTGTTCGTGGTTGAGTGTAGGTCTATGTTGTGTGCTTAGAGTATGGGTGCATTGTGTGAGCTCTAGTGGTGTACTGGTATGTGTTGTGTTTTGGTGTGCAGCTGGCATACACATGTACCTTTGCATGACCTGCATGAGGTCAAAACTTTAGGACCCAGAGGCTCTGTGATGGTATTTGCCTCATATCAGGCTCCTGGGAATGATGGAAGCTACTTATTTCATCTTCCCTTTGTTGTCTGGTCCCTTCCTCCTACAGTTCGCTTCCCAACTCACCCAGCAATGTCAACAGCTCCACTGAAGCTGGATCACTGGGTTTACTTTTCTTTAGTTCCTGGGAGAAAGACATGGTGTATCTCAAGCTCTTTTCTTTTGTGTTATCTTGGAGGTATTGTAGGTTGAGGGAGAGATGACAACTGTCTATATGCTGAAGATTCCTCCTCTACGTGGATGACCTCTTCTTTTGTTGACCCCTGCTGGCTCTCATTGGTATCTTCAATATTTCCAGAGGTTCTAAAATAAAATACACAAATGTATTTTAGTGTTATATACTGTACCTGTTGGTGAGCATTTCAATCAAGTACTGTCCTGAAAGAGCTAGCAAGACAATCTGCACAACGACAATTAATACATACAGGTGCATCTCATAAAATTTGGATATCATCAAAAAGTTAATTTATTTCAGTAATTGAATTCAAAAAGTGAAACTCGTATATTTTATATACAGTTTGTCACAAAAGTGAGTACACCCCATACTTTTTTGTAAATATTTTATTATATCTTTTCATGTGACAACACTGAAGAAATGACACTTTGCTACAATGTAAAGTATTGAGTGTACAGCTTGCATAACAGTGTAAATTTGCTGTCCCCTCAAAATAACTCAACGCACAGCCATTAATGTCTAAACCACTGGCAACAACAATGAGTACATCCCAAGTGAAAATGTCCAAATTGGACCCAAAGTGTCAATATTTTGTGTGGCCATCATCATTTTCCAGCACCGTCTTAACCATCTTGGGCATGGAGTTTACCAGAGCTTCACTGGTTGCCACCGGAGTCCTCTTCAACTCCTCCATGACGGCATCACAGAGCTGGTGGATCTTAGAGGCCTTGTGCAGATGCTCAATAGGGTTTAGATCTGCAGACATGCTTGGCCAGTCCATCACCTTTACCCTCAGCTTCTTTAGCAAGGCAGTGGTGGTCTCGAAAATGTCTCATTGTATTCCACTTAAGAAGTTGCCCACTTCTAAGGAACTGGTTTCCATTTTTGCTCGGGAAATCTTTCGCTTACATGGGCTACCCAAGGTGATTGTCTCAGACAGGGGTAGTCAGTTTGTGTCCCATTTCTGGCGAGCCTTTTGTGCACAGTTGGGAATTAAGCTTGCTTTCTCCTCTGAGTATCACCCACAGTCTAATGGGGCCACAGAACAAGCCAATCAGTCCTTGGAGCAATTCCTACATTGCTATATTTCTGACCATCATAACAACTGGTCAGACCTACCATGGGCGGAGTTTGCTCACAATAGTGCCTTGAATTCTGCTTCTCGATTGTCCCCATTTATGGCAAACTATGGTTTCCAACCTTCCATGTTGCCTTCCATGTTGCCTCACTCATTTGTTCCGCAGAGTATTCCTGCGTTAGAGGAGCATCTTCGTGGTCTTCGTTCCATTTGGGCACAAGTCCAGGAGGCTTTGCGACATGCTAATGATAGGTAAAAACTCTATGCTGACCGCAGACGCCTGCCTGCGCCTTCCTACCAGGTTGGGGACAGGGTCTAGCTGTCATCTCGCAACCTCCGACTTCGTGTTCCCTCTCTGAAGTTCGCACCTCGGTTTATTGGGCCTTTTCAGTCTTCTTCGCAGGATTAACCCAGTGGCTTACGCGTTAAACCTTCCTTCTAATATGCGTATCTCAAGTGTATTTCATGTCTCCTTATCAAAGCCTTTGGTCTGCAACCGCTTTACCACCTTGTGCCACGTCCTCACCCTGTACAGGTTGAGAACCATGAGGAGTATGAAGAACAGTCCATTGTTGAGTACCGTAGGCGCATACAGTACCTGGTGTATTGGAAAGGGTACGGTCCGGAGGAACGATCTTGGGTCTCATCCTCGGCTGTACATCCCCCTGTCCTCCTCCGTGATTTCCATAGACGTTTTCCCCTCAAGCCTGGTGGTCCTCAGAGGGGGAGGGGTCGTTGAGGAGGGGGTACTGTCAGGGCTGGGCACAGCCCTAACTGGCCGCTCAGATGTCGGCTAATTGCCAGCTCCTACAGTATCTCTCCACACAGACTCGCCTGTTAATGATTTCCTGCTCGTCCTGCCTACTTAAGCCGTCCAGCTCAGATGATCTCTGCCTTCGCCTTGGTCACATCACAGAGACTACCTCCTGCGTTCCTGTTAAAGACTTGCTTGGCTGACATTCCTCCTGGCTCCAGATCCTGCTTGCTGTTCCACTACGCTGAGCTCTGGCTCGCTGACGTTTGGCTTGTCTGAGTATCCGTTTCGGTTCCTGAACTCTGGCTTTTTTTTTACTACGTTTACTCGGTTTACCTTTTTTTTATCATTATTATTAAACAAGTGTGATTTAACTGTACTTATGTCTTGGTCTGATTCATGGTTTCTGACATCTGCTTGCCTTCAGCAAACTGTTTGCGGGCTTTCTTGTGCATCATCTTTAGAAAAGGCTTCCTTCTGGAACAACAGCCATGCAGACCAATTTGATGCAGTGAGCGGAAAATTGTCTGAGCACTGACAGGCTGACCCCCCACCCCTTTAACCTCTGCAGCAATGCTGGCAGCACTCATACGTCTATTTCCCAAAGCCAACCTCTGGATATGATGCTGAGCACGTGCACTCAACTTCTTTGGTCGACCATGGCAAGGCCTGTTCTGAGTGGAACCTGTCCTGTTAAACCGCTGTATGGTCTTGGCCACCGTGCTGCAGCTCAGTTTCAGGGTCTTGGCAATATTCTTATAGCCTATGCCTTCTTTATGTAGAGCAAAAATTATTTTTTAAGATCCTTTAGAGAGTTCTTTGCCATGAGGTGTCATGTTGAACTTCCAGTGACCAGTATGAGAGAGTGATAGCGATAACACCAAATTTAACACACCTGCTCCCCAATCACACCTGAGACCTTGTAACACTACTGAGTCACATGACACCGTGGAGGGAAAATGGCTAATTGGGCCCAATTTGGACATTTTCACTTAGGGGTGTACTCACTTTTGTTGCCAGCGGTTTAGACATTAATGGCTGTGTGTTGAGTTATTTTGAGGGGACAGCAAATTGACACTGCTATAGAAGCTGTAGACTCACTACTTTACATTGTAGAAAAGTGTAATTTCTTCAGTGTTGTCACATGAAAAGATATAATAAAATATTTAGAAAAATGTGAGGGGTGTACTCACTTTTGTGAGATACTGTAGATGCGTTACACACAGAGTAATATTTTTCAAGCATTTATTTATTTTAATTTTGATGACTATGGCTTACAGCTAGTGAAAACCCAAACTGCAGTATCTCCGAAAATTTGAATATTACATAAGTCCAAAAAAAAAAAGGATTTTTAATATAGAAATGTTGGCTTACTAAAAAGTATGTCCATGTACAGTTTAGTATACACTCAATACTTGGACGGGGCTCCTTTTGCATGAATTACTGCATTAATGAGGCGTGGCATGGAGGCGATCAGCCTGTGGCACTGCTGAGGTGTTATGGAAGCCCAGGTTTCTTTGATAGTGGCTTTCAGCTCATTTGCATTGTTGGGTCTGGTGTCTCTCATCTTCCTCTTGACAATAACCCACATATTCTCTATGGGGTTTAGGTCAGGCGAGTTTGCTGGCCAATCAAGCACAGTGATACCATGATCATTAAACTAGGTATTGGTACTTTTGGTAGTGTGGGCAGGTGCCAAGTCCTTTTGGAAAATGAAATCAGCATCTCCATAAAGCTGGTCAGCAGAAGGAAGCATGAAGTGCTCTAGAATTTCCTGGTAGACTTTGGACTTGATAAAACACAGTGGACCAACACCAGTGAATGACATGGCTCCCCAAATCATCATGGACTGTGGAAAATTTTGCATTTCATTTGGAAATCAAGATCCCAGAGTCTGGAGGAAGAGTGGAGAGGCACAGAATCCAAGTTGCATGAGGTCCATGTGAAGTTTCCACAGTCAGTGGAAAAAAATGAACTTTTGATATTCTAATTTTATGAGATGCACCTGTATATATCTATATCCATACAGCAAAACACTCACAGTCTGTATTTTGTTATAGCCTTAGGCCCCTTTCACAGGGGTGGTCTGATCAGGTCTGCCTGTCAGTTTTTCAGGTGGACCTGATCGGACCCTCCAGTCTCTTCTATGGAGCGGCAGATGTCAGCAGACACATGTCTGCTGTCATCCGCCGCCATCTGATCCGATCTTGTCTGCCAAAAACAGACAGATGGTGGACCTATTCCCCATCCATCTGGCAGATCGGATGTTCCCATCTGATTTCCCCATAGAGGAGAGCGGAACTGTGGATAGTGGAGCAGACACAGACCTGTCATTCGACTGCTCAGCGGGGAAAGGCGGAGAGATCGTGCACTAAGCAAGCGGATTCCACTTCACAGGGGGGGGCCCAAGTGAAAGGGGCCTTAAGGAACTAAAGTTCTTCCCCACTGGGCTGACTTTTAATTGCATGCAGATCCTTGAAGAAGCAGTGTCCTAGTGATTTCTGCCTCATCTCGATGTGTTTTACTGAAAAAACAAAACAAAAACACTTTTGTAATATAAGACAAAACAAATAATACTTTAGATGTAGCTGTTTTTTTGGGAAACTTAAAGTAGAAGTTTACTCACCTCCACTCCAGCACTGTGGTATCCCAGAGCTCCCTCACTGTCCAAAGATGACAACCTGCAGAAATCGCACTCTTGAAACCTAAACATCCATGTATACATGCGAGCATTAAGGCCCACTCTCCTTGTCAATGGAATGCACATATGTGTTATGTGGTTGGAAAGAGGTTAGTCACCACCTAAGCCTGGCCCTTGACAGAATTTATAACCATTGGCAGCAGTCAGGTGCTTTAGAATTCCACTGATTTCCCTGCCTAAATCTTCAGTAATGGCCTGGCCTCCTATACTGCTTGTGATCCCATTGCCTTCCTTGCCGATCTGCAGTTCAAACCAACCTCAGGCCTGCTACCTCTTCTTATTCTTTTTTTTTGCTACCTCTTCTTTACCTCAGCATCCCTTGCACATCCCCCTGTATATTTTGCCAATAACTAGTACTTAGTACTTTCAACTGCTCTTGCTGTTTTTGTATCTACCTGTTTGTATCTCATTTGTTTTCTTTATGTAATGCACTATTGTATTCTTTTCACTTACAATAAACACTTCACACTGCATACATTCCTCTGGAGTCTTGCCACATATCTGCAGAGCGGTCTCCTCTTTTCCCAAAGATTAACAGACTTGCTGGAACATGTAGTTCCATAGCTTTAACTTCAAAGGTTCTGCTGTTACCTGTTATGCCACAAGACTTGTGTTCAAGACTGATTAACCACTCGCTGTTGATTCAGTTAACCCAGCCAGGCCAACTCCTTTCATTTAAGGTAAGATTACACTCCATCTTAGTACCACAAGCCCAAAAAAGCTATTTAATTAATTTTTAATCTTCAAAGCAAACTCGCCCATCCATCCTTGTCTCTGTGCTTGATTTTGCTGAGAAATGCCTTAGAACTCCCTGAAATATAACTGCCCTTAGCTTAGGCATGAGGGTTTGTTTAGCTGAGGAAATCCCTTCCCCATCCTGGAAACACCTGGAATGTATGGCATCATTTGCCTAGGCCTGGAGACCTGGAGGTAGCTGTAGAAATGTAAAATAAATAAAACAAGTAAATATTGATATGAATTCTTATCCATTTACTAATCCTAGCCACATAAGGATTAAAAAGGTCAATGTTGATTAAGAGAGTGAAGTTCAGCTTTAAAAGAGAAGTATGTTTTTTTTGATTCATACTTACCTCGGTGGATGGAGCATCAGACCGATGCTGCAGCTGTTTTCCCCCGCCGTCTCTGCACTGAGAACCAAGCCACCGAACACCACTGATGGCTCGGTTCTCACAGATCCCCGAGAGGAAAGCTGCTGATTGGAGCGCTGAGCTGTGGAGGGGCGGAGAGAGGCTGTCTCAGGGTACAAAAGGGGGAGGGGGAGGAGAGAGCACTCACATTGCCACATCCATATATTGAGGAAAATTGGTTTGTTACACAAGGAAGAGTAAAACAAGGTAGGACTTTACAGGCAACACACGAAAATGGAATACAAAAAAGTTTATTGAATCGCAAAATTATTTAACAAAGATTAAAAAAGACCATACAATGTATATAGCAGTAGGGGGTCCCTTTGAACTTTGACACGTTTCGCCATGAGGCGTCGTCAGGACGGACAAGAAAGGGGGGGACGATTTTTATACACACTTGGGACAAATCTCACTATCTCACTATCTCAGAAAGACATCCGGATAGTAAAATGTTGTTCAAATACTACCGATTCATATATGTAGTATGGTAATGAATGTACATGTGGTCTGCTGGTCAAAAAAATGATCAAGCACTGATATTCTCACAGGAATATAGTCAATAGATGGAGGGGTCTGACGCTCACAGCTAATATAGATAGCTGAGCAGATCAGCTACATCCAATGGGGTATACCCAAAAGCGGGGGTAGGGGGCGTTCTTAGTATGGAAAGGGAAGACTTTCTATTCACCACAAAGTCCTATCGTAAACACTTTCAATATGGGTGCAAAAAGCTCAGCCACAGCAGTGGTATATATATCACCGTACAAGGTCTGGCTGTTGAATGTCACACCATAGCATCCCCGGGAGTCAGCCTCACTGAGACACTGAGGCTGGCAGCAATCAAGGCAGCTAGCGGATTCAGACTTGGAAGTCGGGATGACGCGCTGCCTCGACTTATGGCAGTGACATCAGTGGAGAACGGACTTCAGATCGCTCTCTGCTGAAAACGGGTCACAGGAGTGCAAAATGTATTGCACTCCTGTGACCCATAGGAGAAGCCCAGCCTAAAAAGCTCAGGCTGGACTTCTCCTTTAAGCTTGGCTCATTGCCACAGGCTTTACTTAAGCAACAGCTAGTTTTCCTAGTGCCAGGCCCCCCAGTGATTTCCAAGAAGATTGCTTTTGTACCTCCAGTGCTTCCTCATGTCCAATGATTCCTAGTGTACCAGCAGTACTTCCTTGTAAACCCGGCTTTCTGAGAAGAATCATTGTGTACCCCAGCTTCCTCATGGCTTACTGAGAAGAACACTTGTATATTCCCAGTGCTTCCTCATGTCCCTGGCTTCCTGAGAAGATTCCTACTGACCCCTATACTCCTAGTGTTCCACACTCTGACAGACTCCCACTTAACCCAATATTCCTAGCGATCCTGTGGTTGGACCCCCTTTGTACCTATGATCTTTGTTTAAGCATCTCCTAGTGCCTTTTAGTGTAATCTCTGTACCCGCAGTGTACCCAGTGTCTTCCAGTCTGTCTCCAGTGTCCCCATTGTGTTTCTGCTTGCAACCTGTATTCTTGCACCTGTTGTGTACTTTTATTGTGCATTTCGGTGTTCTTGTGCATCGGTTTCAATTGTGTACTTTTGCCAACTTTCAGCCTTCAAGCCCTTCTGTGATCCCCTGTGAATTCCTGTCTGCTATTTGTTAGCATCACTTGTGTCTGCAGTCTGGCTCAGTGTCTCTCAGTGTATTTCCAGTCTTTTTCCTGCTTGGTGTCCCTGTTCTCCTCTACCTACACCTTCCGATTTTTCTTTGTATTGCTATTCACTCCTAGCTGTCCCGTGTGCCTCTGTGCTCCTGTTTCCATGCACACCTGCCAGCTTGGCTGTACTCCCTACTGTCCTGCGATCCCTGTGCCTCAGTGCTGAAAGGGATTCTTATCTATGTATCAGTTCCCAGTAGTTCCCTGCTCAGGTGAGTCTGAGAACTGCTACACAAGGATTGTCTGCAGCGCAACCCATTTCTACCTTCAGTAGCTCTGGGGAATACCAGGCAGTGTCTTTAGACTCTACATCTTGGCCATTCCAAATGCACTCACCTTCACTGTATGTGCAGGCAGGTTGTGTTCTCCCCCCCAGACAGTACCAATAGGTGTCCTTCCTGTCCTAGTCTCCTAATGTACCCCATCTGTATCCTGTATACCTGCATTGCCTGGGACCCCTGTGCACCTCAGTGCAGTGTTCCTCATATATCTTGTTACCTCTATGTTCCTGTAAGCTCAGCATCCCACTACTGCAAAGATACTCCTGTAAACGTGCCTCCCTGGGGGCCCTGCACAGCAATTCAATAAGTGTCTTTTACTAGTATTCTGTGTCCTGCCTGGCCGTAAGATCAGCACCCCAATGTTGCATGTTACTTCTGCCATTCCTGTGAATCCTATGTTCTATGCTTTCCAAGAGCCTGGTCTCTCTGCTTCCCTGTACCAGGTCAGCTGAGGCCTGCGTGGGTGCACTCCAGGCTACACGGAGGGTCCACAAACCCAACCATATGTGACAGCCCCATTGATAAGTCTGCATTTCTTTTTTGGTTGGTCAGACAGTTCACTTATATTTATTTCAGTTGTGTATCCGTTTGCCTGAAGAAATATAAAACCTACTATTACTACCAAAGGCATATTTCCCAACTTTCTCAGATGGGAAAAAAGGGTCATATTTTCACACAACGTATGCAAGCTCACCCCTGTCAAGCCACATTCGCTTGGTCCATGAAGAATTAAAAGAGTGCTTTTTTCACCATTATCAGCCTTTTTACTGATTTTATACTTCAAAACAACAAATGCAATAATAAGTAAGGTTGGATGATAGGTTTAGTTTAGTATAATACTTTAATATTCAATGCAGTTATACCCCCCCCCTTTTATTATTTTTTATATATTGCAGCATACTAATCCTTAAATGTGTTGGCTTCCTTTTGTATGCATTATCCCTTTAATTTAACCTGCAATAGAAAATTTAGAGGGACTTGGCTAACAAATTAAAGTTTAGCTCCAGCTAACACTTTTAAGTAAAGAAAGATCTATTTTCCTTTTGGGATAACGGTTTTACATTAATCAGTAAAAGCTGACACCTCTTAATGCTAAATGAATTGTTTTAGCCCTCTAACTACCACTTTTACTGGACAACTTGGTCTGTTAAAGGAAGTTAAAAAAAAAACAGACTCTGGCTGAATCACTTGTTTAAAAATAAAAGGAAATAAAGCTTAAATTGCCTAACTAATGCAGCCACCACATCTAAGGATTGGTAAACTGCAATATAATAATGTTTTGCTTTTGGGTTTAATACTGCTTTAACTACTTGCGCCTACAGGGTCAATTTCAAAATTCTTCAAAGGGAACACTTTGAAAGCCTTTACAGGTTATCAATTTAGAATTAACAGTGAATGATGGTCCTAGAATTATTGCTTTCATTCCGACATTCTCATGTGTAGCGCAATTGATTTTTACATATACATGCTTGCCCTGCGCACTTTATACGAGGTGTGTGCAAGTGTGCTTTTCACTTTTTTATTATTTTCTATTTATTTTATACAATTCTTTTTTATTCATTCCTTTTTTTTTTACTTTATTACTATCACAAGGGGACTAACAAGCCCCCTATGTGATAGTATGGGAAGGTGACAGGTACATTCTATGGAGACACTAGGGGTCTATTACACCCAAAATGTCACCCCTGCCCTCCAATGCAGCTATTCAGATACAGATCGTGTTTGAATAGCTGCATCTTCTAGCCTAGACTAGCCAAGGAATGACAGCTGTGATCCTAGAAGTGATGTAATACACGTCGCCTCGGGGGTCATTATTCGCAGGAGGGAATGGATGGTCTCTGAGTTCCTCCTGTTGGTGCCTTCAAGAGTCAAATAAAAGAGATCAGTTGGCTCCAGAGCCACCCAATCACTTTTATTGGGAAGTCCTTTGCCGGCTCCTAAAAGCAGTTGTAAAGTCAAATTTTTTTAAATAATAAAAAGGTTTATACTTACCTGCTCTGTGCAAGAGTATTGCACAGAGCGGCCCCTTACCACCTCTTCTGGGGTCCCCGCCAGTGCGCTCTACTCCTCCTCTTCTGCATCTGCCCCCATAGCAATCCACTTGCTATAAGGGTGCACATGCATGCGTGCTCCCAAGCCTGGCTGTGTGCATCCATAGACACACATACACGGCTTGGCCCCACCCCCTGCATCCTCCTCATAGGCTTTGACTTCCAACTATGCCTTTCTAAGCAGAAGTGATTCAGCCACTCGATCACTTCTGAAGGTGGTGGAAAAGTGTCCCCCCCCCTCCAGTGGTTGCATCGTTCCCGGGCTTTGCGATTGGACTGCAGAGCCCGGGAACAATGCGACCAGTGGCACTACATGCAGACCAACGGATGTTGTTCATCCCTCTCTGTGACCCGGGAAACCAGGAAGCAATGAGGATTTCGTCACGTCCGGTTCAGGTTCGTTGTTTACCTGGTCGTTAGCGGCCAGGAAAGCAGCTGATCAGACTAATCTGTGTCTGATCGGCTGCATTGGAGGCCATAGGAGAGATCTGGGGTCTAATGGACCCCAAATCTCTCCATAACGAGTCACGGCCCATCCTGTCATGACCCATGCTCTGGTGATGTTGTTCACCCCTTGAGATAGCAATAAAGTTATTTCAAAAAAATTAAAGAGACAGTGTAAAAAAGTTTTAGATAAAAGAAATAATAAACAAAAAATGTGTATCTCAAAAACTGGTAACCTGTAAAGACGTTTAAAGTGTCCCCTATGGATAATTGTAAGTATCATAGTTTGGCGCTATTCCACAGGGGTATTATATTGTGTTTGTGTGCAATAAAATGAATTGAATTGTATTTTTTCCCCAAAAATTGTGTTTGGGGGGTTCCAAGTTATTTACTAGCACAAAAAATTTAGTATTTTTACATGTATGTGAGCAGTGTCATAATTGGCCCGGGAGGAAAGTGGTTAATATATTCACTGTATTAAGGTAAAAAAGATCTTAGTAAGTGTATCGCCCCCTCACCCCACCTTATACTTACCTGAGTAAGCGATCCAGTGCTGGGCCCATCTGCAATTGTGCTACTGTTTCTCCCTCTTCACACAGGCAGCAGCAGGAGCCATTGGCTTAAAATCCTGTGAGGAGGGAACAGGGCCAAGCCACTCTGTGTGTGTCTATAGACAGATAAAGAAAAAAAGAGCAGCACTAATAACCCAATAAACCATTGCCAGTGCTATATTGAATATATACTGAATTGCTCTCTATAGTGCTTATAATAACAGTCAATAAGATACCCGATAAATACAAGTAAATATATATATATATATTAGGACTGCGGAAATTAACGATTAATCCCTCGATTAATCGTTATAATTTTGATCGATCAAAAAAATTTTTGATCGGTACTCACCTCTCCGCCGGCTTCCGGGTCTCCGCTGCCTCGCCCATAGGAAAGGGCGCGGCTTCGGCCTAGCTCCGGAGCGGCGGCCATCTTGGTCCACCCGGCGGCGACTAGGTGAGCTCCTAGAGCGGCGCGCTGACATCATCACCCCTCAACTGCTCGTGGATCCAGACGGGGGATATATCTATTACATTGGGGGAGATGTCCTATTACACTGGGGGAGATGTCCTATTACAGTGGGGGAGATGTCTAATATTACAGTGGGGAGATGTCTATTACAGTGGGGGAGATGTCCTACTACAGTGGGGGAGATGCCTATTACAGTGGGGGAGATGTCGGATATTACAGTGGGGAGATGTCGGATATTACAGTGGGGAGATGTGGATATTACAGTGGGGAGATGTCGGATATTACAGTGGGGAGATGTCGGATATTACAGTGGGGGAGATGTCGGATATTACAGTGGGGAGATGTGGATATTACAGTGGGGAGATGTGGATATTACAGTGGGGAGATGTCGGATATTACAGTGGGGAGATGTCGGATATTACAGTGGGGAGATGTCGGATATTACAGTGGAGGAGATGTCGGATATTACAGTGGGGAGATGTTGGATATTACAGTGGGGAGATGTGGATATTACAGTGGGGAGATGTTGGATATTACAGTGGGGAGATGTGGATATTACAGTGGGGAGATGTCGGATATTACAGTGGAGGAGATGTGGATATTACAGTGGGGAGATGTCGGATATTACAGTGGGGAGATGTCGGATATTACAGTGGGGAGATGTCGGATATTACAGTGGGGAGATGTCGGATATTACAGTGGAGGAGATGTCGGATATTACAGTGGGGAGATGTTGGATATTACAGTGGGGAGATGTGGATATTACAGTGGGGAGATGTTGGATATTACAGTGGGGAGATGTGGATATTACAGTGGGGAGATGTGGATATTACAGTGGGGAGATGTGGATATTACAGTGGGGAGATGTCGGATATTACAGTGGAGGAGATGTGGATATTACAGTGGAGGAGATGTCGGATATTACAGTGGGGAGATGTTGGATATTACAGTGGGGAGATGTGGATATTACAGTGGGGAGATGTTGGATATTACAGTGGGGAGATGTGGATATTACAGTGGGGAGATGTGGATATTACAGTGGGGAGATGTGGATATTACAGTGGAGGAGATGTGGATATTACAGTGGGGAGATGTGGCTATTACAGTGGGGGAGATGTGGATATTACAGTGGGGGAGATTGTGGATATTAAGAGTGGGGGAGATTGTGGATATTACAGTCTTCTTTTATAATTAATCAAAATTAGTCGATTAATCGAACACAAAATTTTTAATCAGTAACAGCCCTAATTATATATATATATATATATATATATATATATATATATATATATATATACACACACACTATATTACCAAAAGTATTGGGACGCATGCTTTTACATGCACATGAACTTTAATGCCATCCCAGTCTTAGTTTGTAGGGTTCAATATCGAGTTGGCCCACCCTTTGCAGCTATAACAGCTTCAACTCTTCTGGGAAGGCTGTCCACGAGGTTTAGGAGTGTGTCTATGGGAATGTTTGACCATTCTTCCAGAAGCGCTTTTGTGAGGTTAGGCACTGATGTTGGATGAGAAGGCCTGGCTTGCAGTCTCTGCTCTAATTCATCCCAAAGGTGGTCTATTGGGTTGAGGTCAGGACTCTGTGCAGGCCAGTCAAGTTCCTCTACCCCAAACTCGCTCATCCATGTCTTTATGGACCTTGCTTTGTGCACTGGTCCAAGTAGTTTGGTGGAGGGGGGATTATGGTTTTGGGCTGTTTTTCAGGGGTTGGGCTTGGCCCCTAAGTTCCAGTGAAGGGAACCCTTAAGGTGTCAGCATCCCAAGACATTTTGGACAATTTCATGCTCCCAACTTTGTTGGAACAGTTTGGGGATGACCCCTTCCTGTTCCAACATGACTGCGCACCAATGCACAAAGCAAGGTCCATAAAGACAGGGATTTAGCAAGGGTGGTGAAAAATTACCTTCAAGTGCAAAAATTCACATTATAATAGTAACTAAAACATCTAAAATTAAGTGTAACAATCTAAAAAATAAAAATTCCAAAGTGCTATAATGGTGGGAACCTCCCAACCAAAAGGTTGTTTCACTTGAGATTAATCTGTATGGTAAATATTTATAGGAGGGGTTTCCACCACCCCTGCTAAGTTTATTTTTATACAGTATGTCTTATTTTCAGCTTGATGTGTATTATGTGAAGTTGCGTATCACAGAGACCGGTATTGTGATAATATTGAAGTTTATTGAGATTTCCATACATTAGAGGGTTCTACCATTATTGTTAAGTTATTGATCAGTAAGTTAGCTCTGCACTTCTTTTTTTCTTTGTGGTATGGGAACACATAACTGCTTAGCGGCAGGCCTTTCAATTACACTTTTTTATTGTAAATAGTAGTGTGGTGATTACCTATTATACTAAAATCGGCATGAGGCATTAATAAACAACCCCCTTGGACAATGTGCCTGTCTGCTGAATTCACCTCCCCATCCCTGCACTAACAGCACTGATAAGCGGCACTGATTGCCACTCATTTGCACCGGTGTGGAACTGACTGGCACTGACACGTGGCACTGATTGGAAACACTGATTGGCAGTGACAGGCGGCACTGGCACTGACAGGTAACACTGATTGGAAGTACTGATTGGCACTGACAGGCAGCACTGGCACTGATTGGCACTGCCAGGTGGCACTGATTGGAAGCACTGATTGGCACTGACAGGCGGCACTGATACTGATTGGCACTGATAGGTGGCACTCATTGGCACTGACAGGTGGCACTGATTTGAAGCACTAATTGGCTGGCAAACTGACAGGCGGCACTGATTGGCACTGACTGGCATAGACAGGTGGCATTAGTTAGAAGCACTGACAGAGGAGAGGGGGGTTTCCAGGGGCGTACCTAGAGCATTTGGCACCTGGGGCAGATCCGATACCTGGCACCCCCCCACGTTAAAATGTAAAAACACCCCACTGTGCCCCCTGCATCCTTCAATATCTCTTTGTCACTACTGTATCACTGGACCCCTTTACTTTACACAGCACCCTGCACCACTGGACCCCTTTACATTACAAAGCACCCTGCACCACTGGACCCCTTTACATTACACAGCACCCTGCACCACTGGACCCCTTTACATTACACAGCACCCTGCACCACTGGACCCCTTTACATTACACAGCACCCTGCATCACTGGACCCCTTTACATTACACAACACCCTGCACCACTGGACCCCTTTACATTATACAACACCCTGCACCTCTGGACCCCTTTACATTATACAGCCTCCTACGTACAGAGTGCAGGGTTGAGAGGGTGCTGCGTACAGAGTTGAGAGGGTGCTGCGTACAGACTGCAGGGTTGAGAGGGTGCTACGTACAGAGTGCAGGGTTGAGAGGGTGCTACGTACAGAGTGCAGGGTTGAGAGGGTGCTACGTACAGAGTGCAGGGTTCAGAGGGTGCTACGTACAGAGTGCAGGGTTGAGAGGGTGCTACGTACAGACTGCATGGTTGAGAGGGTGCTACGTACAGAGTGCAGGGTTGAGAGGGTGCTACGTACAGAGTGCAGGGTTTAGAGGGTGCTACGTACAGACTGCAGGGTTGAGAGGGTGGCAAGTACAGACTGCAGGGTTCATGTAGTGTGCAGAGTTCAGGAGTCCCATATTTTAGCTAAAATAATGCCCTTAGTATACAGTACAAACACTGTCTGCAGCCATGAATAATACAGCCACAGCACCTGTAATCATTATTATAATGCTGATGATGATTGATTACACTATACAGCCCTTATACACTACAGTAAGACACAGGCTGTATAGTGTAATCATCAGCATGATAATAATGATCACAGGTGCTGTGGCTGTATTATTCATGGCTGCAGACAGTGTTTGCACTGTATACTTGTACTACTCCTTAAAGGACTGCAAGGAATGTACCAGGCTGCAGAACAGTTGGAAGACATAAAAAGAAAGCCTGGGTGGAAGTGCAGATTTATGTGAGTGGAGAGCAGAAACAGAAGAAAGTGAACTGGAAATGGGAGGGGTGATGTGGATCGGTGCGAAAGTGTGTGATTTACTGCAAGGTCTTACCAAGAAGATGACATGTAGTACACGGTGGGTAAGTGCAGCTGGGGGTGAAAGGTCCCACGTATCAGGAGAACTTATCAGGAGGAAGGGCTGAGTGACTGGGAAGGAGAGGGTGTTGATGGGAGTGGAGAGAGCTCAGTGAAGGAGAGCGACATTGCAGTGCAGTCAGTAGCAGCTCACTCACCTCGGATCACTGCAGGACTTTCAATCATTTCATGCAGCTCTTGTTCAGGCTTCTCCCCGCATGGGAGCTGCTTCATCCCGCACTCACTAACACAGGAAGCCCGCCGGACGAATTTGAAGGGAAGGACAAGGCTCTTTTGTGTACCCATTGGCCGAGGAAGCAGCTGCACCACCCCCTGCTGCCTACTCAGCCAATGGGTAGCTGAAGCTCGTCGTAAATGCCTCCCTTCTGACAGGAACAAATGTATTTTGATTAGGGGCAGTTCCATGCACTGTGTGTGTCAGAGGCAGAGGGGAGCGATGCGGCTGCCATACAAGTGTAGCTCACGGCATGCGGGAACCATGGCAACCCGCACACGCCCATTCCGGGACTCAGCCCTGATTGGGGGAGGTATGGGTTAGGGTGTGCCTGGGCACACCCCGTGGGCACGCCTATGGTGACCAATCACAGCTAGCAACACAAATGTACACAATGAATGGCATGAAAGGAAGCCATCCATTGTTTACAATTGTCATGTGATCTGCTGTGATTGGTCACAGCGATCATATAGTAGCAGCTGCAGGCCGGTAAACTGATCAGTCATCGGCTGCGTCCGGTGGGCACAGCCAGTGACAGATCTTGCCAAAGTGCGGCCCATGGGGCACGCGCTAGGAGTGTTCTGGGAGGACATAATTTGACATCCACCCAAAGCAATGAATGTCTCACCCAGCCATCATTTGACAATAGGCTGGGTGGGAAGTGGTTAATAAAAAAGACTTATCGGATTGTGCAAAACTAAAAATTAGTAATAAATCAGTGTCCAATTCATATAGCCAGTGTGTTTCATTTTGGGAGATTTCTTAAGATAGAACCTCTCCAGTGTTTAACAACCCTATCTATGCCATAAAAAATTGAATTGCTTTGATCTTTATTGTGACATAATCTGAAGTGGTTGGAAACACAGGGCGTTTATTTACTAAAACTGGAAAGTACAAAATCTGGTGCAGCTGTGCATGGTAGCCAAAAAGCTTCTAACTTCAGCTTGCTCATCTAAGCTTTGACAAAAAAAAAACTGGAAGCTGATCGTTTTCTTTAAAGGGCTGCACCAGATTTTGCACTCTCCAGTTTTTGTAAATCAACCCCTGTGTTTCTTAAAACCCTTCCAGATATTATTGTGCTCATTAATGTGTACAGAAAGTTGCTTCGTTGTTTTAACCACATATTGGAGGCCACATGGGCACTCCAATATGTACGTAACATATGTACTGTCATATGAAATGAACTTATTCAGCCAATATTGTTTATGTGTATAATTGGATTGGAACTCTGTCTTTCTCCAGCTACAAAACGTGTAGAGGCTTGGCTTCCAGTTGATGACATCACTTCCACTGACATTTCCAGCAGTTGAACCGCACGCTGGCTCCTGAATCTGTCAGATTTCTTAGCTTAGTTTAAGCATCACAACCTGCAGGGATAATCTTCTGCCATAAATTTGTACCTCCAAAATAGGGCATTTGTGTTGGTATCGATCTTTACCCCACTTTTGGGGAATAAATGCAAACTAGTGTTGTCCTTTTTGAATTTTGTCAATGTATGTAAATGATATGCTTAAAAAATGCACCTGTATCAGTGTATTAAGTAAGCATACCTGTTAAAGTCTTGGTTGCCAGTACCAACGTCTTCTGTGCATCTACCATTTCACCATAAAAGCACTAGCAAAAATAAATGAAATACATTTTCTAGTTCAAATTTGCATCTGTACTGGTACGTTACACAAATGGCACGTACCGGGTCAAGGCCTGCAATATGGATCTACACCTAAAACTATGCATACAACTGTTCCCCCAGTGGCAAAAGGGAAGCCACTGTTAGCTAAACCTTACATGACGATTTTGTCCACAGTTTACCAGAGTCCCATTCAAAGTAAACAATCGCAACATAAATACTTCAATAAAATAAATATAAAATAGACTCCCAAAAGGAATGTGCCTTTTTGTGCGCCACAGGAACTCGCATGGTTTTGCTTGTAGAAAAGGATTTATGTTGTAGTTATTGATTAGTTATGGGGTTCTGATATAGTGTTGTATATAGTTATAGAAACAGGCCTAGTCATATGCGGATTTATACTGGTTTGCTTTGCCCAGGTCTTGGCTAACTGAATTGACAGTTTTTTAGAATGCTTGTGGGTTGTCACTCTGCATTTTTAACACTCTTCCTGATGAGGGAGTGGAGTAACCACTCAGAAATGTGTTGAAGTAATAAAGTGTTTACAGTAAGTCAGACAGTACTTGTCTCAAGTTTTACTTGTATTTTGAGCCCTATGTCTGCTCCCGCTGGTCTGATCGTTACTACCACTGCACCTTCACAAGAGAGGAAAGTTGCTCTTAGCAGGACAAGAGTCGGCAGTTGCACGTGTTTACTAAACCTCAAGTGGTGCTATGCACCAGACACCCGAGATGTGATACAACTCGGAAGCCGGAGAAAAAACTACTTACAGAGGTCAAAGTTCTACTAGCCCACGGATTGCTGCAGACTACACACAGAGCCCTAGACAGGTGAACGAGAGCACAAGTCTGAGGAGGAATATAACAAATGGAAAAAGATTGGTACTGAATAAGGTCCATATAAAAAGTTGCACTGGTAATCTGTATATCCAGTGAGGAGAACATGATTGTTACTTTTGTTTATTATCCCAGCTACTCTTAGAAGTGCTCCTCTCACTTTTCCTCTTAGAAAGTGTGTGGGAGACTCTGAAGTCAACCAGACGGTTTTATAGTTTGATCAGCCTAAAGTTGAGCTATTTGGCAAACAGACTTGGCATAACCAAACCCGCACATCATCATAAACATACAATGATCACCATGAAGCATGGTGTCAACAACTTAATGCTGTGGGACTGTTTCTCTACTGGATATTCTAGAATGTTTGTGACAGTGGAATGAATTCTGTCTGCAAGGAACCTGAGTATTGTTACAAGATTTGTCTTACAGCAAGAAAATGGCCTCAAGCAAAGCAAAAACTGCTCAAAAATGTCTCAAAAACTATTAAAAAGTGAAATGGAAATCAACAAAGTAAAAATTTGCTATGGTGTAGACGTTTAGAAACATTAATTGTGAGTAAGCAGTACCCTGCAAAATATGCCCTTTGACTTGATTTCCGTCTGAAAAATAGCAGTGCACTTCCTGGTTTGTTAGTACAGCCTCATAACTGTATATCTGTGGTGTGAAGTCTAATGCCGCGTACACACGACCGTTTTTCATGATGAGAAAAATTCAATTTTTTTATTTGGTCATTAAAAACGAACGTGTGTAGGCTCCAGAGCATTTTTCGCGACGTGAAAAATGGGCATTAAAAATCTGCTCTGTCTGACTCCTAGTCTCAAGAGAATAGGAGTGAGATTTAATGTTATTAATGTGCTGCTCACTGTTCTGTTTGCTGGAGGCTCTGACATAAGGAAGCAAAACTCTGCCACTATTAAAATGGTTGCCTGCACACAGAGACATGGTGCAAAACAAGGCAATTAAGTCAGTTATGGGGAAAGATCAACTACAGGGATACTGATGACTACATCTTTGCCCTCTGCCTGTCGTTCCAAAGCATCTTTGCAAAGAGGAATGGGGAGAATTGCTGTGTCCAGATGTGCAAAGCCACTAGAGACCTATCCACACAGATTGAGGGTTGCCAAAGGTGCATGTACTAAATACTGACCGTATGCGATTATTTTATTTGGTGTGTTTTCATTGTAATTTAAAACCCATTACAGAGTCTATTTCTGTGAATCCGCTTAACAATAAACAAAAACAAATTAACTCAACTGTTTTTCAATCCTCTATGGCAGCAACACATGAAAACTTCAAAGGGGTGAATATTTTTTTCTAGGTGCTATATATACGCTTTACTACAGAATTTATAGACTTAATTAAGCATTTGTTTCACATACACCTGTCACCAAGTGAGATATTCAACATACCAATTATAGTTCAGAATCCATTGTAAATCCACCCTACAAACAATAGAAACGTACTGTATTTAGAAATGTCAGGGTTTTGAGAATTGTTTCTTTTTAATCTAATTGGGAAATAATTTAGTACATATTAACTACATACTGCTTGCTACTATAGCAAACAGATGCCTTGATTTTATATTCTACATTTAAAAGCTGCTGAACGATTTGTCATTTGATGTAAGTCAAGACATTAGTCGTTAACTCATGTCTTGTGAGCCAAAAGACGTATGCTTGACTGTAAGTGAGGCACAGATGATTTATTCTACTTATAAAGTATTTCTACCAGCAGGTACAAGGTGATAAATGATTTTTTCATGGAAACCTTTAAGTTGATGGCTGGTGTTGCAATAGATTTATGCCATTTTTCCAAATAGACAAAGTGAAGCTTGAGTAAACTTGCTATCCTTAATTTAAAATGTACATATCAGATCTGAGATGATTTTCTTCTGGGCTTTAGTCCAGACCACAAGCTCTAGCATCACTTCTCAGACAAATGCTGTAGGTCTTCTCTGTCCAAAGTTCAGACATGTCAGAGCATTATAAAGATTGGTGTGTTGTTATAAAATGCCATATTATACTAATGACTCCTCCTTTCATAGTGTTAGCTTGACATAATAATGCTCTGTACCTAGCCAATTCAATTAATAGTTTTTGTAAACACATATTTCAAAATTTATTCTTGCAACTCTGTTTCTACATGCTTTGCACACATGTTTACCTTAGGTATGCTATTTAAACAATACCTACAATTTAACATAGAATAGGAGAGAATGAATGGAAATGAAAATATGAAAAATGCATGCATCCTAATTCTTCTAATTGCCTGATCATGTGTGATCTAATTCTGAGAACATTAAAAAATTCTAAATTCAAGTTTTAAAGCATATCAAAACCCAAGAACAAAACTTTTACATTAAATTTCCCTTTCATACTTTCACCTGGTGATTGTGCCAGTAATACAATTCCTGACCGAGGGCGACAACGCTCCCTCACTGTGCTGTATCTATAGCAGAGTAGCGTTGCCACCCTGAGGAAAGAAGTACTGTATTTATCGGCGTATAACACGCACAGGCGTATAACACGCACCCTAACTTTAAGAGGGAAGTTTCAGGAAAAAAACTTTCCAGCGCCCCCTGCGTATAACACGCAGGCACAGTTTACCCTCTATTTTCAGGGTAAAAAAGTGAGTGTCATGCGCCAATAAATACAGTACATGTCCCCTTATTTTTGCATCTTCAAAACATGGAGGGGGGGTGTTATGTAGTCCTCAGACAATACTTAGCAGGGCTGACTGTTTGATGCTTCAGTGCACCAGAGGTAGAGAGAACACAGGAAGTTACAGGCTCACTGGAATTTTAGCTTTTTTTTTTTTTTTTTTTTTTAGCTTTTTAATGGTATAATTGAACAGGCCAAAAATCAGCAAACAGCGAATTTTATCGTTGGAATTTGCATACACTTTAAGTGGTAAAATGCTATAACATATGCAAATACTGAATAAGCACTTTTATAATTTAGTGCTGATAAAAAATACCTTTCTAGTTCAACCTGCAGCCAGCTATGATTTTCAAAAACTGGCATATGTGGCATTCTGTAATAGTTGGTCTACAGATCGCCCCTAGAAATGTCGTCTCCGGCTCATGTAATTGGCTCACTGCTGTTACCCATCATTCTTTCTTTTCTTTTTTTTCTAAGGTAACTTTATTGTACATAAAAAGAGAGATCGTACATAACATTTTTGCAAATGCAAAATAAAAATTAGCACAAAAAAAAGAGCTGAGCAAACATTGCTCAGATATCACATAATAGAATGTATAAATTGTCCATTCATTACTTGTGGATCTTAAACTGAAGGACCATTTATGCAACATGCAATGCCTTGAAAAAGTATTCACACCCCTTGACATTTTCCACATTTTGTCATGTTACAACCAAAAATGTAAATGTATTTTATTGGGATTTTATGTGATAGACTAACACAAAGTGCCATATAAATGTGAAGTGGAAGGAAAATTATAGTTTTTGCATTTTTTTTTACAAATAAATATCTGAAAAGTGTGGCCTGCTTTTGTATAAAGCCCCCTTTACTCTGATACTCCTAACTAAAATATAGTGGAACCAATTGCCACCAGAAGTTGCCTAATTAGCAAATAGAGTCCACCTGTGTGTAATTGAATCCCAGGATAAATACAACTGTTCTGTGAAGCCCTTAGAGGTTTGTTAGAGAACCTTAGTGAACAAACAGCATTATGAAGGCCAAGGACAACACCAGACAGGTCAGGGATAAAGTTGTGGAGAAGTTTAAAGCAGAGTTAGGTTCTAAAAAAAATATCCAAAGCTTTGAACATGTCACGGAGCACTGTTCAATCCATCATCCAAAAATGGAAAGAGTACGCTCACCGGCAAACCTACCACTGACAGGCCGGGCAAAAAGAGCATTAATCAAAGAAGCAGCCAAGAGGCCCATGGTAACTCTGGAGGAGCTGCAGAGATCCACAGCTCAGGTGGGAGACACTGTCCACATGACAAATTTTAGTCGTGCACTCCACAAATCTGGCCTTTATGAAAGAGTAGCAAGAAGAAAGCCATTGTTGAAAGAAAGCCATAAGAAGTCCCGTTTGCAGTTTACGAGAAGCCATGTGGGGGACACAGCAAACATGTGGAATAAGGTGCTCTGATCAGATGAGACCAAAATTTAACTTTTCGGCCTAAAAGCAAAGTGCTATGTGTGGCTGAAAACTAACACTGCACATGACCCTGAACACACCATCCCCACTAAGAAACATAGTGGCAGCAAGATGCTTTTCTTTGGCAGGGACAGGGAAGCTGGTCAGAGTTGATGGGAAGATGGATAAAGCCAAATACATGGCAATCTTAGAAGAAATCCTATTATGCCTCGTACACATGACCGGTATTCCCGTTGGGAAAACTGCCATGACAGCATTTGGCCGGGAAAACTGGCCGCGTGTATGCTCCATCGCAGGAAAACTGGGGGGGGGGGGGAAAGCTCTCTTTTTTCCCGTCAGGAAAAAATCCTGCCGAGAAAACCGGTCGTCTGTATGCTTTCCCCGAGGGGAAAAAAACCACGCATACTCGTAAATACAAATGCACGGCACACTTTTCAGATATTTATTTGTAAAATAAATTGAAAACCATTTATCATTTTCCTTCCACTTCACAATTTTGTGACACTTTGTATTATAGTGGGATTTTTATGTGATAGACCAACACATTTACATTTTGGTTTTAACATGACAAAATGTGGAACATTTCAAGGGGTATGAATACTTTTTCAAGGCACTGTAGGCACATTCTTTCTTATTAGAACACTGGGTCAATTTAGGAAGTAGGAAGTGACTGTGAAGCCCTGTACACACGGGCGGGAATCTCGTCGGGAAAAAAAAACCGTCGGTTTTCCCGATGAGATTCCTGGCAAGCTTTTCTTGCTCGCCAAGTGTACACACGGCACATTCAAAAGAACCGCCGTTCTTTTGAATGGCAAGAACGCATTGACTTTATCGACTACGACAAGCATGCGCTCGTCACATTCAATGCCGTCGCCGCCATCTTGCTTCACCCTACGCTACCCTTGTAAGCCACCGCGCATGCGTCAAAATCTCATTGAGCATGCGCGGGTTTACCTGGAGACAGGCAAGCATACACACGCACGGATGTCTCATCGGCAAACAGGCCGACGAGAAAATAGAGAGCAGGTTCTCTATATTTCTCGTCGAGATTTCCAGCAGTTTTCCCAACGAGAAACCATACACACGGCCGGTTTTCTCTGCAAAAAGCTCTCCCAGCAGTTTTCTTGCCGAGAAAACCGGCCGTGTGTACGAGGCTTTAGAAGTAGGAATCTGTGTGTTTCAATACAAATAATGGATGCTAGGCTTTCACAAAGAAGTTTGCTAAAATCCTTTGCAATGTTTATAACTAACCAGGGAAAGAAAGTTCTATTATCAGCAGAAGTGGTGTTATAAATGCAGCTACTTTACTTACTAAACACCATCATTAATTACAAATGTTAAACTCATTCGCAGCGGTGTCATGAAGTGTGTTAAGGTTAAGGCAGATGTTGATTGCCCAAAAACATATTTAACTACTTGAGTCAAGACACCTTTAAAATATATAAACCCCCTTGAGTCACAGGGATTTTTTGAGGTTTAAAAAAAAAAAAATGTCAGATTGTATTACAATTGCTGCTTTGTTTTGCAATCAATCAAGTCAATCTTGATATTGTTTTTGGTGAACAGGTAATATTTTCTTTTGAACTGGGAGAATTTAAAAAACAAACAAAAAAAAAACAAAAAAAACAAAACAATTATTTTGATTTCACCCAGCAAAAATGTAAAAGAAAGGGCACCGTTTTTTGTTCTGAAACATGTTTAAATTGTCTGGTATCAAAAATACCAGGTTTGCCGGTTTCTTCCAAGCTATGGGGAAAAAATATGGTAAGGAAACAATTGTGTATATTACATACATTTAAAAAAGCCTTGCGAGCTACCAAAGATAATCGTAATATCCGTGTGCTCAATAATAAATAAATCAAATATGTGCCGCGCTATACTGTTGACCAATATTTGGTGGTTCAACTGCATGATTAGACCCAGGGCTTTTTTTCTCAAACAATAGGTGCTGGAACTCAACCCCGAACCCCCCCCCCCCAAAACCTCTGCCCCCACACACACACCTCACAAACAGTAGGAGGGTCTTAAAGGGGCATTAAGTACCAGTATTGCATTACATACAGAGTGCAGAGTTCAGGAGGGATGCACACAGAGTGCAGAGCTGTCACTTGTAAACACAGAAACAGGACTTCTTCGTGTTTACAAGTGATTGTGGTGGGCAGGCACCAAAGGGTCTGAGCCAGAGGTGGTGGAACCGAGTTCCACCAAGTTCCCCCTGAAAAAAAGCCCTGATTAGACCAAACTTAATTGTATGGTCATATGCTCTGAGAAGAGCAGATTCACACAGGCAGGGAGCACAAGTTTGCTGTCACATTGGAAAGTTTGGAGCACAATCACAAGAATCTGATTATATTCCAAATTTTGAAAGGACTTATATTGATGAATTATATATAAGATATTTTTTACACCTGAATGATTGGCATTATTGTTTCATACCACAACACATCAGCACTTTATTTTTAAGCATGCATGATTCACGTTATTGATTAAGAACTTGTATTTACTTTCAGACCCCTTTCACACTTAGGCAGTTTTCAGGCATTTTAGCGGTAGAAATAGCTCTTGTAAAGCTCCTGAAAAGCACCTCTCATGCCTCCCCAGTGTGAAAGCCCAAATGCTTTCACACTGGGGTGGTGCGCCTGCGGGATGGAAAAAAAAGTCCTGCAAGCAGCATCTTGTGGTGAAGGTATACAGCACTCCTACACTGCCCCTACCCATTGGAATGAATGGGCAGTGCTTCCGAAGCGCTGCTACACGAGCGGTTTTAACTCTTTCCTTGCCCGCTAAAATGCACTGCTAAGACGACGGTAAAGAGCTGCTAAAACTAGCAGCGTTTTACCGCTAACAGACCCGCTGCCCCAGTGTGCAAACAGCCTTATTGCCCCCGTTCATAGAGAGGCAACTTTACAGGAAGTCGCCCCTCTGTGAACCGGCTCTAAGGCAAACCCCTCCCACGGAGCTGGTATTTGGTATGAATCATGAGGGGGAACCCCATGCCAAATTTTAAATAAAAAACTGGCATGGGTTCCCATCCAAGAGCGTACCAGGCCCTTAGGTCTGGAATGGATTTTAAGGGGAACCCCCTATGCCGAAAAAAACGGCGTGGGGTCCCCCCAAAATCCATACCAGACCCTTATCCAAGCACGCAGCCCGGCAGGTCAGGAAAGGGACGGGACGAGCGAGCGCCCCCCCCCTCCTGAACCATACCAGGCCGCATGCCCTCAACATGGGGAGGTGGGTGCTTTGGGGCAGGGGGGTGCCCTGCGGCCCCCCCACCCCAAAGCACCCTGCCCCCATGGTGATGGGGACAAAGGCCTCTTCCCGACAACCCTGGCTGTTGGTTGTCGGGGTCTGCGGGCGGGGGGTTTATCGGAATCCGGGAGCCCCCTTTAATAAGGGGGCCCCCAGATCCTGGCCCCCTATGTGAATGAGTATGGGGTACATCGTACCCCTACCCATTCACCTGGGGGAAAAGTGTCAATAAAAAAACACACTAGACAGCTTCTTAAAGTAATTTATTAGGCAGCTCCGGGGGTCTTCTTCCGACTTCGGGGGTCTTCTTCCGACTCTCCGGTGCCTTCTCCGCGCTCTCCAGTGCTTTCTGCCTTCTGCCGGCCCCTCCGCTATCTTCTTCCAGCTCTTTTGCTAGCGGGGTCTGGTCTTCATCGTCGTCTTCTTCCCTCTTCTCTCCTAGAGATGTTGACACGACGAGGTCTCCCGCTGTAATGCAGTGTGCGCGGCACGCAATAATTTATATAGGCATGGGGCGTGGTCACTAGGTGATGTGACTCTGCCCCCTTATGACGTCACAGTCCCATAATGCCCCAGGCTGTGACGTCATAGGGTAACGGGGTCACCGGGTGACATCCCCTGGTGACCACGCCCCATGCCTATATAAATTATTGCGTGCTGCGCACACTGCATTACAGCGGGAGACCTCGTCGTCTCAACATCTCCAGCGGAGAAGAGGGAAGAAGACGACGATGAAGACCGGGCCCCCGCTAGCAAAAGAGCTGGAAGAAGATAGTGGAGGGGCCGGCAGAAAGCACCGGAGAGCGTTGAGAAGGCACCGGACAGTCAGAAGAGACCCCCGAAGTTGGAAAAAGACCCCCGAAGTCGGAAGAGACCCCAAAGTTGGAAGAAGACCCCCGAAGTCAGAAGACCCCCGGAGCTGCCTAATAAACTACTTTAAAAAGCTGTCTAGTGTGTTTTTTTATTGACACTTTTCCCCCAGGTGAATGGGTAGGGGTACGATGTACCCCATACTCATTCACATAGGGTGGGGGGCCGGGATCTGGGGGCCCCCTTATTAAAGGGGGCTCCCGGATTCCAATAAGCCCCCCACCCGCAGACCCCGACAACCAAAGGCCAGGGTTGTCGGGAAGAGGCCCTCGTCTCCATCAACATGGGGGCAGGGTGCTTTGGGGTGAGCACCCACCCCCCCATGTTGAGGGCATGCGGCCTGGTACGGTTCAGGAGGGGGGGCGCTCGCTCATCCCCACCCCCTTTTCCTGACCGGCCGGGCTGCGTGCTCGGATAAGGGTCTGGTATGGATTTTGGGGGGACCCTCACTCCGTTTTTTTCAGCGTAGGGGGTTCCCCTTAAAATCCATACCAGACCAGACCTGGTATGCTCTTGGAGGGGAACCCATGCCGGTTTTTTATTTCAAATTTGGCGTGGAGTTCCCCCTCATGATTCATACCAAACACAGGGGGCAGCCTGTCCTGGAGGTGACTTCAAGTCGCTCCAGGTCGCGCTGTGGTTCAGGCTCAAGTCGTGTCCAAGTTGCCTCGCAGAGTCGCGCTCAAAGTCGTGTTGCCCCTGTGTGAACCGGCTCTTACATGAGAACACCACATAAGTCTTAGTCACTTGGTGGGAACATGACAGGGCCTAGAAACAAACAAAGGCATTCTGCTTTCAATTGCTGAAAACTGGCATTTCAGCTTTTTGGCACTGAACTGCATTTATATTGTCTCAGGAGTGTCAGGATCCCAGAAGCGACCCTAAAACTTAATTTAGAAGAGTAGACCCCTTAAGGTTTTTGGTAAGGGATACTGTATAACTTGGACTTTAATCCCAATTTTTCAAAATACACTTTGCAATAATAAAAAAAAAAGAATGTAAATTCAGTGATGGGTTTTGCAAACACAGTAAAAAAAAAAAACTGCATCCAACAATACATTAAGCTACCTCCCACATATAACAAGGGCATCATAAAAATATTGCCGCGTACACACCATCGTTTTTCCTGTCATGCAAAAAAACAATGTTTTTCTCGACGTGATTCCTCTCAAGCCTGCCTTGCATACACATGTTCATGAAAAAAAACGCTCAAGCAAAGTGCGGTGACGTACAACACGTACGCAACACGTACAACGGCACTATGAAGGGGAAGTTCCATTCGAATGGCGCCACCCTTTGGGACGCTTTTGCTAATTTCGTGTTACCGCATGTTAGTAAAAGTTTGGTGAGAGACGATTCGCGCTTTGCAGTCTTCCTGCTTTTAAAGCGGAGGTTCACCCTAAGTTACAACATTAGTCTAAAACAATTGTTTCCCAACATACATAATGAATTGGCCAAACTTTTTTTTTTAAATTACCGTACATACCGTAATATTGCCATTTAATGTGACTTCCTGGTTTCCCCTCCCGCGGGAGTAGACGTAGCTGATCCTTTCCCCGGCGCTTGTGGGACTGAATTGCAAGGTTTTCTGGGAGCACAGTGCTACCCAAAAGTAAATGTTGAGCTCCGTGACGCCGGTCACGTGACGAGGGCGTCTCTAATGGCGCCATTTTATAAACTGCCATGCAGGTAAATATTGCCATTAGGTGCCATTACACACGAGGCAATACAACAGATGCAACGGAGTGGACGCAATCGGTCTAAAGTTTGATATAAAATCTGCAAAAGGCAAGTAAATTTTTAATTTAATGTACGATTTTAATCATTATTCGTCTCCTTATCCCCAAAACACTGAGCATGCGTGGGATCGAGCGTAGAATGCTGGGAAGACAGCATTCTCCGCAATCAGGAAGTAGGTGCTTGTGGGCTTCTAGTGCCCATAAGCAAAATGGAAACGTCCCACGGATGATTATATAAGTAATCGTTTAGGTCGAATAACGAAATGCTGGCGATTTAAACATTCAGAACAGTGAACAGTGAGCAATCATTCAATGGGACAAAAAAAGAAAAAAGAAAACGCTGCGGAACCTCCGCTTTAAGATCGTTTTCTGGTGTTCAGTTTGTGCTTGTGGGTTCGTATCTGTCTTTCAGTGCTTGTAGTCAGTTCTTGTCTGTTTTTTCAGTGCGTTCTTGTCCGTTCGTTACTGTTTTTCAGGTCGTTATTCATAGGCCTTGCTGTTCTTCAGTGCGTTCTTTTAGTTCGTTTTGACGAGCCGACCGTTTGCGAGCCATGTTGCAGGTACGTTCTTGTCGCCGAGATCGTGCTGTGCTTGCTGTTGGGATTGTTGCTTTATCCTGACTCCAGTCCATGAACAGGGTGAGGAGTTCATGGACCAAGAATTGGTTGCTCCAGCGGGACCAATTCTGTCACATGCCTTTGTTGCGGAAGATCCAGGAGAATAATCCTGATGACTACAGGAATTTTCTCCGGATGACGGACCCCGTTTTTCAGCATCTGTTGGCTTTGGTGTCCCCCTATATCACCAGGCAGGACACTGTTATGCGGGAAGTTATCACTGCTGAGCAGAGGCTAGTTGCCACGTTGCGCTACCTGGCAACAGGGAGAAGCCTGCAGGACCTCAAGTTCTCAACAGGCATCTCCCCCCAGGCTCTGGGGATCATAATTCCAGAGACCTGTTCTGCCATCATTCAAGTTTTGCAGAAGGACTATATTAAGGTAAGTTATCTCCTTTAACATCACATTCTATGTATTTAATGCTTGCTCAAGTATTGTATTTTTTTCATCAGTCCCTAATTACCATGATTGGAATATGCTGTGAATGTCCCCTTTGTCCCCATGCATGCTGTAAGCTTTTGATGCTCCTTTTTTGGCCTACATGCATATTTCCCATAACTACCCTCTCCAGCAAGCTCTCCTGGGCCCAAACACACCTAGCCTAGTCACTTCCCAATGTATTTTGTCTGCTCCATTGTAGTGCTTTAACCCCCCCCCCCCCCTAAAATGTGTGTATTTAAAAAAAAAAAAACTCAGACAGAGTGCTAAAGCCTTGATTTCTGAGGTCCCCAACTCATCTCGAAACCCCTCCCCGCATAAAATAATTTAAATGGGCTATCAGAGGGGGTGAGGAATCTGATTAGTGACCATTGTTTTTTTGTCTTAAAATATTTCTTAAAATTAATGTTATACTGATGTTGGGCAAGAATGTTTTGTATAATCTGCTTGCAATGTTTATGTATCAAAGTATTAATGTTTTTTTCTTGTTTAACCACTTAACGACCGCCCACTGTATATATTCGTCGGCAAAATGGCACGGACAGGCATAATCACGTACCTGTACGTGACTGCCTTCGTATGGGTGGGGGGTCCGATCGGACCCCCCTCCGGTACAGTGGACGGTCGGGATCGCTCTGGGAGCGATCCGTGATGAGGGGGCGGCCATTGGTTTCTGGCCACCCCCTCACGATCGCTCCCAGCGAATCAAATGCTTCCTCTGCCTGTGTAATGTAAACACAGGCAGAGAGGAAGCAGCAGGAAGTGATGTCATCTCTCCTGCGGCGCTCACATATACCGGAGCGCCGTCGAGAGAAGACATCAAGTAAGTGCACAAGCAGTACACTGACACCAGGACACATAGGCACACGATCGCCCCCCAGTCACAGTGTCGCTGATTGCAGTGATCATTTATTTATTAATCACTGCAATCAGTGACATTTGTAACTGTAAAAGTGTCAGGGCAGTTAGTGTTAGGTCCCTTAGGTCCAGGGTAGCCCCCTAACCCCCCCCAATAAAAGTTTAACCCCTTGATCGCCCCCCAGGTAACCCTTTCAGCCCCTAGCACCACTGTCACTAATCGATCGTTTTTCTGATCGCTGTATTAGTGTCGGTGATGTGCTAGGTAGTCAGTTATTTTTTTATGTTCGACGTCAGGTTTTTATAACGTCAGGTGGTACCCCCATATATATATTACCTAATAAAGGTTTAACCCCTTGATCGCCCCCCAGGTAACCCTTTCACCCCCTAGCACCACTGTCACTAATCAATCGTTTTTCTGATCGGTGTGTTAGTGTCGGTGATGCCTCTAGGTAGTCAGTAATTTTTTTATGTTCGCCGCCAGGTTTTTATAACGTCAGGTACCCCCATATATTACCTAATAAAGGTTTAACCCCTTGATCGCCCCCAGGTAACCCTTTCACCCCCTTTTGCCACTGTCACTAAGCGATTGTTTTTCTGATCGCTGTATTAGTTATGCTGGTGCCGCTAGGTAGTCAGTTATTTTTTTTAGGTTCGCTGCCAGGTTTTCATAGCGTCAGGTACCCCCATATATTATCTAATAAAGTTTTTAACCCCCTGATTGCCCCTAGTTAACCCTTTCACCAGTGATCACCGTATAAGTGTTACGGGTGACGCTGGTTAGTTAGTTTGCTTTTTATAGTGTCAGGGCACCCGTTGTATATAACCCAATAAAGGTTTAACCCCCTGATCGCCCGGCGGGTGATATCAATTAGGTTTTAGCATCAGAGAGGGTCTGCGTCGCCCCAGGCAGCGTCAGGTTAGTGCCAGTAACGCTATCACCCACGCGCAAAGCATACACCTCCCTTAGTGGTATAGTATCTGAACAGATCAATATCTGATCTGATCAGATCTATACTAGCGTCCCCAGCAGTTTAGGGTTCCCAAAAATGCAGTGTTAGCGGGATCAGCCCAGATACCTGCTAGCACCTGCGTTTTGCCCCTCCGTCCAGCCCAGGCCACCCAAATACAGTATCGATCGATCACTGTCACTTACAAAACACAACACACATAACTGCAGCGTTCGCAGAGACAGGCCTGATCCCTGCGACTCCAGTGCTGTAGGAGGTGATTTCACCACCACAGTTAAAAAAAAGAGCATATATGCCGAAGCATGGGGGCAGCAGGGGTGGAGGAGCGATTTTGCTCCTAATGCCGCCTACATACGGTCGAAATTCCGACGGAGGCTTGCTCGTGGAAAAGTCAGACCGTGTGTACGTGGCATAACTTTTGCGGGAGGATGCCCCCATGCTTCGGCATATATAAGTGGTGCATGTATGCCCATCATTATAAGTGGGTGAATGAAGGGAGGTATTCTAATGGTGGGCATACATGCACCGATCAATCTCTTTTTTTCGTTCAGCCAACAGGCTGCATGAAAAAAAAGATTACAATACATGTCCAACAAGGACCAGCAACGTACTGGTATGTTGCTGGACTTTGAATGGTTATACCAGAATGATGCCTGCGGGTTTAGGTATCATCTTGGTATCATTCTTTTCAGCCAGCGGCCGGCTTTCATGTAAAAGCAATCCTAGCGGCTAATTAGCCTCTGGACTGCTTTTACAAGCAGTGGGAGGGAATGTCCCCCCCGGATATTAAAAGCGTCATTGGGAAATTGGGAAAGCATTTGATCACACCGATCTTGGTGTGGTCAGATGCTTTGAGGGCGGAGGAAAGATCTAGGGTCTTATAGACCCCATTTTTTTCAAAAAAAGAGTACCTGTCAATACCAATTGCTATCATAGGGGATATTTACATTCCCTGAGATAACAATAAAAAATAATAAAATAAAAAAATATGGAAGGAACAGTTTAAAAATAAAAAGAAAAGGGAAATTAATAATAAAAAAAAAGCACCCCTGTCCTGCCCTGCTCTTGCGCAAAGGCGAACGCAAGCGTCGGTCTGGCGTCATATGTAAACAGCAATTGCATCATGCATGTGAGGTATCACCGTGAAGATCAGATCGACGGCAGTAATTTTAGCAGTAGACCTCTGTAAATCTAATGTGGTAACCTGTAAAGGCTTTTAAAAGGCTTTTAAAAACGTATGTAGTTTGTTGCCACTGCGCGTTTGTGCGAAATTTTAAAGCATGTCGTGTTTGGTATCCATATACTTGGCCTAAGATCATCTTTTTTATTTCATCAAACATTTGGGCAATATAGTGTGTTTTAGTGCATTAAAATTAAAAAAAAGTGTATTTTTTCCCCAAAAAATGCGTTTGAAAAATCGCTGCGCAAATACGGTGTGGAAAAAAAAATGCAACACCCACCATTTTAATCTGTAGGGCCTTTGCTTTGAAAAAATATATAATGTTTGGGGGTTCAACGTAATTTTCTTGCAAAAAAAAAAATGTTTTCATGTAAACAAAAAGTGTCAGAAAGGGCTTTGTCTTCAAGTGGTTAGAAGAGTGGATGTAAGCTTACTAATGTTGTGTATAAAATGCCAGGACAGTTCAAAACCCCCCCAAATGACCCAATTTTGGAAAGTAGACACCCCAAGCTATTTGCTGAGAGGCATGTCGAGTCCATGGAATATGTTGACACAAGTTGCGGAAAAAAGAAAATTATTTTTTTATTTTTTTGCACAAAGTTGTCACTAAATGATATATTGCTCAAAATACTCACCATGCCTCTGAGTAAATAGCTTGGGGTGTCTACTTTCCAAAATGGGGTAATTTGGGGGGGGGGGTTTGTGCTATTTTGGCATTATATGGCCTTCGAAACTGTGATAGGTAGTGAGGAGTGAAATCAAAAATTTACGCCCTTAGAAATCCTGAAGGCGGTGCTTGGTTTTCGGGGTCCCGTACGCGGCTAGGCTCCTAAAAAGTCCCACACATGTGGTATCCCCGTACTCAGGAGAAGCAGCAAAATGTATTTTGGGGTCCAATTCCACATATAACCATGGCATGTGTGAGCAATATATCATTTAGTGACAACTTTTTGTAATTTTTATTTTTTTTTGTCATTATTCAATCACTTGGGACAAAAAAAAAAAAAAATATTCAATGGGCTCAACATGCCTCTCAGCAATTTCCTTGGGGTGTCTACTTTCCAAAATGGGGTCATTTGGGGGGGGGGGGTTTACTGCCCTGTTATTTTAGCACCTCAAGAAATGAGATAGGCAGTCATAAATTAAAAGCTGTGTAAATTCCAGAAAATGTACCCTAGTTTGTACACCCTATAACTTTTGCGCAAACCAATAAATATACGCTCATTGACATTTTTTTTACTAAATACATGTGGCTCAATACATTTTGGCCTAAATGTATGACTAAAATTGAGTTTATTTGATTTTTCTTATAACAAAAAGTAGAAAATATCATTTTTTTTCAAAATTTTCGGTCTTTTTCCGTTTATATCGCAAAAAACATCGCAGAGGCAATCAAATACCATTAAAAGAAAGCTATTTGTGGGAAGAAAAGGACACAAATTTTGTTTGGGTACAACATTGCATGTCCGCACAATTTCCAGTTAAAGCAGCGCAGTGCCAAATTGTGAAATCACCTCTGGTCATTATGGTCCGTATTGGTCCGGTCCTTAAGTGGTTAACTCCACAGTTCCCTTCTATGCCACAGGAATGGCAGAATGTGTCAGAGGGGCAATCGATGGCAAGTACGTCCGTATCATGCCACCACCCCATTCGGGATCCTATTTTTATAACTACAAAGGGTTCCACAGTATAGTGCTGATGGCGGTGGTGTTGGCCAACTATGAATTTATTTTCGTGGACGTGGGGAAAAATGGGCGGATGTCTGATGGCGGAGTTTTTGCACAGACAGAGTTCGCCCAATGTCTACTATGTGATGACCTGGCATTGCCACCTGCGGCAGAGAATGTGAAGGGACTACCTTTTGTTTTAGTCGCGGATGAGGCGTTTGCGCTCGGTCCACATCTTATGAGGCCATTTTCTCAAAGGACCCTCACCCCTGAGAGGAGGGTGTTTAATTACAGGCTGGCCAGAGCCAGAAGGGTGGTGGAAAATGCCTTTGGCGTCATGGCCAGCCGGTTCCCCCTCTTTATGACATCCATCAAGCTGGCGGAGTACAAATTTGAAAAAACATTCCCCTAATTATCTCTCTACTGTTGGGCCTGAGGCCACACTACAGGAAGCAAATCCTTTGTGGGCTTAGGAAGCTGGCTGTACTGGCTTGGCCCCCCAAAGCGGCCGTGATGTGCGGCAACAATATGTTGATTTTTTTTATGGGTAGGGGGGCCATTGCTATGCCTGATGAACATTGATGTGTTCTTTTATTAAAAAAAAATTTCTACTGCAAACATCTTGTTTTTTATTTTTTGCTTGTGTTTCTTTTAGCTTTCTCCTAGGTTCTCCTATGTGCACTTGTAGTGCCATGTGTATTTTCCTTTAGTAAATACCCATCATTGTCAGTGTAAACACCAAACAAATAAACATTTTTTTAACAACATTGATATAAGAAGCCACACATTTTTGAGTACAAATGCTTTTACTACTTGCACATTTTAAATGTGCGTATTATTTTTTTCAATACATTTTTTTTTTGGTATAAATTGCATGAACAGGCATTTTTTAAAACATTTTTCAATCTGGAACTTCTAAAGTTCAACATGTACAATTTTTAACATTGTAAAAAATTAAATTAACATTATAATATCAACAAAAGACAAAAAAAAACAAACAATTTAGCTAATATTTAAATCCTCCCAAGCACATCCATGATGTTGTTGAGCTTATGCTCCACCCGCTTGGTATTTTCCCTGATTTTGAGCAAGTCTCCCTTGATCTTTTCCAAGTCACGACAGCACCCCATTATGTCCTGTACCATCATCTGGGCACTGTGACTTGTGAAAGGGGTATTGGAAGGGGTAGGTTCTTGGTCCGCAAGCAGAAGATCACCTAAAATTTAAAAACACACCATGTATTATAAATATGCAGGCCTACATCTATTACCTGAATCTGTGGTGTATGACACTGACCTGTAGTGGTGCCAGTTTCCACCACTTCTCCTTCCTCAACATTCCGCGGTTGTGGGTCTCTTGCAGGTGTGGGGTTCCTAGGCTCACGTCTAGAAGCTCTTTGAAGCCCTATGAGATTGAAACCAAAGGAATACTTGAGTTAAATTATAATTGAGGCCTGAAAGAGGAATATGAAACATTCTTTGGAAGTGTGGGACAACTCTGTTTTGGCAGAGTTCAAAGCTGAACACATGATTGGATCCCTTGCCAAAGCAGGAACATGTATCTATTTTGCTCAAGTTTCACACATGGAAACACACCAAGTATCCACTGGATCACCTGTGTGTGACACCCTAAAAATCTTGTTCTTGTGGCCCACACTTGTGCTACTGAGTCCAGATGTGTAACCAGCTGCTGAGCATCCTCTCCTTACATTACACTGAATCCAGTTATATTATTTAAATAGAGTTACCAACACATCTAGACAACCATGTTCAAAAAATCTACTCACATAAATAGGTATGGGCAAATATAGTTAAACCTGCATCTGACAAAAACATCTTATTATTAGTAAGTGAATGAACAATGTTTCCTACGACCGAGTAATGAGCCAACGAACATGAAAGTTGACATCTTTAACTGTACAACATTAATGAAAAACACATGCAGCAACATGCAAGTACTGTAATAAGAATCTGAGTTAACATAGGAAACGTACTTACTTTTTACAATAACTTTTTTTATTCTCTTGTATTGCTCCGGCTCCCTCAACTTGAGGTCAGACCACCTTTTGCGGAGCTGTTCTTTCGATCTGCGCACCCCAAATTTATGTTGAAGAGTTTTCACAACTTTATCCAATATTTTGGCCTTGACAAGATTAGGCTTTTTGTATGGCCCATGCTTAGCGTCATAATCCTCCCTCCTCAAAATGGCCACCATCTCAATCATCTCCTCGAACGACATGTTCGATGCCTTATATCTCCGGGATCTGCTCGTTGGTTCCCCTGGACTTTTCTCCTCGGTTGAGGTTGACACCTGCAGTGTCTCCGCCATGTTGTGTAGCACTACGACGAGCGAGAAGGGGCGGGGAAAGTACTATAATGAACGTCTGGGTTGGAGAAAGCGTGCAGAGCTTCACGCATGCGCAGTGTATATAAAGCTAATCCGCATGTGTCAAAACGACGTTCAGTGTGCGGAAAAAGGAGTAAGCAACGAATGTGAGATTGAAGGTACGTAACATTTTTTTTACTTGACTCATCAGTGGATGAGATTGTGGCCTATATATGGTGAGAAAGATTAGTAGAGTCTTGACTGACATTACTATTTTTGTCTTGTTTTGGACTTGCAGAAATCATGCAGGCATTCAAGGAACCTGATTTCATGGGGGAGTTCATGCACAGGTGGAAGAATCTTCCTATTCTATGGCAAACAAAAAACACAGCTAATAAAAACAAAGAAGCCAGGAAGGCAGCACTGGAGAGCCTGCTTCCATTTGTGCAGACACAGATCCCCACAGCAACCATCAAGGATGTTAAAACCAAAATTGGGACCATTAGCGGCACATATAGGACTGAGCGCAATGAGGTCCTGAAATCCATGAGGTCAGGAGCAGCAGCAGATAAAATTGATAAGCCAAGTCTGTGGTACTATAGTCAATTAAGCTTCATTGATGACCATCTGGAAGCCAGGGAATCTCTTTCAAGCTTTCCCCCCAGACGTCGCTCCAGCCTTCCCTGCAGCCAAGCCTCCAAGCCTTCCCTGCAGCCAAGCTCAGCCTTCTTCGGAGGAACAACCGGAGTTCCTGGAGGAGCCTGATTTGGCCATATGGAGCCAGGTATAATATTTAGATAAGGATTTCTTGTAATAAAAGTATAATGATGTAAAATAGATGTTACTATTGCTAACAATTTAATGATTGAACAAAAAGTGTTTTACATATCAATAGACAGTAGTGGCCAAAAATGATGGGCACAAGAATGAAAAATGCAGGGGTCAGAATGATTGTCTAATATTTATTAGCATTCAATTTGCAACTGTCATGAGGTAAAAAATGTGTGTGATTGATGAAGCCAAAAATTTAACTATGTCCCTTTTTTATACACAGCCAGAGCACAGCCAGGATGAGGGGGGAGAAAAAATGAGAGCCAGCAGGAGGCAGGCCCCAGTGGCACACAGGAGGAGGCAGGCCCCAGTGGCACACAGGAGGAGGCAGGCCCCGGTGGCACACAGGAGGAGGCAGGCCCCGGTGGCACACAGGAGGTGGCAGGCCCCAGTGGCACACAGGAGGTGGCCAGGCCCCAGTGGCACACAGGAGGTGGCCAGGCCCCAGTGGCACACAGGAGATGGCAAGGCCCCAGTGGCACACAGGAGGTGGCCAGGCCAAACAGAAGTCCTGAGATGCCTCTCCTCCGCATTCAACAATAAAGACCCAGGAGGCTTAGGCAGATGGAGGAGGAAACCCGTGACCTAATTAGGGAGGCTACTGCAGCCCTCAGAGAGCCCACCCACCGCTGCAGAGGGATTTGCTGCACTTATAGGAGACAAGATACCAATAATGGACATGGCCCAATGTCTCCTTAGCGAAAACCTCATTCTGAAGGTCGTCAACAGGGGCATTAGGGGGCAGCTTACCGACTTCACGGACCTTACGGAGGTCGCCCCTCCTCCTCCTGCCACAAGCTCTCCTCCGAAGACGCGTTTAACAAATGCTACAGAGAAGGCTACAAGGAAGAGAAAATAGTAATTGTGGCCCTGAATATATGTGCTTTTCATGGTCCCAATTTTGGATTTATATTCTTGGATGTTTGCTGTGGGGATCTGTGTCTGCACAAATTCAAGCAGGGTCTCCAGTGCTGCCTTCACCTTTAATTTGTTATGTGCCAGAATAAATGTTTTTTTGGTTTACTGTAAAAACTTGACCATTCAAAATGGAGAGTTTGCTAGTGAGTAGGCAGGGACATTTCAAAAATACATTTTCAAATTAACAAGGGACACTAACCTCCTTGAGGGTAAATAATACTAAATAATAATGTTGTTGTGGTAACTTGACACCCTAAAATAAAAAATGGAAATCAGTCTAAAATATTCTACAATAACCAAAAATGAAGATCTTCATTAAGATTGAAAAAATTATTTAAACAATTTTTATGGAGATCTGGCTTACAAAAAAAAATATTATTCATGAGATCACTATAAATAATAAAGAAACAAGTTTGTCATAACTCTGTGTGAATATCAGCAGCAAAAGAAGTTCATTATTGTAGCATTATAAACAAGAAAAGAATGCGCTGCATTAAACGATGCAATAATTTACAGCATGACGAATGTGCTATCTCCATTACAAATGCTAGTTTTACCAGAACGAACGCTCCCGTCTCATACTTGATTCTGAGCATGCACGCTTTTTTTCCCTTCGGAAAAGCATACACACGCCCGTTTTTCACGACGAGAAAAAGAATGACAGGAAAGACTACGAGAAAAAATAGAGCAGGTTCTAATTTTTTTGCGGGCATTTTTCTCGTCGAGAAAACTGCTATGGAGCATACACACGACCGGTTTTCACGACCAATCTAAAAAATGGCAGTTTTCTCGTCATGAAAACGGTCGTATGTACGCGGCATATGACTTAGTCACTTGGTGTGAACACTGCAGGGCCCACAAACAAGGAAGTGAATTCTGGCTATCAATGACTGAAAACTGCCTTGTCAGTTTTGGCACCATACTGCACTTTAGTGTGGCTCAGAAGTGGTAGGACCCTGTTTTAGTTCTGTGCATTATTTATTTTATGTTTTGTAGTCCATCTTAGAGTATTATTTATCAGTTTTTTGGGACAAAAGGGTTATTAAACGTAAAAGAAAATTTGGATACATACTGTATATTTTTGGAGAATAAATACACAATTTAAAAAACAAAATTCCTGTAATTTTTCCCAATTTAATTTGTGCAGTCTCAAAATATAATAAACAAAGTCTGCTAATTAAAATTATATCACATTAATGCAAGCTTTATGTAATGAAGCAGAATTGGATTGCTCAAAGTGAACATAAATTGCCTCAAGTCCCAGACTGTTTTTCCGTTTCATTGATGTCTACCCCAACATAATATGCATATTTATTATGGACAGATAAGGTTTTAATTTAGTAGCAAACTTGGATACAAATATTTTTATTTCCTTGGGTTTTTATTAAGAATTAATAGTAAAAAACTGAATTTTAAAAACTTGTGCACCCTCTTAAATTTGCCCCACAATAAAATCAAGAAATTCTGCTGATTAAAATTGTCACATTATTGTGACTTAGTATTTTGCAAAGTTAAACGCTCAATGTGGATGTATAGGTTCTACTTTAGGGGAGATTTGTTCCCCTTTCAATGCTACATTGTGACACACAGGGGAAAAAAAAAAAAAAGGTTTGCATGAATTGTTAGTGTAACATTCAGATAACATTAAATTGGGATGATGAGGATACAAATTAGTGTGATGATGTTTTTTTGGCAGGTATCCAATCACTAAAGCAGGGGTCAGCAACCTTTTTCCACTTAAGGGCCGGATTCCATGTATGTGAATGCATGGAGGGCCGCATTCACCTGCTAATAAATTAAGCTAATAATAATAATACTAAAAATAGTAATTAGCTCACTTTAAGGTGCTTCACTAATACAAAGCCAGTTCCACCTGAGGGAGCATGTGGTTGGGGATTCGGATTTTACTGCCCCTTCCTCCATCCTGGCACCCAAGGGTGGCTGACGCCAGCCCTGCCAGCGTGTATGGTCTGGAGAGGGGGTTCCTGTCCCCAGGGGAGATGGGGTCCCTGTCACCAAGTGAGAAGGGGTCCCTGTTCCCAGGGGTGATGGGGTCCCTAATAGGGTCCCCCATTTGCAATGCCCTCTTCCCCCTTCATATCAATGTCCTCTGTCCACTGCCCCCATAGTGTCCTCTGCCCCCCTGCACCCCACACCATGGATACAAAAATGCACACTGTGTAGGTACAATTTTCCTACCTTACACAGGTGTAGAGCACAGCGGCGAGCAGCTGGTATCACAGGGCTGGATGGGGGTGGGAACTGCTGATGTAAATTTTTTACATCAACAGGCTGGTGATTGGTTGCAAGGATCGCCCGGCAACCAATCACCTGCTGTTTGATGTCAAAAGTTACCTTCAACGGTTCCTGCCCCCATCCAGCCCTGTGATACCAGCCGCTCGCTGCTGTCCAATAAAGAGGAGAGCAGCGAACATGTTCGCGGGCCGTGTGCCCGTGAATTAATCACAGGCACTGACGGGCCAGACAATTAGCAGTGGCAGTCCAGGTGCGGCCTGCCGACCCCTGCAATAAAGATTTGAATTACCTAGCGTTCACTTACAGGAGCATTTTGATGCACAGTGAGCACAAATATCATACAGATCATCCGACATCATTCTTCCAATTTTGGATTATTTTAGGAAGAGAATATTTTTATTTAACTTCATGCACATCATCATAAAATTTGAGTGTTTTTCCACACCCAGCATGCTGCATACAGCTTCCCATGTAATATCATATAGAACACCACCATACCATACAATATGTACCACATTCTAACATTGTATACACAAAAAAGAAGAAAAAGAGGAAAACCAACTTTACTGGTACCAAATATGACACAGTAAATTATTAAAAACTATGTTATTTTATTTATAAATTAAAATCACATTGATAAAAATGAAAAATGTTCCCACAAGTTTTGGTAGGAGTCTCCCAAATAACATTGCATGAAATATACAATATACGTAACTCCTGTTTTTAAGATCCACAAGGTCAATGCGTTTCACATAAATGGCTTATTCAGGACCTTTTTTTGGGATCCAATGAGAGAACAAACCTAACTGAATAGAAAACAATTTAATTATTTATTTATTTTCAGATCCTTACAGAAAATATAAGTAGATATGTTGACACCATCTTAAGACCCTTTGTAACAACATTGCCCTCATACATAGTAGACTTGGGTAGAGGGATTCTTTTTAGTGATTCAAATCATTTGGATCAGTTCAGTGAAATTATTTGAATCACTGAATCGATTCATGACTCATTTCCACCAAGCTAAGCTTAAGGATCATGAACATTAGTCCTGTGATACATTCAGTACAGTCAGCATATTAAATGTTAGGTAACTTTATTTTGCTGTTGTATGGTATATAACAATAACTGTTCTATAATCTCTGCAATACAGCAAAAATTGTTATTAGCCATTGTATACAGACACCTTGAAATATACAAAAACATAACATAAGCATAAGTACAAATTATAGCTTGTTCTGGCACACCAAAAACATGAAAAAATAAAGTGGATCCTGACCTGAACATTGAAAAACATTATTACTCTCTATATGGTATTGGCATGCTCAAGTATTTATCAATTTCAATAATGCTTGCAGCTCGTGAATTATCCACTTGATTTTGGACCATGTCTGCTACAATTTCATCAAATTCCTGCCAGATTATAGACATAGGTCTGGAACTAGAGGTCCCAAGGTCAGTGAACTGATTGGTTGGCTGAACAGATTGACTTGTCTATGCTTTGGGCACTGTATTTATTCCTTTTATCGCACAGCACTTATTTATGATGATTTCATTTGTTTGAAACGCTGACTATCTTTTGGGAAACCATCATTTTTATATCTGGGATCTAACAGTGTTGCTTCCATTACCACATCCACATTACCATACTTCTTGCCCATTCGACTTGACACTTCATCTGCCAGTTTTGTTTAAAAGCAGAAACAATTTCACTCCCCATTTCAGATTTTCATTCTGAGACAGTGATCCAATAGTGTTTTGCTAAGCAATGCTATCTTTGATAAAGTTACATTTTTTTCACTGCCCATTTCCCTGGTGTTTTTTTCATAAACTGACAGGATTTCAAAAGACTTATCAATATTGTACCAGTCTTCGTTTTATTAGTTGTGAACTGAATCTGGGTTCAGGGTGGCTAAGGCGCTTTGAAGAGGCTCTTTTATTCTTGAAAGCCTTTGAAACATTTCAAAAGTTGAGTTCCAATGTTTTGGACAGTCTTGTTTTAGAGTTAGGACAGGATAATTAATTTGCCTTTGAATACTGTGTAGTTTGTTTATGCCTGTGGACTGCGCTTAAAATATTCAACTATTGATTTGACCTTGGCTCGAGTTTCCCCAATTATCTCCAAGCTACTTTGCACAACTAAATTTAAAGTGTGCACAAAGCAAGGCACGTGCCACCAGTTGCATAAGTGTATGGCCCTGACCATATGGCCACCATAGCTTCATTTTCTGTAGCGCAAGCTACAATTGTATTTTGCATATTCCATACATATTCAATTTTTTTTGATCAGTAGCAATGTTCTCTGCAGTGTGTTTTGGTGCCTCTCTGGACAACCTTATCAAGGATGTCACGAGAGGGAAGTGTCAATGCTGGCAGGAGTGCACAGGGTCATAGTAGTTTCATAGTAGGTAAGGTTGAATTAAGACAATAGTCCATTCAGTTCAACCTGTGTAGGTGTACGTGTGACACTGATGATAATCACTTCCCATATCCCTGTATGTTGTGTTCACTAAGATGCACGTGCAAGAGTCTTTTAAAAATATCAATATTCCCCGCTGACACCACCATTTGATGCACACAGTGGACATATATCTTAGAGATTAGTACAGAATATATATTTATTTACATTTTTTATGCCCAGAGTTCAGCTTTAAAGTGAAAAGTGGGAAAAATAAAGAAATACAATTGATGCCATATTGAGGGAAACACCATATTTTCCTTTATTAACCTCCCTGGCGGTATTCCCGAGTGTCGCTCGGGGTGAATTTTCCATACCAAAAGCGGTAACCCCAAGCCACACTTGGGACTGCATCGCAGGATCCAGGCAAAGTTACTTACCTTATCCCCAGGATCCTGCGATGTCTCCCCGCTGTGTGTGCGAGCCACGTCCTCCGCTCAATTCATCACAGTGCTGTGCTCCGTTCCCTGCGAGCGTTGCGACGCACGGGGACAGTGCCCGGTGCCAAATTCAAAAAAAAATAACATACAGTACACTGTAATCTTACAGATTACATTACTGTATCCAATAATTTCACCTCCCTTTTGTCCCTAGTGCTTTGTCCAGTGCCCTGCATGTAGTTTTATATTATATATACTGTTCTTTCTGCCTGGAAACTTGAGATTGTCCATAGCAATCAAAAAGTGTCCATTTACGTCAAAAGCGGTTTTAGACCAGCTAGAAAACAGCGATAGTAAATTAGAATCACTTGCAGAATTGAGCGATAGTGATTTGTGGGGAAATTCGTCATCAAACAATAAAAGTAATGACAGCAACAATTCTGTAACTGAGCAAATTTCTGTGTTTTTGATTTGATTACATTATTAAAAAAATGTTATTAATATTATATTATTATTTTTTATAATTATTTAAAGTTATTTATTATATTATAATTTAAGATTTCAGGTTTCAAACTTTATCATACCTGGGATGTCTACTAGACTCTTGTTTGGACAGATTTAAGTGTGTTATTCCTAAGAATTACAGGCCTACAATATAAAACGCCAAATTTCCATCCCAAACAATGTACTGTTTTTAGCATCAATAATCTGAAGTAATCATACCCCCAGGGAGGTTAAATTGGAACATGTTAAGCTTTATAATTGGCCCCTAGCATTATAATGAATGGAAGGGTCCTGGGAGTAGGATACAGGCTGGGAAACAGATGCAGATAACAAGAGCAGTCTCAGGGTCACAGGCACAAGGTACAGACTGGATCTCACTGGGATCAGAGGGCTGGATGCAGGCTTGGATAAGCTGGGAACACAAGGCTGGGTGCAGCCTGGGATATGCTGGGAACACAAGGCTGGCACTTGACAATGAGGAATGCTGGGGATCAACGGAGACACACAGGAGCTTGGTACAGGCTGTACAGACACTGGGAACACTGGGGGTCACAGAGACAATACTGAAAGGAATTGGGAAACACAGGCGGTTTGGCTGCTAGTGTTTGGAAGCATTGCTCGAACATTGAGCAAACTGCATGCTAGCCTTTTAAGACAGCATAGGGAATGACCTTGCACTGGAGCATGGAACAGGTGAGTGACATGAATCTTCTGTCCGAGGACCAGTTTTATCACCCTGCTTCATGGTTGCTGGCTTTACTACATTGCTGTTGAAGTCCAGAGCTACTACAGTAATGAAAACTTGGAAGTAATTCTCTCACAAGGTCTACCATTGCACACGCAAAGCATACTTCTCATGGTATAAGGCAAGTAATTTCTATCCTAGGAGGTACTCTATGGGATGCACCCTGGCCTTTCATTAGTCTGGTCTAGTCAACATTTGGCTTTGAGTGTCATCAATAGTCCAGATCCTGGCCCTCATGATTCTATTCAAAGACTGCTTTCCTCTCAGTGTTTGGTAAAAGCCTTTGTCCAGGGTGTCCCTCACGCAGCTGTATCTGTGCGTCCACCCGTGACTCAATCTGTTTCCGTTGGCTTGTCTAATCCACACTTTGAACCTATCTCTGTCTACTAGAAGTACAAGGTAGCTTTCTTGTTGCCATCACCTCTGCAAGGCAAGTTTCTGAGCTAGCGACTTTATTTTGTACAGAACACCGTTCCATGTTTCACATAAAGAAGAGGTTGTCATGAGGCCCAAGGCCTCCTTTCTCCCTAAGGTGGCTATCCCATGCACCTTGATCAGGGGATCGTGCTCCATCTCTCTGCAATGTGCTGGTACATCTCAAGATGATATCCCTTCATTGTCTGGATGTGGTGTTCGAGTTTATGTCTGGGCTGCGGCTTGTTTCTATTGGACTCACCCCCTTTTTGTCATTTCTGAAGGTTCCAGTAAGGAACAGCCTGCCTCTCATTCCTCTAATTTTAGGTGGCTCAGGTCGCTTATTATTCAGCTATAGGTTTAGTATGAGGGTTCCACCTTTTCCTGTCAGGCACACTCCGCTAGATCAGTGAGTGCCTTTTGGGCTTCAGCATACGGCATCTGTTTTTCAAAATTGCAATTTGTTAAAGGACATGGGTCCCACCCCTCTGTCTTTATGATCCACTCCTGCTATAGCTTTTCAACACAACTGGAGCATGATGGGAGTAGAAAGGTTATAGCTGGCTGACTAACTGCTTTGTTTGCTACCGTCCAATCTCCTGTAGGCAGCAGTATAATCCACTTGTTTTAAAAAAATACTGATCCTTAACAAACTCCAAGACAAGTGATTTTATGGTGTGTTAAAAAAATCCTGAAATACACATAAAAACTAACCTTTATATTACAGTTTTTGACGGTGGTTTTATCCATTGCAGACATATACAATATGCAGGATAATATTGCAGCAGTGTGTGACTTGAAATTTTATTTTGTCAATCACTGTATGAAAGCAACTCATTGGTACATCACTACTAGAAGATAGTGGGTAATAATCACGAGTAGGTAGCATGGTGTTAGGTTTGCGCAAATCATTACTGACAAAAAAAAACAAAGAACTTTGCATTCTGGAGGGTCTTCAAAAACAGAACTTTTTAATTTAATAATTAATAATTATGCAATGATCATTTTATGGATACTATTTAGAATATAGTTATTTTTTCCAGCTTAGGCTAGCATGCGGAAAAACTAAAACAGCTTCCTGTGTCACAGCTACATAGATTCACCCTCTCTATTTATCCCAATGTCCATTTGCACCAGAACAGAAAGTGAGGGGAACCCATCATTTTAGAATTGTCACAAAAACGAGAAGTAAATCTTCCATTGAGGACACCTGTTACAGTCACAGCTGTCTAAAAGGAGAATTTGTTACATATCTAGGGCATTCCCAAAAGAACACAAACAGCAAAAATTAAACTGGTGGGGGTTTTAAATATTTTGGCTAAGACAATGGCTAAAAGCTCTACTAGACAAATTTTTAGTCTTTCTCTAGTTTTCTATCACATACGTTTAGTAAAAAAAAAAAAAAAAAAAAGATGAAGGAAAATGCATGTTAATACCCTCCACTCCTCCATCTTTCTTTTACTATGACCAATCTCCCACAAAAAAGAAGTAATATAATAGGATTTTTTATACAGGTTGTATTATTCTTTATAAATATTTTTTTTTTCAGAATAAAACACAACTATTGTTTGTGCCTTTGCTTTTTAATAAAATTACACAATCCTTGGTATACATTTAGAATAATCAGTGGAAGTTATAATCAGGATTTCATGTTGTATACTGCTACACCAAAACAGTATACAGTAACCTTACATGTTTTCAAACTATCCACATGCAACCGCTTAACAACAACATTTAAGTTGACAAATCTAGGATGCCAGAAAAATATTTAACATTATGCCAACATAACACAAGTGATTAAAGTGATCTTAAAGTTTTTTTTTTTTGTTTAAAAATACCAAACGTGTAATAATTACCTGCTGTGTGCAGTGATTTTGCACAGAGCAGCCCAGATCCTCCTTTTCCCGGGTCCCTCGCTGGCGCTCCTGGCCCCTCCCTCCTGCTGAGTGCCCCCACAGCAAGCATCTTGCCATCGGGGCACCCGAGCGCTGCTCCCTGTGTCCATTCAGACACGGAGCCACGGCTCGGCCCCACCCGCCTTCTCTCCTCATTGGCTGATTGACGGCAGCAGGAGCCAATGGAGCCCGGTGCTGTGTCTCAGCCAATCAAGAGGGAGAGTCCCGGACAGCCAAGGCTCTTGTGCAACATCGCTGGATCGAGATGGGGCTCAGGTAAGTCTTTGGAGGGCTGCTGCACACTGAAGGATTTTTATCTTAATGCATAGAATGCATTAAGATAAAAAAAAGTCTGCCTTTAGAACCGCTTTAAGGCTAGGTTCACATCACTGCGGCTGGGGAATATGCTCAAAATCGCGTGTTCCTGACGCAAAGAAAAACACGCTGCATTTTAGCAGAAGCGTGGGGTGCTGCCCCCATGCACCAGCCCCAGCGGCGTGTCTTTGTGTGCACCAAACAGCATCCACACAAATGTCAGATTGGGAGCAGCAGCTTTGTCTGTGACAGACCTGGGCCTCCCATGAGGGCAAACATGGCCCTTCACATGAATACAGACTTAAGTATGCCCATTTGAACGAGGCCTAAATAAGGAACTATAAATACATTAAAAAAGCAACAATAAAATAAAACACTCCATAACATACTTTAAAACCTGTAAAATATTGCCATTGCATCAACATGACACAGTGTTTAAAATCAAAAACAAAGAACAGTAATGACAATTCTTTTACAAGAGCTGATGGAAAACAATGTGGTCCCTTCTTGGGGTTTTAAAGACATTTTCAAAAGAAAAGAACTGTTCAACTGATATAAAATTACAAAAAGCAGCCACCCTCAATTCTTGGAAAAGCACACTGAAAGCCCTCAATCCTGGGTGCAATCCATATGCAAAATACAAGTCTTTGGCATGCCCCTCAAATCCCCAAATTCAATGCACACACTTCTGAGACTTATGGAGGTGCACATACATTGTACTGCTGTATGAAGTGGCATGGTAAAGCTCCCATTCTGTTTGAACTTGTAGCTCCTAGATTCCCAGAGAATGGTGCTCTACAAGGAACTAAAGATATGAGCAGCTACCACTATTTAGGACCATCAGTTTAACTTTTTTTTTTTCTTCTAACGATAGCTCCCCTTAAAGTTTTACTGTGTGGTGTGGCCAAATAAAATAAAGCAAGTAGTGAGAAACGCATGCCTACAACAAATTTAAACTTTATTAGGGGACTTATAGAGGGTGGCTATGTTCCTCCATACAGTGGAACCATGGGGAACAAAATAAGCCACCAGGAAGATGGATCACAGCACCAAAAAAGAAATTTTGTGATTTGGAGGAGGCTGGGAGCAATAGAATGTACTTTTTGAGTTGAATACATACTTTAATTGAATGTTTTTTTTTTTAAACCAGAGTTTAGTATCACTTCTAAACTAATTTGCAGTGTGGAAAGGTACCCCAATTGCTTTTAACTCAGGACAAAGCAGTAGTAATGGAAAAGTGCCTATGGATCAGAAGGAGAGCGAGAAGCATTTAATTAAGAATTAAGCCCACAGCTTTCCATTAAGTAGAAGCCACAATAAACATGCAGCAATGCTGTCTTTGGGCCCAACTGAGCCCTTTATTGACTGACCACAGCTTCCTGAAAGTGTACTGTTTTCTATAAGGAAAATGTCATCACTTCCAGATGACTCTTTAGTTCCATCGATCATCACAGTGACATCAATTTTTCCCCAGCTGCGAGTGTGATCTGAACTGGGTTGTGTAGTGTTGTTGCTAGTGTGACCCAAAGGATTTAACTGATCTCACACTGCATTTTTAAGTGCAAGGGTCCAGCTTAATATAGAAATGACAAGATGCCTGCTTTTTGACAGAAAACCATCTTCTTTGCACCTCTCAGATTTGTTCTACTTTTTACTTTGTTCACCAGTGGTAAAGGAAGGATGTACATCTCACCAGCAACCGGAGAAATATATATTTTCAAACACTTTGCAGATTTTGTTTTCTAGACAAACATCAGCAAAGTATAAAAAAAAATTCTAGTATAACACATTAGTAAATACATGATAAAAACCACTCTCAAATAAAAAGATGCTGCTTCAGAGTAGAAATGCTTGATTGCTTCCATGCATGAGGTAGATCGCCCTGATCAATGTCTGTATACATTATGGATTAGATGATTTACTTGAGGATGGAGCTTCCAGGTTGCTTGTTTTCGTTTTCTTCCACACAAATTTATCATTGTTTACCCACAGAGAATCATTCCACTTTTCTTTCTTAGAAACTGAAGACACAATGGAAGACTCACACACTTTTTCAATCACAGATAAGTCAGTGAGTCTGTTGATACTTTCATAATTTTGTTCACTAAGGATATCCCAGAAATCTTTAGAGCGGTGCTTAGATTTAGCTGTGATTGATTCATACTGGGTTCTTACTGGTAAGGCAGCAGACTGACGGAGAGTGGAATTGCTGAAAAGATCATCAAGTATAGATGTATCACCAAGCAAGTCACTGACAAAGTTTGCTTCATCTTTCTTTTTGTCTTGCTTTAGTGATTTGTTTTGTGGGACATTCTTGATCTGGTCAAACGTAGCACTTGTATGTGGCTCAGCCATTTCAAATTCTCTAGAAGGTAAACTCTTCTTTTGTAAAGTATTGCTATGATATTTCATTCCTTTCTCTGCGATAGTAGGATTTTCAATTTCCTTGTTAGGTTTAATGCAATCACTTTCAACACGATCAATATCCAACATTTCCACGTAGTTACTTTTAGTATTGGCATGCATCCCTAAGGCCTCATCAGGTAAGTGAGATTTTTTAAGTCTTTTTTTCAATCTGATTTGAGCATCCTTAGTTTTGGGAACACTGACTTCCTCTCTTTCAGGAAGTGGAACATGCACATGGTATAAGTTTGCCACCTCTGTATGATGACGGGCATAAAAATCTCGGAGCATACTCTGCCGTACATGCGATTTTACTTTCACAAGGTGGTGAGCCAGCTCTTCCGCTGAGTCTATTTTGAAATATGACACCATCTGCTCAAAATGTCTCCTAGAACATCAAAAAGACATGTTATTCTTTTTATTTGGACATCTAAATGTATGCAGCATGCATGAACTATATTACATTGCATCATGTCACTAACATAAACTTAGGCTTCCAAGTTAATATTTTTAATACAGGCATTCTTAATGATACGGTCTTCCAAACAAATTGTAATGATGTGATGTTGAAAAAGGCCAACTCTGATAGATATGCTCTAGTAATGTAAAGGCCAACTCTGATAGATACTGTAGGTTCTTTCACAAGTCCAATGGTTGAATTTAATTTATTTAAACATTTTTCCAATGTGTGTTTGTTGTAAAAAGTCTTATTTTACTGGAACTGATAATTGCTGTAAATGTTTCCCAATGCTAATCAAGACCATATTTCATTTTTTGGACGTGTAACTTCTTTAACACATATGTGTAGAGTTCTGATTACATTTAACAGAGAAACAGCTAGTGTTGAGGGGGGGGGGGGGGTATCCAGGTCACTTTTTACATTCTTTACATTTGCTTTCAAAGTCTCATTACACACATGGCTCAATGCCAAAACTATGTCAAGCCTCTAGGCATGTGTCTACACAAAGACTAAAGTAACATTAAACGGATGTCAAGTAGATGACACAATTCATGACAAGTCACTTTAAAAATTATAACATTATCATGCCAAAATGAAATTGCCACAAAGGGTATACTGCTATATGTTTCCAAGGTATTCTTCCATCATACATTATATATTGTAATATCCAAGAAAATGGTAAATAATAAATATTTTATTCTTGGGAACCCATGAAGATTTAAACATAGGGGAAGATTTTTTATAATCATTTATAAATATCCCCCTATACTTATGATGAACAGCATTGTGCCATTAGAGATCAGGCCCTTCACCACTTATTAGCTGTGGGTGTGTTTTAGATGGAAAAACAAAGGTAACGAGTAATCAAAGGAGATGTATGTAAGAATATCACATTCAACTGTCTAGGATTACAGGTGGAGGGGTCATCCACTATGTGATCTCCTTCATTTAGTCACCTTCCTTGTTACATTCACATTACTATGCAATGCCATTAGCCTGATTGGCTAAAAGTGCTGTTGTTTCCTGTTTTCATTTCAACATTTGATGTGCAGGGGATTGTACTGTAGGAGGCTGGAACAAAATACCAACTAGATAATGTTTAACTGAATACATTTACCTATTTTGTATGGATACCTAACGGAATAAATGGGGATTCTTAAATTTTTGCATAGACTTATGCAAAATAATTTTCTGAATGTTCAGGACTTAGACCCCTTTCACACTGGGGCACTTTTCAGGCGCTATAATGCCAAAAATAGCGCCTGCAAAGCGCCCTGAAAGAGCCGCTGCTGTCTCTCCAGTGTAAAAGCCCCGAGGGCCTTCACACTGGAGCGGTGCGCTAGCAGGACGGTAAAAAAAGTCCTGCTAGAAGCATCTTTGGAGCGGTGAAGCAGCAGTGTGTATACCGCTCCTGGCCATTAAAATCATTGGGCACCGCGGCTATACCGCTGGCAAAGCGCTGCTGCAGCAGCACTTTGCGGGTGGTTTTAACCCTTTTTCGGACGCTAGCGGGGGTTAAAAGCGCCCCGCTAGCGGCCGAATACCCCTGGAAATACGATGGTAAAGCGCCGCTAAAAATATCGGCACTTTACCACCGACGCCGCCCCAGTGTGAAAGGGGCCTTACAGAAATAAAAATAAATACTTTTTTAGTTCTGGCAAGAATAAATAAAACATTGCACATTGCCTTTAACAAATTTCCATAACAAGACAGTAACTTCTTCCTTAAAGTGTTACTTAACCCAGGACCCTGCATTCACTATATCTGGACTCCCACAGTACAAAGAACATAGAAATGCAATTATTTTAGCAAATATAAACTGCTAATTACCTTTTCTCATCAGCAGTATAAAGCAGTCTTGTGACTACTATCAGTGTCTGGTTAAAAAGCTTGCAGAGGGAGTTTTCATTCTCCTCTGACTGTCCTATGAGGTTGCAGGACCCCTGACCCTCTGTCTGGACAGTGCTGATTGACACTGTGCTGATCACATGCACCCTCCCAACTCCCAAACTCTCTAGGAATACACATCAAACTGAGCATGTACAGAGTGACTCCAAAAGGCTCTGTTTTTTCAGAAGATGGATTGGGGACAGTTGAAGAAGGGGAGGATCAGAGAAGACAGGATCAAACAGCCTTTTTCACAATGTGGAGGATTAACCCCTTAGGTGCCACAGTGTGTATAACAAGCATGTTTTACTGCATATACAGACTGATTGGGCGCTGTCACTTTGCCGGCGGGTTGCTCCTTCTGTGATTCTACACAGTGGGAGCTGATCAGCGAGTCCCGTGGACCTGATGTCCGACGGCACCCACTAATCATTCTGTACACAGGCAGAATGGCGATCTGCCTTTGTAAACAAGGCAGATTGCCATTCTGTCAGTAAAGAAGGCATTGATCCTGTGCTCCTGCAAAGCAGGGACATGGATCTATGCCTTCCTCTAGTCAAAGCACCTCCTCCAGAGTAGTAAAACACCAGCTAGGCACACAGTTAAAGGGGAAGTCCACCCTAACACTTAAATCGCTACATCTACAGCTACCACTTCAGCCCTGGAAGAATTGGCTGCCCAATGACCGGGACATTTTTTGCGATTTGGCACTGCGTCGCTTTAACTGACAATTTCGCGGTCGCGCGACGCTGTACCCAAACAAAATTTACCTTTTTTTTTTCCCCACAAATAGAGCTTTCTTTTAGTGGTATTTGATCATCTCTGTATTTTTTTTTGGCGCTATAAACAAAAAAAGAGCAACAATTTTGAAAAAAATACAATATTTTGTACTTTTTGCTATAATAAATATCCCCATTTTTTTTTTTAAAAAGCAATTTTTTTCTCAGTTTAGGCCAATATGTATTCTTCTACGTATTTTTGGTAATAAAAATCGCAATAAGCGTATATTGGCTTGCACAAAAGTTATAGCGTCTACAATATAGGGGATAGATTTATAGCCTTTTTATCATTTATTTTTTAATAGTAATGGCGGCGATCTGCGATTTTTATTGGGACTGCGACATTATTTTCGGACACATCAGACACTTGACACATTTTTGGGACCATTGGCATTTAAACAGCGATCAGTGCTATTACTGTAAAAATTTCACTGTCAGGGAAGGGGTTAACACTAGGGGGCGATCAAGGGGTTAATTGTGTTCCCTAGTGTGTTTCTAACTGTAGGGGGAGGGGACTGACCTAGAGGAAATGATAGATAGTGGTTCCTAGCTATTAGGAACTCACGATCTGTCTTTCCTCACAGAACAGAACAGATGTTCTGGGATTACACACACACACACACACACACACACACATCCCTGTTCTGCCTCTCATGCCTGCTATCGCTCGCGACCGCCGGTCACGAGCATCGGCACCCCGCGACGATAACGGTGAAACGTACGGCGAGGCGCATCCCGGTCACGTGTTTACCTCCGGCCACTTCCGGCTTCCTAGGCGGTGGAACGCAAGCCATACAGCGAGAGCATTACGGCTGCTGCACCACTCACCTGGCTGACTGTTTGTGGATTTCCTCTAGTGCCGAGGCATAGGCCCTGTTTCAAGTAAGAGGCCATTTGGCTTGTCTTTGTTTTTATTCATTTTACAATAAACTGTATCACACTATAGTCCTGCTTCTTCCCATTCTTTTTGATTGAATACAAGACGGAGCGTCCCCCAGGTTTATTCCAGTGGCATAAGCATAGCATTTCAAATCATCTAAGCCTCACCTGACCTGTCTTTTTTAAACAAAGGGGTCATGGTGATCTGGTAAGTGAGCCACTTACCTTATCCACCGGGTGTCAATTGTGTCTTTATAAGATCGTTTCCATGGTGATGTGTTAAAGACCTGGAACTCCTACTGTTTTGTGGACATTTCTTGATCTACTACCCACTCTGATTGCTGTCTCTTTTTATGCACTTAAAGCGGAGCTCCACCGTAAATAAAATATTAAAAGCCAGCAGCTACAAATACTGCAGCTGCTGACTTTTAATATTAGGACACTTACCTGTCCTGGAGTCCAGCGACGTCAGCAGCAGAAGACGAGCAATCACTCGTCTCTCGGCTGCCCCCACCGCCATCATGGGTGAGGGAATCAGGAAGTGAAGCGTTGCGGCTGTCGCTGGTCCCCACTGTGTCCTGGGAGCCGTGTATTTCCCAGAACACAACGGGGGGGGGGGGGGGCTGGATTGACTGGGAAGTGACGCACTACCCGCAGTCTACCCGCAGTGTGGATTCCCAGAAGTGGGTGCAAATACCTGTCTTAGACAGGTATCTGCACCCCCCTCCCCTCTGAAAGGTGGCAATTGTGGCACCGGAGGGGTGGAGGAATCCGGAGGTTCCACTTTAGGGTGGAGCTCCGCTTTAACTCACTTTAAAACATCAAAATCTTATTATGCACTTTAATATAGTTGATTACCAACTGTAATAGCACTTTATTTACTTGTTACATTGAGTTTAGGGTGCAGATATTGGAACTATTTGCACCCTGCTTAGTTCACAGTTGTTGTATGCACTTTATTATTGTTAATTACGTTATTGCAAGCATTATTTTGCACTTTATGTTCACACTATCTAATCCATAGTATCTATTTCTTTATTTAGTGCCCCCATATATATATATACTGTATATATAGGAAGGCCAGTATGCTGGCCTGAAATTATGGGAGGAGTTCGAGGGGTACTTAAGCAGACCATCCACGATGGTCTGTGTCGGCTCTAGTGCGCGGTATTACGACGTCACCAGCCCGACACTGCTCAACTCACAGCGTCCGTGTAGTTGCGCTCGTGCTTCGAGATCGTCGCAGTTGTTCGTTGATTGGGTCATCACTCGCTGCCGCAGGTAGGACTGGTTCGTACGAATCGTAGCGCTGGTGTTCGTTTCCCTCTTTTCAATTGTACGGCTCATAAGTTCGCTTGTTCTCTCTGTTTGCATTTCTAGGTTTTACTGCCTAGGTCAGTTGTCTTTCGAGCCCAGTCGAGCTCTACGTTACGATTCGTTAAACAGCCCCTACGACTCATTGAGCTTACCCGTTCTACGAATCACTTATTCAGCACACAAGCCACTTCCTACGAAATCGCTCATACGATGCTGGTCGCTAAACCGGCGTCCCACCCGTCGTTGCCTCATCCCTTCTACTGACGCCCTACACCTCCTACGATACTCTCCCTTTACCTATCTGACGCCCCACACCTCTTACTACACACAACACACACCGAACAGCCGGTCCGAATCTAGTCTCAAAACATCGGCACTACAGTTCGGACCCTCGGCAATCACAAGCCCCTTCATCTTCGAAACACCATTCAGTCGATCCGAGTCCAGTCGTATCTCCGGCGCTACGATTCGGATCCGGTGCATTAAACTCCCTTCCTACGCTGCAGCCATAATTGTTCCGAATCCAGTCGTAGCATCGGCTCTAAGATTCGGATCCTTGGCAAACACAATCGATCCAAGTCCAGTCGCACCACCGGCTCAAACGACTCGGATCTCTAGCAACAACCTCTTTAATCGTTCCGAATCCAGTCGTAGCATCGGCTCAAAGATTCAGATCCTTGGCAAAACACAATCGATCCGAGTCCGGTCGCACCACCGGCTCAAACGACTCGGATCTCTAGCAACAAACCTCTCTAACCGATCCGAATCCAGTCGTAGCATCGGCTCATAGATTCGGGTCCATGGCAAACACAACCAATCCGAGTCCAGTCGCACCACAGGCTCAAACAACTCGCATCTCTAGTGTCGAACTCATTCCCCAAACCATTAAAAAAAATATATATAATAAAAAAAAAAAAAAAATTGTTCACCTTGCATCATAGTATTACATACACGCCTTACTTCAAATACGCCAGTTTTATCGCGTACGGTCATCCCTACATATTCACAAACTTTCCTTTTTTCGCCTTCCCAGAAAGGCTGCTTCCCTCGCAATCACGGCGAGCATTCCACAAGTGGTTCTAAATCAGTCACTCATCATCTCCAGTAGCAACACGGCTACTCACCTTTTTCTCTGTCACTTTCCCCATGCAGATCAGTTTGAGATTGAGTTCCAGTTGGTCCACCCTGCACCAGGTTTGGAGAGTATTCCCCTCAGGTAAAAAAAAAAAAAAAAAGTTTTAAACTTCTTCACCTGGGAGCTACCTACCGCTCCATACAGCTCTGCACCCATCCTTTCGCAAAAGAAAAAATATATATATACTTCCATGTCACCCTTTTCACAGGTTCCCGGTCGACCCACGTCTCGACCTCAACCGAGTTTTCAACTACTAGGGCACAAGACAGGTGCGTAAATGCAAGGCCCCCCCTTGCTTCTCCTCGCACCCTTTCACGACATATTTTTCTTCACATACACAATTTGACTTGCTCTCGAGGCGCTAGTGACTGTCACATACCTCTGTACACTACACTCTGTTTTCGAAGAGCAATCCGAGATCCTTCACCATGCAGACAAGGTTGCCCAACATCCACCTTGCTGGCAGTGCAAGGGTTAGCAGACCGACCACACGTCAACAAACTACAGATCGTAACATTCCTACTTAGTACTTCAGCTACCCGCCCCAGTACGCACTGGGGGCTTCTGGTTCATTAAATCTGTGCCGAGCACAGACGGCACCTGAGCTATCAGTTATCTAGCCAGTCACCTCCTGGCTCACCTCAGTTGCCACGCATTCTTTTGAGTTTTCTAAATTACACTCAACAGCGCTCGTACGCAAACTAAACTGTCACCTACGTCTATTGCTCCTTGTCCTGTCCACCCTCCTTTCCTTCTTCCTCTCCGTTTCTATAACTCTTCTGTCCCCTCCAACCTTGCGTCTTATTCTAAAACATATGCATTCCCCTCCTTCTAGCCGACAACATGTCGCAGGCCGACAGCGAAGACTTCACCTCCGTCCCACCATCACCCCTCGCGGGTTCAGCGGACGGCTCTACGCAGTCTCTCAGGGCTTGGACCATCCCCAGGCTTACGGCCGAATTACGTCGTAGGGGCAGTCCCTACCCTGCCACAGCCAGGAAAGCCGAGCTGTTTTGGCTGCTGTTCCCACCACCTGCGGCAGCTCCACCGGATTCCCAAGCGTCTCTGCAGTCAATATCTTCCGCCATTGTCCAGCTGCACGATTTTAGTGTCTTCGCTAGCAACTTCGGTCACTGATGTTCAGACTAGAGTAGGGGCCCTGGAAACATGACCAGCTATGCCACCATCAGCCAGGCCTAGTCTCCACGGTCGTCACCGTACCCCCACTTACAGGTACGCCCAACGTTAGCACCACCATTTTCCCTTCGCACCTTGTCCCAGCGGGCATCAGGAAGGACATCCTGGACTGCAAGGACGTGAACCTAGCGTCCTTACTCATCTCCGTACAGGACATGGCCGAGAACAAATCATATTCCTGGGGGGACGTCTCTGTTGTCCTAAAGGCCAAGGACCCCAGGCTCAATCGCAAGCTCTCGGTCACAGAGTTCGTGTTGGCCTTTGGGATGTTCAGAGACGTGATATGCTCGGCCAACCCCAACAGGAGGGAAGAACTTGATCTTTACCTCCACACAGTAGTCGATCTAGGCCACAAATACGGTGGGTGCTCTTTTTAGGACTACCACAGCTCCTTTTCAGCAAGAGCCGCAGCCAGACTGTCGCAGTTCCATCTCAACACTAACTGGAGCACCAAAGACACTGAATTGTTCTGCCGCCACTTCGCCGGCCTTCGCTCCCCACTATGCACCATCTGCCAATCCGCCTCCCACGCGGCTAATTGGTGCTCCGAGTTAAGTGGCAGACGTCCTCCCAGCTTTCCTTCCACCTCCAATGCACGTCATAATTTTCCAACAGCCACACAGTCGTCCCAGGCAGACAGGCTAGGTCGTCCAATCCGAGCATTGGGGGGCGCACCCATCTGCAACAACTTCAATTTTAAGGGTTGCTTTTACCCCCACTGCAGACTTCTGCACATCTGCCTCCTGTGCCAGAAGGCTCATCCAAAGAGTGCCTGCAGCATCAAGCAGCTGGGTCCATCCTGACTAGGCCGAGTGCACGTCGGGTGGCTCGGCTTCTCTCTCTCCTCTCACCCAACCCCATCCCTAGCAGCCTTCCTGGTGCAGGGGTTCACTACAGGGTTCCACACCGGTCTCATCGCACTACCCGACTCCACCTACGAGTGCAGAAACCTGCTCTCGGCAGCCGCCGATGAGGAAGCCATCTCTACCCTACTACAGGTCGAATTGGACCGGGGGTATATGATCGGCCCCTTTGCTCAGTCACCCTTTACTGTGTGGAGAGTCAGCCCTATTGGACTTGTCAAGGGCAAGTTCTCTAATAAATTGCGATTAATCTACGATTTGTCCGCGCCTCATTCCTCCAACATACCCAGTCTAAACTCCCTCATTCCCTCTGAGGAGTTCTCTCTAAAATATTCCTCCGTTAATCTTGCTATCCAATCAATCATCTAAAGCCGACATCTCAGATGCCTTTAAGTTACTACCCATTGAACCACACCTATGGAGGTGGCACGGGGTTAAATGGAAAGGTCTTTACTATTTTACAACCAAGCTGACCTTCGGCTCCAAAAGTAGCCCCTGGCTCTTCGACTCATTCACTCAAGCCCTATGCTGGATTCTCTCACACCATGCACGTTGTCACAAGGTAATTCATTACTTAGATGACCTCCTACTCATCGAGTCACCCAGCAAGCCCCCTGTAGACCTAGAAAGTCTAAGAGGGGTCTTTAAGAACCTCAACGTACCTATAGCCGAGAAGAAAGTTGAGGGCCCGGCACAGCTCATCACCTTCCTGGGAGTAAACCTAGACACTCGCGCCATGCAGGCCAGCCTACCCCTCGATAAGTTGACCCGCATCAGGACAGTCGTTTATACTTTTACCACCACACGAGGGTGCACCAAGAGACAGCTGCAATCCCTGCTGGGCATGCTCAACTTCGCGATGAGAATCATCCCACAAGGGCGATCCTTTATCTCGCGCCTTTTGGTGTTCCTTTCCCTGACACAAGACCCCGACCAAGTCGTCAAGCTAGACGCAGCCGCTATAGAGGATCTGGACATGTGGGACCAATTCCTCGAGAACTGGAATGGTAGATCCATGTTCATTCCTTCAGCATCCCCTTCCTCACCACGGGTAATCACTGACGCAGCAGCCTCCACAGGCTTCGCTGCTATTTTTGGCCATCATTGGTTTGCGGGGCCGTGGCCGCCAGAGAGGGGGGGAGGGGTTATCTTGGACTGGCTTACAGTTTTTCGTTTGCCAGTTTCGTTTTTGTATGTTTGGCATTAAGTCCCACTGTTTTCCATTTTCTTATGCAAATAGTTTTTTGTTACAAAGTTTCTTAACTGTAAATCTTGCCAGTTAGGGCCCATTCACATCAGAAACTGCACATATCTGCGCGTTTTTGACTTGTTTACGTGCATTTGAAGCATCCTTGACGTGCGATTAATGCGTGTTTGAATGCGTTTTGTGCTGCATTTACCACTGAGTTTGCAGTACATTTTTCTATGCTTTTTGGTCTTGGCTTACCTGGCTAAATTCACACTAGAAACTGCACAAAATTACACATTTTGACTGCATGTTTACAAGTGCTTGAATGTGTTTTGCATGCATTTTGTGCAGCGTTTAAAGTGCATTTTTCTATATGTTTTTGGTCTTGGCTTAAAGGGGCACGGTGCAGTGTATTAGAAGCGCATTTGTAGCACGTTACCTGCATTTGCGGTGCAGAAAAATGCAGCATGCTCTACCTTTTTTTTTTTAACTGCGCTGAACTGCACTGCAATGATGTGAACTATGCCCATGGGATTACCTTGATTTTGGGCTGCCTATGCAATTGGAGTGCAGTTCAAAATATGTACAACTGCATTCAGTGTGAAAGGGACCTAAAAGCACTTTAATTTTTTTGTGCAGAATTACATTTACCCACTGCCTTCCGCTTAGCAGCAGAGTTGTCAGTCTGCCAGGTGATATTGAAACGCCAATAAATGCAGTTACATATTTCTTTTTTTTTTTAATCACTAAATGGGGAGAATTCATCAAAACTGGAGCAGAATCTAAAACAGCAGTGCATGGCAACCAATCAGTCTCTATCTTCAGCTTGTCCAGGTAGGCTTTAAAAATAAAAGATAGAATCTGATGGGTTGCCATGCACATCTGCTCCACGTTTGATCAATTTTCATTTATGCATTTAAAAACAACCTGTATAAGTACCTTAATTTGATTTTAGTCTCTTGCTATTTTTCCTGTACAGCAACACTCAGGCTGGGAGAGGAGGAGTGTGTGGGTCTTATTATGGGGCAAACGTGCTCATGAGTTTAAAAAAAAAAACATACAGTATTGCCTGGAGCAGTAAGCAGAGAGATGTCCTCTCTGTTGTTGCGGCTTCACTTTCTAATCTCAGGTAGGGGCTCAGAGAGATGGCCTAGCTACATTGATAGAGTAGATGCATGTTTGTTTTAAAAAATAATTAATGTGATAGGAAATGTAATTTGTAAAATAATTTTTCAAAAATATCCCTTTATTTTATTTTTATTTTTTTACATCATAAGACAATTCTGTAGAAATCACTTTGCTGAAGACATTTGGTGCAATGTTATTTCTTATCTAAGCACAAGTAAACATTTTCTAATATCCAGGCCCACTGTGTAGATTTTGCACAGGGTTACAAGATCTTATGCTGTTTATTAATTATATCCAAAATCCATTCTGGGGATTAACAAGTAAATATTTGGTTTATGGAGCTTAGGAATTGCAGTTGTGGGACACTGTAGTTTTATGTATTCAAATTCCAGTTTGGTAATTTGTTTGTGGCTGCCAAGAAAGCTTTACCTTCCCTCTGCCAAGATTATGACCTCAACCTTAACCCAACAAAGCGACCTTAGAAATGGGGAATTGCTTCACTAATTTTTCCCTAATAAAAAGGAACTTTGGCTTTGGACTGGTGCACTTATACAGCTTTTTCATTGTACTTGACAGGCTTTGACGTGAGGTAGAAATCTGCAGTTTTGAACCAATGCTTAGTCAATACATAGCAATACATAGAGAAGTTTATCATCGCCTGTATCTCCTTACGGATGGCAGACCATCCACACGGAGATACAGGCGATGATAAACTTCTCTATCTAGATAGATTGGCAGCCCAAATCTATTTAAGGCTTCATCAATTTTGAAACAACCAGTAAAACGATAAAGAAGGGTTATCCCACGAAACGCGTAAGCCATTTATCCGGATTTTCCAGTTGGGAGAACAACACCCTGGACAACCTTACAGTAACAGTGTATTTTTTAATCAGTTTTTTTGCAACTTTGTAACCCATTATGTGTATGTATAGAATAAAGATTTGTTTATTTTTCTATAAAATTTTCTGTGGTCGTTCATAAGACCCTGCAAGGTACATGCAAAGTCCCACTTTATTTTGTTCTAGTATGGTATATGTTCGTCATGGGATGGTACCTTTGTAGGGTCATAATTGTCTCACACTCATCCCCTGTACCCCTTACTATGTTTAACCACTTGCCGACCGCCGCACGCCGATGTACCTCGGCAGAATGGCACGGGCAGGCAGATTGGCGTACAGGTACGTCCCTTTAAATCTGCCACCCACCGCGAACATGGAGTTCCCGGGAGTCCCGCGATTGCGGTCGGCAAGAGCAGAACAGGGGAATGCCTTTGTAAACAAGGCAATCCCCTATTCTGCCTAGTGACACTGTCACTGACGACCGTTCCCCGTGATCGGGAACGGTCATCAGTGACGTGTCACGTGTAGCCACGTCCCCTCACAGTAAGAATCACTCACTAGGAAACACTTAACCCCTGCAGCGCCACCTAGTGGTTAACCCCTTCACTGCCAGTGTCATTTTTACTGTAATCAGTGCATTTTTATAGCACTGATCGCTGTAAAAATGACAATGGTCCCAAAATGGTGTCAAAAGTGTCCGCCATAATGTCGCAGTCACGATAAAAATCGCAGATCGCCCGCCATAAGTAGTAAAAAAAAATTATTAATAAAAATGACATAAAACAGTCCCATATTTTGTAAAAGCTATAACTTTTGCGCAAACCAATCAAACGCTTATTGCGATTTTTTAACCAAAAATATGTAGAAGAATACGTATCGGCCTAAACTGTGGAAAAAAAAACGTTTTTTTAATATATTTTTGGGGATATTTATTATCGCAAAAAGTAAAAAATATTGAATTTTTTTCAAAATTGTCGCTCTATTTGTGTTTATAGCGCAAAAAATAAAAAACGCAGAGGTAATGAAATACCACCAAAAAAAAGCTCTATTTGTGGGAAAAAAAGGACTTCAATTTTGTTTGGGAGCCACGTCGCACGACCGCGCAATTGTCAGTTAAAGCGACGCAGTGCCGAATCGCAAAAAGTGGCCTGGTCCTTGACCACCAAAATGGTCCGGGGCTGATGCGTTTAACCACCTCAATACAGGCCACTTAAACCCCTTTCCTGCCCAAGCCATTTTTCAGCTTTCAGCACTGTCACACTTTGAATGACAAAGGTCATGCTACACTGTAACCATGTGAAATGTTTTATCATTTTCTTCACACAAATGGAGATTTCTTTTGGTGGTATTTAATCACTCCTAGGTTTTTTATTTTTTTCCCCAAAAAAAGAAAAAAAGACCACAAATTTGGAAAAAAAAATGTTTTTCTTAGTTTCTGTCAGTAAATTTTGCAAATAAGTAATTTTTCTCCTTCACTGATGGGCGCTGATGAGGCAGCAATGATGGGCACTTAAGGCTGCACTGATGAGACGGCACTTATGGGCACTGATTAGGTGGCACTGATGAGGAGGCACGAATATGCTACACTTATGGGCACTGATTTGTGGCACTAATAGACAGTACTGATGGGTGGCACTGGTGGGCACAGATAGGCGGCACTGGTGGGCACAGATAGGCGGCACTGATGGGTGGCATTGGTGGGCAGCAGTGATAAGCATTGATGGGCAGCACTAATAGCCAGCACTGACTGGCATCACTTGTGCACACTAATTGCTGGCACTTTTGGGCACTGGTTGCTGGCACTTTTGGGCACAGATTGGTGGCAATTGTGGGCATAGAATGCTGGCACTGGTGGGCACTAATTGTAATCAGGGCACTGATGATCAGTGCCCTGATTACATACCTAGCTGTCCCCTGTGAAGAGATGTCGCTGATCGGCTTTCCTCTCCTCACACTTTGTCAGTGTGAGGCGAGGAGAGCCGATTAACGGCATCTCTGTGTTTACATGTAACCGGCTGTGATTGGTCACAGCCGATCACATGGTTAAAGAGCCGCGGCTCTTTACAAAGATCGGTGTCCTAGCAACATGGCGGGGTTGCACGAGAGCGATCATTCTGGGCAGCCGTCATATGACGTCCACCCAGAACGAGAGCCGGACCGCCCAGCCGTCATTTGACGGTGGGCGGGCGGCAATTGGTTAATATAATGGATTTCCAATAAATTATTTTGTGAATGCAATGTCTCAGATTTAAATTGGTCTTTCCAAAACAATCTTTCATACTCCTGACTGCCATACAAAATTTCTTTATATGAAATTTGGTTCAAACATGGGTGTTTTTTTTGTGATTGGCAAATATAGTGGAAATCTTAAAGCCCTTCACTGAGCTAATCAGAAAACCCTTGCAATGCCCCCCCCCCCCCCCACACACACTGCAAGGGACAAATGCGTCGGTAGAGACTGTATTACCTACCTTACCCCTCGCTTCAGTGCTTTCCTCTTCTCCTTGATGCTGCATGCTGTGAGCGACCCTGGCATCATTGGGGTATGGATACTGCAAGGGTATTTCTTTTCTTGTGCAGAGAGCTTGGTTGTAACCCTCAGACATGAAATATAAACAAGGCACATCCTTCTATGCTGTGTATTTCTCTCTATCCAAAGCGCTGAGCAATTTCTTTCTGCTGCCTCATCCCTCTGTGTCATTTAGCATTAGTCACTTCTAACAGACTTTCTATTTTCCACCTTTGTTGTGGAAATTAATATTGGCAAGGTTGGCATTTTCTCTGGTAACCACTGCTGGTGCATCTGAATCATTTGGCCTATTTAGGAGAGCTTCTGTAGCTCATCCGATTTCCCCATTGATTTTTTTATTTTTTTTGCCCAGCCTTGCCTTCTTGCTCCAGGAGGATTACTGAGGTGTAAATATTGGACAAAAACATTTGAAATTTTATTTAAAAGAAAAACAACATTTGAAGATATCTTTGTTTGGTGATAAATTAATATATAAATGTTCCAGATATTTATTGTTATGAGCTATTACAAATTGGTAATATTTTGGGTGCATTTACTGGCTATAAGATTAACACTAAAAAGCTAAACAGTCATTAGTTAGGTAGGTAGGTTGTGACGTTTGATAAGAAAATGTCTTCGTACATCGATGAGAAGGGAGAGAAAATGTCTTCGTACATCGATGAGAAGGGAGAGGCTCTTGTCCACATCGCTGGATTGAGATCGGGCTTAGTTAAGTATAAGGGGGGGCTGAGGAGGGAGCTACATACTGAAGTTTTTTTTACTTTCAAGCATAGAATGCATGAAGATAAAAAAAAAACCTTCAGCCTTTTAGAACCACTTTAAATCTCCTCATCTCATTTAATGGGCTGATTTACTAAAGGCAAATAGACTGCGCACATTTCAAGTAAATTTTTCCCTTAACAAAATAGATTTTGCAAAGCATACCCAATGATGTCCAAGGAAAAAAAAAAAAAAAACGAATTCAGAATTGTACAGAATAGAGGAACTTTATTCTTACGTTATGAATTTTATGCTTCTACCTTCAGGCAAAGCTTTATAGGGAGCGCCACCCCCACCCATTCCAATATATTCATATAACCTAACCCACTCAATGAGGTTCCAGTTTTGTCAGTGTCCTTAGGTGATGGACCTCTTCTACTGTGAGAGATTTTTTTTTTTCAGAATTTTCACTGTTTTCTTACTTTCTAATCTTCGAATGACACTTCTATCAAAATTTGACTGCTTATTGCCTCATGGCTCACTAGCAGCTTCTGGGTGGGTTATTCTTGATGTACTCATCCTGGTACATGGTACAACATGTGAGTTAGCTGCAGGTTGCTATACAGGTCCAGGGCCATGGTCCATTTCTATGGCACCTGGATCCCGAGGACCCCTTTAGGGGTATGTCCATCATAACAGGTTAAGCCTGGACAGGAGCCTGGTTCACGGATCTACAAGTGTTGTTGGATCATTAGTATACACTACAAGACACACCAGAAGTGCTAAGCATACAAGCATTTTTTCAAGGCACAGGTTACAGTATTATAGTGTTTGCCTATTAAAATTTTGGCGGTCTTTTCTTCACCTCAATACTGGAATTTCCTCTCTGGCTAGTGATGTTGTACCTATGAGACTACTGTTGATCCTGTTTAGGAAATATTTCCTTTACACTTCCCCTCTGAGGGCAAGCTCCACTTTGGTTACCCCATGAGGAATATATTGAGGGGGCTACAAAGAGAAGGAGGTTCCAGTCGCTCTATCCATGTTTATTCCTCTATTGACTTGTCTCTTCCTTACAGGTATGATCTGTGTGTCCCCTCTAGGCATTACCCTTGACAGCAGGCCCATCTGTTCCTGGCAAATCTTCTGTTACCAGACATGTCTACTACTGACATGTTGTAATTTGGTGATGTTAAGGTTTTTCATTCATTCATTCATTTCACCTTATCTTACCTTACCAGGTACATAACAGGGCCTCCCCTACTGTCCTTTATTTCCCTCTAATAGCCATTTTTTATATACTCTTTGCCTTACAAGGACAGCCTGATTTTCTCATTTGTAGCCTCAAGATCACAGAGAATGTTCACTTCCTTCCCTTTTCGGGAAGGTTTACAAGGCTCCTAAAAAGACCCATTTAGGAACTATTACTTGGCATGTCCCATAATTATCCATAAAAGGATATAGAATTGACTACAGTAATTAAACGTCAGCCTGGTCACCCATGATCCTGTCATTATACTTTCCTTAGGAGCTCAACCTCTGCCTGGTCTTTTCTAGACCTATGAATACATCCCTCACATTAGAGATGTTCTAACATTTTTGCAAATGTATTTAGATGATATACCCCCATCTACCTCCACATCAGGATATCCCTTACCATGTGCAATAGCCATAGCAGTCTGTGGTGTTCTTTTTTTAGACACTTGTTTACTGCTTAAAGTGTTAGTAAACCCACAACAGTAAAATAAGTCTGCATATGCAGTAAAGCATGCTTGTTATACTCACTGTGGAACCTAAGGGGTTAATCATCTGCATTGTGTAAAAAGGCGGTTTGATCCTGTCTTTTTTGATCCTCCCCTTCTTCCACAATCCACAATCCCCAATCTATCTGCTGATAGAACAGAGCCCTGGGGGCAAGCTGCACATTCTCATTTTAGTGTGTATTGCTAGAGAATGCTAGAGAGTTATTTTTTTCTTGGGAGAGTGCATGTGATCAGCACAGGGCCAATAAGCACTGTCCAGACAGAGGATCAGGGTTCCTGTAGCCTCATCAGTCAATCAGGGAAGAATGAAAACTCCTCCTACAAGCTTTAACCAGACACTGATAGAAGTCACCAGACTGCTCTAACTACTGATGAGAAAAGGTATTTAGCAGTTTATATTTACTATAATGATTGCATTTTCATGTTCTGTGTGAGACCAGATCTAGTGAATGCAGGGTCCTGGGTTTAGCAACACAACAAATATTCAGACTACAAGGTGTCTTGAAGACCTGATTCGAATAGGCTCCTGAGTCTAGGTCTGTGATTGTATGGTCACACCTCTCCTTATATAGAAAAAATCTATCCCCTTACTAAGGTTTTCCAGGAGAGGTACATTATTAAATCTTCACTACTTCATTTGGGAGCCCTAATAAGACCTGGGCAAAAGCAGCTTTCTCAGATTCCTGTGCTCCACCCTGTATGACTAAGCGGTGTCTAGGTTACTCTTGACAGTTTTCATGCAGGTTGCCTTTAGAATGACTTTTGTCTATGGCTGATTTCAAGTTTATAAACATGCTTTTATGGCACCCCCTGGTTGCCTCTATCTGCAAAAAAATCTACTAGATCAGTGATGGCGAACCTATGGCACGCGTGCCACAGCCGGCACGCCAAGCCCTCTCTGTGGGCACGTGAGAAAATCCTGTACTGAGGTGTATCTCGTCTACAGCTCCCCTCCACATAGAACTACATCTCCCACAAGTCTCTGGGGCCAGGGATGACGTGTCTAGGATGGGCGTGGACGAGATGAAGGGTTGCTCCGGGTTGGATGGCAGGCAGAACATGTGGTGGGGATTGAGCCAATGGGGGGCCGTGTCTAGGATGGGGCGTGGACGAGATGAAGAGTTGCTCCGGGTTGTATGGCAGGCGGAACACGTGGTGGGGATTGAGCCAATGGGAGGCCGTGATGGTGCCTACTGAAGATGCCCAATCACAGGCTGTTCTCATGCCCGGGAACTGAGTCGGCTGATGCGTGTATTATTGAAGTGCTGTGGCAATCGCCGTAAAAGTAAGTGTACATGCTGTGTGGGGAATAAATGTGTTTAGCTGTGTACACTGTTTCTGTGCCTCTTCAAATAGAATCTATTTCTTGGGAACCTTTTTTTTTCTTCTTGTTCCCAATATTGCCACAAAATATGAAATTGTATGTTCAGAATAATGTTGTGTTATATGCTGTCTGTGTTACAGCAGATGTCTCATGCTTTGTGTTGGCTATTCAGGTTTATCTGGCTGGGAATGCCTGCTAGATTTTGCAGAGACCACTGCAGTACAGTGTGAGATGTAAATACATATAGTTTTTGTCCCTGCCATCCCCCTGTATTTCATGACACCAGAGTCACATGACAGACAGTCCAGAATCACTGGCATTATACAGAGGAGGTGTAGAGCTGCTACTGGGAGTGTGCATTCGATGTGCAATGAACTGCACAGGCATTGTGAGTGAACCATTGGTAAAGCATTGTTATAGTTGTCCTTGAGTGTTCACGTTCAGAAGGATGTTTCCTGGACATAAAGGACTATGAACATAGTCAGGAATGAGAGATTTTCTAAGTAGTCTTCTGCTACAGCAATGCAGGGCAACCAGTATGTCTTCAGCTGGAGTAGAACTACAGATCTCAACATACCTTGGCAGTCAGAGTGCATAATGTGTGCCAGCAGGGAATGGGGGGACTGTAAGTTCTGCTGCAGCTGGGGTGTTGCTGGTTGCATGTCACCCCCGTAACAGGATTTCTTTATCATCCAGCCAGTGCTTCTACTGAACAACTAGTAATTTAAAGTGCACCTGTCAGGCAACTTGAGTGTATTGAATATTAATGTATAGTTAGTAGAATAGTGATACTGGAATTTGATTGCACAATGCTAGGACAGCTTCCAAAAAATGTAACTTTTGTCAAAATGTGTTCTAGTTTTAGATCTTCTTGTACAAAACACTATGACTACATAGTGAATACACGATGATTTCTGATGTGTCCCATGTTCACCCCCAGACATCACAGCACAAGCTCATCGAGTTCTGTATATGTTGGCACTTTGGAATGAATACATTGGTTTTGCGTTGCAGTTTGGGCACTCGGGCTCAAAAAGGTTCGCCATCACTGTACTAGATCATGCTGGCAAATGAGACACAGCTTTTTCCTGAATTACCCTCTACTCGAGATACCTAGCAACAATCTTCCCAAGGAAGGTTAGCTCTTTTGCCTGGACCCAATTTGTATAGCTTTTTCCCTATACAAGGCTTGCAGACTATCAGATTGCTTGGAGCCTTCTGAGCTGAGAAGCCTTTTTGCTATTGCCTCATCAAAAAATGTTTGCACCAGTCAATTCCACTCACTGAATTGGTAAGGGTTTTTCTAAATTCTGCCCTTAGACATTTATTTCTACATGTGCGCACACAGTCTGCCTGATGCATGCCTAGCTTGATCCAAACAAACGATTTAAACTTCACTTAAAGCTGGTTAGTAGCATTAAAGTATTCATAAACCTTTACATATACCCAGTGAAGTGACTAGTCTCAGATGATACACAGAGATTCAACAAATCATCCTACATACAGTAAGTTGTTCCTGTTTATCTACAGCCATCTATCTTCCAAAACAGTGATTTCCAAACTGCAGTCTTTTGCTTTCATTTATCTGGCGCTTGGGGCACTTTTCTGATACAAGACACTATTCCTTTCACTGACACAAACAATGGAACACGGGGGCATAATTCCTGCTACTCACATAAACAATTGGACACTATTTCCCCCATTGATGGGGCACAATTTCCAAAACTGACACCATTGATGGGGCACTATTTTTCCCACTGACACCAACAATGGGTCCCTATTCCTCCCACTGACACCAGTGATGGAGCACTATTTCTCCCACTGACACCAACGATGGTGCACTATACCTCCCATTGACACCTGCAATGGGGCACGATTTCTCCTCCTAATACTAAAGATGAATTGTTTACTCTCACTGAGGCCAGGGCAATTTCTACTCCCAGTGACTACAGTCCGGCCACCCTAAAGTCTTAAGAACAGTAAATTGGCCCTTTGTTAAGAAAGTTTGGAGACCCCTGCTCTAAAGCCTTGTAAAACTCACAAATAAAAAAAACATTTTTTCACAGGCCCACAAAGCAGAGGCCGGGGAGGAGCTGAAGTTACATATAGTGTACAGCTAGAGAGGGTAGCTCTGAGATCCGATTGGAGGGAAGGGACACCTCCTCACAGCAAGATGCATAGCTGAGAATATGAATCACAGGCTATGTGCTGAACACTCCTCTCAATCGCCTTTTTATTTCTTGCTGTAGGGAAAACCTGTTCTGGGTGTCTATTGGGTACAGAAAACCTTCCATTTCCTTAATTGTATTCATTTGGATATCTGGGATAAATTTGAGTATAAAAATTCTTCTGCTCACACTTCTTTTCTGAGGGTGGCTAGGCTGGCTCCTAATGGTCCTTCTGTATATGGGTATGTGGCTACTCTCCTGGGCACGTTCCCAATTTGAACTACATTCCTTAGACCCATCCAGCACTGGTAACATTCATTTATTTATTTTTCATGTGAACTCATTCACAAATTCATAACAGCCTTGCCTACAGGCTACTTAAAAGGCAGTGGGACCATAATAAAAGCTAAGCCCACTATCTATTTATCACTCATTGGGAGGTACCAGCAATCAGAGCAGCTCATAGGGGGTGTAGGAAATACATAATTTGCACACGTGCCACACAGATATGGCAGTTATGTAGCAGAGCTACAGCAAGCAAATAGAGGGGGTTAGGTCAGTTCCCCCATTTATGACTTAAAGCGGAACTCCACCCTAAAGTGGAACTTCCGCTCATCGGATTCTTCCCCCCCTCTGGTGCCACAATTGGCACCTTTCAGGGGGGGAGCAGATACCTGTTTAATACAGGTATTTGCACCCACTTCCGGGCATAGATAGCGGCAGAATCTGCGGGTATCTACGCCACTTCCCGTTCCCCCCAGTGTTCTGGGAAACACACAGTTCCCAAAACACAGCGGGGAACCAGTGAAAAAAGCGCAGCGTGACTCGCGCATGCACAGTAGGGAACCGGGCAGTGAAGCCGCAACGCTTCCCTTCCTGATTCCCTCACCGAGGATGGTGGCGGGAGCAGCCGAGAGATTTCTCGTCTTCTGCAGCTGACATTGCGGGCACCCTGGACAAGTAAGTGTCCATTTATTAAAAGTCAACAGCTGCAGTATTTTTTTTTTTTAAGGTGGAGCTCCGCTTTAAGTGCTAATGTTAATTTGGAGTCAGAAACTGTGGAGGTGTGAGATTTGAAGGCAGTAAACATGCATGAATTACATCATCAGACTGCTAAATTGGAATATGTATTTATACAATGTCTTGAGGGCTGTGACCCATTATCGGAGGAAGTACTGAGTTTACACCCGACTGGCCAACTGCACTTTATACACTGATCTCCAGTGTTTACACACCAGGCATACACCAGACTGGGGCGAGCATCTTTCTCAGCTAAAAAAGGAGGGCTATCCCAGACAATCTGCATCATTAACCCTTTACTACACTGCAACTTCTATCTCCATACAAGTGTACATTGGGAAATGAGGTCTGTGTAGAGCAGTGCAAATGACCATAATATACATGCACTGCTCGCAATTCAAAAAACAGGAGTTAAGGAAAAACGCAGGATAGCACAGCAAGTAGAAAATGAAGATGCTAAAAAAAAAGTTAGTAAACATTGTTTGGTGATTAAAATCAAGTGTCGCTTTATCATGTTGCATATGAGAGTTTACTTTAGCTGTAGTGTTCAATGACATTTTACTAATAATGTTTAACATTAGCACAGAAGAGCTGATATGAAATACTGCATCTGTAAATTATTACAGGACTATCAACAAGCACTGAAGCATTTAATGAAAAAAAATAAAACATAGGCTACTTCTGAAAGCTACCAAAATTATTTTTACTTTAGTTACACTATTTTTCTGCCAAAAAAATAAAATAATTTCTGGCAGAAAAAAGCAGTTAGAGGAATACTGAGTCTAGATGCAATATACACAAGCAGTTCATTTTCATCTAATACATACTACCATATCTTACTTACAAATATCAGAGCAAAGTTTGAAAAAAGCCAATATACCATTCATACATATTAAACGAAATATTTTGTAGATGTATGTTGCATATGCTTAATCCAATGTATTCATCTATTGCCTCTTTACCACTGGCACAGTGAATACACTGAATTCATAGGGATATAAATAATCCAGCACTTATTAGGGTGACAAAAGAAATAAACAATGATAAAATTGTCAACATTAAGCAATCTCCTCGCATATTGTAAGGGCTGCCTGACTGCTGGCAATCTCTTGCCACGACTTTCTGGATTTCCTGCAGGCTTGAAGCTTCTCCTCTGCTCTTTAACCTCTTGACGAAGGCATTTCCTGGCCCTTTAAGAGATTTATGATGCCGAGACTCGGGGTGCAGCTTATGATCACGTGACCACCGTGATTGGCTGTCACGGCGGTCACATGGTCTGCAAACTTTCGGTAAAGCGACTACAACTGTGTGCTCTTGGCACAGGTGTATTGGGGCAATTAATGCAAATATGCGGCCCCTAGGCGCTGAGGACCAGGCTCAGAGAGGCTGTATATTTGTGTAGGGCCTGCACCACAGGGTTAATTTCCATTTTAAGAACTATATATCCCATGGTACCTTGCTACCTGTAAGCAGTGATTTATCTATGGACGCTGCCTCCTGAAACTTCTCTCAGCACCTCTGTAGTTAAGAAAGCAGGCTCTGTGAAATGTGTGACAAAGCAGTGCCTACACACAGGGAATTGTGAATATGTGTTACAGAATTCAAGGAAAAAAATGTTTGGGGATCATCGCTTATTAAGTCTAGGTTCTATGCGGTTTTTAGTGTGTTTTGCGGTTTGTAGAAACGCACTACAGTCAATTTAACATGGTTTCCTATGGGACACATTCACATCTATGCGTTTTTCAGCTGCTGCATTTTTGGAAAGAGTCAGCTACTTTTATTTTCTCCAGCAGATTGTGTTTTACGTGTAATAGACTTCAATGGACCAGCAACAAACACGCAAGTGCTGTGTTTTGTTGAGTTTTTACGTGCGTTTTTTTTCTCCCTAACAAATTGTGATTAGCTGGTTGACGAGCAGGCAGCCACTGCATCGTTAACAGCCCATGAGTCATCAGCGGGGAAACCCACACAAAAAAATAAAAATAAATCAATGGGCAGGCCAGGAAAGGGGGGGGGGCGAGCGATCACCCCCCTTAACTATACCAGGCCACATGCCCTCAACATGGGGTGGCTGCTTTGGGGCATTCTTGATGGGGATGAGGGCCTCTTCCAACAAAGTGTCAAAAATCAAAAAATGTCCTGTGGTTGCAGGAAAGAAATTTGCACAGTGTATGGCCTGCCTTAATTTGCTCTAATTATGACTAGTTGTTGGGTACAAAGCAGTCCCTTCATGAAAAACTATGAGAAAAATTGGTGGAGGAAGCCCTTTGCTAGCCGATGATGACGTGGAAGGGGTAGTCAGCTCATTTATGGACACAATAGGGCTGATTTACAAAACGTTTGCGCCATGAGTATCGGCGCATCTGCGTGCGCAATGGCTGTTTTGGTATTTACAAAACATTAGCGCCGGTATCGCAGCCCTATTTCCCATTTACTAAAGTGTTTTCGGCGGACGGAAGGAGGCGCTCAGTGCGCCACTATGGACCTGGTGCACGGCATGTTAAAATCTAAATATAAAGAAGCTGGAAGTAAGAATATAATGGGGGTGATGTGGGGTGATGTGAGGAAGTGTAGTGACACCTGCCCAAATAACTAATATGCCCAAAATAGAGTGATAAATTAACTTTTTCAAAACCAGTACGATTAGAGCTGCGGGAGGTTTTTTGGAGCTCAGCGCGGGAATTTTCCTTGTTCAAACGCGCCAAGAGACTGCGCCGGCAAAATCTTAGTAAATGTCAAGTCACGTAACTCAATTTGCATAAGTTAAACAGGCGCAGCTCTGAACTTGCCAGTGCGCCAGCAAAATGACATTTCTAAAGGAAAAAAAAAAGCATTTAAAAGCACCCGCGGCTGTAATGAATTGTCGGCTTCCGGCAATATAGAGAAAAGTCATTGAAAGTCATTGATAAAAACAAAAAAAAAAGCGTGGGGGTCCCCCAAATTCCATTACCAGGACCTTCAGGTCTGGAATGAATATTAAGGGGAACCCCGCCGCAAATTAAAAAAAAAAACGTGTGCGGTTCCCCTAAATATCCATACCAGGCCCTTCAGATCTGGTATGGATTTTAAGGGGAACTCCACCCCAAATTTAAAAAAAAAATGGCGTGGAGTACCCCCAAAAATCCACACCAGACCCTTATCCGAGCACGCAACCTGGCAGGCCGCAGGAAAAGAGGGGGGGGAAGAGAGAGCGCCCCCCCCTCCTGAACCGTACCAGGCCACATACTCTCAACATGGGGAGGATGTCCCCATGTTGATGGGGACAAGGGCCTCATCCCCACAACCCTTGCCCGGTTGTTGTGGGGGTCTGCGGGCGGGGGGCTCATCGGAATCTGGAAGACCCCTTTAACAAAGGGGACCCCCAGATCCCGCCCCCCCTGTGTGAAATGGTAATGGGGTACATTGTACCCCTACCATTTCACAAAGAAAGTGTCAAAAATGTAAAAAATGACAATAGCCAGGTGCTTTTTTGCATGCACGTTTTTGATGCAGTCCAGTGCTTTTTTTTCACCCCTCTTTTTTATTAACCATAGATAAGGACAAGTATTTTCCAGTGCGTTTTTGGTGCATTTAGGTACGTTCCTGTGCATTACAGTGCGTTTATGATGTGTTTTGCTGCGTTCCAGTACAGTCCAGTGCAGGTAAAATGCAGCATGTTCTACTTTTTTGGTGGAACTGGAACGCACTGGAACAAACACTGCCATTTAGAACCATTTAACCAACTTTCCATGCATTTTTGATGCATAAAAACCGCAATGGACTGCATGTAATGTGAAATGGCACTTAAGCAATTTGGCACATTTAAAGGCACTTCTCCTTGTTTTGTTTTTGGTGTTGTCCAAATTGGTGACATTGATATATGTCCCTTAGGGTGGGACCTGGGCCCCCATTTTAAGGCCAATAACTAGAAGATAAGCCAGCCAAGTGGGGACTAGCAAAATTAACAAGTCAATTCTCATAGAATGCAATGGTATTTGTTGGTGGGGGGGTGATTGTCCCATCTCTAATTTTGTAGCATGCCGGATGATGTGCTTAATTTTGGACAGGGGGGGGTTATTTTCTGCTAGCTGCATTTGAGTTCTTCTGAGCATGCCCAGCCAGTTAGATTTTTTGGTGGTGCTTTTTGTGTGTGAACAGCACCTGGATATTTCTGGGCATGCTCAGAGAGTGTTTTTATGGGTTAGTAATTGAAGGACATCCTTGACAGGTGTACCCACTTTGAAGTTCAGTCTCTACATTGGGTGAACTTGCATTTTGGGTGTTTCATGGACTGTGCATGTGTTTTCAATTGCCTCATTACCACACAAACCTATGTTATATAAAGCTCGCAGATAGCATCCTCTCCCTTGCCCTGAAAAGAGGCAAGTGTGTGTGCGTGGGGGGCAAAAAGTACATTTTGGTGTCCTTATCGAGTTTGTAACACATGTATTTTATTTGTTATCTCTTTGCAAAACAGGTGTTTGTTTTACTTTTGTGGATTGTATTTTTTTGTGTGGGGGAAATGTTCCCCTGAAATAATTTTGATGTTGTTAATGTGTGTCGTTTGCTCACTTTGATTTAATTGTCTGTGCTGCATTATTTTGCGAAGACTTTCTCAAGATGTTGCGAGTCTGTAACTGTTTCAAATTGACCCTGTTTTTTATTTTGGCTTCACTTTTGTTTTGTTGACCAATAAAATTTGATGCAAAGTTTTGAGGTTTGTTTTGCGTTTTCTTTGCAACAAATGTGACAGCTGATTGGCATGTCAAAACAAAACAGGTGTGATTTGTCTACCCTGGTGCCTTCATGCTAGCATATACATGTATTGTATTGTGTGCTGCCATGGATAATCACCAGGAAATGAAAAATACAGAGCGGTAAGTATTCAATTTTCCTTTTTACTGCAGTGGTTCTCAGCCTCAGTTCTCAAGTACCCCCAACAGGACATGTTTTGTGAATTTATCTTATTGAGAATTGCTGTCCAAAATTCAAAACCATTGACTGTGATTTAAAGCACATGTGCAAGATGAAGGAAAACCTGCAAACATGGCCTGTTGGGGGTACTTGAGAAGCACTGATTTAGAGCACTGCACTTAAAAGTAGCTCAAGGCAATCCGATTCTAATTGTGGGCATTTTGAGGGAAACCAAGTAAGTGTTAGAACCTCTGTTTTTTTTTTGTTTTTTTTAGGTTGGGCTTTGTGTCACGTTTTAGTAAAATTGGCTTCACTTCCTGTCACACAGCTAAACAGGAAGTGAAGGTAAAACCCTACCAATGTCTTTTCTTGGGGACACACAGATCAATCTAACTAGTGTCCCCATTAAGCAAATTGCACTCTAGCACTTTGTTGGGTACACCCCAAATCATTGGGTAGTTTGGGGTTTAGTAAAGACAAATCCACTCTGCAGTAAAAGTGTAGCTGCTGAAAATCTGAGGGATCACTGGTGATTGTAACATCCAATCATGTAAAAGCAAAGATGGAGTTTTTTGTTTGCTTGCATTTCCCCCTCGGATTTCCAGCAAGTGCACTTGTAGTGCAAAATAAATTTGCCTTTAGTAAATAAACCCCAAAGTCCAAAATACCTAATAATTTGGGGTGTACCAAAATGCTGGAGTGCAATGTACATAATGGGGAAAGTATTTAGATTGACCTGTGTGTCCCCAAGGAAAGACATTGGTAGGGATTTACCCTCACTTCCTGTGTGGCTATGTGACAGGAAGTGAATTATTTAGAAGGATAAAGTGGCCAAATTTGGGAGTTGTCTTTACCCTATCAGGGGTGCAGACATCCCCAAAAACTGTCTAGACTTGTAATCCCTCTGCACTCTATCCCCAAGCAAAAATAAGAAAGGATTTCAATTAGTTTAACTTTGCAAAGACACATTCCTAAGTTGAATTGTGAGGCATGTCAATGGCCCATTTAGACCCTCTTTAATCACTTGAGATCAGCGCTATAACTGATCGACGGCCACAGCACGGTCCTCAATTGCCGAGGGTCCGTCAATAGACGTCCTCCCCTTAGCGCGTGCGCTGTGGTCACTGAGTCACTGAGACTCGGGTGATGACAGATCCTAGTAAGGGGCCGATCCCTGCCCCTTACATGTGATCAGCTGTCAGCCAATGACAGCTGATCACGTGATGTAAACAAAAGCTGGGTAATGGTTTTTGTTTTCTCCTTGTGCTGACAGCGTGAGCATAAAAAAAGGCAATCACCGGCTTATGTGCAAGGGACATCGGGCCCGAAGAGGAAGAGGCAATTCTGTGACAATCAGTAGCCCCTGCCAGTGCCACCTATCAATGCCCACCACTGGTACCAATCAGTGGCACCTAGCAGTGCTGCCTATCAGTGCCCATCACTGCCAACTATCATTGCCACCTAGCAATGCCACTTCTCAATGCCCACCAGTGTCAACTAGCAATGCCACCTCTCAGTGCCCACCCTTGCCACCTTATCGGTGCCCATCAGTGCAGTCTCATCAATGAAGGATAAAAATTACCTTTTTTCTAAATTGTCGAAATATTAACCACTTTTCCACCGCCCACCGTCAAAATTTGCAGTTTCAGGCATTATTCAGATATCATTCTTTTCAGCCGTCGATTCTGTGCACGATAAAAACGATCATAGCGGCAGTTCCGCCGCTTGATCGTTCTTATAGGCAGCAGGAGGGGACGTTCCCCCCCCCTCCCGCCGCCATCCGGTGCTTCTCCGGGCTCTCCCGTGCCATCTGGGGCTCGGTGAACGAATTGGCCGGCGCCGGATGGGAAGCATACATAGAGATGACTGGTGACCAGATGGTCACCAGTCATCCCTATGACCGTCGGAGGCCCGGGCGCAACGTTATGACATCACCGGGAACCAAACCAGCACACTAAAACCAGGGATGAAAATGCAAGATAGAAGTTATGTTTTAGAGGTCTAGGGCATTTAGTTTCACTAGATCAAAGTAAGAAGGTCATTGACCATTTACCAATTGTACATGTTGTATTGTTTGTTTTAAATAAGTTAAAGAAAAAATAAATAAAAGTAGGATAAAGTAATAACTGTTTTGCTACAAGTTATCTTTTTTCAGGATAAGTGAGTTTCTGAAAGTATATGTACATATAAAAGCTGTACATATGCGTAAATACGCACCTAACAAAAGGTAAAGTATAGTATTCCATGTTTTTTCTTTTTTTTTTTTCTTATGCTTCCCTTTGTATTCTCCCAGTGGCCAAAAACGCCTAGCAATTCATTTGCAAATTACCAAAGCTCTATCCAATAGCTGTCAGCATGAGATCGGTGCATTTTTTTGACCGATCTCATGCTTTCCAGCCTGGAAGAGAGATGTGGGGTCTTATTGACCCTGCATCTCTCCATAAAGAGGACCTGTCACAATAGATTCCTATTACAAGGGATGTTTACATTCCTTGTAATAGGAATAAAAGTGATCAAAAAAAAAAAAAAAGTTAAAAAAAGAGTAAGAAATACAAAAAAGGAAAAAACAAAAACAAAAACAAAAAAAATGCCCATGTCCCTGGTAACTCGCGCTCAGAATCGAACACACACGTAAGTCCCGCCCACATATGTAAACGCCGTTCAAACCACACATGTGAGGTATTGCTGCGTGCGTTAGAACGAGTGCAACAATTCTAGCACTAGACCTCCTCTGTAATGCGAAAATGGTAACGTGTAAAAATTTTGAAAGCATCGCCTAGGGAGATTTTTAAGCACTGAAGTTTGGTGTCATTCCATGAGTGTGCGCAATTTTAAAGCGTGACGTGTTAGGTATCTATTTACTCAGCATAACAACATCTTTCACATCTTTCACATTATCCCAAAAAATTGGGCTAACTTTACTGTTTTGTATTATTTTTTAATTCATGAAACCATTTTTTTTTCAAAAAAAATGGCGTTTGAAAATTTATTGCGCAAATACCGAGCGAGCTAAAAATTTGCAATGACCGCCATTTTATTTCCTAGGGTGTCTGCTAAAAAAACATATATATATAATGTTTGGGGTTTTGAAGTAATTTTCTAGCCCTAAATTTATGATTTTTACATGAAGGAGAGAAGTGCCAGAATAGGCCCAGTGCTGAAGTGGTTAAAACATCAAATTTTTTTTTTTTTAGTCGGTCTTTTGTATTTATAGAAAAAATAAACGCAGAGGTGATCAAATAGCACCAAAAGAAAGCTCTATTTGTGTGCCAAAAAATAATACATTTTCATTGGGTTACAGTGTTGTATGAGCGTGCAATTGTCATTCAAAGTGCATCAGCGCTGAACTGTGAAAATTGGTCTGGGCAGGAAGGGGGTTTAAGTGGCCAGTGCGCAAGTGGTTAATATACGTTTTTCCAGCCGCTTGTTTGAGCGTTTTTTGCAGCTTAAAAACGTCTCTCCATGTTAGCCTATGGCCTCATGGCCACCATGGCGTTTTTGAGCTGTAAATGGCATAGGCGTTTTTATGCCCCATGTACACGGGACGCTGGTGCAAAGTGTTCAGAACTAAGGTTGAAAGCGGTGTTTAGAAAGGCGCGCCTTGTGGTGTTTGCATGCCGCGTTTTACCACATTTGCGTCTATATGCGTTTAGTTAGGAAACATGATAAGGAGCTGCCCTAAGCTCCAAAAACAGTATTATTAACGATTGCAGCTATTTTGTGAGACCAGAGTGAGTATCAGCATCTGAGAGAGCAGCAGTGTAGTTGTATTTAGTGTGTCACTTGCCACAAGTTGTGGATTGTCCACTTGCCACGTCACCTGCCCCAAGTTGTGGATTGTCCACTTGCCACGTCACCTGCCCCAAGTTGTGGATTGTCCACTTGCCACGTCACCTGCCCCAAGTTGTGGATTGTCCACAATGCAATGGAAGCAATTTCCTTATTTTATATATATATATATATATATATATATTGAATGGTTTTTCCTCATTTGCCATAATTTTTGAGTTGATCAATGTAAAAAAAGAGGTCACCTTTAAAAACGCTTCTAAACTAAAATGTGGCTAAACGCCGGTACCGCGTCTGAAACGTGGAAATCTTTGGCGTCTGAAGGCATTTTTAGGCTTTGTGAAAAACGATGTTAAACGATGTTAAACGTAACTGCAGATGTTTTTTTCCAGGCCAAAAACAGTGTTTTGGATGTAATAGAATTCAATGGACCCGGATCCAAAAACGCAAGTAAGGCAATTTTTTTTTGTTCTTTAACCTGTTTATAGCTGGTTGTTAACGGAAATGTAAAAAAAAATAAACATTGCCGGCTCTAAAAAAAAAAACATAGCGAAAAAAATAGCGTGGGGTCCCCCCCCAGGTCCATACCAGGCCCTTGGGTCTAGTATGGATTTAAAAGGGCCCCCCCCTAACAAAATGGAAAAAAAATGGTGTGGGGGTCCCCCCAAAATCCATACCAGGCCCTTCAGGTCTGGTATGGATTTTAAGGGGAACCCCACGCCAAACGTAAAAAAAAATAGCATGGGGGTCCCCTTAAAGATCCATACCAGACCCTTCAAGTCTGGTATGGATTTTAAGGGGAACCCCGCACCAAACGTAAAAAAAAAAATGGCGTGGGGGTCCCCCTAAAAATCCACACCAGACCCTTTATCTGAGCACGCAACCTGGCAGGCCGCAGGAAAAGAGGTGGGGACGGGAGAGCGGCCCCCCTCCCTCCTGAACCGTACCAGGCCACATGCCCTCAACATGGGGAGGATGTCCCCATGTTGATGGTGACAATGGCCTCTTCCCAACAACCCTGGCCATTGGTTGTCAGGGTCTGCGGGCGGGGGGCTTATCGGAATCCGGGAGCCCCCTTTAATAAGGGGGACCCTAGATGCCGGCCCCCCACCCTATGTGAATGAGTATGGGGTACATCGTACCCCTACCCATTCACCTGGTGGCAAAAAAAGTCAATAAAAAACACAACACAGGTTTTCAAAGTAATTTATTATGCAGCTCCGGGGGTCTTTCTGCCGGGCGCCCTGCTATCTTCTTCCAGCTCTTTTGCTAGCGGGGTCCTGGGCTTCCTCGTCGTCTTCGGGGGTCTTTCTGCCGGGCGCCCCGCTATCTTCTTCCAGCTCTTTTGCTAGCGGGCTTCCTCGTCATCTTCTTCCCTCTTCTCTCTGTCCGATGTTGCCTCGTCGCTGTCCGCCGCTACAATGCTCTGCCCGCGGAGCGGCACCCACTTATATTGGCATGGGGGTGATGCCACTCGCTGACCCCGCCCCCGTATGACGTCACAGTCCCAGGGAATGATGGGACAGTGACGTGATACAGGGGCGGGGTCAGCGAGTGGCATCACCCGGTGACCACGCCCCATGCCAATATAAGTGGGTGCCGCTCCGCGGGCAGAGCATTGTAGCGGCGGACAGCGACGAGGCAACATCGGACGGAGAGAAGAGGGAAGAAGACGACAAGGAAGACCGGGACCCCGCTAGCAAAAGAGCTGGAAGGAGATAGCGGGGCGCCCAGCAGAAAGACCCCGACAGAAGGCAGAAAGAACCGGAGATCGTGGAGAAGGCACCGAAGAGCGGGAGAAGAACCGGAGAGCGCGGAGACGACACCGGAGAACAGAACAAGAGACCCCCCGAAGTCGGAAGAAGACGACGAGGAAGACCGGGACCCCGCTAGCAAAAGAGCTGGAAGAAGATAGCGGGGCGCCCAGCAGAAAGACCCCCGAAGACGACGATGAAGCCCGGGACCCCGCTAGCAAAAGAGCTGGAAGAAGATAGCGGGGCGCCCGGCAGAAAGACCCCCGAAGACGGAAGAAGATGACGAGGAAGACCGGGACCCTGCTAGCAAAAGAGCTGGAAGAAGATAGCGGGGCGCCCGGCAGAAAGACCCCCTGAGCTGCTTAATAAATTACTTTGAAAACCTGTGTTGTGTTTTTTATTGACTTTTTTGCCACCAGGTGAATGGGTAGGGGTTCGATGTACCCCATACTCATTCACATAGGGTGGGGGGGCCGGCATCTGGGGGCCCCCTTATTAAAGGGGGCTCCCGGATTCCGATAAGCCCCCCGCCCGCAGACCCCGACAACCAATGGCCAGGGTTGTCGGGAAGAGGCCCTTGTCCCCATCAACATGGGGGCAGGGTGCTTTGGGCCGCAGGTCGCCCCCCTGCCCCAAACCCCCCCATGTTGAGGGCATGCAGCCTGGTACGGTTCAGGAGGGAGGGGGGCGCTCTCGTCCCCCCCTCTTCCCCTGTGGCCTGCCAGGTTGCATGCTTGGATAAGGATCTGGTTTGGATTTTGGGGGAACCCCCACGCCGTTTTTCGGCTTAGGGGGTGCCCCTTAAAATTCATACCAGACCTAAGGGCCTGGTATGCTCCTGAAGGGGAACCCATGCCGGTTTTTTCATTCAAATTTGGCGTGGAGTTCCCCTTCATGATTCATACCAAACACGGGACAGCGAGGCTGCCGAGAACCAGCGTGATGCCATCGCGCTGCCAGCTAGTCGCCTCTAGGACACGACTTGAGCGGCTGCTTCACGCTCAGGTCGTGTCCAAGTTGCCTCGCAAAGTCGCGCTGTCCCTGTGTCAGCCGGCACACGAGTCGCCCCGCAAGTCGGATCGGCTTCATCCGACTTCCCGGGCGACCTCTATTCAAACCAATGGGCTCCCATAGGGAACCATTCATTTTCAATAGAGCGCCGCTGACATTTTTATTTACTATAACAGTGAGCCGCTGGTTCCTGCGCCCAGTGAAGGAGTTATCCGGCGCAGCAATTAAGGTATGAACCTGCGCAGCGCACTGTTATTAGTAAATCACCCCAAATATCTTCCAGAGGAAACAGATTTGTTGTTTAATCTCTTCTGCACCGACCCACGTACATATACTGCAGCAGGACGGCCTCTGTGCGCGGAATCACGTACCTGTACGTGATTCGCGCCCACGGGTGGGAGGCACGCATGTGCCCCTGCCGGTGATCAGATTGGTTTCCGAACTGATCGATCTACAGGTCCAGGACAATGATTTATGGCCTGGATCTGCATATTTGTTCTGACAAATGTCAGAATGCCCTGTGTAATGTAGACACAGGCACAGGAAATTATGCAATGTTCTCTCCTGGAGCCTTTTTCGGTTCCAGCGTGAGAGGAGATAGCATCAGACAATGAGTAAAAGCACTACACTGACACCAGAACACACAGGCACATTTGACCCCTTGATTACCCCCCCCCTCAGTTAACCCCCTATCACAGTGTCACTAGGTACAGTGCACACATTTTTTACTAATGTGCTGAGGTGCTACAATCGCTTGATTCTCGTTTGCAGCAGAGTGCCAGTACTAGTGCAGCTCTACCTTCTGGTGAACTGGCGAGCACCAGCGGCCTAGTACATCCTGGACGTAGACAAACCAGCACTACAGTAACACTTGGTGACGTGGCAAGTCCCATAAGTGCAGTTCAAGCTGGAGCACAAGTAGTGTTCCGCAGCCACCAAGAATTCGAACCCAGGCCCGTAGAGCCCATAGTGTCCTTCCTGATGCACTTGCAAATCCTGATCGGCAGCCCACAGATTCTGCAGCGCCCGTACTTCCCCTATTCAGGTGGAAACAGCAGATTTAATGCCCCTTGTTTTGAGCTGTTTTTCACAGAAGATCTGTACCGATCTTTTGTGGACCAAAGCAATTTTTATGCCAATCAATTTATCGCTCCAAACCCAATGTTGACCCTTGCCAGACAATTTGCATGGAAACCTATCATGATTTCCGAATTTAAGACTTTTCTGGGCCTATCCCTCAACATGGGTGTGACAGACTCACCCGGGACAGAGGCTTTTGGAGGGGACTGCAGGCTAGCCTCTTGCCTACTGACTTTTAAGGGAACACTACTCTTTGTGAGGTGTATGCCTGGGGGGGGACCCTTGGAGTAATGTTCCTTTGGATTGAAGTCCATGTCTCCCCAAGACACACAGACTCTGGGACTCTAGGTCCGGGGTTCCTGTATAGGGTCTAGCTGCCTCATTACCAATAGTGGCTGCTTCACACTGTGAGACTCAGAGCAGATGGTGATGTCATCAACTCAAGCCATCTGTCTGGAATCACCTGCTATAATTTACTTATTGTAAGTAGGTCTAGTGTGCCTCCTAAGGGTCTTTCATCCATTGTTAATTGTGTAAATTAACTCATCTATTGTCTGCTAGCAAACTATTGAGGGATGTGTTTATATTTGTAATAATGTGTATTGTAGTTTGTATCCAGAGTGAGGGGGCTTGTTGCCGAATAATCTGGGTGGGTATTGAGTTAATGTTTTTAGTATATGTTGGCTGTTCAGCTATGGTAATTATATTCCTGTGTGCAGTTTGTATTGTTAGGGTAATATGATCAGGAGGGGGATGTCCTCCTGTGAGGCATATATCATGTGTAAGTTTGTTAAAAAAAAGTTTTGCAGCTGAGCTAGTTCTGTCTAGTTCTTAATTATCATATGCATATGCAATATGCGGCTATAATAACTGATATCTATGTTCAGATTGGAGTAGGCAGTATACCAACAGAAGCACTCAAGCGGAGTGTGGGACGGTTCCACCACAATGGACATTACTAAAAAGAATGGATTTGTGGTCATATTGGTCCACTGACCCAATTCACCATATGCCCATGTTCTCTGCTGCAATGGCCAGGACTAGATATGAGCAAATATTGCGGTTTATGCACTTCAGCGACAATGAACGCTGTCATCCTCGGCGTGCCCCTGCAAATCTAAAGTAGTTACGTGCAAAGGCTTTTAAAAGCACATCTGCATCGCTCCAAACAGCGATTAATTTTCTTTATGCTTTTAGCGGCTAAGCTTTCTATAGCCAGCTCATGGAAGGAGGCGTCTGGGAGCATATTGTTGTACAGAAGAAAGATATCTTGGATAATGCTCAATGAGCAAATCGCTAGTGTACTTAACGATACTGTAGAGAGGTTTGAGACCATCTGGAGCCCATGGGCTGTATATGTACAAGTAAGGCTCTAGAAAGCTTGTCTATGTTTAGCTTGTCCCTAAGGAGCACAACTATCTTGTACCCTATTTTACCAAACAATTGGGCAATATATTGTGTTTTTGTGTATTAAAATTCTTAAAAGTGCTTTTTTTTTCCCCCAAAAAAATTTGCGTTTGGAAAATTGCTGCGCAAATACTGTGCGGAAAAAAACCAAACAAACATGCAACACTCACCATTTTATTCTGTAGGGCCTCTGCTTTAAAAAGAAAAAAATTATATAATGTTTGGGAGTTCACAGTTATTGTCTAGCAAAAACAAATATTTTTTCATGTAAACAAAAAGTGTCAGAAAAAGCTTGGTCTTAAAGTGGTTAGAGTGGTTGATGTGTGGCATAAGCTTTTAATGTTGGGCATAAAATGCCATGACAGTTCAAACACTCCCAAAATGTCCCCTTTTTTGAAAGTAGACACCCCAAGCTATTTGTTGAGAGGCATGTCGAGTCCATGGAATATTTAAAGTGGATGTAAACCCGAATCTTTTTTTTTTTTGCTGTCACAATGTAGTGTATAAGATTTCCTATCATTTGTGCCAGGTCTTGCTACAAAAAGTTAATCCAGCTCTGAGCAATCCTCTTTTATTGTTCAGTGAGATAAAACGGACAAACAGAGAAAAACCTTAGTCCGTTCCGCCCCCTTGATTTGAGTGACAGATTATTTACATATCTCGTGCACTAGCTTTAGTCTGATGTCATGTGGTTACTTTTCTGGATTTTGACTGGATGTTAGTGATCATAGCAGAAGGAATACACAGGATAAAATGCATGTTGACAAGGGGAGTGTAGAGGTGGGCAGGGAGTCTACTGACATCACTACGCCACCCACCGAGCTCCAGACAACAGATCCACCCACAGAATCTGCAGTTTTTCAGGTCTCATAACAGACAGAGGGGAGACATTTGACAGATAAGGATACATGCAGGAGGCATCTATATCCTTATAGATCAGCACTATGGAAGTAGTTTAGAAAGGATGAGAGTGGATTTACATCCACTTTAATGCTTTGCCTTTCTGAAAAATTACATCATTTTTTATTTTTATTTTTTACACAAAGTTGTCATTTAAATGATATATTTCTCAAACATATCATGGGTATATGTAAAATTACACCCTAAAATACATTCTGTTGCTTCTCCTGAGTTTGGGGATACCACATGTGAGAGACTTTTTGGCAGTCTAGCCGTGTAAAGGACCCCGAAAACCAATCACTGCTTCAGGCTTTCTAAGGGCGTAAATTGCTTGTTTCACTTCCTTTCTACCTTACAGTTTCAGAGGTCCTGAAATGTCAAGATAGCACAAACCCCCCCAAATGACCCCTTTTCGGAAAGAAGGCACCCCATGGTATTTGGTAAAATCCAGAAACTTGTGGCAAAACATTAAATAATCCATGGACTCAACATGCCCCTCAGCAAATATCTAGGGATGTCTACTTTCCAAAAAGGGGTCATTTTGGGGGTTGTGCCATCTTGCCATTTCAGGGCCTCCGAAATTTTTATAGGTAGTGAGGAAGTGAAATGAGCAATTTATGCCCTTAGAAAGCCTGAAGGCAGTGATTGGTTTTTGGGGTCCTGAACGTGGCTAGACTGCCAAAAAGTCTCTCACATGTGTTATCCCCATAGCAGCAGAATGTATTTTGGGGTGTAATTCCACATATACCCATGCTTTTTTTTTGTAACTTTTCAATCACTTGTGACAAAAAAATGAAATATTCAATGGGCTCAACATGTCTCTCAGCAAATTCCTTGGGGTGTCTACTTTCCAAAAAGGGGTAATTTTGGGGGGTTTTGTAGTGCCCTGCCATTTTAGCACCTGAAGAAATTAGATAGGCAGTCAGAAAGTAAAAGCTGCGTAAATTCCAGTAAATATACCATAGTTTGTAGCTGCTATAACTTTTCAAACCAATCAATATGCGCTTATTGCGATTTTGTTTTGTTTTTTACCAAAAATATGTAGAAGAATATGTATTGGCCTTAACCGAGGAAGAAATTTGTTTTTTAAAAACATTTTGGGGATATTTATTAGAGCAAAAAGTAAAAAATATTGTGTTTTTTCAAAATTGTCGCTCTTTTTTGTTTATAGCGCAAAAAATAAAAAACCGCAGAGGTGATCAAATACCACCAAAAGAAATCTCCATTTGCTGGAAAAAAAGGATGTCAAATTTGTTTGGGTACAGCATCACATGACCGCGCAATTGTCAGTTAAAGCGTCGCAGCGCCGTATTGCAAAAAATGGCCTGGTCAAGCCGCAAAGCTTCACTTCCTGATTCCCTTACTGAAGATAGCGACGCCTCCACCCAGGTGTCGAGGGACAGATCGGCTTCGCATGAGGACATCGTGGTTGCCCTGAACAGGTAGGCTTATTGATTTTTTTTTTACCAAAGACATGTAGAGACAACATTTGAATTCATTGTAACTTCACTTAATTTATTTGTCCACACCGCATCTCTTGCAGCACCACACCGGTAGCATTTATTTGTTTCACAGCACCCTTACCAGCTAGTTCATAGCTAGCAAACACCCGGCCGAGCCGGAATTGGAATCTATACTATTTATTATTTTTCAACCTAATCTTTTTACCCACTGGAACACCTACCAACACCATCACCTTTTGAAGGTCACTGCTAAAGTCAAGCAAACACCAGGCAGAGACACTCTATTTCCACACTTTATATTTCAATAGTAAACTTTAACTAGAGGTCTCACTCTACATCTAAACCTAGGTTCTGTACATAGCATTCAAACTCAGGCTTTGTATATACTTTCAGCGGATGGGCACACAGTAAACACCAGGCAGAGCCCGCTCCACAGTTCATCATCTTGTATAATTTTATAATTTTTCCAACTTTTCCATCTCCTAGTAGACTGGTTTTACGTAAGAACAGCGCCACCACTACACCCTTCATTTTATTTCACATTCTTGCTCCACCTACCCAGGAGGTAGCAATTGGTAGAGGCAGCAGTTCTGATCACTGTGTTATTTTGGAATCCTTTGCGCGGAGTCACCACACTTTTTCTTCAGTGTGTCTTTGCGACTGCTGTCTTCACCATCCGGCCACGCCCCTCCGTTTTAGTTTATATCGCTAAAAATTAAAATCCCAGTGGTGATCAAATACCACCCAAAGAAAGCTCTATTTGTGGGGAAAAAAAAGGACGTAAATTTTGTTTGGGGACAGCAGGGCATGACCGCGCAATTACCAGTTAAAGTATCGCAGTGCCAAATTGAAAAAAATGCTCTGGTCAGTAAGTGGGTGAAACCTTGTGGAGGTCAAGTGGTAAACCATACACTTAATCCCTAAATACCTTTATTTTATCTTTAACCTCTACTCCTTACTCCGGTTCTGAAGGCTCACTTACACTACAACAAGCATATATACTCATAGTTTATCGCACAACAATGCACTGTATTAGTGCTTGTGGTGCGTTGCCTTTTATTGCCAATTTCACCCCAAGCACTTCTACAGGTTACTGCAACATACCTGAGCTAAAACAAAATACAACTAACAGGTGCTAATGTCCAAAGGGTTGCATGTGCACTGAGGTGTGTTGACAGTCTGATCAAAATGACGCATGAAAACGTGTGCTTTAAAATATGTACAATTCATCGTGATGGAATGAGCCCTAACACCAAGTTAAGTACTCCAAGTATTAATAAAGAATTACCCAGTTATGGCAATAGGTTCATTACATTAACCAATGATCATTCAGCTATGAAAGAAATAGGTAACTGTGCTTTATACATATTATGTTTTCATGTAATTATTGCTTGGTTTTGCTACAGTGTCCCTTATTGTCTTTGCACTTACTTTATTATTGATCTTGGAGTCTCCCCAACCAGAAAAAAAATTTCATCAACTTGCAGTACTTGACTTTGATTGTGAACTACTGGATACTGTAAGATGCTTGGGCTTTTCTTTTCTTCTTTATTTTTCTGTGATATCGATTCTTCTTTGGTAAATTCACATTTCTGCAATTGAAAATGTGCTCAATTACACCACTGATGAAAAAAACTAAAAAAACAAAAAACAAAACAAAAAAACAGCTGCAGTAATTTATGGAAAGCGAATTTGCCTAAACTACTAAAGGCTTTAATCTTACTACCTGTCATGATCACTAAAGCCCCGTACACACGATCGGTTTAACTGATGAAAACCGTCCGATGGATGGTTTTCATCAGACAAACCGATCGTGTATGGTACCCATCGGTCTTTTTTCCATCGGATGGAAAAAATAGAACTTGTTTTAAATTTTTCCAATGGATCAAAAACCGATGGGAATTTCTGATCGTCTATGAGCAAGTCCATCGGATAAAAAAACCACGCATGCTCAGAATCAAGTCAACGCATGCTCAGAAGCATTAAACTTCATTTTTCTTGGCTCATCGGAGTGTTTTACGTCACCGCGTTTGGAATGGTCGGTTTTTAGACTGATGGTGTGTGGCCAAGACTGATGAAAAACAGTTTCATCGGATTTCCGATGGTCAAATCCATCGGACGAAAATCCATAGGTTATCCGATCGTGTGTACGGGGCTTAAGAATAATTGCTCAATTTTCTTAAAGTGTTTATATTAAATAACTGAAACTACATCAGGAAAAAAACAATTCATAAAATCACTTAAAAGTAGCCATGATAACTAAATCACAATTTCAATCATGTGTTTCTAAATCTCCAGGTCTCCAGTTCTCTTATCATAGTTACATAGTTAGTCACTGTGAAAAAAGACAGTCCATCTACTCAACGATTATAAACCACCTTATCTCCAGAAATGGGAAACCGACTTGCATAGATCCCTCGCGGTAGAACAATGCAGGAACATCACATGCTTTGCATTAAAATCATCCATATGAACACGGTTTCAAGAAACTAACTTCAAGATCCTTACAAGGTGGTATTGCACGCCAACCGTTCTTCATAAATACTTTCCTACAGTTACAGATCCCTGCACAGGGGACTATAATACATGTTTGGGTTTTGTCCAAAATAAAAATCTTCTCAAAAGTCGGGGGTCGTCTTATACGCCGGTACCTAACAAGTAGAATCTCAGTCAGACTGCTGCCGTCCATTTTTCAAAAGCCACGCCTCCTCCTCGTGCTGTTCCGTGATAGGCGGAACACTCAGCTTCCCAGCAGAGCCTCTGTTCAGTGTTCCGCCTATCACGGATGCCCTCTCGTCCTCAGATGAGAGGGCATCTGTGATAAGCGGAACACTGAACACAGTGTCTGCTGGGAAGCTGAGTGTTCCGCCTATCACAGAAGAGCACGACGAGGAGGCGCGGCTTTTGAAAAATGGACGGCCGCGGTCTGACTGAGATTCTACATGTCAGGGATAACGTATGTGATCGTCGAGGCATACAATGGCACAGTGAGGTATGCAATGGCACAGTGAGGTATGCAATGGCACAGTGAGGCAGGCAATGGCACAGTGAGGCATGCAATGGCACAGTGAGGTGAGGTGAGGCATGGCTAGTCGGAAGGGGGTCGTCTTATACGGCGAGAATATCCCAAAACCAAAATTTTAGCTGGAAAATTAAGGGGTCATCTTATACGCCCAGTCGCCTTATACGCCGGCAAATACGGTACTGATTATGTCCTTCCTGAGGACCCTTTCTTTTTCCTTTTCCACGTTTCTAATATCCCAGCCAAAACTTATAAGAATTCTGTCTAATGCCACCTACTTAATGTCGCCAAATCAATTATACATGCCTCTGAGATGGAAGCATCTGGAACCTCCTTCTATTTCACTTTGGATCTCAAGAGCAGAACAATTTACAGCATGAAGGACCTAGTGCTTTCAACCCAAAAAAACATGATACTTGCTCCAAAACATGGATCCTTTGGAACATGCTCATATTTTCAGAAGAACTGTTAAAGATACTGCTACCATACGTCGATGACACTCTCGATGGTTGAGCAATATAGTCGAGAAAACTAGAAATTATATATAAATGCTATATATGGCTTTTTAGGTATGTCGATTTCACTTTTTGAATGTATTCATGTACGTCTGTTCAGATTTGCCTACCTCTGCAAAAGGAACTGTACATGTTTTGTCATTGCACAAGTTTATTAGGTGAGAAGTACAATAAAGAATTTACAAATGATATGGTCTATCTAACTCAACCAATAGAAACAAATCTAAATATATATCTAACCTCCATATACACAATCTATCTATACCAACATTTGATCCAAAGGAAGGCAAAAAAAAAAAAAAAAAACCCTATAAAGAATGCTCCAGCAGGGGGAATTTTTCTTTCCTCTTAACCCCCAAAGGCAATCAGATATTCCTTGGACCAACCAAATCTCTTGTGTCATATCCTATACATGTTAATATCCAGTTATCTTTTGTGCATTTAGGTATGCACCCAGCTTTTTTTTAAAACAATCTATTGAGCTTGTCAGAACTAGTGACTGAGTCTAGTCCATATTTTCACAGCTTTTACTGTGAAGAAACTTTTCCATATGTGGAAGTTAATTCTCTTTTCCTCCAGAGTACTTGTCATGCCATAACTCAGATTATGCAGTGCAAAAGTGCTCAGAAATAAGTGATAAAAAAACATGCTAAACTGTATAGTACATGCACACTAAATAAACAAATGAATCAAATCATTATATGTGCAATATTTAGTCAAATGCATGTCAAATAATTCAAGTGAAGTGCATAACAAAAAAATGAAATGTGCATTAAAAAAAAATAAAAATACTATGAAAGATGACTGTAAATAGTGTCACCACCAAGGCAGAAAAAGAGGTAAAAGAATGAGTGGGCTACACGTCAAAGTATAGACCTAGGAGAAGGAGCTGTGCTGTAAACAGTTCTAAGGCATTAAGAGGGCCTCCCTTACTCAGGAGTGAGGAGGAAGGTAAGCGTAAAGAGTTTACAAGGTCAAGCAAAAATCTAAGCACATATTTTACTTTGTATTTTAGATTTGTCTTTTTTGATCACTTTGAATTCTTCACAAAAATGTTTCAACTTATTTTATTTCGTCAGAGGAAGGAGGGATGGAAAGGGCACCAAGTGCTATTTGCTAGATTTACATTAAGGGGTTTAAAAAAAAAAATACTTTGAGAGCTTATAATAAATTATTATAATTCATATTATCTACAGTATATGCATATTAAGTATAATACACTACCATTGCATTGTAATCAATGCATTAAAGTGAAAGTAAATCCTCACATATACCCAGTGAAGTGAACAGCCTCAGATGATACACAGGGATGAAACAAATCTCCCAACAAAAAGTTTTACATGAATATCCGCTGTCTTTAGCTTTATATATTCTTTAGAAAGTTCAGATGGTGTTATATTTTCTCTTCCTGTTCAGCACTGCAGTGAAGCCTAGGCATACAGCCAAGACAGCTGATTGGAGGAAAGGCACACACCCCCTCTCCTCATAGGTAGAGACTTTCAGAACGGTTTGTTGAATTGTTCAGCACTCTGTTACTCTATTTATAGCATCCTTCCCAACACAAAACTCTTATCTCAGTTGATGGAAAACTTGTCAGAAGTTATCAGGTTGATAACATGTCCGACGCAGTAGTTCAGAGCCTGGCTAGTCCCCCCATGTCTCCCCTAACCTTCCAGTAAACATCTCCATTCTAACTACTGGCAAACCTGCACAGAGATTTCCAAGGAACCTCGAGGATATGCCCATTGCCCCCAGTGGCTGAATTAAGGACTGCACTAGCTTTGAAGCTCCTTTTCCTGTGTGGATCTAGACGCTGTCTCCAGCTGATGAGACTCCAAGCGCTGCGTAGCCTGCCCGTGTCGGCAACACGTGACCCGAAGGAGAGACGCTCCCCACGCGGCACATGATCTGAGGACCTTCCCTTTACAAGCTGGGCACAAATACAGCGAGTATGTCTGAAGCAGAATGTGAGTGACGGAAGGAACTTTGGACTGATCCACAGGACGGGTAAGCCAGTGAGTTATCATACGGTTACCCGCTATGTCAAACCACACCGCACCACTCAGCAACTCGCATTGAACATATCTCCAGTCCTCAGGCACAAACATTCCTCACCTAGGAAAACCCAGGATTTATCCTTAGTCCCCATGCAGAGATATCTCTCAAAAGGACATACCTTATAGATATCTCTCTATACAATCTTCTGAAAAACATCCAAATGTTTGTCTCTCATGTCAGTCTACTCAGATATAAAAGCCTATAGAACGAGGATACATACATCCATACGCAGTGCTTTTCTGACATGTTATAAAAACAAGTATACTTTTATACTAGTCCAAAACAGACATATATTGGCATCTTTGAGATTTTTCAGAGCCTTTAGGATTATCCACAGTGTTTTCAGCAACCATTTATGCGGACTATCTTTAAGTTTGATTCCAATGATGATTCAGGAACTGTCATGCTGATACCTCATCCATGATTTTTTCAAATATATATTCCGCATGAACTTTCCTTGGTTCTTTCCATTATTCAGCAAGTTTTCCAGTTTCTGTCATAAATTTATGTCCGGATATATGTTTTTTACAGCTCTTACAGAGTTTAGATAGGAGTAGTGGGGGGTTATAGTCCTCTCTGCCATCTTTTTTAGATGTTTGTTTTCTAACAGTGCACTGTGCATGTGTATTCATGTAAAGTTTTAATACATTTATGTATAGTCACGGGAGAAACTCCTTTCTCCTCTATTACCTAGGTCATTCAGTTAGGATGAAATGTGTACTCTCAATTTTTGTAGCATCCAACCAATAAAGTATTTTTTTTACTATTACCCATTAGAATTGTAGTTGATTGTCCATATAACCTTAGTTGGGAACAATCTCAACACTCCCTTCCTCCTCTACCCCAGCTCCCTTTCCCCAATCCCTAACAATATTGATAACAGAAGAACAGAGCAGGAGACATCTATGGGACATAGTGCTTTGAAGAGAGATAACAGAACACTGCATATATATGTGCCCAGTTCAAATTTCATGAATCGGGTTTACATTCACTTTAAATTTAAAATGACTATTTGATATCTTCTTGGAATATAAATGAGAAAACATCCAATAGGAATAATCCAGACTGAATAAAAGGTTATGATATGATTACTTTTCACCTGATGCGTCAACAAGTCTTTATCATCTCCAGTTTTCCATTAAATTAATTCTAGCAAGGTCATTCAGCTACATTTTTCAAGTAACGTTTCAAAAAATATTTAATATGTCTTTTAATACAGCTTGCTCCTTGTTGAAAGCAAAAAATCAGTGTCACCTAAGTATATGCCACAGGAAAACTCCGTTAGGAAGTTGTCTATGATGGGAAAAACACACACAGAAATTATCTATGGGTTTTAAATTACCCCGCAGTATTTCCCATTTTCAGACAAAGATGGCAGAAGAAACTCATCCATCAACGTTAACATTTTATATTTCTTTATTTTATGTCACCTTTTGTTCAAATGGCAACAAACCTTTTTACTGTATGTTAAACATTGACTCGGATATCTTATTTTTCTATGAGCCGATACTGATGAGGTACCCTGTGCCTAATGACAAGTACAGGAAATGAATTGTTGAAATTATAGTTAGACCTATTCCACTGCAGAACATTATTTAAGAACACAAGTATTGAGAGTAAGAAAATGGAGCATACTAAAAAAAATAGGATTTTTTGTACTCACCGTAAAATCCTTTTCTCTGACATCCATGGACTGACACGGTGTCTCTTTACACTTTACACGTGGGTTATGTCCCTGCTTGCAGGAGAAGACCTAGGCAGAATGTGAAATGTTATACATACATTCCAAAAGCCAGAGCTGAACAGCCCCACCCAGGGGGCGGTCCCTCCGTACATAACCCTCCCACTACAGTCAGCAGACTTCAGTTCGTAACAAAGCAGTACAAACTTAAAAGGAAGGGCGGGTGCCGTGTCAGTCCATGGATGTCAGAGAAAAGGATTTTACGGTGAGTACAAAAAATCCTATTTTCTCTTACCATCCATGGACTGACACGGTGTCTCTTTACACTTTACACGTGGGACGTCCCAAAGCAGTGTCAAGAGGGATGGGAGCAGTATAAATGGAAAAACCAAAAACTTCACTCCAAGAAGGCAGAGCTCCTCAACGGAGGAGTCGCAACTTTAAACAGCGGCCTGCAGCACCCTGCGGCCGAAGGAAGCATCCGGAGATGCAGCCACATTAACCTTATAAAACTTAAAAGGCATGAACAGACGACCAGGTCGCCGCCTTGCACACTTGTGCAACCGACGCTTGATGTCGGAAAACCCAGGAAGCACCAATTGCCCTGGTGGAATGCGCCGTAACCGGAAAGGGAGGCGCCCGCCCTTTGAGAGCATAGGCTTGAATGACGGTTTGTCTGATTCTCCTAGAAATGATGGCAGACGAAACCGCTTGGCCCTGTTATGGACCAGAGACAGTCACAAACAGTGAGTCGGACTTTCGAATAGAAGCAGTAGCAGACAGGTACACCCGTAAGGCTTGTACCACATCCAATATGTGCAGCGCAAACTCTCTGGGATGCGATGGGTGAGGACACAAGGACGGGAGGACAATGTCCTCATGTAGGTGAAAGGTCGACACCACCTTTGGCAAAAAGGAAGGTCACGGATGCAACACCGCCTTATCCTTATAGATGACTAAATATGGCGACTTGCAGGACAAAGCCGCCAACTCAGACACCCGTCAAACAGAAGTGATTGCCACTAAAAGGCCACCTTCTGAGACAAGACAAGAGGGGAATATCCCGGATATTCCCAAAAGGAGGTTCCTGGAGGACCGAGAGCACTAAATTCAGATCCCACGGTGGGAGAGGAGGCTTGACAGGAGGGAGCACATGGCGAACCCCCAACACAAGGTGCCAACCAAGAAATTACCCGCTAGAGGTCGCTGAAAGAAGACGGCCAAGGCCGAAATCTGATCCTTGATGGTACTCAAAGCAAGCTTTTGGGTCACTCCACACTGCAGAGGACGCAGGATTCTGGGGACGGAATACGATCGAGGACGCCAGTCCAGAGCTTCGCATATGGCGATATAAGCTTTCCAGGCACGGTGATAGATCTGCTTGGAGGAAGACTTCCGTGTCCTTAACATGGTCAAAATGACCGAGTCCGAGAGACCTTCGGACCCTCAACACCTGGCTTTCAACAGCCCTGCCGTTAAAGCCAGAGACTGTAAGCCGGATGAAACATAGGACCTTGAGACTGAAGGTCCTCCCTCATCGGCAACCGCCAGGGAACGTCCGCGACGAGACGTACCAGATCAGCGTACCAGTGATGCTGAGGCCAATCAGGAACAATTAGGATCACCAGAGTTTATATCAGGCGATAAGGACCCTATGGGGCCACCAACGCATCTGAGGCATCGCCCAAGGATCCCTGGATCTGGCCACAACCTCGACCCTTGCGATTGAGTCGAGAGGCCATCAGGTCCACATCCGGCGTGCCCCACCGTCGGCAAAGGAGTTGAAATATGCAAGGGCCACTCTTCTTGGTCCGGCGATTGGCGACTCAGATAGTCCGCCTGCCCATTGTCTATGCCCAGAATGTAAATGGCCTACAGAGCCGGCACGTTTCTTCCGGCCCACTTCAGGATACGGACTACCTCGGAAGCCGCAGCTGAGCTCCGAGTCCCCCCTTGATGGTTTACATACGCCACCGCCGTGGCGTTGTCCGACTGGCTCCTGATGGAGCGACCCCGTACTCTCTCCGACCTGAGGAGAGACACAGTCCGATGGCCCGTATTTCCAGAACAGTGATTGGTAAACGGGCTCGTCCGGAGTCCAAGGCCTTGAGCCGACAGGACTCCCCAGACTCCACCCCAGCCCGTCAGCCTGGTGTCCGTCGTGAGTACCGTCCATTGGATGGGAGGGGAACGACTTTCCGGACCGAAGAGCCGAGGATCTCAACCACCATGTCAGGGGCGCCCTGACCAGGTGAATCACCTGGATCTGAAGATCCAAGGACAACGGGAATTTGTCCCAGGTGGACAAGATCTCCTTCTGCAATGCCCCGGTGTGTGATTGGGCATACGGAACGGCCACGAAGGAGGCCACCACGAGTCCCGGGACTCTCATGCAAAAAAAACGGATTGACAACCATTTTCGGGATGTCAGCACCCGCACCGCAGACTGAAGTGTCAGCAACTTCTCCAGAGGTAGGATACCTTTGCCTCCAAGGAGTCTAGAATCAGAACTAGATACTCCAGACACTGAGTCGGGACCAGGACTGACTCCTGAATGTTCAGGAACCACCCGAAGTCCCTGAGGGTCTAATTGACGATAGTCACCTTTCCTCTAAGTCTGAGCCACTTTCTGCTCTTAGCAGAAGATCGTCCAGATAGCCCACGACAGCAATACCTCACTGTAACAGAAGGCTAGAACCGGAGCAAGCACCTTGGTGAACACCCTTGGTGCCAAGGCTAGGCCGAAAGGAAGAGCCACAATCGATAGTGGACTTCGCTGATCGCAAGCGCAGAAACTTCTGGTGACTTGCGCAGATCGGAACATGCAAGTAGGCGTCCTTGAAGTCCAAGGACGCCAGAAGAAAATCCCTTTGGTGGAGTGTAGCGATCACCGTGCGAATGGATTCCATGCGGAATTTCTGCACCTTCTCGAAGGCATTCAGGGCCTTGAGGTCCAGGATAGGTCGAACCACGTCCTATTTTTGGGACGACAAACAGATTCGAGTAGAATCCCTGAAAACTCTCCTGTGACGGAATCGGCACAATCACTCCGGACCTGATCAAATCCTGTACAGCCCCCAAGAGGGCTGCCCGACAGGTAAGAAGGAGAGGAAGATTCGAGGGAAAGAATCTGTCTGGGGGCCAGGATCGGAATACTATCCTGTATCCTGAGGTGACCACCTCGCACACCCACCAGTCGGAGATTCGGGAGGACCACCGATTCGTGACCTGCGAAGTCGTCCCCCCACCCCAGAGTCGGGCGGAGGCAAGACTTCACGCGGAGGCGGGCTTGGGAGCCGCTTGTTCGGCTTACGCACCCAGGGGCACTTGTGCCCACCAGCCGCACTGCCGTCAGTTTGAGAGGACCTACCTCTGGACTCTGACTGACGAAAAAACCCCGTTTTGCTGGAAAGGAAGGCCCCTGTTTTCGGCGGGCCTCCTCACTCTTGCTAGTCTAAGGAAGAAGAGTGCTTTTACCTCCCATGACATCCATGACGATGTCATCCAGAGCAGCACCGAAAGGTCTACCACCTTTAAATGGTAGATCTGTCAGGAGCTTCCTAAGGCTAGGTCAGCAGACCAGCACTTCAACCAGATAAGACGACGCAATACCACCGCCGAGACAGAGGCCCTGGATATTAAAGGGGCCGCGTCCAACGTGGCGTCGCACACATAAACCAGGCCCTGAACCAGTTGGTGGGCCAGAGCAACTGTGTCTGGAGGAAGATTATGCTCCTGTACAGCTAGGTGCAACATTTTTGCCCAACCTGTAAGTGTTTAAGACACAAGGGTCGCCGCTACCACAGGCCGTAGGGCGGAATCCCAACAAGGCAAACATGGCTCTGCTCACCACTTCTGACCTCCTGTCAGTGGGGTCCTCAAATGCAGGAGTCCCCTCCATCGGGAGAGTGATGGCCTTGTTCAACCGGGCGACTGGAGAGTCGACCCTGGGGGAGAAGCCCACTTTTTAAGTAGGGCATCTTCAAGGGGTATCTGATAGACAAACGCCGCGGGACCATAAAAAAATTCTTCTGCGGCTTTTCCCAGACCTTATCAATGAGCTGGTCAAAGAAAGTACATATGGAAAAACCTCTTTAGAAGGCCTGGCCTTAAAAGAACCAAAGGAGACTGTATCCGCCTGAGGTTCTGCATCCGCAGCATTTTAGCTTGAGAGTGTCCCTCACCGCAGTCATGAGTACACTAACAAGCGCCCTGTCATTTACTGACTCAGAACTGGAGTTTTCCTCATAAGGAATGTCCTGTTCAAAACCATCCAATACATTCAGAACTAGGGTCCTGAGCGGTAGTGGCTAGGCCCATATCTGAATCAGCGCACTGCCCTCATGAAGTAAAGTGGGGGGAGGGCGCTTTTTTGCTCCCTTGCGCTTGCACACAGCTCCCATCCTGGTCAGAAATGATTCCAGGACTGCCCACAACTGGTCCCTAGGGACCGCAGGTGCTGAAGCACTGCCTGTTGTCCACTGACATTTAGGGGAAGCTGGTGACAGAGACTCCATATTGCCCCCCTCTGAGACTCCTCAGATAAAAAGTCCACCCACAGGCTGTGCTGACTGAGGAGGGGGCGCCCAGGGGACTCACCAAACCGGACCAGGGACCGCTCAGTTCCGCTGTACCGCGCTGTGTCAGCGCTGGTGAGCTGTGAGGAGATTGTGAGGAGATTCGCGCTGTTACAGCAGCGCTAGAGGCCAAAACTAGTGCTGAAGAGCGCGCGGGCTACAAGAAAATGGCCGCCGCACTTCACTGAGGCGATCCACGGCAAGATGGCCGCCATGACTCAGCAAAAGTGAAAAAAACAGCACACACACAGCGCCACTCGGCGCTCAGGCCCCAAAACACACAAAAAAAGGCCCCAAGCATATCTGCAGACCAGCATTAGCCCCTCCAAGAACAGTGTGACCCCCAGGCACCCCACACAGCACAGCGCCAGCAATGGTGACAGAGAGTGACAATGAAATACAGGGGGAGACAGGGAAAATCCCCCACAGAGAAACACACAGCTTTTTGTACTCACCTGCAGGCAGGAGAGACTACTTACCCGTCCCCTGAGGGACACACTGGTGTTTCTGACAGGAATATCACAGTGCAGTACTGAGTAGCTGTCGGCCCGGTCCACCGCGAAAGATACAGTCAGTCAGGAACTGTTCAGTCTTGAGAGGACCGTGGGAGCATGAAAGCAACCCGGCCACCCCTGGAGTCATGGGGCCTGTCGTGAACTGAGTCTCACGCACACAAGGCGAGGATCAGCACGCTCGATGGTCGGACAGGGAAGACTACGAGGATATCTTGTACCCAACCTGTTGCCCAGCCGACAGTTGATAGAAGATTCTCAAAAATAAAATAAAAAAGAATTCCAGAAAAGGAATAAAAATAGGTCAGGAGACTGGCTCCTGAGAGAGCCACGTCTTCTCCTTCTGCTAGGCAGAAAAAAACTGAAGTCTGCTGACTGTAGTGGGAGGGTTATGTACGGAGGGACCGCCCCCTGGGTGGGGCTGTTCAGCTCTGGCTTTTGGAATGTATGTATAACATTTCACATTCTGCCTAGGTCTTCTCCTGCAAGCAGGGACATAACCCACGTGTAAAGTGTAAAGAGACACCGTGTCAGTCCATGGATGGTAAGAGAAATACAAATATCAGTTTCATATTTACGCACAACACTTTGCTAAACTCCAGGGGTAAAACAATACATATACCAAATATATTTGCAATACAACTTTAGGTATTTAGTAGCTCATAAAAAAAGTTGCAACAGGAGTAACATTGGTAGTCAAAAATAAAAAGACTTGCGCTTCAGTACCTAATTGTAAGTGCATCTGCACTTAGTTTTCCTTTGGATCCACTGCAAGGTCCCACAAATATCTGTTATTCCTGCCAGTTCACCTCAAGCAGGTTCTTGTGATGGAGTGCTACGCTTGAATTCAGAACAGCATTGTCATCTTCTTGCAGGCTGTTGCCTGCTTGCACAACAATGGGATGAGAAGTTGCAGGGGTTGTGACTATCAGTATTGTCACTGCTGATTGACAACTCTATAACTTAAAGGGGTTGTAAACCCTCCTGTTTTTTTCACCTTAATGCATCTGACAATTACCGACCCCCCAGCCCCCCATTTTACTTACCTGAGCCCTGGAAAGTCTCACGTCGAGAATGCGCTGGCTCTTCATTGGATAGATTAATAGCAGTGCAGCCATTGGCTCCCGCTGCTGTCAATCAAATCCAATGACGCGGGCACCGGGGGGCGGGGCCGAGTCCTGCATTCGGCGGCTATGGGCACCGAATGCTGGACTCGGGAGTACGCCCGCAAGGTAACCCCCTTAGGAGAGCACTTCCCAGAGGGGGTTATCTGATGCGGGGAGGAGCCGAGAGAGCCGCCGGGGGACCCCAGAAAACAGCGTTCTGGGCCACTCTGTGCAAAACGAGCTGCACAGTGGAGGTAAGTATGACATGTTTGTTATTTAAAAAAAATAATAATAATTTAACCTATAGTGTTACTTTAACTCCGCACCCGGACATGATTAGCCCTGCCCACTGCTTTCTGAATTTACAGCAGTCTCTGTTGCTGCAACCCTCCCATTGTGAGCTGCAGAGTCTGTGAGGGGTAGCAGGTGAGACACAAATGGAGGAGGGTTTGGCTCACTCAGGAATGGTATAGGATTTTTTTTATTTACTATGAGGCTTACGCATCACATCATAACTGAAATTGTGGCCAAGGTCAATAGAGAGCATAGGGGGGAGAAAACTGCTACTTTGCCTAGGACAAAGTTTTACCTTAATCTGTCTGGACTTTTCTACAAAAGCTGCATCTAGAAAGGGTAACAGGTTACAGATGCAAGTTTTTTCTCTGGCTGGGTAGATGGTGACTCCAGTGCGCTCTATTTCAGACTGAATAATGTGAGCTCTGCAGTTACCCTCTGCTACAGAGGGGGAGATCCTGTTTGTACAGGTAGAATATTTTGGGTAATATTTACTGTTTGTTGGCTCGTTGGCCTTTTCTCTTGTAACGCCAGGTAACGCCTTTTCTCTTGTACGCTTTCCTGCCCATCTGGACTCTCTCTTTTTCATACAAAAAACAAATAATTTGCTATGTGTATTACTTTGGTGCCGCTATTTTATATGTCTATCGTTGAAATGTGCTGTTTTTGGATGTTTTACATTATATGGATATGTAATGTATTTCTCATTTCTGCTGGCACAATAAAACTTCTTCCGATTTAAAAAAAAGTTCCACCTTGTGATTTGGACATGTATTGTACATCTTGTTTGTGAGATGCGGTGATGAAGAATAGTCACTAATCAAGACTTATAGATATGATAAATGGTAACTATATGCAACTTTGCACCTCAAATATTCGTCCAATGTGCTAGGCCAGCCTAACATTTTGGGTTCATGCATCTGGGCAGTTTAGCCCATGCGGAATAGAATCCAGGTATTTTCAGGAGCTCGGGTGGCCCAGCAGCCTGTCAGTCTATGATTGGGTGAGGTGTGCGGCGGCTGGATGTTGCTCCGGGAGGTGGTTGCATTTGGGGCCCTATGTGTTTGGGGACATATGCCCCGGACGCAGAATTCCTGCGTTTGAAGCATGTGCCTCTGGGTGCATTTGACCTTTGGTGTGAGTATGTCTCAGAGCGGTGTTTAGCCGCGGCGTGTTTCAGCCTTTTCATAGATTTTGACATGCTGCACCTTTTGCCTCCTGAGCATCTGGGGACATGTGGATTTTGTGCTGTATGGGCTGTGCTGCCCATGTGTGTCCCGGGTGCCTGAAAACACCAGGATTTTTACACTATAGGGGCTGAAACACCCCTGAACATGAGCTCCAAATGATCCAATTGGTGGCGGTTATTTTAAATGACACCCCAGTGCACAAATTCAATGCACCTGCATTGCAGCGCTCGAACACTTGCTAACATACTATTACATGATCCTAGGATGTTGCCTAATGCCACTCTGCTGATTTCATTCTTCTAAACCATGCTGACAATTGGTTGTTTGTATTGCATGGGTTGACTCTGACACCTGTTTGGCCTCTTTACAATGCTTTTGTAAGTTTATTGTATTGTATACTGGACCCTTTCTTCTAAATTGTTTTATGCCATGTTTATTGTAAAGTGTTGTATGACTATTGGCACAATAAAAAACGTTTTCTGATTTAAAAAAAGAAAGGGTAACAGAGGTGTGTATCTAGAAAGGGTAACAGAGGTGGGCATCTAGAAAGGGTAACAGAGGTGGGCATCTAGAAAGGGTAACAGAGGTGGGCATCTAGAAAGGGTAACCGAGGTGTGCATCTAGAAAGGGTATCAGAGATGTGCATCTAGAAAGGGTAACAGAGGTGTGCATCTAGAAAGGGTAACAGAGATGTGCATCTAGAAAGGGTAACAGAGGTGTGCTATCTTCTCACCAACGATTTGTAACCAAACCAATGGATCTGTATTACAAATTGTAAACATGTGATTCAATGCTAGTACCACTGACATCTGTGCCACTTATTTCTTTCAGAGTATTGTAGCTGTTTTTTAACCACTTCAATACAGGACACTTTTCCCCCTTCCTGTCCAAGCCATTTTTCAGCTTTCAGCGCTGCCGCTTTTTAAATGACAACTGCGCAGGCATGCAACACTGTACCCAAACCAAATTTTTATCATTTTGTTCCCACAAATAGAGCTTTCTTTTGGTGGTATTTGATCACCACTGGAGTTTTTATTTTTTGATAAACAAATAAATAAAGACCAACAATTTTGAAAAAAATATGTTTTCTTTGTTTGTTATAAACTTTTGTAAATCAGTAAGTTTTCTCCTTCACTGATGGGCACTGATGGGGCTGCACTGACGGGCACTAAGGCGCACTGATGAGGTGGCACTGATTATAGGCACTAATATGCAGCACTGATGGGCATTGATAGGTGGCACTGATGGGTACTTTTGGGTGGCAATGATGGGCACTGAAAGGTGGCACTAATGGGAATCACTGATAAGGAGGCACTGACCGGCATTACTGATGGGCACTGAGTGACATCATTTATGGGCACTGAGTGGCATCCCTGGTGGTCATGGGTGGCATACCTGGAGGGCATCCCTGGTGGTCCTGGGTGGGCTGTGTTGATAATCAGCGCAGCCCCCCCCCCTGTCATGAGAGCAGCCGTTTGTCTCTCCTCTACTCCTGTCTGTCAGACGCAATAGAGGGAAAGCCGATACACGGCTTTTCCTGTTTACACAGTGATGAGCTGTGATTGGGCACAGCTGATCACGTGGTAAAGAGCCTCCATCAGAGGCTCTTTACCTAGATCAAAGTCTGATCAGTCTGACACACCACACCGCCGGATCAGTCTGACACACCACACCACCGATCGCCACGTTGCGCGCCTCCAAGGGCGCAGGCCAGCTTGTTATCCTGAAAGACGTCATATTCAGGATAACGGAACCACTGCCCGGCCGTCATTCCGCTATAGGCCGGGTAGGAAGTGGTTAACTATTTTTCCAGCTTGTTTTAGCTATAAAGCAACTAAAAATCTCAGCATATTTTTATGCAATTACAATTATGCTTTTCTGCTGATTGGAGAGATACCCAACTCATATGAAAATATTTTCATACCTTTATTATCGGAAGTTTCTTTCCCAACATTGGCTTTAACATATTTGTTATGACTTTCACCTCATTATTCTAGTAAAAATACACTTACAAAAGAAAGACAATTTTTCTGGATGGAAATATAACCAAAAGCGCAACTTCCGTTTTAAGCATGCCTCGCCCCCTTACCCCTTACATGCCACATTTGGCATGATATTTTTTTGGGGGGGGGGGGTAACTTATTTTTAGTCGGACTTCCTGTCCCACTTTCTCCTTCCTCTTCTCGGCCACCTAGGCGACTCCTCCTCTCGCCCTAGATGACCCCTCTCTGCCAGCAATCTTCTGGTACACGTCGCCGCAGAGAGGAGGGGGAGAGGAGCGAGGCTCCGGGTGCCCGCATCACTTGACCGTGGGACAGGTAAGTGTCTGTTTATTAAAAGTCAGCAGCTACACTTTTTGTAGCTGCTGACTTTTAATAAACTAAAAAATGGGTGGAACTTCTCTTTAAATAGTTGCCAATGAGGTCATGTTTAAACTAGGAATTTGGTTACTGAAAACCAAAACCACAAGTCTCAGCTTAAATAGAAAAAATACTTTAATTACAAATGCATATATGTACTCGTTTTACCAGGCTACCAGTCCAGTCATGACAAAATGTTTCATTCTTTTATATAAGTTGCCATATTCACTCTCTATTTCAAAGACACAGACGTACATGAAGCAACAATGCTTTTGTTTACACATCTGTTCAAACAGAAAAGATGAAAACAGATTTATTGGGATAAAAGCCAAATCCTATAAACTTAGAAAAGTTATTCACTCGTCTCCGCAAGGAAAAAAGAAAAAACAAAATTACTGTAAAAACATGCATTGTAAATAAATCAACACAGATGGCATTCACCACTCAAAGACAAACAAAAAAGGAAAAAGTTTTAATTGCATTTGTGCAAACATGTTAAGAAAGTCTTGTCCTTTTCAGTATAGCTGGTCAAAGATCTCTGCCCGAAGGTACAAAATGCTACAGTAAACACAATATTCTAAGATTTAATTCTAGTATAAGCCTGAGGCAACCATGAATTATCCTTGAATTGTCTTAAATCAGCATTCTGGGATCTGTGCCAATCAGTTACAAGACCTACCACACACTCGCACTGAAAGAGAGTTCATTTAACTGTCTGGTGTGTTCCCTGTAAAAAGAGATGTCTCTAATATCTTTATTTTCAGCAACTGGTTTGACAAGGAGATCTAAGCACATTTAACCAGGGTCAATTATGGTTCTTATACACCCCTTTTCTAAAGAAGAAATTGGAAAGACTCTACTGAGGTTAGGCAAAACATCCTTCAGTGTTTCCTTTCAAACATACACCTTTTAGTTTCTAACAGAGATACACCTCAAGTTTACAGTTTTTTTTTAGCGTTATGTACTGTGATTTAGTTCAATATGCCTGAAAAATAAATACCTCACATGCTACTATTATGTATAGACCATAACTTGAATTCATTTTAACCTTTTTTTTTTTTTTTCCAATATATATATATTGTAGGGACATAGGAGACTGATGGCAGAAGACGACCAAGTGGTCCATCAAATCTACCAATTTTTATTTAACTTTGAGCACAGATCAACGTTTGGTCCAAGCATTCTTCCACTTACTGTTGCCAGACTCTCTACCTCTGCTTGAAGTCTATCCCAAGCATCAACTACTCTATCTGTAAAATAATACTTTCTAAGGTTAGTTTTGACCTTTCCTCCTGCTAGTTTGAGGTCAATTCCCCATGTTCTTGATCTTAGCCTCATATTGAAAATACTGCCCCCCCCCCCCACCTTTAACCTTATTTACAACTTTATTGAATTTAAAGGTTTCCTCAGACTGTACATTTTATCCCCTAGACCTTTCACAATTTTTGTTGCCCATTTCGGGACTCACCCTATCAACATTTACAAAACCCAAAAAACTGAGCAATAAATATGTAAAAAAAAAATCTAGGATAGTGTTTACCCTCAGGATATAGGTGGTGTCCAGTTTCCTAACATCCATCCAATGCTTCCAGATGCCATAGCAAAGCTTAACAAGCATGCAAGCACTCAGTGAAGCATCAGCTTTGCACTTTTGCTGAAGTCCCCGTTTATTAAAATTGTTTAAGCAGAGACCTTAGGTCTTGCACACTTCAACAACAAAAAGGGGTTCTTAGCACACCTATTAAGCATTTTCTGGAACACAGAGCCAGATGATGAAATATAAGACTTTGCAGTGGCAATAATGAAGGTGTTGGATATGATAATATGCTCCTGTGTGTATAAGCCCGTATTTATATATTCTATAACTTATAAAAAAAAGGAAATTATTACATTTAATTTAATTCTGAACCCCTCTTCTAAAGACAAGAAAAAAAATCCACAAAGGGGAGGATAAATTATTGTTTAGGACCTTTTCACATTGGGCGGACTCCACCAGTCAGTGGGGAATCTGTCCACTGATCTCCGCTGAGCAGACAGATGGCTTTGTCCTCTAGGGGCGGTCGAATGTAAAGGGACAGCTGTCCATTTACACAGGATGGCCATCCAATCCGCCAAACGGACAGGGAATAAAATGTTCATCCGTCTGTTTTTGGCAGCAGACAGGATCGGATGTCGGCAGGTGTCAACGGACACATGGATCGGTCCGTCCGTGTGAAAGGGGCCTTATTGGTCCACATATTTTTTCAGATGTATACTCCTGAGAAACAGTTGATGAGTCCCTCATCCATTTTACCGGAAAGCTGGGCATCAAACAGTACATCCCCATATATGGCCAGTAAAAAGGCCAGATATGGGGAGGAATTATACAAACTCTGTGAAAAGGGCCACAGGGTACACGTACCCCTCTTGCATATATGAAGGAAATAACAGCCGAATGCCCAACTTATATGGGGAACAGTGGAAAAAATGTGTGGGTTGTAACACCACTATTCAATATGGGGTATCAACACCATGTGAACAATTATTATATCAGCCTGCCCCTTTTCCACCATCTTTTTCTGAAGCAAACTCTAGCATGTGGCACAGTGAGAGCAAATCGGAAGGGCTTATAACTATAAAGCTACAAAAGGGGAGCTTTGCATAATGAAGAAGTTTTGGTACTGAAAAGGAGAGATAAACAAGAGGTGTATGTGCTTTCCTCTACTCACAATGACATCCAAAAACCTGATTGTGTACATGACTGAAATCGGTTCATGGGGGGGGGGGGGTGTCGATTATAATGATTAAATGATACAGCTCTATCTAGCAACAAGAAGAACCCACCACTGGTACAAAAAAAAATGTACCTCTTCCATTTGGCAGTTTATAATTCTTATGTACACACAGGGTAGCACCCTTTTAACTGTGAAAACCTCCAAAATATGCGTGTTGGTTACTGGTACCTTCTCTCCTGGTTCCAGGTTCAGACGACCTCCCACTCATCACAAACTCAAATATGGAAAGAACCCGCACTCTGGAATCCGTCCAAATTCTTTATTCGATAATCACAAAGTACAGAGTAACTACTAACATGTTTCAGGCGAAGACCTTTGTTCACAGCATTGCTCTTTGCCAAAACATGTTAGCAGTTACTCTGTACTTGGTGATTATCGAATAAAGACTTTGGACGGATTCCAGAGTGTGGGTTCTTTCCATATATTCTTATAATTCTTATGTAATCTACTGTAAGTCCACAGAAATACAGATCCTTTCTTAAATATCAAGAGGATATTACCACTGCCCTTGTGTAAAAGGAAGGCCCTCCACCAGAAAACATTTGCTCTGATGCAGTAAGCAGATGGGTCTATGCATAGGAGCCTGCTTCCATTTAGACGATGCTTCACTACAACATTTCTCCGTATCTAACAATCGCTCTGCTAACTATTTGCCTTTTTACTGACCATGCCACCTGAATGGACCCTGGCCTTTTCATCGACCGTGTTTCTGCCTTCCACCTGAACTGACCTTGGACTGTAAAAGACCATGCTTTTATCCTGCCACCTGGACTAATCTTTTTCCCTAGCACTGTAATAGTGGTATTCAAAACAACATGGGGGTCTCATGTGGAGAAAACTATTTTTGGGGTTTTCTTCGAGTTTTGTTATTTTCGGATCAGGGTCTTGAGTTCGGAGGCTTAGAAAAGCTTTGGGTGGGAAGAAGCCTCTATCCCTGTGTCCAGGTCTTACCTGACCAAGGCACTAAGCCTGGATGTTTCTGCCTGCTGCCTAGACCAAGCCTTTGGCTATTTGCTACTTATTGACCATGTCTCAGCCTGCACTAACTCTGACCTGTTTATGGACCATGGTCCTGACTGCTGCCTGGACCAATCTTTTGGTCATTTATTGACCACATCTCTGCCTGTACTGACCCTGGCCTGTTTATGGCCCAAGTTCCTGCCTGCTGTCTGGACCAATCCTTAGGCTGTGTTGACCATGTCTCTGCCTGAATGATTCCTTTGGCTGTTGCTGACCAGGTCTCTGTCTGCTGCCTGGACCAATCCTTTGCCTGTTTGCTGTCCATGTCTCTGCCTGGCACCAGAACTGACCTATCTGCATGTCCCACTGGCTACATTCCTGCAATACACCAGTTCCACCCATACTTTGTGGACAACTTCACTACAAGAACCACAGGTAATCTTTTGTTTACCCTTTGTTCAGCTTCCTGGCCAGTGAATATAGCATTGTGCTATGGGGGCAGTCATGTACCAGTGGGTTAGGCTTTTAGGAACAGGGACTGCTGTAGGTGAAGCTACACTATGCTGTATTAACTGACGACTTATTCAGTGGTGACCATTACAGTACATTGTTTTCTATACAGTGTTGGTTGATTTTTGCATTACACATGTTGCAATGTTGGGTAGATAATCAGTCCAGAAATTGCAAACATTTTACACATGTGATATCCCCATACTCGGGAGGAGTAGCAGAATGTATTTTGGGGTTTAACTCTGAGTATGTCCATTCTGTGTGTTAGAATTATCTTATAGATTGACAACTTTGTGTTAAAAAAGTAGAGTATCATCAATATAACTTTATAGTTAATAGGTATTACATGTTCACATTTATAATGTGCCTGCCGGTACATATAAACAATACAGTAAAGTATGCTATAATAAATATATGGCTATCTGTGATTATGCCAATGTGATGTTTTCCTTACAAAATACATAAGATAAGATAAGCAGGAAAATAACAAAATGTTTGTCACTATTGTACTCAATCTTAAAGATTTCAGAACAGTAACATGTTTCTCTCAATATTTTTCTAACCTTTCAGAGTAAAATAAACTCACAAGCTTATGTTAATGAAGTTAAATAACAAATTTTCATATATCCAAAGTAACTAAACCAGGGCATTCACATGATTTGCCAGCCAACATTTAGATTTAGCAAAACAGGAATCATGTACCACATTTTGGCAGGCAAAACTGAATAACTTTCACGGTGACTAAAAATGTAAGCGTCAAAAGTGCCTTTCAGCTTGCCAGAATTCTTTTTGTTAATACATTATAACCTTTTCCCCTAATTTACCACTGAAGCCACACATCAAATGGTTAGAGAATGGTTAAGACCCTGTCAGTTTTTTTTTTTTTGTCATCTGTGTCCCATTGAGGAGATTTCCCTTCACTTCCTTTTCCAGAAACATAACAGGAAATCTCTCCAAAGGGAATGTCCCCTCTAAGACAGTTGCCACTGGAACTGGTGTCCCCATAGGAGGATTTCCTGAGAAATGCTTACCAGGGCAAATAAAGAGGGTAACCCTCCTCAGCTGGGACACTGACAGTAGTAAACCTGAGCAGGGTTCTAACACTTCCTCACTCTATCCAAAACAAAAAAAAGGTTTTGGCTTTACATACAGTTTAAAGATCAAATATTAGTGTTATTATTATTAGTACTTATATAGCGCTGTCATTTTATGCAGCGCTTTCCATATATATTTTACATTCACATCAGTCGCTACCCTCAAGAAACTTACAATCTAAGGTCCCTAACTCACATACATATACTAGGTACAATTTAGACAGGATCCAATTAACCTACCAGCATGTCTTTGGAGTGTGGGAGGAAACTGGAGTACCCGGAGGAAACCCAAGCAGGCACAGGGAGAACATGCAAACTCCAGGCAGGTGGTGTCGTGGTTGGGATTCAGACCCTTTTACTGCTAGTTGAAAGAGCTATCCACTACACCACTGTGCCGCCCAAATATATTTTATATTTAGGCTGGCATACATAAAGCAATAAACCTCTTAATTTTTAAAAAGCATGGGGAAAGGTTAGACCCTTTCTTAGGCTTTTCTTGCTCTGTAAATTTCTACTGAAAGGAAATCGGCAATTAAAACATGATATAGTTTCTTCCAGCCCTTCCCCGCTACATACGAAACCAATTAACAACTTTTTTTGGAGTTACAATGTCTAGACAGATCATGGAGAAAGCCAACTTTCATCCTTCTTCCAACAACTTTTTTTTTTTATTAATTTGTTTTGCATACAGTGGGAAAAGGTTAGAACCTCTGTCATATTTTATTGTTGCCTGACCAGAACAGATTAAAAGCATCAACTATTGTCTTTATTTGACCATAGAAACTGATCCGAGAAAAAATATCAGTTAAGCTAACCTTAGTTACAAGAGGTCAGTTGGGCATAACTTATTTGCCAGCCTGCACACCAACGTTCACTAACTTTTGTGCATATGGTTTAGTAACCATGTTATTCTTCCGCTGCCAGGTTCCTGCAAGCATTTAATAGTTTCTCTCTCTACCACCTGTCATTAAAGCGGAACCTCACCCAAAAAGGGACATTCCACTTGCTTGCATCCTTCCCCCTCCTTTTTAACAATTGGTACTTTTTTGGGGGGGGCAGATACCGGGTCATGATGCCCCCTCCTTTCCCCACAGCCTTCTGGGACACATCGCAGGTCCCAGAAGACCGAGTGGCCATTCACAAAGCACAGCGTGGCACCCGCATGTGCCGTGGGAAACAGTCTGCAAAACCACAAGGCTTCACTCCTGGTTTCCCTTAGCTAACATGTCGGCGCCTGGACCCGAAGTGGATTGAAGAATCAGCTTGGGTGAAGACAGCACTGGATTCTTGGACAGGTAAGTGTCCTTATATTAAAAGTCAGCAGCTACAGGATTTGTAGCTGCTGACTTTTAAAGTGGATGTAAACCTGATTCATGAAATTTGACTTAGGCACAGTTGTGCTCATAAGTTTACATACCCTGGCAGAATTTATGATTTCTTGCCCATTTTTCAGAGAATATGAATAATTAATATGAATAACACAAAAACTTTTCTTTCACGCAAGGATAGTGTTTGGCTAAAGCCATTATTTATCAATCAACTGTGTTTACTCTTTTTAAATCATAACAACAACAGACACTTGCCCCCACCCCCCCCCCCCGGCTTTAACAACAGAAACTAGCTAAATAACCCTAATCAAAAGTTTACATACCCCAGTTCTTAATACCGTGTATTGCCCCCTTTATCATCAATGACAGCTTGAAGTCTTTTGTAGTATTTGTGGATGCGGCTTTTTATCTTTTCAGATGGTAAAGCTGCCCATTCCTCTTAGCAAAAAGCCTCCAGTTCCTGTAAATTCTTTGGCTGTCTTGCATGAACTGCACGTTTGAGATCTCCCCAGAGTGGTTCAATGATATTGAGGTCAGGAGACTGAGATGGCCACTGCAGAACCTTCACTTTATTCTGCTGTAGCCACCGACAGGTCGACTTGGCCTTGTGTTTTGTATCATTGTCAGTTTGGAATGTCCAAGTACGTTTAATGCGCAGCTTCCTGGATGATGAATGCAAATGTTCCTCCAGTAGTTTTTGATAACATACTGCAGTCATCTTGCCATCAATTTTGACCAAATTTCCTGTGCCTTTGTAGCTCACACATCCCCAAAACATCAGCGATCCACCTTTGTACCTTTCATTATAGGCTTTGCTGACTCCTCCAAATGTAGCATTTATGGTTGTGGCCAAAAAGCAAAATTTTGATCTTATTACTCCAAATGACTTTGTGCCAGAAGGTTTGAGGCTTGTCTCTGTTCTGTTTGGCGTATTGTAAGCGGAATACTTTGTGGCATTTGCATAGTAATGGCTTTCTTCTGGCGACATGACCATGCATTCCATCTTTCTTCAAGTACCTCCTTATTGTGCATCTTGAAACAGCCACACCACATGTTTTCAGAGAGTCCTGTATTTCACCTGAAGTTATTTGTGGGCTTTTCTTTGCATCCCGAACAATTTTCCTGGCAGTTGTTGCTGAAATTTTAGTTGGTCTACCTGCCCGTGGTTTGGCTTCAACAGAACCCCTCATTTTCCACTTCTTGATTAGAGTTTGAACACTGCTGATTGGCATTCTCAATTCCTTGGATCAACTTGTGTGCATCTTAACTTTTGATCAGGGTCATTTGGGTAATTTCTGTTGTCATTATGATTTAAAGAGTAAACACAGTTGATTGATACTAAATGGCTTCAGCCAAACACTAACCATGAGTGAAAGAAATGTTTTTTTGTTATATATGTTCTCTGAAAAATGGCCAAGAAATCAAATTCTGTCAGGGTATGTAAACTTATGAGCACAACTGTATATCTGGTGTTTTCTTTGCTCTCTCCAAAGCGCTAAGTCCCGTGTCTTTCTGCTACTCTGTTCTTCTGTTATCAGCATGATAACTTCGGACAAGTTCACCGACAACGGAGATAAAAACAGCCTGAAATTTGTGTCGGGGTGGGTGCTATAAATAGATTAGCAGAGAGCTGGTCTATTCACAGCACATTCCTTCCTTCCTTCCTCTGCCTATGTGGAGTGGGGGTGTGTGCCTTCCCTCCAATCAGCTGTCACACAGTGCATGCCAAGACTTCACTCCCAGTGTTGAACGGGGAGAGAAAATTTCTAACACAACACAATGTGAACTTTCTACAGAATATAGCAAGCTGAAGACAGCAGATATGCATGTAGAACTTATGTAGGGAGATTTGTTTTATCTTCATCAGAGACTGTTCACTTCACTGGGTATATGTGAAGGAGCCACACTACGAACGCCCTCCAAAGAACGGGGAGCCAAATTAATATTTATACCTCTTTCTAATTACTATACGGCTAACAATCGGGTGCTCTTTGCAGACACTGGCTCCCCCGTTCTTTGGAGGGCGTTCGTGGTGTGGTTCCTTGCAAGCCCTTCGGGTGAACTTTTCCCTACTGGGTGTTTGGGCGACGCCCATGAGGCTCCCCTCGGATTCCCCAACGGCTTTTATAATTTCTGGTCACCAGAATACCTATTCCACTTTTTAACAGTAAATATTCAATTTTTTGGTTTATTCACGTGATATACAATTACATATATTTAGAATTAGAAAAACATGTCATGTGTATTTTTTAGAGTCAATTATCCCCCTGGGCGACCATACACTGGTCGAAACGCATTGGGGCACGCACACCATATGGCATTTTACAAGGTTATGTTGTGCATAACTGTTTTCATGTATATCCATTGTGGAACAATACTGTATCACCAGACCAGAAAAATGTTTTTATAATTCATATATTGTATTTAATATTTATGACATTTGACAACTTTTCAATAAATTATAAATTATGTTTTAAATGCTATTATTCCAATACTCTGCTGTCCAAAGCCCAAAAAGCTCCATATTGGTCTCATCTGTCCACAAGACGTTTTCCCAGAAGGATTTTGGCTTACTCAAGTACATTTTGGCAAACTGTAGTCTTGCTTTTTCATGTCTCTGTGTCAGCAGTGGGGTCCTCCTGGGTCTCCTGCCATAGCCTTTCATTTCATTTAAATGTTGACGGATAGTTCGCGCTGACACTGATGTTCCCTGAGTCTGCAGGACAGCTTGAATTTCTTTGGAACTTGTTTGGGGCTGCTTTTCCACCATCCGGACTATCCTGCGTTGCAACCTTTCATCAATTTTTCTCTTCCGTCCACGCCAAGAGAGATTAGCTACAGTGTCATGGGTTGCAAACTTCTTGATAATGTTGCGCACTGTGGACAAAGGGAAATCTAGATCTCTTGAGATGGACTTGTAACCTTGAGATGGTTGATATTTTTCCACAATTTTGGTTCTCAAGTCCTCAGACAGTTCTCTTCTCTTTCTGTTGTCCATGCTTAGTGTGGCACACACAGACACACAATGCAAAGGTGAACTTCTCTCCTTTTTATCTGCTTTCAGGTGTGATTTTAATTAGGGCTGTGGAAATTAACTATTAATTCCTCGATTAATCGATTAATTGTTTTGATCGATCAAAATTCTTTGGGCTTGCCGTGTCCAACTGAAGGGCTCATTTGCTGTGCCTTCATATCTGCATGCCGGCGGGACCTTACTATCTGCCACACGCAAGGGCTGTTACACTTCCCTCTATCACTTCCCTTTATCAACCTGGGATTCTACAGCCATCCACTGGGAGTTGTGATAGTTCCTTCACGGGACATCTACATGCCGACGGACTGATGATAACCCCTCCTCATCTGGATTCAGCAGTGGTATCGTTGTACACATTTTTATACCAGTATCATACTTAGCTACATGTTTTTATGACTGCTTTTGCTACCGTTTGGTATTACTCGCACCATTTTTACAGTTTATGTAGCTACATCGATTTTATCTCCAGTGCAATATTTATTTTGTTACCTACTTGAAGACTATAAAAGTTTTAATGCTATTCCCATCGAGCGCTGCCTTTGTGTGTTTTTTGTATCCTGCTATCGATTTTTCCAGTGGTTGGTAGCTGCACTGGGAATCGGCCTGCAAGGAGATCAGCTAAAAGTAGTTGGATCTATGTGCGTTATAATTAATCGAAATTAGTCGATTAATCGATAAAAAAAAAAAAGATTAATCGAACACAAAAATTTTAATCAGTAACAGCCCTAATTTTAATATTGCCCACACCTGTTACTTGCCCCAGGTGAGTTTAACCACTTAAGCCCCAGGCCATTAAGCAGCTTAATGACCAGAGGTGTTTTCACAATTTGGCACTGCGCTGCTTTAACTGGAAATTGCGCGGACATGCAATGTTGTACCCAAACGAAATTTGCGTCCTTTTCTTCCCACAAATAGAGCTTTCTTTTAATGGTATTTGATTGCCTCTGCGATTTTTGTTTTTTGCGATATAAACGGAAAAAGGCTGAAAATTTAAAAAAAAAAGATATTTTCTACTTTTTGTTATAAGAAAATTCTAATAAACTCAATTTTAGTCATACATTTAGGCCAAAATGTATTCAGCCACATGTTTTTAGTAAAAAAAATGTCAATAAGCGTATATTTATTGGTTTGCGCAAAAGTTATAGCGTCTACAAACTAGGGTAAATTTTCTGGAATTTACACAGCTCTTAATTTATGACTGCCTATCTCATTTCTTGAGGTTCTAAAATGGCAGGGCAGTACAACCCCCCCCCCCAAATGACCCTATTTTAGAAAGTAGACACCCCAAGGAAATTGCTGAGAGGCATGTTGAGCCCATTGAATATTTTTTTTGTCCCAAGTGATTGAATAATGACAAAAAAACAAAAAAATACAAAAAGTTGTCACTAAATGATATATTGCTCACACATGCCATGGTTATATGTGTAATTGCACCCCAAAATACATTTTGCTGCTTCTCCTGAGTACGGGGATACCACATGTGTGGGACTTTTTAAGAGCCTAGCCACGTACGGGACCCCGAAAACCAAGCACCGCCTTCAGGATTTCTGAGGGCGCAAATTTTTGATTTCACTCCTCACTACCTATCACAGTTTCGAAGGCCATAAAATGCCAAAATAGCACAAAACCCCCCCAAATCACCCCATTTTGGAAAGTAGACACCCCAAGCTATTTGCTGAGAGGCATGGTGAGTATTTTACAGCTCTCATTTGTTTTTGAAAATGAAGAAAGAAGATATTTTTTTTTTTTTTCAATTTTCAAAACTTTGTGACAAAAAGCGAGATCTGCAAAATGCTCACCATACCTCTCAGCAAATAGCTTGGGGGTGTCTACTTTCCAAAATGGGGTCATTTGGGGGGGTTTGTGCCATCTGGGCATTCCATGGCCTTCGAAACTGTGATAGGCAGTGAGGAGTGAAATTAAAAATTTACACCCTTAGAAAGCCTGAAGGCGGGTACTTGGTTTTTGGGGTCCCGTACACGGCTAGGCTCCCAAAAAGTCTCACACATGTGGTATCCCCGTACTCAGGAGAAGCAACAGAATGTATTTTGGGGTGTAATTCCACATATGCCCATGGCATGTTTGAACAATATATCATTTAGTGACAACTTTGTGCAAAAAAAATACAAATAAAAAATAAATTGTCTTTTTTCAGCAACTTGTGTCAATATAAAATATTCCATGGACTCGACATGCCTCTCAGTATATAGCTTGGGGTGTCTTCTTTCCAAAATGGGGTCATTTGGGGGGGTTTTGAACTGTCCTGGCATTTTATACACAACATTAGGAAGCTTACATCCACTCTTCTAACCACTTGAAGACAAAGCCCTTTCTGACACTTTTTGTTTACATGAAAACATATATTTTTTTTTGCAAGAAAATTATGTTTAAGGCCTCATGCCCACTGGCGTTTTTACAGCTGCGTTTTTTGCAGCTTAAAAACGCCTGTCCATGTTATTGTAAATATTTATTTATTTATTTTATTATTTTTTTTTGAAAAAAAAAAACAAAAAAAACGTCGGAGCTAAAAACGCGACCGCGCGTTAGTGCGCGGTTTTTGCGCGTTAGTGCGCGTTTTTTGACGCTCGCGTTTTTTTCTGCCTAATTCTGACGCTGAGGAACGCACTGGTCCTGGTTTTTTTTTACAGCTTAAAAAACGTCTATGCTATTTGCAGCTCAAAAACGTCTAGGTGGGCATGAAGCTATAGACTAACATGGACAGGCGTTTTTAAGCTGTAAAAAACGCTCAAAAACGCGGCTGTAAAAATGTCCGTGGGCATGAGGCCTAAAGCAAAGGCCCTGCAGATTAAAATGGTGGGTGTTGCATTTTTTTTTCCACACAGTATTTGCGCAGCGATTTTTCAAACGCATTTTTTTGGGAAAAAATACACTTTTTTTAATTTTAATGCACTAAAACACACTATATTGCCCAAATGTTTGATGAAATAAAAAAGATGATCTTAGGCCGAGTACATAGATACCAACACAACATGCTTTAAAATTTCGCACAAACGCGCAGTGGCGACAAACTACATACATTTTTAAAAGCCTTTACAGGTTACCACGTTAGATTTACAGAGGAGGTCTACTGCTAAAATGACTGCCCTCGATCTGACCTTCGCGGTGATACCTCACATGCATGATGCAATTGCTGTTTACATATGACGCCAGACCGACGCTTGCGTTCGCCATTGCGCAAGAGCAGGGCGGGACAGGGGTGCTTCTTTTTTTTTTATTATTAATTTTGCTTTTTTATTTTATTTTAAAACTGTTCCTTCCATATTTTTTTATCATTTTTATTGTTATCTTAGGGAATGTAAATATCCCCTATGATAGCAATAAGTAGTGACAGGTACTCTTTTTTTGAAAAAAATTGGGGGGTTAGACCCTAGATCTTTCCTCTGCCCTCAAAGCATCTGACCACACCAAGATCGGTGTGATAAAATGCTTTCCCAATTTCCCAATGGCGCTTTTTATATCGGGGGGGGGGGACATTCCCTCCCACTGCTTATAAAAGCAGTCCAGAGGCTAATTAGCCGCTAGGATTGCTTTTACATGAAAGCCGGCCGCTGGCTGAAAATAATGATACCAAGATGATACCTAAACCCGCAGGCATCAATCTGGTATAACCATTCAAAGTCCAGCAACATACCAGTACGTTGCTGGTCCTTGTTGGACATGTATTGTAATCTTTTTTTTTCATGCAGCCTGTTGGCTGAACGAAAAAAAAGAGATTGATCGGTGGGTATGCCCACCATTAGAATACCTCCCTTCATCCACCCACTTCTAATGATGGGCATACATGCACCATTTATATATGCCGAAGCATGGGGGCATCCTCCCGCAAAAGTTATGCCGCGTACACACGGTCGGACTTTTCCACGGGCAAGCCTCCGTCGGAATTTTGACCGTATGTATCGCTCCTCCGCCCCCATGCTTCGGCATATATGCTTTTTTTTTTTTAACTGTGGTGGTGAAATCACCCCCTACAGCACTGGAGTCGCAGGGATCAGGCCTGTCTCTGCGAATGCTGCAGTTATGTGTGTTGTGTTTTGTAAGTGACAGTGATCGATCGATACTGCACTTGGGTGGCCTGGGCTGGACGGAGGGGCAAAACGCAGGTGCTAGCAGGTATCTGGGCTGATCCCGCTAACACTGCGTTTTTGGGAACCCTAAACTGCTGGGGACACTAGTATAGATCTGATCAGATCAGATATTGATCGGTTCAGATACTATACCACTAAGGGGGGTGTATGCTTCACGCGTTGGTGTTAGCGTTACTGGCACGAACCTGACGCTGCCTGGGGCGACGCAGACCCTCTCTGACGCTAAAACCTAATTGATATCACCCGCCGGGCGATCAGGGGGTTAAACCTTTATTGGGTTATATACGGCGGGTGCCCTGACACTATAAAAAGCAAACTAACTAACCAGCGTCACCCGTAACACTTATATGATGATCACTGGTGAAAGGGTTAACTAGGGGCAATCAGGGGGTTAAACCTTTATTAGGTAATATATGGTAATATATAGGGTACCTGACGCTATATAAAAACCTGACGGGGAACCTAAATAAATAACAAAAAAACTAACTGGCTAACCAGTGTCACCAGTAACACTTATACAGTGTTTACTGGTGAAAAGGTTAACTAGGGGCAATTAGGGGGTTAAAACCTTTATTAAATAATATATGGGGGTACCGGACGCTATAAAAACCTGCGGCAAACCTAAAAAAAATAACGGATTACCTAGCGGCACCAGCATAACTAATACAGCGATCAGAAAAACGATCGCTTAGTGACACTGGCAAAAGGGGGTGAAAGGGTTACCTGGGGGGGCGATCAAGGGGTTAAACCTTTATTAGGTAATATATGGGGGTACCTGACGCTATAAAAACCTGCGGCGAACCTAAAAAAAATAGCTGGCTACCTATCAGCACCACCACCACTAAGACAGCGTTCAGAAAAACGATTGCTTAGTGACACTGGCAAAAGGGGGTGAAAGGGTTACCTGGGGGGGCGATCAAGGGGTTAAACCTTTATTAGGTAATATATGGGGGTACCTGACGCTATAAAAACCTGCGGCGAACCTAAAAAAAATAACTGGCTACCTATCGGTCAGCATCACCGACACTAAGACAGCGATCAGAAAAACGATCGCTTAGTGACAGTGGTGCTAGGGGGTGAAAGGGTTACCTGGGGGGCGATCAAGGGGTTAAACCTTTATTAGGGGGGTTAGGGGGCTACACTGGACCTAAAACGAACTGCCCTGACACTTTAACAGTCACAAATGTCACTGATTGCAGTGATCAGTAAATAAATGGTCACTGCAATCAGTGACACTGTGACTGGAGGCTGGGGGGTGATCTGGGGGGGCGATCGTGTGCCTATGTGTGCTTGTGTCACTGTGCTGTTTAGTGCACTAACCTATATGTCTTCTCTCCACGGCGCTCCGTATATGTGAGCGCCGCAGGAGAGATGACATCACTTCCTCCTGCCTGTGTAAACATTACGCAGGCAGAGGAAGATTCTCATTCGCCGGGAGCGATCGCGAGAGGGTGGCCGGAAACGAATGGCCGTCCCCTCATCACGGATCGCTCCCAGAACGTTGCCGACCGCTCACTGTATAGAAGGGGGGTCCGATGGGACCCCCCAACTATACGAAGGAAGTCACGTACAGGTACGTGATTGTGCCTGTCCGTACCATTCTGCCGACGTATATATACAGTGAGCGGTCGTTAAGGGGTTAAAGGAACATCACATGCTTGAAACAATCTTATTTATCCACAATTTTGAAAGGGTGCCAAGAATTTTGAGCAGCCCATTTTTGGAGTTTTGTGTGACATTATGTCCAATTTCTCTTTTTTCCTCCCTTTTTTTGTTTTGTTCCAATATACACAAAGGGAATAAACATGTGTATAGCAAAACATGTGTTACTGCAATACTTTTGTGTGAGAAATACTTGATTTTCTGGAAAAATTTCTGGGGTGCCAACAATTTCGGCCATGACTGTATGTGCTTAAAAAGTGAACCTGAACTCAAAAAGTGAAGATCTGCTGCTGAGAGCTCTGATATATGGAAACTAAGCTCTGTTTCTACCAAGATCAAGTTCAAAACAAGGAATGGTAAGTCAGTCTTTGGGGAAAAAGATAAGATCCAGGGAAGCAATCGGCAATACTGGCGATAAGTCCTTTGCCCTGTTTTTTTTTTGGACACAGCTTTCAGAGTGTATGTAAATAAAAAAAAAAATTGTTCTTATTTGCTCCTTTTTGGTCTTTTAATTATACCACTGAAAGTGCCATAAAAAAGGGGTTCATCCTGCCAGAAATCCTGTGACCTGATAACTCCTTATCACTTCTGCGATAAAATGCTATGTAAACAAGCTGAAATTATTTTTATGAAGTAAATGCCTTTCACTTCACAAACAACTTTTCATTTTACTTTTCTTGGAGCACAATATTGGACACAGGATAAAGTATTTTAGTACATTGGGTTAGGTTGCAGCCTTCAGTAGATTGGACACTGGCAAAACAAAGCTGTAAGGACAGCCCAGTATAACCACTCCCACACTCAGAATTTGTCAGTTTTGTTAGCAAGCAACTGCAGGAGTGCATCAGAAGAAAGGAGTGGAGGGACCCGTCAGTGGCCATCAGTGCAGCCTCATCAGCGCACATCAGTGCAGCCTCATCAGCGCACATCAGTGAAGGAGAAAAAATGATATTCCAAACTATGAAAAACATTTTTTCCCCCCAAATGTTACTCTTTTTTTTTTGTTTAGCAAAAAAAAAAAAACAGTGGTGATAAATACCACCAAAAGAAAGCTCTATTTGTGTGGGGAAAAAAATTATAAAAATGTCATATGGGTACAGTGTAGCAATTGTCATTCAAAGCGTGACAGCTGAAAAATGTCCTGGGCAGGAAGGGGGTGAAAGTGGCCAATAGGCAAATGGTTAATGGTAAGGCAAAAACCCTATTTTCTTAATTGTGCATTATGGGATAAAGGATAAAGTAATTCAGGTACATTGGGATGTCCAAAAGCAGTACAAGTGAGGGGTGTGCAACACAGCAAATGACAAGCCAACAGGTCCACGAAAGCCAAGAGGTTAGCAGTAAACAAAGCACACTACCAATACCTCTTGGGACTTTGAGGCAGCAACCAAATATTGAATATCTTAAAAATAATATAATTTTAATCATACATGGTTAAAAGTAATTAACATGGGATATTGAACCCATGAAAAACAATATTTTATAAGGATCTATATTGTATGGTGAATATATTTATACTGGAACCACATATTTTAGGATATCCCATGTTAATTACTTTTAACCAGGTATAAATAAAATGATATTCTTTTAAAGATGTTTAACTAGTTGGAGCCCAGGCCATAGACGAATGACGGCCTCAAGGTGGCTCTAGATATCCGGGAGGACGTCAATAGAGGTCCTTGGCTACTTCGGCCACTGGGGGGCGCGTGAGCGCCGCCGGCGGTGCGTGCGTGCCCGGCGCGTCACTGACATGCCGATGCGCGTGCCTGGTGGCCGCGATGTCCGCCAGGCACCCGCGATCGGCTGGTACACAGCCAAGGACGTGGATCTCTGTGTGTAAACACAGAGATCCACGTCCTGTCAGGGAGAGGAGACCGATGCTGTGTCCCTTGTACATAGGGACACAGATCGGTCACCTCCCCCAGTCAGTCCCCTCCCTCCACAGTAGTAATCACTCCCAGGGCACACATTTAACCCCTTCCTTGCCCCCTAGTGTTAACCCCTTCACTGCCAGTGTAATTTTTACAGTAACCAGTGCATTTTTATAGCACCGATCGCTGTAAAAATGACAATGGTCCCAAAATGGGGTTAAAAGTGTCCGATGTGTCTGCCATAATGTCGCAGTCACAATAAAAATCACTGATCGCCGCCATTACTAGTAAAAAAAGAAAATATTAATAAAAATGCTATAAAACTATGCCCTATTTTGTAGACGCTATAACAACAAACGCTTATTGCGATTTTTTTGACCAAAAATATGTAGAAGAAGAATACGTATCGATCTAAACTGAGAAAAAATTATTATTATTTTTTTTAATTGGGATATTTATTATAGCAAAAAGTAAAAAATATTGTGTTTTTTTCAAAATCGTCGCTCTTTTTTTGTTTATAGCGCAAAAAATTAAAACCGCAGAGATGATCAAATACCACCAAAAGAAAGCTCTATTTGTGGGATAAAAAGGACGCCAATTTTGTTTGGGAGCCACGTCGCACGACCGCGCAATTGTCATTCAAAGCGTGACAGCGCTGAAAGCTGAAAATTGGCCTGGGCAGGAAGGGGGTTTGGGTGCCCAGTAAGCAAGTGGTTAAAGTCTTAATGGGTATTGGTGGTCTGCTTTGTTATCAGTTTAGGGATGTGGCAGCTTCATGCTTTTCCAGGGGGTTCATTTCCAGAGGTTAGGAGAAGGAGCTCAAGAGAGCTGCCACAAGAACCTTACAACCAAAGCCAGCATCAGCTGAGGCCTATACATCGACTTGGTAAAACTTAATGAACATGTGAATCAAGTGGACCAGGTGGCAGCCTTGTAAATCTGAGAAACTGGTACCTTAAGTGTTACTAAGCCCACAATACTGAAATCAGTCTGCATTAGACATGGGCGAGAAAAATATATATAGTAGCGCTAAACCAAGAATAAATGAAAAAAATAATATATTGAGAACATTATTTTTAACGTGCTGATTAACACATATATGTAGTACGTAAACCCTTATGAGTGACGTGTCAATTAATAATGAACAAACCTAAAACTTAATTGACATAACCAATAAATTGTGTTGTACGTGATACAAACTGATAAACCATACAAATAGCATATTATAAGAAAGACGCACAAGGCGTCAATCTATGTGTACACAAATAAAATCAGTTCAAAAATTAATTGAAGTGAAGACACCCGTGAAAAACAAATCCGAAATTCCACAGTGCTTGTCTGAAGAGTGATATCCACCACCAAAAACAGGTCAGCAGCTTACCAGATTATATTGGTCCCCTATAACGGAGGACCTCAAACCGCATATAAGTACTTCCAATTGGATGGTATAGGCTCCTACGTCCACCTCTTCAAACGAGATTTCACAGCAGTATGATCACAGTGATCCCATGTAAAAACACGGACACCAACGAGTAAACCCATCCTAGGAGATCGAGCAGTAAGGAGATGACGTCACCACGCCGCTCGGTCCGCCCTACGCGTTTCGTGATAGGTCACTTCATCCCGAGACAAAGTGACCTATCACAAAACGCGTAGGGCGGACCGAGCGGCATGGTGATGTCATCCCCTTACTGCTCGATCTCCTAGGACGGGTTTACTCGTTGGTGTCCGGCCGAGTTTAAGGCTGTTTTTTACAACATTGATGTAAGTGTTTTATTCTATTTTTATCCAATAAATCCCTAAGATTTTACACCAGCGAGGTATCCCTTTCCTTTTTTACATGGGATCATGTAAAAAAAATCCATACCAGACCCTTATCCGAGCACGCAACCTGGCCGGCCGCAGGAAAAGAGGGGGGACGAGAGAGCGCCCCCCCCCTCCTGAACCGTACCAGGCCACATGCCCTCAACATGGGTAGGATGTCCCCATGTTGATGGGGACAAGGGCCTCATCCCCACAACCCTTGCCCGGTGGTTGTGGGGGTCTGCGGGCGGGGGGATTATCGGAATCTGGAAGACCCCTTTAACAAAGGGGACCCCCAGATCCCGGCCCCCCCCTTTGTGAATTGGTAAGGGGTACATTGTACCCCTACCATTTCACGAACAAAGTGTAAAAAAATGTAAATAAAAATAAACACCTTGGAAAAGTCCTTTATTAAAAAAAAAAAAACATTCCAGCGATGAAATCCAGTGTCCCGCGGCGATCCCGATGTCCAGCACTGTCCGTCATCGAGTGAGCCTGAGCGGACCTGATGGGGAAGTTCCTCCGCAGTGTTTTAAATGTATAGACCCGCCCCTTCTAAAGTTCCCCATCAGGTCCGCTAAGCGGACCAGATGGGGAACGTGAGAAGGGGCAGGTCTATTCATGTATTACACAGTGAAGGAAGTTCCCCATCAGGTCCGCTCAGGCCAATGACGTAGGCGGGGTCTGACATACCGAGGGGGCGGACCTGATGGGAACTTCCTTCACTGTGTAATACATGAATAGACCCGCCCCTTCTCACGTTCCGCATCTGGTCCCCCCCTCTTTTGCTGCGGCCGGCCAGGTTGCGTGCTCGGATAAGGGTCTGGTATGGATTTTTGGGGGGACTCCACGCCATTTTTTTTTTAATTTGGGGTGGAGTTCCCCTTAAAATCCATGCCAGATCTGAAGGGCCTGGTATGGATATTTAGGGGGAACCGCACGCCATTTTTTTATTTTATTTGCGGCAGGGCTCCCCTTAATATCCATTCCAGACCTGAAGGGCCTGGTAATTGAATTTGGGGGAACCCCCACGCTTTTTTTTTTTTTTTATCAATGACTTTTCTATGTATTGATAAAAGCCGACAATTCATTAATAGCCGCGAGTGAGTTTTAAATGACTTTTTTTCTGTCAAAAATGACATTTTGTGCAGGGACAGTTCTAAGCACGGGAAACATGCGCGACTTTACATGCATATCATACACACCCCCCAGGTACGAAATTTAAAGAAATCTTTCACTTTTGGATCCGAAATTCGTAAACAAAATTTCGTATTTCGTACAGAATTTGTATGCATAACAATTTGTATTTCGGATTCGTACGAATGTACGAATTTCCGGAAATTCGTACGAATTTTAGATTCGTACGAAACTAATCGCACATGTCTAGTCTGCATATGCAGTAAAGCATCCTTGTTTCACGCACTGTGGAACCTAAGGGGTTAACCCTCCACATTGAGTAAAAAGGCTGATTGAGCCTGACATTCTCTGATCCTTCCCTTCATTTACTGTTCCCAATCCATCTGCCAACAGTACAGAGTAGCAGTGGCCGGTCTGCACATGCTCTGTTTTATGTTGCTAGAGGGTGCAGGTGATTGGCACAGCATCACACAGAGCTTTTTCAGACAGAGGGTAATGGGTCTGCTTGCCTCTGCTGACATACAGATGAAATGGCACTTGACCGGACACTGACACCAGTCACATGACCACTTTATACCTCTGCTGAGAAAAGGTATTTAGCACTCTAACTTTGCTAAATTAAATGCACCAACATGTTTTGTGTACTGTGGGAGACATTATATTGTGAATTCAGTGTCATATAGACGCGCAATTTGTTTAGTTCCAAATCGAAATTCAGACAAATTTTTCATTATTCAGAGATTTGGATGTAACCGTATATACTCGAGTATAAGCCGACCCACCTAATTTTACCACAAAAAAATGGGAAAACTTATTGACTTGAGTATAAGCCTAGGGTGAGAAATGCAGCAGCTACTGTAAGTGGAAAAGAGGGTCAACAATGCCCATCTGCAGCCTCACTGTGCACATCTGCATGCCTCACTGTGCCCATCTGCATGCCTCACTGTGCCCATCTCCTGCCGCCTCACTGTGCCCATCTGCCTGCATGCCTCACTGTACCCATTTGTATGCCTCTCTGTGCCCATCTGCCTGCCGCCTCACTGTGTTCATCTCCCTGCTGCCTCCTGTACCTTGATCTCCAGAACACCAGCGCTGTGACATGCAGTCAGTCTAGTTGTCGGCCGTCCAAAGCCCCGCCTCCTGCAAACCGGGGGGGGGGGGGTTTGGCTCATCCCTGCTGAGCAGCAAATGATATCACCTGTAATGCATTTCAGTTATCTTGCATACCTGGCCTGGTATGGTGTCCTGAGGACAGGAGTTGAGAACCACTGCCCTAAGGGGTCTTAACCACTTCAATACTGGGCACTTTTACCCTCTTCCTTCCCAGGACAATTTCCAGCTTTCTGTGCTCTCGCATTTTCAATGACACGCAACACTGTACCCAAACAAATTTTTTATAATTTTGTTCACATAAATAGAGCTTTCTTTTGGTGGTATTTATTCACCACTTGGTTTAAAAAAAAAATTGCGATAAAAGCGAAAAAAGAGCGAAAATTAAAAAAAAGTATATATATTTTCTACGTTCTGTTTTAAAAGAGATCGAAATAAAATCAAATTTCGTCATAAATTTAGGCCAACATGTATTTTGCTACATGTCTTTGGTAATAAAAATTCTGATACGTGTATAATAATTGGTTTGTGTGGTCGCAGACAGATGTGCGCAGATGATCCACTGGAACAGATGATTTTACTGGGACATATGTGGGACAGGTGTTTTTACTGTGTGGGGACACTAGCCCGGTAATCAATGTGTAAAAGCTGTAAAAATAGGATTTTTTATAACAGCTTACCTGTAAAATCCTTTTCTTGGAGTACATCACGGGACACAGAGCGGCATAGTCATTACTATGTGGGTTATATAGATACCTTCAGGTGCTGGCACTGGCAACTTCCAAAACCGGAAGTACCCTCCCCTATATAAGCCCCTCCCATCCGGGAGTACCTCAGTTTTGTAGCAAAGCAATAAGTGTCCCCAAAAGAGGGGTGGGAGCTCTGTGTCCCGTGATGTACTCCAAGAAAAGGATTTTACAGGTAAGCTGTTATAAAAATCCTATTTTCTTTCTCGTACATCACGGGACACAGAGCGGCATAGTCATTACTATGTGGGATGTCCTAAAGCAATGCCCAATGAGGGGGGGATACACCATACATAAGCTGAGCGCTATCAGACATGAGGATCTTTTGCAGCCTGCAACACACTGCGCCCAAAGGCGACATCCTCCTGACTTCTAACGTCCACCTGGTAGAACCTAGTAAACGTGTGTACTGAAGACCATGTTGCGGCCTTACAGATTTGAGCCAGGGAGGCCTGGTGATGCACTGCCCATGAAGTTCCAACTGCTCTCGTGGAGTGCGCCCTAACTTTGAACGGAGGCGGTCTCCTTCTCAAGCCATAGGCTTGCATTATGACCTGTCGAATCCACTTGGCTAAAGTAGATTTTGACGCTGCCTGACCCCTTCTGGGGCCTTCCGGCAGAATAAACAAAGTATCCGTTCTGCGAATCTGTGGCTTTTAGATAAGCTTTAACTGCTCTTACTACATCCAAAGAATGTAATAATTTTTCCTCTACTGAACTAGGTTTGGGGAAAAAAGAAGGAAGAACCACATCTTGGTTCAAATGAAACCTCGATACCACCTTAGGAAGAAAGGCTGGATGAGGACGTAACACTACTCTGTCCTTATGGATAACCAGATATGGCTCCCTACAGGACATAGCGGCTAATTCCGACACTCTTTTAGCCGAACAAATGGCTACTAGAAAAATCAATTTCCTGGTGAGAAGAACCAAGGAAATATGCTGTAATGGTTCAAATGGTTGTTTCTGTAGAACCGACAGAACCAGGTTTAAGTCCCATGGACATATGGGAATATTAACCGGAGGGCTAATACGCATCACTCCTTGTATAAAGGCTTTGACTAGTGAATGCGAAGCCAAGGGCCTCTGAAAAAATATTGACAAGGCCGAAATCTGACCCTTGATAGTACTCAAGGCAAGCTTCCTATCTACAGCCCACTGTAGGAAGTCCAGAATCCTAACCTATTACGTACTTTCGTGGATGCCATTTCTTGGCCTCACACCAGGCGATGTACGCCTTCCAGATTCTATAGTAGATCTGCCTGGATACCGGCTTCCTGGCATTGATCATGGTAGATACCACAGGATTAGAGAGACCTCTCTTTTTTAGAATGTGGGCTTCAATAGCCAGGCCGTCAAACCTAGGGCTGGTAAGGAAGGGTGGTATATCGGTCCTTGCGAAAGCAGGTCCGGACGATGTGGGAGGGTCCAAGGACTCCCCACAGACATTTTTACAATCTCCGCGTACCACGCTCTTCGGGGCCACGCTGGAGCAACCAGAATCACTGGTTTCTTTTCTACCCTGATTCTGCGGAGTAATCGAGGTAACAATTGTGGCGGTGGGAATGCATATATCAGCTTGAACTGATCCCAAGGGAACACTAGGGCATCCGAGCCGCAAGCTAGGGGATCCCTTGTCCAAGAGACAAACCTGTCCACCTTTGCGTTGAATCTGGATGCTAGCAGATCTACATCCGGTGTTCCCCACCGCTGACATATTGTCCGAAAAACCTCGGGGTGAAGGGACCATTCCCCTGGGCATAATTGTTGGCGACTTAGAAAGTCCGCCTTCCAATTCTCCACTCCTGGAATGAATACCGCGGATATGGCTGGGACATATCTTTCTGCCCATTTCAGGATGCAACTTACTTCCCTCTGGGCTGCACGACTCCTGGTGCCACCCTGATGATTGATATATGCCACTGCCGTGGCATTGTCTGATTGAATTCTGACAGGGGACCCTTGGAGTTTGGATGTCCATGCTACTAGGGCATACCGGGCTGCTCGTATCTCTAAGAGATTGATGGGCAGGGCCTTTTCCGCATCCGACCATCTGCCCTGGAGAGACCATTGCTCCAGTACTGCTCCCCAGCCTATAAGGCTGGCATCTGTAGTGACCACCTTCCAAGAAATCGGACTGAAGGATTTCCCTTTTTCCAGATTCTGGGGAACCAACCACCAACGGAGGCTCTTGCGAACGGAAGGGGACAAGGACATTGGTAAGTCTAGGGCCTGAACTTTCTTGTTCCAGGCTGACAGTATGGCCCTTTGCAAATTCCTTGAATGGAATTGACCGTAGGGTACTGCTTCGAATGATGCCACCATTTTTCCCAGCAGCCTCATGCACAGGCGTATGGACGGCTGTCTTTTTGTACCCACTAAGTGGATCAAATCTCTCAAAGACAACACCTTTTTTCGAGGCAAGAATATTTTCCTCTGGCCTGAATCTAGCCTTAGCCCCAAGTATTCCAGACTTTTGACTGGTTTTAGGGCTGACTTGTCTCGGTTGATAATCCAACCGTGAGATTCCAGCGACTTGATTGTCTTGTGAACGACCACTTCTAGTTTTTTCACTGAGTGGTCTATCAGCAACAAGTCGTCTAGATATGCCATTATCGTTACACCTTGCGTTCTTAGATTGGCCAATAATGGGGCCAGAATTTTTGTGAACACTCGTGGTGCTGTGGCCAGACCGAAGGGTAAGGCTCTGAACTGAAAATGGCGCCCTTCTACTGCAAAGCGTAGAAATTTTTGGTGGACTGGAAAGATGGGAATGTGCAAATAAGCATCTTTGATGTCGATCGAGGCTAACCATTCCTCCCCTTGTAGGGCAGTGGCCACCGATCGGATCGACTCCATCCGGAAAGTCCTGATATGCAGGAATTTGTTTAGCCCTTTTAGATTTAATATGGGCCTCACGTCCCCGTTTGGCTTCGGGACTGTAAAGAGGTTTGAGTAAAACCCGAACCCCCATTCTTCCAGGGGAACCTCCATAATTACTCCTTGGAGCAATAGTTGTTCTAGTGCCAACAGGAGGGACTCTTTCTTCCGGGGATCCCTTGGCACGTTTGACCTCATAAAATGGGAAGGAGGAGAGTCTTTTAACTCCAATCTGTATCCCAGACTTACTGCGGAGAGCACCCATCTGTCTCTGATCGTGTCCCGCCAGGTCTCTGCGAACAACTGGAGTCTTCCCCCCACCCGATTGAGTGGGGGCAACCCTTCATGCATTTGACTTTGGGGGAGGTTTTGTACCTCTCCTGACCCAGGGTTTTTTATTACCCTGCGATTGTCCCTGATTTTTACCCCCGGGATTTGACCGAGGAGGCCGTCGGAACTGTTTCACAGCCGATGCCCCAGGGACTGGAGAAGCAGGCCTCTTAAAAGAGGGACCTCTAACTCTGTTTTTAACCGGCAAGAGTGTACTTTTACCCTTGGAAATTTTCTGGATATATTTGTCCAGGTCTTCCCCGAATAAGCGTTCACCATGAAATGGGAAGCTAACCAGCAATTTTTTACAGGGAGCTTCAGCAGACCAGTTTTTGAGCCATAGAAGCCTGCGCATATGTACTACAGACAGCGTAAGGCGGGAGGCCTGATGGATTGAATCCTTTATAGCGTCAACCGCAAAGCATAAGGCTCTAGGTAGATCAGCTAGGGCAAGGGCCTGCTGATCTGGCAAGTCCCTTAAGACCTGTTTCAACTGATCCTTCACTGCTTGGCAGACCCCAATAGCTGCCACTGCTGGTTGTGTCACCAAGCCTGCTGTAGAAAAAGCAGATTTTAATAAGGACTCCAATTTTTTATCTATTGGGTCCTTGAACATTTGGACATTATCCACTGGACATGTCAGTGATTTATTCACACAAGAGATGGCTGCGTCCACTGTAGGGACCCTCCATTTTTTTTGATTAACTTATCCTCCATGGGATAGACCACCGGAAATCTCTTGGGGGGAGTAAATATTTTATCAGGATGTTCCCAATCCTGGTAAATGAGCCCTTCCAATAAAGGGTGAAGTGGAAAGGAACAGACAGTCTGGGGAGCTTTTAGCGACCCCAGCGAGGAGACAGTAGTGGTTGATGGTTCCGCAAGGTGCATTTTAAATGCTGATCGGACCATGTTAGTCAGGGACTGAACCCATAATCTTTCAGCTTGAGATGCTGAGAAAGGTTCTTCCACTGTTGATTCCTCCATAACTGAATCAACCTCATCCTGATCCCCTTCAGGTAGGTCGATCCCTGTATGGGACTGTTGCTCCGCTAACAGGTACTCTGAAGGAGGAGACGGAGATCGGGCGTGCTTTCCCTGTGACAGGGAGGCAGCGATTAATGTTGACAATCTCTCTTCTAATCCTCCCAGAGCTGAGGAAAAAACCTCCTCTGTTACATACACAGGAGCAGGTGAACTGAGGACAGCCACAGTACCAGGTACTCCTGCGGGGTCTCTACGGTCACTAACCTCTGAATTTTCAGGGGAGACTGGTGCAGCAGAAGCATGCCCAAGATCCTCAGAGCCCGATGGAGACCCCTTTCGCTTCCTGGAAGATTTAGTTCCGGAGCTTCTGGACGGCATATTCCTAAGCCCAAAGCTGAGGTATTCCAGCCGTAATACACCACTTTTACTGAGACTAGTCTAGCACAATTGCTGCTATATAACAGTTGGTGTCTACTAAAGTGCCTTTCTAGGGGATGCCTGCATCAACCGCCTCTGTGTGCCTTTTTACTGTTGCTAGCTCTGTCTGTGCACTTCAATAGCCAGCTGTGATTGCCTTTAAACATGCTGGACGCCCGCACATGCGCAGTAGCGCCGCGGCGCACACCGAGCGTCATCCACCCGCTCCGCCCCTTTTTCAAGATCGCCTCTATATAGAGAGGCGCGTGCGCCTTCGGCGCCTTTTTTGAAAAAATAAGGATCTAGATGGCAGCCAGGGTCCCTGCCGCAGGGCCCGGGGATGGATGAGCGCAGCAACAGGGCAGAGGAGACAGCTTCCCAAAGAGAACTTACCAACTGCCTGGATTTGACTTCGGAAGAAAAAAAAAATCCACATTACAAGAAAAAGAACCATAGTGGCCTCTAGTGTTTAACACAGGTACCGCGGTCTTACATTTTTTTTTATTTTTTTTTATTGCCTACTATTAAAATTTTTACATTTTCTCAGTAGTAACAGGCATGCACAGAATATTAGCGGGAATACCTTAGGTAACAGGCAGAAAGACAAAATAGGCTTGGGGGTCCCCCAATAGAACCAAGTTCCTGAGGGCCCCCACTTACCTTTTCCTCGCCGCAGGACTCTGTTTGGTCCACAGAAGCCCAAACTTCACCTATCACGGCAGGCATTGTAATTAAACCTTCAGGGACCGGGTTCCCAAGGATTCCACTCCCCTGGACCTGTATAGCACCCTGCACAGAAAACATCTTGGTCGTGGGTATGACCAGAGCTCTGGATCCCAGGGTCCAGCCCTCCTAAGAGAGGCATTACAGGCAAAACCTTGCTCTTCTCTTGCAAGGCCCGGGTACCGACCGTTTAGCTATGAAGCTTTTTTGGTCGGATCCGGAATAGCTTACTGAGGCCCAAAAGAACCTGTACACAAGCTCAGTGAAAAACACATGTTACTTCTTGGCCAACACCTTAGACACTGGCAAAAAAACTGAGGTACTCCCGGATGGGAGGGGCTTATATAGGGGAGGGTACTTCCGGTTTTGGAAGTTGCCAGTGCCAGCACCTGAAGGTATCTATATAATCCACATAGTAATGACTATGCCGCTCTGTGTCCCGTGATGTACGAGAAAGAAAAACAGCTGATACACACTGATCACCGGCCAGCTGCAGAGAACCGCTCTCCTTCTCATCGCCTAGCAACCGGCTCTCTATTTACATCACATGATGGCTGTCATTAGACACAACGATTATGTGATCAGAAGGGCCAATCACAAAGCCCTCCTGCCAATCCGAGATGCGTTGGGATAGCACAGCCGCGCGATCCCGCTCCTTCTGATAGACGTTCAGGAACGTCCACTCAGGAGGAAGCGTCCATCCGGCCGTTTATGTGCAGTGGCCGGGTGGGAAGTAGTTAAAGTGATGCTAAGCGTTCAGCTTTAAAAAAAAAAAAAACATGTCCTACCTACCTGCTCTGTGCAGTGGTTTTGCACAGAGCATCCCCGATCCTCCTCTTCTGGGGTCCCCCGCTGGTGCTCTTGGCTTCCACCTCCTGCTGAATACCTTTAGAGCAAGCTGCTTGTTCTGATGGCGCTCAAGCGTGCTCGCTTCTGAGCTGCCTGTGTGTAAATAGGATACACAGAGCGCGGCTCGGCCCCACCTCCTCACTGGCTGTGATTGACAGTAGTAGGAGCCAATGAGGAGGGAGAGACCTTGGAGAGCCGCTGCTCTCATGCACATCACTGTATCAGGATCAGCTCAGGCAAGTATTAGGGGGACCGAGGGGGGGAGCTGTACACTGAAGGTTTTTTACCTCCATGCACAGCCTTTACAACCTTTTTAGGGACAAAGCTCCACCAGACAGGTGCATTGTGGCCCTGGACCTATAAAGCACTCTGCAGCTGACTCAACATGTTGGGCAAGGGTCCAATGCATAATGACACATTACAGTCCAGCCCTGCTTCTTCTTCCCAGTGAGTTCTGGCAACAGTTTGTGTTGCAGAACTGAAGATTAACTGAACCGGAAAGCTGCAAAATGAGCACCTTCCAATTTTGCGGTAAATGAAGAAACTTGCTAGTTGAAAAATACATTTTGATATAAAGAAAAAAAAATCTTCTCTCAGAGGAGAAAGGACATCTCCTGGGACACTAGCAAAAAACTGAGCCATGAAGGGAGTGAGGAGGGGTCAAACTGAGCCGGTCTTCCTTATTGCTAAGTTTTGCCAGTGCCAGATATACTGAAGGCAGCAGCATAACCCAATGTACCTTCATCCTATGCTCTGTAATGTATGATTACAGGGCATATTTTTTTTATTTTTTATTATGTAGTATGAAAAAGTCATCTTTAAAACTACTTCTACACGTACGTGATTTAGTTATGCTAGGCACACACATTGCTGACAGGACTTTTAATACTTTATTTTACATCACACTGCAATAACATAAGGAGGGGGTTTACCAATAATCCAGGTTTTACTACAAAGCATCCTGTTATGCCTCTGTCGGGCTCCCTAAAGGGAGCCAAGCATCTGTCATCTAGTTTGAGGGATTAAGTTCTTCTTTTATAGCGTGATACTTGTACCAATTTATAAAAAGTATAGATATGATTTCTTAGTGCTGATACCCGTCTATATTTTGGCTGGAGCTCTTGCTTTAGAGTTTGCACATGACAGCTGGTAGGAAACGGAGAGCACTGCAACCTCCCCCGTCTCAGTTACCACATTTCAGTCTCCATGGTGACTAATCCTGAATTGAATGGTTGTCTTTGTACATTTCTTTTCAGCAAAACTTTATGTAAACTTAACTAAAAATCTTGCAATTGATTAAAAAAAAAAGCTGCATGTGACTAGCAGGTACAGTGCTGAGGTTGTGACCAGCAGACCTTGTATATTGAAACAGTAATGTAATACTAACTCGGGATAAATTCAGATTTCTTTTTTGCTCCCAAAATTCTACACCTCTGGCACACAGCTAATTATTCTGTGGAAACTTTGTTCCAGCACCATGTTCTGATCCCTTCTATAGAAGTAAAAACAAAAAGGCAAAGGCCTGGCCAGAGAGTTCTTGTAACATTACACTTTCAAGTGTGTACCGAGACTCTTACTTCTTAAAATGCAACATCAGGAACTTGGAAGATAAATGAAACCATAATTGCTACAGTAGTGTTAAATTTAGCCTGCCAGCCTGAGTGGATATGCAGAAGACTTTATAGACTGAAAGGGCCCATTCACACTGCTGCAGTATGTTGCTGTGCGTTATACCATATGTCCGTGTGTGTTGGGGTAAGGCAATCCATTTTGTTTCAATAGGCTATCTTCTGCAACACCAGAACACACTAAAAATGTACCATTTCTGGCAGCACAACGTAAACACGTGTCCACCAGCAAGTAGCATTGGGGTGCCATTTAGAATCACCAATGTAAGAACCTGTTGCAAAATAATAGTGTGAATGGGCCCACTTGACCAATTTCCTTAGATCACCATGCATCATCAAACAAAAATGCCAGAAAATTACCTCTTTTAAAAATATACCTCTCAACAACAAAAAACAAAAAAGAAAAGAAGTCAGGGCATGTTCTTAATTTTTTTTAAAGAAAAATTTAGTATTTGGGCCAGCAGGGCATTAAAGTGATTGTAAATGATCACCTTGTAAAACAACCCATTCAGTTTAAAATAGAAATGAAAGGCAGAACATTTTTGTATAGATATAAAAATACATTCTAAATACCTTTTCTCCCTTTCTTATATGTGATCACATTCCCTCTGTTCTCAGCTGCATAAGAGCTGGGGGAGGAGACGCAGCAGCACACCAAGCTTCCTAGTAAATGGCTGTGCAGCGGGGGAGTGTCAGGACAAGTCTGATCATTGAAGGAGAGCACACAGCCAGGGAACTGACTACGATATGATCTCCTGCTTAGTGTGGTCAGTTTTTAATAGGAAAGCAGAGGAACTGGCAGGAACACAGGGGATTTCATACAAAGGAAGCAATAAAAAGAGAACAGGATACTTTCTCATACAAGTACATGGTACAGCAGGCACATATCAGGAATATGAAGTTTTGGGGTACCAAACACTTTAATCTTTGCCTTCTCTACCTATTAAAGCGGACTTTCAGTCATTTTTTCAACTTTCCATCTATTAAATCTTCTGTCCTTGTTGATTTAACTTTGGATAGTAAAAAAAATAAATTCTGTCAGTAAAATACCTTGTACAGCCCACTTCCTGTTTCTTGTCCGGTAAAAAAGCTAGGCTTGTGACATCATGCACAACTCCCTCTCTCACTCTCCTGAGAGTTTGCCAGGAAGGGAAGGGGGTGAGTCATAAGAGGGCCAATGAGAGCTGCAGAGCTGGAGGTGTGTGTCTGTGTAAATTCAGGACTTAAACAGGCAGCCCACTGTTAATGTTTGCAGCCAGACTCAGTGGAGGAAGATTTCTGCAGCATATTTGGCAAGTACAGAATTACAGTATATATAAAATAATATGCAAAGTGGTTGGAGGAAAGCTTCAGAATGGCAAAGATGTTTTTATTACAAATTATGCGAGCAGACTGCAGTTCCTCTTTAAGTCAAATCTCCTCATACAAGTAAATTCTTGTGACAGTTCTAGGAATTTATATTTTGGGAAAGTTAGGTGTTACATTGACATTCCGAGATGGGAAAACTCAATAAGAGACCGATTAAAAACGTACCACTTAGCACTGCCATGGTATTATACATACTTAGGCTGGGTTCACACTGTAGCGATGCAGGAACCACAGCGATTCCGGTTCGGGTTCCCGCATCGCATCTGACTCGCAGGCAGTTCACACTGCTCTCTGCGAACCGCAGCAAGTTTTAATATAAAGTTAACAACACACCCAAATCAGTTCACAGAAAGCAGTGAGAACTGTGAAATTGGATGGAATCGGATCGCATGGGTCTGAACACCCACTCGATCCGATTCCAGTGCGGTCAAAAAGGTCCTGCATCGCATAAGTGTGAACCCAGCCTTAATGTACAGAGTTACAGTAGTCTTTAGAATCTTAAGCATCTGACAAATTACCAGAAGTGTCGTATCCCTTGTTCCCTGCTGTGCACTGTGGTTCCATCTGCTGGCCCCTACATTGCTACTGTGTCCTGTGGTTTTATGAAAAGTCCATAAAGTGCTGGCTGCATACATTTTAAACCAGACAATAGAATAAAAAACATGAGATAATTGAGGTTTGTCATCATAATGAACAGCACAACCTTTATGCTGTTGTATGGGGCTGAACAGAGAAGCAGTCTACAGCAACCACCATGCAGTGCAAGAACTTGTGTACATATATTACCTTGCATACAAATTGTTATGTTTGCCAGACATTGCTTTGCAGTTTGATAAATATAGCACATTATATGCAATTTTTTTTCCTTTGTACATGTCAATATAAATACAAGCAGAAGAAAATCAGAAGCATTTCTAATGAAATGCTATTGACTGGGAAACCAATGCATGCTGATTCGTATACCCCCCCCCCCACCCCCCTTTCCCACTCTGTGCTGGGGATCTGATCTTCCTCCTCTTCATGACACTTCCTTACCGTCACCATTTTTCTGGCGCCATGGTACCTAAACTCATGGAACCCCACTTAGGGTCCTTTCACACAGGCTTGTCCGTGTACGGACTCCGCTTTGCTCAGCAGGGATCGATCCACCGATCCCCGCTGAGCAGGAGAATGACTGGTCTGTCTCCACTCACTGTGCAGAGATGGACCTGTCAAAGCCCCGCTCTCCTCTTTAGAGATCGGATGAAAAACAGACCGCCTGTCCGTTTTCATCCGATTCGATTCTACAGACGGATGGAAAATAGAGTTTCCATCCGTCTGGATTTCACAGAAAGGATCGAATATCGGCGGATGTCAGCGGATATGTCACTGCTGACATTCGCCGCTTCATAGAGCTGAATGGAGCATCCGATCAGGTCCACCTGAAAAACTGACAGGTGGACTTGATCAGAAAGCCTGTGTAAAAGTGTCCTTAAGGTCCTTTCACATGGGCTTGTTCGTGTACTGACTCCGCTTTGCTCAGCAGGGATTGATCCGCTGATCCCTGCTGACCAGGCGGATGACAGGTCTGTCTCCGCTCACTATACCCCGCTGTCCTCTATGGATATCGGATGAAAACGGACCGCCTCTCCGTTTTCATCCGATTCTGGGTCTCCAAACTGCGGCCCTTTGCTTGCCTTTATCCGGCCCATCCACTGACACCAACAATGGTGAATCATTTTTATTGCTGAAACCACCAATGGGGCACTATTCATCCAACTTGCGCTATCAAAAGGGTACAATTCCTTCTATTGACACCAACAATGGGGCACTAGTCCTCCCACTGACACCAAAGGAATGGTACTGTTTACTCCCTCTCGACATTTTCTACTCCCAATGGCCCTAGTCCGGCCCTCCTAAAGTCTGAAGGACAGTAAACTGGCCCTTTGTTTAGAAAGTTTGCAGACCCCTGCTCCAGATGGATGGAAAATAGGGTTTTCATTCGTCTGGATTTCACGGACAGGATCTGATTGGATACCGGCAGATGTCAGCAGACATGTCACAGCTGACACGGGCCGCTCCATAGGAGGTGCATGGAGCGTCCGATCAGGTCTGCCTAAAAAGCCGTCAGGTGGACCTGATCGGAGCGCCCGTGTGAAAGGGGCCTAAATGTATCCCCGATGAAAGGGAGCTACGCCTTAGCCTGCCTTGTGCCAGCACTCATACAAAAGCACAAATTTATAGATAATGGCAACCAATGTTTACAAACTTATCTGTGGCTGGGTTCAAAGCAGTGACTGCTACCTGACCTCTGTGTTCTCTAATGTTGAGAAGTCGAAACACTAACGCTGCCAAGAGAAAACCACTCAAATATTTAGTAAACCAGAAAACTGTACAAATACAGCTTTGCAACAGCGGGAAAATAAAATAAAAAGCAATTCCACTCTCAGGCTACCTGACCCATCACTGCTTTCAGCACAACACAGAGGACTGTAAAGAGAGAAAGGATTGGAAGTATAGCAGTTATTGTTCAAATGAGACATAGCAGATGTGACTTTGTAAGAGACAAATCAAAGTAGCCAATATTGGAAGTCCGTTGTTCACTGGGCAGGCTCACTTAAAGCGGAACTTCAGTCATTTTTTCAACTTTCCATCTGTTAAATCTTCTGCCCTTGTTTTTTAACTTTGGATAGTAAAACCTTTTTTTTTCTGCCAGTAAATACCTTATACAGCCCACTTCCTGTTTCTTGTACAGTAAAAAGCCTAGGCTTATGACATCATGGACAGCTCTCTCTCTCCCTCTAACTCTGAAGCCTCGTACATACGACCGAGTTTCTCGTCAAAAAACGACAAGAAATCTGCAGAGAGAGCTTTCTTGCCGAGAAAACCGTTTGTGTGTATGGTTTTTCGTCGAGAAAACTACCGGGAATCTCAACGAGAAAAATAGAGAACCTGCTCTCTATTTTCTCGTCAGGATTCTCGATTTTCTCGTCGGCCTGTTTTGCGACGAGAAAACCGTTCGTGTGTATGCTTTTCCGAGTCTTCAAAAATCGCGCATGCTCAGAATCAAGTATGAGACGGGAGCGCTTCTTCTGGTAAAACAAGCCTTCGTAAAGGAGATAGCACATTCGTCACGCTAAAACGAACTGAAAGCACGAAGACTGAAAAGCGCGAATCGTCTCTTCCCAAACTTTTACTTCACACACAGATCAGCAAAAGCAGCCCAAGGGGTAGCGCCATTAAAATCGATCTTCCCCTTTATACTGCCGTCGTACGTGCTGTACGTGACCGCGCAGAACAACGACGAGATTTGGAATTGACAGTGTGTATGCAAGGAAAGCTTGACAAGAAACTCGTCAAGCTTGACAAGAATCTCGTTGAGAAAAACTACGGGTTTTTTACGACGAGAAACTTGGTCGCGTGTACGAGGCTTGAGAGTTTGCCAGGAAGGGAAGGGGGTTAATTATAAGAGGGCCAATGAGGATTGCAGAGCTGGTGGTGTGCCTCTGTGTGTCTGTGTAAATCCAGGAAGTGAACAGACAGCAGCTTCAGCTGCCCACAGTTAAAATGGATGCATCCAGACTTGGTGGAGGCAGATTTCTGCAGCATATTTGGCAAGTACAGAATCACAGTATATATAAAATAATATGCAAAGTGGTTGGAGGGAAGCTTCAGAATGGCAAAGATGTTATTTATTACAAATTATGTGAGCAGACTCTGCAGTTCCTCTTTAAGCTGGCCATACACTGAGCACATTTGATCTGATTCCTTACCTGTACGTGCCTGCCTTCGTATGGGTGGGGGGTCCAATCGGACCCCCCTCCAGTACAGTGGGCGGCCGGGATCGCTTCGGGAGCGATCCGTGAGGGGGCCGCCATTCGATTCTGGCCACCCCCTCGCGATCGCTCCCGGCGAATTAAATGCTTCCTCTGCCTGTGTAATGTTTACACAGGCAGGAGGAAGTGATGTCATCCCTCATGTGACGCTCACATATACCGAGCGCCGCATGAGAGAAGACACACAGGTTAGTGCACAAACACTACACTAACACCAGCACACATAGGCACATGATCGCCCCCCCCCCCCCCAGATCACCCCCCAGTCACAGTGTCACTGATTGCAGTGACCATTTATTTACTGATCACTGCAATCAGTGACATTTGTGACTGTAAAAGTGTCAGGGCAGTTAGTGTTAGGTCCAGTGTAGCCCCCTAACCCCCCCTAATAAAGGTTTAACCCCTTGATCGTCCCCAGGTAACCCTTTCACCCCCTAGCACCGCCATCACTAAGCAATCGTTTTTCTGATCGCTGTTTTAGCCCACGTTCACACTGGGGCTGCAGGAGTGAAGCCTGGGAGTGACTCGCACGATTTCACTCCCGCTGGCAGTCACGATTTAGGCCGCAATTTCAAAGACATCTGAAACAGATGTCAATGTAAATCGCGGCTGAAATCGCAAAAAGTAGTACAAAAACTACTTTTTGTAATCGGTGCAGCGCCGCAGATGCGGCGTCGCACCGATTAGGACGGTGCCATTGGCCGCAATTTGCGGCAAATTTTGCCGATTAGACATGCGATTTGACATGTCAAATCGCACCAGTGTGAACCAGGGCTTAGAGTCGGTGATGCCGATAGGTAGCCAGTTATTTTTTTTAGGTTCGCCGCAGGTTTTTATAGCGTCGGGTACCCCCATATATTACCTAATAAAGGTTTAACCCCCTGATTGCCCCTAGTTAACCCTTTCACCAGTGATCACCATATAAGTGTTACGGGTGACGCTGGTTAGTTAGTTTGCTTTTTATAGTGTCAGGGAACCCGCCGTATATAACCCAATAAAGGTTTAACCCCCTGATCGCCCGGCGGGTGATATCAATTAGGTTTTAGCGTCAGAGAGGGTCTGCGTCGCACCCCAGGCAGCGTCAGGTTAGTGCCAGTAACGCTAACACCCACGCGTGAAGCATACACCTCCCTTAGTGGTATAGTATCTGAACAGATCAATATCTGATCTGATCAGAGCTATACTAGCGTCCCCAGCAGTTTAGGGTTCCCAAAAACGCAGTGTTAGCGGGATCAGCCCAGATACCTGCTAGCACCTGCGTTTTGCCCCTCCGTCCAGCCCAGGCCACCCAAGTGCAGTATCGATCGATCACTGTCACTTACAAAACACAACACGCATAACTGCAGCATTCGCAGAGACAGGCCTGATCCCTGCGACTCCAGTGCTGTAGGAGGTGATTTCACCACCACAGTTAAAAAAAAAAAAGCATATATGCCGAAGCATTGGGGCAGCAGGGGCGGAGGAGCGATTTTGCTCCTAATGCCGCGTACATATGGTCGAAATTCCGACGGAGGCTTGCCCGTGGAAAAGTCTGACCATGTGTGTGCGGCATAACTTTTGCGGGAGGATGCCCCCATGCTTCGGCATATATAAATGGTGCATGTATGCCCATCATTAGAAGTGGGTGAATGAAGGGAGGTATTCTAATGGTGGGCATATCCACCGATCAATCTCTTTTTTCGTTCAGCCAACAGGCTGCATGAAAAAAAAGATTACAATACATGTCCAACAAGGACCAGCAACGTACTGGTATGTTGCTGGACTTTGAATGGTTATACCAGATTGATGCCTGCGGGTTTAGGTATCATCTTTGTATCATTCTTTTCAGCCAGCGGCCGGCTTTCATGTAAAAGCAATCCTAGTGGCTAATTAGACTCTGGACTGCTTTTACAAGCAGTGGGAGGGAATGCCCCCCCCCGGATATAAAAAGCGCCATTGGGAAATTGGGAAAGCATTTTATCACACCGATCTTGGTGTGGTCAGATGCTTTGAGGGCAGAGGAAAGATCTAGACCCCAGTTTTTTCAAAAAAAAGAGTACCTGTCACTACCTATTGCTATCATAGGGGATATTTACATTCCCTGAGATAACAATAGAAATGATAAAAAAAAATATATATGGAAGGAACAGTTTAAAAATAAAATAAAAAAGCAAAATTAATAATAATAAAAAAAAAAGCACCCCTGTCCTGCCCTGCTCTTGCGCAATGGCGAACGCAAGCGTCGGTCTGGCGTCATATGTAAACAGCAATTGCACCATGCATGTGAGGTATCACCGCGAAGGTCAGATCGAGGGGAGTCATTTTAGCAGTAGACCTCCTCTGTAAATCTAATGTGGTAACCTGTAAAGGCTTTTAAAAATGTATGTAGTTTGTCGCCAATGCGAAATTTTAAAGCATGTCGTGTTTGGTATCTATGTACTCGGCCGAAGATCATCTTTTTTATTTCATCAAACATTTGGGCAATATAGTGTGTTTTAGTGCATTAAAATTAAAAAAAGTGTATTTTTTCCCCAAAAAATGTGTTTGAAAAATCGCTGCGCAAATACTGTGAGGAAAAAAAAAATGCAACACCCACCATTTTAATCTGTAGGGCCTTTACTTTAAAAAAATATATAATGTTTGGGGGTTCAACATAATTTTCTTGCAAAAAAAAAAAAATGTTTTCATGTAAACAAAAAGTGTCAGAAAGGGCTTTGTCTTCAAGTGGTTAGAAGAGTGGATGTAAGCTTCCTAATGTTGTGTATAAAATGCCAGAACAGTTCAAAACCCCCCCAAATGACCCCATTTTGGAAAGTAGACACCCCAAGCTATATACTGAGAGGCATGTCGAGTCCATTGAATATTTTATATGTTGACACAAGTTGCGGAAAAAATACAATTTATTTTTTATTTTTTTGGAAAAAAGTTGTCACTAAATGATATATTGCTCAAACATGTCATGGGCATATGTGGAATTACACCCCAAAATACATTCTGTTGCTTCTCCTGAGTACGGGGATACCACATGTGAGACTTTTTGGGAGCCTAGCCGCGTACAGGACCCCAAAAACCAAGCACCGCCTTCAGGCTTTCTAAGGGTGTAAATTTTTGATTTCACTCCTCACTGCCTATTACAGTTTTGGAGGCCATGGAATGCCCAGATGGCACAAAACCCCCCCAAATGACCCCATTTTGGAAATTAGACATCCCAAGCTATTTGCTGAGAGGTATGGTGAGTATTTTGCAGATCTCGCTTTTTGTCACAAAGTTTTGAAAATTAAAAAAAAAAAAAAAAAAAAATGTCTTTCTTAATTTTCAAAAACAAATGAGAGCTGTAAAATACTCACCATACCTCTCAGCAAATAGCTTGGGGTGTCTACTTTCTAAAATGGGGTCATTTGGGGGGGTTTGTGCTATTTTGGCATTTTATGGCCTTCGAAACTGTGATAGGTAGTGAGGAGTGAAATCAAAAATTTGCGCCCTTAGAAATCCTGGAGGCGGTGCTTGGTTTCGGGGGCCCGTACGTGGCTAGGCTCCCAAAAAGTCCCACACATGTGGTATCCCCGTACTCAGGAGAAGCAGCAAAATGTATTTTGGGGTGCAATTCCACATACAACCATGGCATGTGTGAGCAATATATCATTTAGTGACAACTTTTTGTAATTTTTTATTTTTTTTTAGTCATTATTCAATCACTTGAGACAAAAAAAAAAAAAAATATTCAATGGGCTCAACATGCCTCTCAGCAATTTCCTTGGGATGTCTACTTTCCAAAATGGGGTCATTTGGGGGGTTTTGTACTGCCCTGTCATTTTAGCACCTCAAGAAATTAGATAGGCAGTCATAAACTAAAAGCTGTGTAAATTCCAGAAAATGTACCCTAGTTTGTAAACGCTATAACTTTTGCGCAAACCAATAAATATACGTTTATTGATTTTTTTTTTTACTAAAGACATGTGGCTGAATACATTTTGGCCTAAATGTATGACTAAAATTGAGTTTATTCGATTTTTCTTATAACAAAAAGTAGAAAATATCTTTTTTTTTCAAAATTTTCAGTCTTTTTCCGTTTATATCGCAAAAAATAAAAATCGCAGAGGCAATCAAATACCATTAAACGAAAGCTCTATTTGTGGGAAGAAAAGGACGCAAATTTCGTTTCAGTACAACATTGCATGTCCGCACAATTTCCAGTTAAAGCAGCGCAGTGCCAAATTCTGAAAACACCTCTGGTCCTTTAGCTACAAAATGGTGTGGGGCTTAAGTGGTTAAAAAAAAAAAAAATTAGATGTAAACATCCCTTAAAATAGAAAAAAACATGACAGGACCTCTTTAATGTGAGATCTGGGGTCAAAAAGACCTCAGATCTCACATTTACACTTAAATGCAATAATTAAAAAAGAAAAGAAAATCCCCGTTTGACGTCGCTTCCATCATCCAACATCATTGAGTCGAGCGGGGGCCGTCATTTCCTCACTTGACTCACAGCCTCTGAGGGGAAAGGACCGGATTGTCTCCGCCCATACCGGCGGGTCCGGTAAGCTGCGGAGACGACCGAAACGCGCTGGCAGGTGGGTGGGCACCTCTCCCGAAGCCGATAAAAGTGATCTTGCGGCAAATCCGCCATGGAGACCACTTTTATCCTAAAGTGGACCGCCCGACGTTTGAGAAAATACTGGGGTTATGGCAGCTATCGACGTACAATGACGGCGGTTTGTAGTAAGTGGTTAAATGAGATTTGGCCAACAGAAGACAGCAGCATTTCTGGATCAAGTTCAGATATGGCTTCCTCTTTGCAGGACAGATCTTTAGCTTGCATTTTTGGATAGGACTGTGAACTGTGTTCACAGACAGTGATATTTGGACGTATTCTTGAGCCCATGCAGTTATATCCATCAGAAAATCATGACGGTTTTTAACGTAGTACTGTCTGTCTTAGGGCCGGAAAATCACAGGCATCCAATATTGCGTTTTGGCCTTAACCCTTTCGCACAGAGATCTCTCCAGATTCTCAGAATCTTTTGATGATATTATGTACCGTAGATGATGATATATTTAAAGTCTTATTTTGAGGAATATTATTCTGAAATTGTTCAAAATTTTTTGATGCAGCTTTTCACAGATTGGTGAACCTCTGTCCATCTTTATTTCTGAGACACGCGGACCCTCTGAAATGCCCTTTTTTCATACTCAATCATGTTACCATGTTGCCAATGAACCCAATTAGCTGAAACATTTTCTTCAAGCTCTTCCCTCCTAATTATAAGTTAGCGCAATTCACTTTATTCTTTATATATTTTCATTTAACCTATATTTTTTGTTTACTTAATTGCAGCAAACTATTCTTAGCAAAAAGTATCTTGGCGCCGGTAACATATTCATTTCATCTTCCCTCCTAGTACCACTTACTTTGTCAGCTTTTTTTTTGCCTGTCCCAACTTTTTTGTGTTGGTGCCATCAATTTCAAAATTACTATATTTTTTTCTGAAAATAGTACATTTTCTCAATTTAAACATTTGGAAAGTTTTCTATTTTCTTTTGTGAATAAAATATGGGCTTATGAGATTTGCAAATCATTACATTCTTTTTTTATGTATCTCTTACACAGCTTCCCAACTTTTTTGGAACTAGGGTTGTATATAAGGGGTTAGTAGGGTAGGGAAAAGGTAGAAAAGAAAAAATGGAGAGGATGTCCACAGGGGTTTTCTCCAAGAAAATACAGATAGGGCAGTGGATGTCATGATGTTTAAGAATACTTTATTAATCCCAAAGGGATATTATTGTAAGTGTTCAGTAGATAGTTAGAACTATTCCCAATACAACCATCTAGCCATATGAGCTTCTGTTTCGTCTTTCAGGGCAGGTTAATTGTTCCACCCGCTGTATATTGTTCACCCTGGCAAATCACTGTGTTATTGTGGGAGAGGTCTGTTTCCACAGACTCGCATACCTTGCTGCATTTAAACGGTTGGTGAGTAAGGACTTGCGATAACGCTTTTGAGAAAGAGGTGTTACGTTTAAGAGGACCACAGGGGGGTTATCAAGGAGAGGTATGTCCATAAGCTGTGAAATTGTTGCATAGCCAATTTCTAATAAAATTAGATCTGGAATGTAGTCATTGCCATAGTTTAGGAATCTGAATGTCAGTAGAGAAGGATTATACTTAGGAATTAGACCCGGGGTTCCTCTATAGGTTTTATTGTTCATCCTTTCCTACTTGGTTTTCTAAGCGCAACAGTGCCCATCAAATGCAGCCCAACAGTGCCCATCAAATGCAGCCCAACAGTGCCCATCAAATGCAGCCTCACCAGCGCCCACCAAATGCAGCCTCACCAGCGCCCACCAAATGCAGCCTCACCAGCTCCCATCAATGAATGTTTGCTTGATTCCATTCATTCAGGAGTCGGGACACAGACACAGTCCTCCGTCGCAGCTGCGCCTCTGACACTATGTGCAAATGGAGCAGCGGCTGCCTGCCGATTCTGAGACTTAGTTGCTTGCTCTAGAGAGAAGAGAGTAGGAACACCAGTGGCTGGGCGCCCTAGGCAGCAGTGCACCCTAGGCGGCTGCCTAGATTGCCTAGTGGTAGCACCGGCCCTGGGTATAATAATAGTGGGACAAGTGTAATTATAATATTGATGGATTTTTGTATTTGGAAGAAGAGTTTTCCTTTACATTTTTTTTAAGTGCTAATCTCATATCCTATCATATATAGGGATGTAGGTGGTTATTATAATTTATATACACTATCTGATTTTCCTTGGGGGTCACAACTGAGATTGATGTAATAGCTGGTCTATGATCTGTTTAACCACTTGACAACTGGGTACATAACCCCCAACCCCCTTCCTGCCCAGGCGAAATTTCAGGTTTCAGCACTGTCACGCTTTGAATGACAATTGCGCGGTCGTGCGACTTGGCTCCCAAAAAAAATTGACGTCCTTTTTTTCCCCACAAATATAGCTTTCTTTTGGTGGCATTTGATCATTTCTGTGGTTTTTATTTTTTGCGCTATAAACAAAAATAGAGCAACAATTTTGAAAAAAAAAAAACACAATATTTTTTACTTTTTGCTATAATAAATATCCCATTTTTTTTTTTTTAAACTATTTTTTTTCTCAGTTTAGGCCGATACGTATTCTTCTACATATTTTAGGTAAAAAAAAAAAAACAAAAAAAAATCGCAATAAGCGTATAGTGATTGGTTTGCGCAAAAGTTATAGCGCCTACAAAATAGGGAATAGAATTATGAAATCTTTTTTATTATTTTTTTTTTTACTAGTAATGGCGGCGATCTGCGATTTTTATTGCGACTGCGACATTATGGCGGACACATCGGACACTTTTGACACATTTTTGGGACCATTCACATTTATACAGCGAACAGTGCTATAAATATGCACTGATTACTGTATAAATGTGACTGGCAGGGAAGGGGTTAACACTAGGGGGCTCTGTTTACACACAGAGATCCACGTCCCTGGATCTGTGACAGCCGATCGTGGGTACCTGGCGGACATCGCGGCCGCCAGGCACGCGCATCGGCACCCGCCTGACACAGCGGGCACAGCTTTTCCCCGATGCGCGCCCGTCCATGGACGTCCTCCCGGCAATTGAGCGCCGCAATGCAGGCGTCTTTTGCCAATGGCCCGGGCGCGAAGTGGTTAACATACAATACAATACATACAACGAGATTGTTAAGTATTTTTTTACTTTTCCAAGGTAAGGTAGGGATTAACATTTAGGGCAAAAGTCAACAGGTTGTGATTAAGAGGTATCCCCTGTGGAGAGGGCGTGATGACGTAGGTGACGTAGGTTACCTACGTCATCAAGCCCTCTCCACAGGGGATACACGAGTGCGAACAGGTGCATAGAGCGGAGGAAGCCTGGACGAGACGCCGTGAGACAACGTGTCCTATCTGTATATTAACCGCCCTATACTTGCCAACACATTGTAAGTGCATTACGTTTTATTTCTACAATAAATGTGTATGCAATATCACACTATGGAGCTTTTTCTTTTCCTCTGAGATACCAACCACGGTCCATATCTGTATCCTGATACCGGCAGTGGGTCTGTAGGGAGACCTAAAATCCCTGTGCTCACATTGACCGCCGTAATAGTGGTCCATTCTATCTGGTAAGGAGATTTGATATCACTTTCTGCGGTGTCTTTATTGGTGGATGGAATTTCTCCTATTCAAAGTTTTTCTTCATATCTCTTCATATCAAGGCACCATACTTCAAGGATATGTTTCCTCTCTTTGATATCCATTGCTGATTTCCAGAAAGATACATTTATTTCACTATTGTGACGGGGACTATTTTCTTTCATATGGTTCTTTTATATGTTTTTTTCTCATCCATTTGTGTTTTACCACATTTTTATATGCACCTTAGTAATCAATTATTATTGGTCATATATTTTATATGTTTTATCACTATTTTATGTGATTAAGAGGTGGCTTGAGAAGAAGTAAAAGAGCCAATTTGAAAAGGAGAAGATCACTATGCCATTACTGCTCTTAAGGTAGTCCTTATGTAGCAAAATGTGTTGGATGGAGTAGTGGCAGTGATGTCATCACTCACAGGACTTGTGTGCGCACACGGTTTGGGAGTCTGGTGTACAGAGAACCAGACAGGCTGAGAAAATGTAGTACTGGATATTAGTGCTGCAACGGATCGGCGGTGATCCGTGATCCGAACGGGTCACCCTGTTCGGATCGGATCACCACGCGATCCGTGGAGCGACCCGCGGCCTCGGCCTTAGGAAAGGCCGCGGCTTCGGCTTAGCTCCGGAGCCGCAGCCATCTTGGTACACCCGGCGGCGGCGGCTGCCTTGTGCGCGCTAACGTCATCACCCCTCACCGTTGCTGCTCGTGGATCTGAACTGGCCGGTGGGAGAGATTAAAGTAAGTGGGGGAGATGCTCATTACAGTGGTGAGATTGTGGATATTACAGGGGGAGATTGTGGATATTACAGTGGGGAGATTGTGGATATTACAGGGGGAGATTGTGGATATTACAGGGGGAGATTGTGGATATTACAGGGGGAGATTGTGGATATTACAGTAAGTGGGGGAGATTGTGGATATTACAGTGGGGGAGATGACGTGGATATTACAGTGAGTGGGGGAGATTGTGGATATTACAGTGGGGAGATTGTGGATATTACAGTGGGGGGGATGACGTGGATATTACAGTGGGGGGGATGACGTGGATATTACAGTGGGGGGATGACGTGGATATTACAGTGGGGGAAATTGTGGATATTAGTAATTTATTTGATTTTTTTGCCAATCCGAAAATTATCCGATCCGTGGCTCTGATCCGAGGATCCATCCGATCCATGAGTTTTTTGATCCGTTGCACCCCTACTGGATATGCACTCATTACATGTACGTTTTATACTTTTTTATTGAATTATTTTAATAAATATTGTTTAATGCTAAGAAAGTCTCCCTCTTCTATATTATAATGTATGTGCCTTGCTGGAGGTGAAAAATTGTGGGTAATATGACCCGCTTGTTGATTTAAGGGGTCGAAATTATAATCTTCCCCAACTGGGCATTAATATTTGGTGGGTAGCTGGAAAGAGCACTCGTGTCAATATAACAAACCATAGCTTCATTAGCTCAAATATCAGTAACTCAATATTAAAAAAGTATAAACAAATGAAAATAAATATTAGGCGTTTTAAATAGTCTCCTTACCTCGTGGGCAGCAATATTGGCAGGAAGTTGGGAGAACTGTTTCAATTCAAATACATCTCGCACTGCCCAGCGACTCATGTGATTCTCGGCTTTGCTTGAACCAACCACATTTTGATTTGAATGAATATAAACAACTTCAGCCACACCATCTATGAAGGAAAAATGTCATACATATTCACACACATTCAGTAACAAGCATTGGGATAACGTTTACAAAATCACTGTTAGGTGCTTCTGTTGAATGATTGTAAAGAAAAATAAAAAATCTTTTCAAAGCATCAATTTTTAGCATTAATTGCTATACAGTAAAGATGAAAATGGTAAAAAGTAAATTTTATAAAAAACAAACATTGTAATCCACCATTCTTGCCCATTATAGAAAAAAACAACTGCATCCCAGCTTTATTTTTGAGGTACCTCTTTGTGCAGCCACCAAGTCCTTTCAGTTACAGTGGATCAAAAAAGTATTTAGGTCAGCCACCAATTGTGCAAGTTCTCCCACTTAAAAAGATGAGAGAGGCCTGTAATTGTCATCATAGGTATACCTCAACTACGAGAGACAAAATGTGGAAACAAATCCAGACAATCACATTGTCTGATTTGGAAAGAATTTATTTGCAAATTATGGTGGAAAATAAGTATTTGGTCAATATTAAAAGTTCCTCTCAATACTTTGTTATATATCCTTTGTTGGCAATGACAGAGGTCAAACGTTTTCTGTAAGTCTTCACAAGGTTGTCACACACTGTTGCTGGTATGTTGGCCCATTCCTCCATGCAGATCTCCTCTAGAGCAGTGATGTTTTGGGGCTGTCGCTGAGCAACATGGACTTTCAACTCCCTCCAAAGGTTTTCTATGGGGTTGAGATCTGGAGACTGGCTAGGCCACTCCAGGACCTTGAAATGCTTCTTACGAAGCCACTATTTCGTTGCCCAGGCGGTGTGTTTGGGATCATTGTCATGCTGAAAGACCCAGCCACGTTTCATCTTCAAATGCCCTTGCTGATGGGAGGAGGTTTGCACTCAAAATCTCACGATACATGGCCCCATTCATTCTTTCGTGTACACGGATCAGTCGTCCTGTTCCCTTTGCAGAGAAACAGCCCCAAAGCATGATGTTGCCACCCCCATGCTTCACAGTAAGTATGGTGTTCTTTAAATTGCAACTCAGCATTCTCTCTCCTCCAAATACAACGAGTTGTGTTTCTACCAAACAGTTCTACTTTGGTTTCATCTGACCATATGACATTCTCCCAATCCTTTTCTGGATCATCCAAATGCTCTCTAGCAAACCTCAGACGAGCCCAGACATGTATTGGCTTAAGCAGGGGAATACGTCTGGCACTGCAGGATCTGAGTCCCTGGCGATGTAGTGTGTTATTGATGGTAGCCTTTGTTAGGTTGGTCCCAACTCTCTGCAGGTCATTCACTAGGTCCCCCTGTGCGGTTCTGGGATTTTTGCTCACCGTTCTTGTGATCATTTTGACCCCACGGGGTAAGATCTTGCGAAGAGCCCCAGATCAAGGGAGATTATCAGTGGTCTTGCATGTCTTCCATTTTCTAATTATTGCTCCCACAGTTGATTTCTTCACACCAAGCTGCTTGCCTATTGCAGATTCAGTCTTCCCAGCCTGGTGCAGGTCTACAATTTTGTTTCTGGTGTCCTTCGACAGCTCTTTGGTCTTCACCATAGTGGAGTTTGGAGTGCGACTGTTTGAGGTTGTGGACAGGTGTCTTTTATACTGATAACAAGTTCAAACAGGTGCCATTAATACAGGTAATGAGTGGAGGACAGAGGAGCCTCTTAAAGAAGAAGATACAGGTCTGTGAGAGACAAAAATCTTGCTTGTTTGTGGGAGACCAAATACTTATTTTCTACCATAATTTGCAAATAAATTCTTTCCAAATCAGACAATGTGATTGTCTTGATTTTTTTTCCACATTTTGTCTCTCATAGTGGAGGTATACCTATGATGACAATTACAGGCCTCTCTCATCTTTTTAAGTGGAAGAACTTGCACAATTGGTGGCTGACTAGATACTTTTTTGCCCCACTGTATAATGCATCAGTAAATGATTCCCACTAACAGTTGTAGCGACAGCATTTCTTGTTAAAGAGACCAGTCACCTGAGCTGACTAGCTGTCTCCTTAACAAACCCTTCCCCACTTTCCACTTACAGCTCTGTGAGCATGCCTATGAACAAAAGAAAAGGTATGTTAAAAAAAAAAAGTGGAGGGACCTCTAAGCAAAAAAAAATAAAAATAAAATAATAGACTTGCCTGGAGATTGATTTAAAGTGACCCTCTTAATTTAAACTCTGCTGCTTATAGAATGAAAATCTATGAAAGGAGCACTTACTGATACTAGTTTTGACTGATATACCGATTCATTATCCCTTTAGGGATGCTGCAAATTTCTTCCCCTTTTCACACTTTTGGGAAAATCAGAGGCCAAGGCTGTGATGGAGCACCTGTACACTGCCAGTGACAGGGGTGGAAAAAAAATCCTGATGAGAAAACGTTTATACTGATGTCACTCACTCAGCCTCTACTTTGTCGTTATAAAGCACTGGAGGCATCACAAGCAGTGGCCAACAGCCCTGCTGACATTAGAGCCAAAGGGGAAGAGAGATAGCAGTGCAAACTGTCTTGTTGAGAAAGCCCTGACACTTCCACAACGTAAAAAACAAACAATGCAGCCCAAATTATTGAAAAAGGGACAATGCACTTTCATATATTAGCAGCATACAGTAACAGGGTTGCTTTAAGGTGGGACTCCAAAGAGAAGGTCAAATTCAAAGGTAAAACTAGGTTTCTGTCCACATGATTTTTGATTCTGTTCATAACACTTGTCACGCTGCCCAGATGACAACTATTTACTGGTCAAACTTTATGGTCTGGCAACAATCTCTTTAAATAGCCTATATGCATGCACCAAAAATACAGTTCCCTGTCACATTGGGGAAGAGTTACTAAAACTGAAGCACTCATCTGGTGAAGTAAACAATCAGCTTCTAACCTCAATTTGTTCAATTAAGCTTTTGCAATAAAACATAGAAGCTGATTGATTTCTATGCAGAGTTGCCCCACATTTTACACTCTCCAGTTTTAACCACTTAAGCCCCGGACCATTTGGTAGCTAAAGGACCAGAGGTGAATTCAGAATTTTGCACTGCGCTGCTTTAACTGTAAATTGTGCGGACATGCAATGTTGTACCCAAACGAAATTTGCGTCCTTTTCTTCCCACAAATAGAGCTTTCTTTTAATGGTATTTGATTGCCTCTGCGATTTTTATTTTTTGCAATATAAACGGAAAAAGACCGAAAATTTTGAAAAAAAAAATAGGATTTTTTGTACTCACCGTAAAATCCTTTTCTCTGACATCCATGGACTGACACGGTGTCTCTTTACACTTTACACGTGGGTTATGTCCCTGCCTGCAGGAGAAGACCTAGGCAGAATGTGAGATGTTATACATACATTCTAAAAGCCAGAGCTGAACAGCCCCACCCAGGGGGCGGTCCCTCCGGACATAACCCTCCCACTACAGTCAGCAGACTTCAGTTCGTAACAAAGCAGTACAAACTTAAAAAGGAAGGGTGGGTGCCGTGTCAGTCCATGGATGTCAGAGAAAAGGATTTTACGGTAAGTACAAAAAATCCTATTTTCTCTTATCATCCATGGACTGACACGGTGTCTCTTTACACTTTACACGTGGGATGTCCCAAAGCAGTGTCAAGAGGGATGGGAGCAGTATAAATGGAAAAACCAAAAACTTCACTCCAAGAAGGCAGAGCTCCTCAACGGAGGAGTCGCAACTTTAAACATCGGCCTGCAGCACCCTGCGGCCGAAGGAAGCATCCGGAGATGCAGCCACATTAACCTTATAAAACTTAAAAGGCATGAACAGACGACCAGGTCGCCGCCTTGCACACTTGTGCAACCGACGCTTGATGTCGGAAAACCCAGGAAGCACCAATTGCCCTGGTGGAATGCGCCGTAACCGGAAAGGGAGGCGCCCGCCCTTTGAGAGCATAGGCTTGAATGACGGTTTGTCTGATTCCCCTAGAAATGATGGCAGACGAAACCGCTTGGCCCTGTTATGGACCAGAGACAGTTACAAACAGTGAGTCGGACTTTCGAATAGAAGCAGTAGCAGACAGGTACACCCGTAAGGCTTGTACCACATCCAATATGTGCAGTGCAAACTCTCTGGGATGCGATGGGTGAGGACACAAGGAAGGGAGGACAATGTCCTCATGTAGGTGAAAGGTCGACACCACCTTTGGCAAAAAGGAAGGTCACGGATGCAACACCGCCTTATCCTTATGGATGACTAAATATGGCGACTTGCAGGACAAAGCCGCCAACTCAGACACCCGTCAAACAGAAGTGATTGCCACTAAAAGGCCACCTTCTGAGACAAGGCAAGAGGGGAATATCCCGGATATTCCCAAAAGGAGGTTCCTGGAGGACCGAGAGCACCAACTTCAGATCCCACGGTGGGAGAGGAGGCTTGACAGGAGGGAGCACATGGCGAACCCCCAACACAAGGTGCTAACCAAGAAATGACCCGCTAGAGGTCGCTGAAAGAAGACGGTCAAGGCCGAAATCTGATCCTTGATGGTACTCAAAGCAAGCTTTTGGGTCACTCCACACTGCAGAGGACGCAGGATTCTGGGGACGGAATACGTCCGAGGACGCCAGTCCAGCGCTTCGCATATGGCGATATAAGCTTTCCAGGCACGGTGATAGATCTGCTTGGAGGAAGACTTCCGTGTCCTTAACATGGTCAAAATGACCGAGTCTGAGAGACCTCGGTCCCTCAACACCTGGCTTTCAACAGCCCTGCCGTTAAAGCCAGAGACTGTAAGCCGGATGAAACATAGGACCTTGAGACTGAAGGTCCTCCCTCATCGGCAACCGCCAGGGAACGTCCGCGACGAGACGTACCAGATCAGCGTACCAGTGATGCTGAGGCCAATCCGGAACAATTAGGATCACCAGAGTTTATATCAGGCGATAAGGACCCTATGGGGCCACCAACGCATCCGAGGCATCGCCCAAGGATCCCTGGATCTGGCCACAACCTCGACCCTTGCGATTGAGTCGAGAGGCCATCAGGTCCACATCCGGCGTGCCCCTCCGTCGGCAAAGGAGTTGAAATATGCAAGGACCACTCTTCTTTGTCCGGCGATTGGCGAATCAGATAGTCCGCCTGCCCATTGTCTATGCCCAGAATGTACATGGCCTACAGAGCCGACACGTTTCTTCCGGCCCACTTCAGGATACGGACTACCTCGGAAGCCGCAGCTGAGCTCCGAGTCCCCCCTTGATGGTTTACATACGCCACCGCCGTGGCGTTGTCCGACTGGCTCCTGATGGAGCGACCCCGTACTCTCTCCGACCTGAGGAGAGACACAGTCCGATGGCCCGTATTTCCAGAACAGTGATTGGTAAACGGGCTCGTCCGGAGTCCAAGGCCTTGAGCCGACAGGACTCCCCAGACTCCACCCCAGCCCGTCAGGCTGGTGTCCGTCGTGAGTACCGTCCATTGGATGGGAGGGGAACGACTTTCCGGACCGAAGAGCCGAGGATCTCAACCACCATGTCAGGGGCACCCTGACCAGGTGAATCACCTGGATCTGAAGATCCAAGGACAACGGGGATTTGTCCCAGGTGGACAAGATCTCCTTCTGCAATGCCCTGGTGTGTGATTGGGCATACGGAACGGCCGCGAAGGAGGCCACCATGAGTCCCGGGACTCTCATGCAAAAAAACGGATTGACAACCATTTTCGGGATGTCAGCACCCTCACCGCAGACTGAAGTGTCAGCAACTTCTCCAGAGGTAGGATACCTTTGCCTCCAAGGAGTCCAGAATCAGAACTAGATACTCCAGACACTGAGTCGGGACCAGGACTGACTCCTGAATGTTCAGGAACCACCCGAAGTCCCTGAGGGTCTAATTGACGATAGTCACCTTTCCTCTAAGTCTGAGCCACTTTCTGCTCTTAGCAGAAGATCGTCCAGATAGCCCACGACAGCAATACCTCACTGTAACAGAAGGCTAGAACCGGAGCAAGCACCTTGGTGAACACCCTTGGTGCTGAGGCTAGGCCGAAAGGAAGAGCCACAATCGATAGTGGACTTCGCTGATCGCAAGCGCAGAAACTTCTGGTGACTTGCGCAGATCGGAACATGCAAGTAGGCGTCCTTGAAGTCCAAGGACGCCAGAAGAAAATCCCTTTGGTGGAGTGTAGTGATCACCGTGCGAATGGATTCCATGCGGAATTTCTGCACCTTCTCGAAGGCATTCAGGGCCTTGAGGTCCAGGATAGGTCGAACCACGTCCTATTTTTGGGACGACAAACAGATTCGAGTAGAATCCCTGAAAACTCTCCTGTGACGGAACCGGCACAATCACTCCGGACCTGATCAAATCCTGTACAGCCCCCAAGAGGGCTGCCCGACAGGTAGGAAGGAGAGGAAGATTCGAGGGAAAGAATCTGTCTGGGGGCCAGGATCGGAATACTATCCTGTATCCTGAGGTGACCACCTCGCACACCCACCAGTCGGAGATTTGGGAGGACCACCGATTCGTGACCTGCGAAGTCGTCCCCCCACCCCAGAGTCGGGCGGAGGCAAGACTTCACGCGGAGGCGGGCTTGGGAGCCGCTTGTTCGGCTTATGCACCCAGGGGCACTTGTGCCCACCAGCCGCACTGCCGTCAGTCTGAGAGGACCTACCCGTGGACTCTGACGAAAAAACCCCGTTTTGCTGGAAAGGAAGGCCCCCGTTTGCGGCAGGCCTCCTCACTCTTGCTAGTCTAAGGAAGAAGAGTGCTTTTACCTCCCATGACGATGTCATCCAGAGCAGCACCGAAAGGTCTACCACCTTTAAATGGTAGATCCATCAGGAGCTTCCTAAGGCTAGGTCAGCAGACCAGCACTTCAACCAGATAAGACGACGCAATACCACCGCCGAGACAGAGGCCCTGGATATTAAAGGGGCCGCGTCCAACGTGGCGTCGCACACATAAACCAGGCCCTGAACCAGTTGGTGGGCCAGAGCAACTGTGTCTGGAGGAAGATTATGCTCCTGTACAGCTAGGTGCAACATTTTTGCCCAACCTGTAAGTGTTTAAGACACAAGGGTCGCCGCTACCACAGGCCGTAGGGCGGATCCCAACAAGGCAAACATGGCTCTGCTCACCACTTCTGACCTCCTGTCAGTGGGGTCCTCAAATGCAGGAGTCCCCTCCATCGGGAGAGTGATGGCCTTGTTCAACCGGGCGACTGGAGGGTCGACACTGGGGGAGAAGCCCACTTTTTAAGTAGGGCATCTTCAAGGGGTATCTGATAGACAAACGCCGCGGGACCATAAAAAAATTCTTCTGCGGCTTTTCCCAGACCTTATCAATGAGCTGGTCAAAGAAAGTACATATGGAAAAACCTCTTTAGAAGGCCTGGCCTTAAAAGAACCAAAGGAGAGTGTATCCGCCTGAGGTTCTGCATCCGCAGCATTTTAGCTTGAGAGTGTCCCTCACCGCAGTCATGAGTACACTAACAAGCGCCCTGTCATTTACTGACTCAGAACTGGAGTTTTCCTCATAAGGAATGTCCTGTTCAAAACCATCCAATACATTCAGAACTAGGGTCCTGAGCGGTAGTGGCTAGGCCCATATCTGAATCAGCGCACTGCCCTCATGAAGTAAAGTGGGGAGAGGGCGCTTTTTTGCTCCCTTGCGCTTGCACACAGCTCCCATCCTGGTCAGAAATGATTCCAGGACTGCCCACAACTGGTCCCTAGGGACCGCAGGTGCTGAAGCACTGCCTGTTGTCCACTGACATTTAGGGGAAGCTGGTGACAGAGACTCCATATTGCCCCCCTCTGAGACTCCTCAGATAAAAAGTCCACCCACAGGCTGTGCTGACTGAGGAGGGGGCGCCCAGGGGACTCACCAAACCGGACCAGGGACCGCTCAGTTCCGCTGTCTGTACCGCGCTGTGTCAGCGCTGGTGAGCTGTGAGGAGATTGTGAGGAGATTCACGCTGTTACAGCAGCGCTAGAGGCCAAAACTAGTGCTGAAGAGCGCGCAGGCTACAAGAAAATGGCCGCCGCACTTCACTGAGGCGATCCGCGGCAAGATGGCCGCCATGACTCAGCAAAAGTGAAAAAACAGCACACACACAGCGCCACTCGGCGCTCAGGCCCCAAAACACACAAAAAAAGGCCCCAAGCATATCTGCAGACCAGCATTAGCCCCTCCAAGAACAGTGTGACCCCCAGGCACCCCACACAGCACAGCGCCAGCAATGGTGACAGAGAGTGACAATGAAATACAGGGGGAGACAGGGAAAATCCCCCACAGAGAAACACACAGCTTTTTGTACTCACCTGCAGGCAGGAGAGACTACTTACCCGTCCCCTGAGGGACCCACTGGTGTGTTTCTGACAGGACTATCACAGTGCAGTACTGAGTAGCTGTCGGCCCGGTCCACCGCGAAAGATACAGTCAGTCAGGAACTGTTCAGTCTTGAGAGGACCGTGGGAGCATGAAAGCAAACCCGGCCACCCCTGGAGTCATGGGGCCTGTCGTGAACTGAGTCTCACGCACACAAGGCGAGGATCAGCACGCTCGATGGTCGGACAGGGAAGACTACGAGGATATCTTGTACCCAACCTGTTGCCCAGCCGACAGTTGATAGAAGATTCTCAAAAATAAAATAAAAAAGAATTCCAGAAAAGGAATAAAAATAGGTCAGGAGACTGGCTCCTGAGAGAGCCACGTCTTCTCCTTCTGCTAGGCAGAAAAAAACTGAAGTCTGCTGACTGTAGTGGGAGGGTTATGTCCGGAGGGACCGCCCCCTGGGTGGGGCTGTTCAGCTCTGGCTTTTAGAATGTATGTATAACATCTCACATTCTGCCTAGGTCTTCTCCTGCAGGCAGGGACATAACCCACGTGTAAAGTGTAAAGAGACACCATGTCAGTCCATGGATGATAAGAGAAATGATATTTTCTACTTTTTGTTATAAGAAAAATCGAATAAACTCAATTTTAGTCATACATTTAAGCCAAAATGTATTCAGCCTCATGTCTTTAGTAAAAAAAATGTCAATAAGCGTATATTTATTGGTTTGCGCAAAAGTTATAGCGTTTACAAACTAGGGTACATTTTCTGGAATTTACACAGCTTTAAATTTATGACTGCCTATCTCATTTCTTGAGGTGCTAAAATGGCAGGGCAGTACAAAACCCCCCCAAATGACCCCATTTTAGAAAGTAGACACCCCAAGGAAATTGCTGAGAGGCCTGTTGAGCCCACTGAATATTTTTTTTTGTCCCAAGTGATTGAATAATGACAAAAAAAAAATAAAAAATTACAAAAAGTTGTCACTAAATGATATATTGCTCACACATGCCATGGTTATATGTGGAATTGCACCCCAAAATACATTTTGCTGCTTCTCCTGAGTACGGGGATACCACATGTGTGGGACTTTTTAGGAGCCTAGCCGCATACGGGACCCTGAAAACCAATCACCGCCTTCAGGATTTCTAGGCACAAATTTTTGATTTGACTCCTCACTACCTATCACAGTTTCGAAGGCCATAAAATGCCAAAATAGCACAAAACACCCCCAAATGACCCCATTTTGGAAAGTAGACACCCCAAGCTGTTTGCTGAGAGGCATGGTGAGTATTTTACAGCTCTCATTTGTTTTTGAAAATGAAGAAAGAATTTTTTTTTTTTCAATTTTCAAAACTTTGTGACAAAAAGCGAGATCTGCAAAATACTCACAATACCTCTCAGCAAATAGCTTGGGGTGTCTACTTTCCAAAATGGCGTCATTTGGGGGGTTTTGTGCCATCTGGGCATTCCATGGCCTCCGAAACTGTGATAGGCAGTGAGAAGTGAAATCAAAAATTTACACCCTTAGAAAGCCTGAAGGCGGTGATTGGTTTTTGGGGTCCCGTACGCGGCTAGGCTCCCAAAAAGTCTCACACATGTGGTATCCCCGTACTCATAAGAAGCAACAGATAGTATTTTGGGGTGTAATTCCACATATGCCCATGGCATGTTTGAGCAATATATCATTTAGTGACAACTTTGTGCAAAAAAAAAAAAAAAACATTATTTTTTCCGCAACTTGTGTCAACATATAAAATATTCCATGGACTCGACATGCCTCTCAGTATATAGCTCGGGGTGTCTACTTTCCAAAATGGGGTCATTTGGGGGGGTTTTGAACTGTTCTGGCATTTTATACACAACATTAGGAAGCTTACATCCACTCTTCTAACCACTTGAAGACAAAGCCCTTTTTGACACTTTTTGTTTACATGAAAACATATTTTTTTTTGCAAGAAAATTATGTTGAACCCCCAAACATTATATATATTTTTAAAGCAAAGGCCCTATAGAATAAAATGGTGGGTGTTGCATTTTTTTTTTCTACACAGTATTTGCGCAGCGATTTTTCAAACGCATTTTTGGGGGAAAAAATACACTTTTTTTAATTTTAATGCACTAAAACACACTATATTGCCCAAATGTTTGATGAAATAAAAAAGATGATCTTAGGCCGAGTACATAGATACCAAACACGACATGCTTTAAAATTTCGCACAAACGCGCATTTGCCACAAACTACATACATTTTTAAAAGCCTTTACAGGTTACCCCGTTAGATTTACAGAGGAGGTCTACTGCTAAAATTACTGCCCTCGATCTGACCTTCGCAGTGATACCTCACATGCATGGTGCAATTGCTGTTTACATATGACGCCAGACCGACGCTTGCGTTCGCCATTGGGCAAGAGCAGGGCAGGACAGGGGTGCTTTTTTTTTTTTTTATTAATTTTGCTTTTTTATTTTATTTTTAAATTGTTCCTTCCATATTTTTTTTTTTTTATCATTTTTATTGTTATCTCAGGGAATGTAAATATCCCCTATGATAGCAATAGGTAGTGACAGGTACTCTTTTTTTTGAAAAAACTGGGGTCTAGACCCTAGATCTTTCATCTGCCCTCAAAGCATCTGACCACACCAAGATCGGTGTGATAAAATGCTTTCCCAATTTCCCAATGGCGCTTTTTATATCCGGGGGGGGGGGAGACATTCCCTCCCACTGCTTGTAAAAGCAGTCCAGAGGCGAATTAGCCACTAGGATTGCTTTTACATGAAAGCCGGCCGCTGGCTGAAAAGAATGATACCAAGATGATACCTAAACCCGCAGGCATCAATCTGGTATAACCATTCAAAGTCCAGCAACATACCAGTACGTTGCTGGTCCTTGTTGGACATGTATTGTAATCTTTTTTTTTCATGCAGCCAGGTGGCTGAACGAAAAAAGAGATTGATCGGTGGGTATGCCCACCATTAGAATACCGCCCTTCATCCACCCACTTCTAATGATGGGCATACATGCACCATTTATATATGCCGAAGCATGGGGGCATCTTCTCGCAAAAGTTATGCCGCGTACACATGGTCAGACTTTTCCACGGGCAAGCCTCCGTCGGAATTTCGACCGTATATACGCGGCATTAGGAGCAAAATCACTCCTCCGCTCCTGCTGCCCCAATGCTTTGGCATATATGCTTTTTTTTTTTAACTGTGGTGGTGAAATTACCTCCTGCAGCACTGGAGTCGCAGGGATCAGGCCTGTCTCTGCGAACGCTGCAGTTATGTGTGTTGTGTTTTGCAAGTGACAGTGATCGATCGATACTGCACTTGGGTGGCCTCGGCTGGACGGAGGGGCAAAACGCAGGTGCTAGCAGGTATCTGGGCTGAGCCCGCTAACACTGCGTTTTTGGAAACCCTAAACTGCTGGGGACGCTAGTATAGATCTGATCAGATATTGATCTGTTCAGATACTATACCACTAAGGGAGGTGTATGCTTCACGCGTGGGTGTTAGCGTTACTGGCACTAACCTGACGCTGCCTGGGGTGTGACGCAGACCCTCTCTGACGCTAAAACCTAATTGATATCACCCGCCGGGCGATCAGGGGGTTAAACCTTTATTGGGTTATATACGGCGGGTGCCCTGACACTATAAAAAGCAAACTAACTAACCAGCGTCACCCGTAACACTTATATGATGATCACTGGTGAAAGGGTTAACTAGGGGCAATTAGGGGGTTAAAACCTTTATTAGATAATAAATGGGGGTACCTGACGCTAGAAAAACCTGTGGCAAACCTAAAAAAAATTACTGGCTACCGATCTGCATCACCGACGCTAAGACAGCGATCAGAAAAATGATCGCTTAGCGACAGTGGTGATAGGGGGTGAAAGGGTTATCTGGGGGGCGATCAAGGGGGTTAAACCTTTATTAGATAATTTATGGGGGTACCTGACGCTATAAAAACCTGCGGCGAACCTAAAAAAAAAATACTGGCTACCGATCTGCATCACCGACGCTAAGACATCGATCAGAAAAATGATCGCTTAGCGACAGTGGTGATAGGGGGTGAAAGGGTTACCTGGAGGGCGATCAAGGGGGTTAAACCTTTATTAGATAATTTATGGGGGTACCTGACGCTATAAAAACCTGCGGCGAACCTAAAAAAAATTACTGGCTACCGATCTGCATCACCGACGCTAAGACAGCAATCAGAAAAATGATCGCTTAGCGACGGCGGTGCTAGGGGGTGAAAGGGTTATCTGGGGGGTGATCAAGGGGTTAAACCTTTATTAGGGGGGGTTAGGGGGCTACACTGGACCTAAAACTAAATGTACTGACACTTTTACAGTCACAAATGTCACTGATTGCAGTGATCAGTAAATAAATGGTCACTGCAATCAGTGACACTGTGACTGGGGGCTGGGGGGTGATCTGGGGGGGCCTGGGGGGGGCGATTTATGTGCCTATGTGTGCTGGTGTTAGTGTAGTGTTTGTGCACTAACCTTGATGTCTTCTCTTGTACGGCGCTCGGTATATGTGAGCGCCGCACAAGAGATGACATCACTTCCTCCTGCTTCCTCTGCCTGTGTAAACATTCCACAGACAGAGGGGGCATTTCCATTCGCCGGGAGCGATCGCGGGGGGGTGGCCGGAATCGAACGGCCGTCCCCTCATGTCGGATCGCTCCCCAACGAATTCCGACCGCTCAATGTACAGAAGGGGGGTCCGATTGGACCCCCCAACTGTACAAAGGCAATCACGTACACTCTACGTGATTGTGCCTGTCGGTGCCATTGTGCCGACGTATATATACAGTGAGCGGTCGTTAAGTGGTTAATAAATAACCCTCTTTGTGGCTTAATCATGATCCCTGTGAACGGGTCATGCAACTACATCTTTGTCCAACCTAAAATGAGATGAGGCCTCTACCTAATTTATTGTTAATATCCCAGCTGCTGCAGTCTTGCAGCTAGGTTAACCACTTCAGCCCCGGCAATGGCGTCCCTAGGGGGGGACCAGAGGGGGCCCTGGCCCCCCCCAACATTATGCTGTGCCCCACCATGTGCCCCCCCCCAAAAAAAACAGTCTCTCCTAAGAGGGAGAGCGTCCCCAGTCAGCTCCTGCGGGGGATTCCTCCCCCTCCCTCTGCTCGCTGACACTGCATAATGCGAGCGCTCACACAACCACAGCCGCTCGATCTGCTCCTTTCCCTGCATCCTCATTGGCACGGAGAAGAGCGAGTTGCAGGAAGGACTCCACGAGCACTGTGGGAGGGGGGGAGGTGGGGCCCCAAGCCTTCATCTCAGTTACTGAAAAAACCCATCCTTAGGACAGGAGAACCATCCTGTAAATTCCGAGAGTGGTGACTGCAAGCTGAGCCGACTGTCAGTCTATGACACTCTTTCACAGCCCAGCGAGTCCAGCCACCCTCCCTCACTCTCCTCACATATGAGCAAGGAGGAATACAGCTCCTCCTCCTCCTTCCAGTCCCGCCCACACTATCCCGGCGTGCTGTATCTGAAGAGAGGGGATGTGTGGGCGGGAAATATGAAAATCAGCAGCATTCCTGGCTGTGTGTGAATGATGCCTGAGATTCTAGCCTGGACCATGGGTAAGTGTGTGCACTGCAGACTGCAGTGCACTGTAATCACTGAACTGCATTATCTCCATCCCTTCTCTCCCCCATCTGTCTCCCTCCCCCTCTCCTGTTCTTTCAAGACATTCACAATTTACTTTCACTTTCAGTTAGGCAGGGAATATACGGTGCACATATCTTTCCTGTGTCCACAGATTGCAGGAAAGAAACTTGCATAATTCCCCCATCAACACAGACAGTGCTGACAGGGGAATATCCCTCCTGCCCAGCAATTGTATTCTCCCGACAAACAGTGATTATCACTAGTGGCTATAGCAACCACTAGTGATAATCATAAGAGAATCTGCTCATTAATGGATCAAATCTCAGCCAGTTCCTACTGAACCAGCTGAGATTTAAACCGTCTATGGCTGGTCTTGGCTCTTAGGCAGCCCATACATTGATCACTTTTTTTCATTCAACTATTAGGTTGAATGAAAAAAAAAAGGAAATTATCTAATTCCCCCATCTACACATTATAGGTGGATGGGGGAATCCTACCAGTGTGGACCAGTACTGGAACAACCAGAGTTGCTGTCCTGTCCCGGCTATTCACAGCGCTGTTCTGTCCCCATGGCAGCGGCGGCAGCACATTGGAACCCAGTGCTGGTTACTTTATGGGGCTGATGTACAGGAGGGCCAGCACAATTTGTTGTTAGAGATGGGCTGGGCATGTTCAAAATATTTTTTTTTTTTACTAGTAATGGCGGCGATCAGCGATATTTATCGTGACTGCGACATTATGGCGGACACTTTTGGCGCTATTTTGGGACCATTCACATTTATACAGCGATCAGTGCTATAATAAAAAATAAGAAATCAATCGGCGCAAACAAATATCCTAACACCTACAGCAGCTGTAGCAAATGGTCAAGGTCAATGTACAAATCCCAGATATAACACTTTGTTCCTGTCCTTTTTTTATATATATGTATGGACTCTCCCTCTGTTTGTCAAAAGACTTTCACATATATGTTTCATTTTTATGAATTTATTATGTCTATACTATTGAATTTAGCTATTTTATTAGTTTAATTTAGCGCTGCATGATCAGTGCTATAAAAATGCATTGGTTAATGTGTAAATGTGACTAGCAGCGAAGGGGTTAACCAGTAGGGGGCTAGGAAGGGGTTAAGTGTGTCCTAGGGAGTGATTAACTGATAGGGGGCGTGGCTACGAGTGACACATAACTGATCGCTGCTCCCGATGAGAGGGAGCAGACAATCAGTGACATGTCACGAGGCAGAATGGGGAGATGCTGTGTTTACACTGGCATCTCCCCATTCTTCAGCTCCATGACACGATCGCGGGCACCCGTAGACAGAGTCCGCAGGTCCCACGGGCACAGTCACGGAGCTTGCGGCAGGTGCATGCGCGCACGGCGGAAAATTCAAAGTGACGTAAATATATGCCGATTTGCCTGTCCGTGCCATTCTGCCGACGTATATAGTCGTGGGACGGTCCTTAAGTGGTTAATGAAATATAACCTTCATTCTAACAATAGCCAATAAGCGCTGGTTTTACAGTTGGTGTTTCCATGCTAGTAACGTAAAATACTAGATGCTATTTATCACACATTGTTACTAGTTGATATTTTGTGCACAATCTACTGCTGATAGGGGAACTAAAATAAAATTTTCTGGAGTATACGCAAGAAAGATACGACACAGCATGTCACCGGTTTCACATAGCTGATACTGTATTTATATATATTGTGACAGCAGGAAGGTAAAGTCACCTGGTTGCATCCAGGGGGGTAGGTATATTTCTCCCAGATTCAGGCTTTATGCCGACTTATACAACTAGGGAGAGAGTTGTTGAAGCCCAGCTGAGGCTAGTGGGCTCATGGATGATTCATACCTCTAGGGAGAGTGCTGGGCGTCGTGCAGGCAGGGAGTTGATGAGACCAGCTGAAGCTTGTCAGCTCGTTTAAGGCCTCTATAAAAACTCCCAGCTTCATTAGGTGTTTGCTCATGCCTGGAACCAGACCTGTGTGGACTGTCTAGGGAGAGTGAACCCCTGTGCGGTGAGACAAAGCCTGGGTGGCTATTTGTTTGGACATTTACTAAACCAGGGACTTAGGGACTAGGACAGCACCAGGCTGATCCCAGTTGTTAGTTAGGGAAACCTGCATGTTTAGTCAGAGGTCAAGCTGACCAGGATTTATTTTGTTTATGTTTCTTTTTGCTTTGCTGTGTTTTTGTCACTGTAAATAGAGAAATAAACCGCACCTTTTGATCTTGAAAACCACAACCTCCGTCTGCTGGGCCTGTTTTTGTGTGGGGAGCCCATCCAGGGGGTCACACACACCCGCTACCGAGCTAACCCCCTCACAGTTGGTGGAGAATGCGGGCAGTTTTTTTAAGCCAGCATGGAGGAGATACTGAAACAGCTGGCTCTAGCAAATGCCAATCAACAGCAGACAAATGCAGGTTTGCAAAAGAGCCTTGCAGCTCAACAACAGAGCTTCGCAGCCCAGCAGCAAGCTCATCAACAGAGCCTTGCAGCCCAGCAACAAGCCCAGCAGCAATCTGAGGCCCGCTTCATAGACCTGTTGCAGAAGCAAGAGCAGAGACTACAACAAATGGAAGCAGTAATGCAGCAACGTCCGCAGACCAGTGAGAAAAGCCGTCCCACTAATACCGCGTCATTTGGGGTGAGTCGTTTATTGACAAAAATGACTGGAGAGGATGATCCAGAGGTATTTTTGACCACATTTGAAAGGACTGCTGAAAGAGAAAAGTGGCCTGAGGAGCAGTGGGCTGGACTGCTGGCTCCTCTGTTAACTGTTGAATCGCAGAAAGCTTACTATAACCTAGAGCCTGACCAAGCAAAAGACTATGTGATGCTAAAAGCTGAAATATTGGCAAGGCTGGGTGTCACCCTGGCTGTCCGGGCTCAGCGTGTGCATAACTGGACTTTCCAGCTTGGAAAACCCCCCAGGTCTCAAATGTATGATCTCATTCACCTGAGCAGGAAGTGGCTACAGCCAGAGACTTTGTCCGCACCGGAGATTGTGGAACGTGTTGTGATGGATCGTTTCTTGAGAGCTCTTCCTACCGCCATTCAAAAGTGGGTAAGCCATGGAGACCCAGAAACGGCCGGTAAACTTGTGGATCGTGTAGAGAGATACTTGGCTGCAGAGAACCTGACGGCCTCTTCCAGAGACTCTCTGACTTTCCACCCTAAGACCAGACCATCCCCAGGGGCGGATAAGATGATTCCAAGGGGTGAGGGTGGAGAGAGTGAGAGGGTGGGAGCTCTGCCCAGGGTTTGGCGAGAACAGCCTGGGAAGTCGGGGGCTCAAGAGGCAGCCAAAAGGATTGTTTGCTACCGCTGCCGGCAAGCGGGACATATTGCAGCAAATTGCCCGGTTGTGGAGGAACCCATGCAATGTGACTTTCTGATGGACAGACGTCAGTCGCTGTGTGCGACAGTCGCATGCACTGCCATTCGGGGAACTGAGAAACATTTATGCAAAATGTGTATTAATGGTAGAAATGTTGTGGTATTACTGGATTCAGGTAGCCTTGTGACCCTGATAAAGGCTGAATTAGTTAAAACAGAGGTCTCTTGTTCCTGTCCTTTTTTTATATATATGTATGGACTCTCCCTCTGTTTGTCAAAAGACTTTCACATATATGTTTCATTTTTATGAATTTATTATGTCTATACTATTGAATTTAGCTATTTTATTAGTTTAATTTAGCGCTGCATGATCAGTGCTATAAAAATGCATTGGTTAATGTGTAAATGTGACTAGCAGCGAAGGGGTTAACCAGTAGGGGGCTAGGAAGGGGTTAAGTGTGTCCTAGGGAGTGATTAACTGATAGGGGGCGTGGCTACGAGTGACACATAACTGATCGCTGCTCCCGATGAGAGGGAGCAGACAATCAGTGACATGTCACGAGGCAGAATGGGGAGATGCTGTGTTTACACTGGCATCTCCCCATTCTTCAGCTCCATGACACGATCGCGGGCACCCGTAGACAGAGTCCGCAGGTCCCGCGGGCACAGTCACGGAGCTTGCGGCAGGTGCATGCGCGCACGGCGGAAAATTCAAAGTGACGTAAATATATGCCGATTTGCCTGTCCGTGCCATTCTGCCGATGTATATAGTCGTGGGACGGTCCTTAAGTGGTTAATGAAATATAACCTTCATTCTAACAATAGCCAATAAGCGCTGGTTTTACAGTTGGTGTTTCCATGCTAGTAACGTAAAATACTAGATGCTATTTATCACACATTGTTACTAGTTGATATTTTGTGCACAATCTACTGCTGATAGGGGAACTAAAATAAAATTTTCTGGAGTATACGCAAGAAAGATACGACACAGCATGTCACCGGTTTCACATAGCTGATACTGTATATATATATATTGTGACAGCAGGAAGGTAAAGTCACCTGGTTGCATCCAGGGGGGTAGGTATATTTCTCCCAGATTCAGGCTTTATGCCGACTTATACAGCTAGGGAGAGAGTTGTTGAAGCCCAGCTGAGGCTAGTGGGCTCATGGATGATTCATACCTCTAGGGAGAGTGCTGGGCGTCGTGCAGGCAGGGAGTTGATGAGACCAGCTGAAGCTTGTTAGCTCGTTTAAGGCCTCTATAAAAACTCCCAGCTTCATTAGGTGTTTGCTCATGCCTGGAACCAGACCTGTGTGGACTGTCTAGGGAGAGTGAACCCCTGTGCGGTGAGACAAAGCCTGGGTGGCTATTTGTTTGGACATTTACTAAACCAGGGACTTAGGGACTAGGACAGCACCAGGCTGATCCCAGTTGTTAGTTAGGGAAACCTGCATGTTTAGTCAGAGGTCAAGCTGACCAGGATTTATTTTGTTTATGTTTCTTTTTGCTTTGCTGTGTTTTTGTCACTGTAAATAGAGAAATAAACCGCACCTTTTGATCTTGAAAACCACAACCTCCGTCTGCTGGGCCTGTTTTTGTGTGGGGAGCCCATCCAGGGGGTCACACACACTCGCTACCGAGCTAACCCCCTCACAGTTGGTGGAGAATGCGGGCAGTTTTTTTAAGCCAGCATGGAGGAGATACTGAAACAGCTGGCTCTAGCAAATGCCAATCAACAGCAGACAAATGCAGGTTTGCAAAAGAGCCTTGCAGCTCAACAACAGAGCTTCGCAGCCCAGCAGCAAGCTCATCAACAGAGCCTTGCAGCCCAGCAACAAGCCCAGCAGCAATCTGAGGCCCGCTTCATAGACCTGTTGCAGAAGCAAGAGCAGAGACTACAACAAATGGAAGCAGTAATGCAGCAACGTCCGCAGACCAGTGAGGAAAGCCGTCCCACTAATACCGCGTCATTTGGGGTGAGTCGTTTATTGACAAAAATGACTGGAGAGGATGATCCAGAGGTATTTTTGACCACATTTGAAAGGACTGCTGAAAGAGAAAAGTGGCCTGAGGAGCAGTGGGCTGGACTGCTGGCTCCTCTGTTAACTGGTGAATCGCAGAAAGCTTACTATGACCTAGAGCCTGACCAAGCAAAAGACTATGTGATGCTAAAAGCTGAAATATTGGCAAGGCTGGGTGTCACCCTGGCTGTCCGGGCTCAGCGTGTGCATAACTGGACTTTCCAGCTTGGAAAACCCCCCAGGTCTCAAATGTATGATCTCATTCACCTGAGCAGGAAGTGGCTACAGCCAGAGACTTTGTCCGCACCGGAGATTGTGGAACGTGTTGTGATGGATCGTTTCTTGAGAGCTCTTCCTACCGCCATTCAAAAGTGGGTAAGCCATGGAGACCCAGAAACGGCCGGTAAACTTGTGGATCGTGTAGAGAGATACTTGGCTGCAGAGAACCTGACGGCCTCTTCCAGAGACTCTCGGACTTTCCACCCTAAGACCAGACCATCCCCAGGGGCGGATAAGATGATTCCAAGGGGTGAGGGTGGAGAGAGTGAGAGGGTGGGAGCTCTGCCCAGGGTTTGGCGAGAACAGCCTGGGAAGTCGGGGGCTCAAGAGGCAGCCAAAAGGATTGTTTGCTACCGCTGCCGGCAAGCGGGACATATTGCAGCAAATTGGCCGGTTGTGGAGGAACCCATGCAATGTGACTTTCTGATGGACAGACGTCAGTCGCTGTGTGCGACAGTCGCATGCACTGCCATTCGGGGAACTGAGAAACATTTATGCAAAATGTGTATTAATGGTAGAAATGTTGTGGTATTACTGGATTCAGATAGCCTTGTGACCCTGATAAAGGCTGAATTAGTTAAAACAGAGGTCTCTGGGAATAGCAAGGTATCTGTTATTTGTGTGCATGGGGACACCCGAGAGTATCCAGTGACTACAGTGTGTTTCAAGACCCCCAAAGGTACCCTCTCTCATCCAGTGGGGTTAGTATCTCAATTACCGCATGATGCCATTGTGGGAAGGGATTTTCCGAAGTTCTGGGAACTGTGGGATGATCCTGAGCCCCCCACTGGTGCCCCTATGTACCAGGAAGGTGATAGCCAGAACTCCTCTGAGAGTGGTGAGGACTCTCCAGAATTTCCCTTGTCAGTATTGGCAGGCGAGACTCAAGAAACTGGAGAGGAGCCCACCTCCTCAGACGAAAACCTACCGTCTGTGGAGTTTTCTGATCTTGAGGTTCACAGGGAAAATTTTGCCACAGAACAGTTAAAAGACCCCGCCCTAATAAAGGCACGGGAAAACGTAGTGTAAATAGATGGCGAGTTAGTGAACCCAGATAATACCTGCACTTACCCATACTTCAGCGTAGAGAAGGACCTACTATATCGGGTGGCAAAAAGGGCAGAAGAAACCGTTGAGCAGCTTGTGGTGCCCAAACCTTACAGGAAGTTGGTGTTGGAGTTGGCCCATGGGCACATTCTTGGAGGTCATCTGGGGACAGAGAAAACCCGAGAGAGGGTATTACAGAGATTCTATTGGCCTGGGGTGATGAAGGACATAGAAAATTATTGTTCCTCCTGCCCTGTGTGTCAGAGGTCGGCCCCGATGCCACATTTCCGTAGCCCGCTGGTCCCTCTACCCATCATTGAGGTCCCGTTTGAGAGGATCGCAATGGATTTGGTAGGTCCTATAATCAAGTCCGCTAGGGGGCACCAGTACATATTAGTTATAATGGACTATGCCACCCGTTATCCAGAAGCGATCCCTCTCCGAAATACCTCGGCCAAAACCATAGCCAAAGAGCTATCTCTTGTTTTTAGCCGGGTGGGTATTTGTAAAGAACTGCTTACGGACCAAGGTACACCCTTTATGTCCCGGGTTATGAAAGAGCTGTGTAAATTGTTCAAAGTGACGCAATTGCGTACGTCTGTGTATCACCCCCAAACCGATGGGCTGGTTGAAAGATTCAACAAAACCCTAAAACAAATGTTGAAGAAAGTGGTGGATAGAGATGGAAAGGATTGGGACTGTCTACTTCCTTATTTGATGTTTGCTATTAGGGAGGTGCCCCAATCCTCTACGGGATTCTCCGCCTTTGAGTTACTGTATGGGAGACACCCAAGAGGGCTGTTGGATATTGCCAAGGAAACTTGGGAAAGTGAGAGTTCTCCCCACAGGAGTGTGATTGAGCATGTCGCCCTGATGCAAGATCGAATTGCACAGGTAATGCCCATCGTGAAGGAACATTTGGCCCAAGCGCAGTTGGCACAGCAGAGAGTGTACAACCGTGGAGCCAAGACCCGTACCTTTTCCCCGGGGGATAGGATATTGGTACTTGTCCCTACGGTTGAAAGTAAATTCCTTGCCAAATGGCAAGGCCCCTACGAGATAATGGAAAAAATGAGCGAAGTGAATTACAAGGTCAGACAACCAGGAAGGCGAAAGCCCGAACAGATCTATCACGTTAATCTGTTGAAAGCCTGGAGGGATAGAGAGTCCCTAGTCGCAGAAACTTGGTCACCAGCTCAAACTGGTTGCGTGATTCCGGAGGTTGGAATAGCAGCCACCTTGTCACAACCCCAACAACAGGAGGTTAAGGAGTTTGTGCTTCGCAACAAGGAGGTGTTCTCTGAGCTGTCGGGACAAACATCTGGGGTAGAGCATGATATTATTACCCCGCCCGGTGAAAGGGTGAAGTTAAAACCCTATCGGATCCCAGAGGCCCGACGGGAGGCAATACGGGAGGAAGTACAGAAAATGCTGAACTTAGGGGTGATAGAGGAGTCCCAAAGTGATTGGTCTAGTCCCATTGTGTTGGTGCCTAAACCGGATGGGAGCTGGCGATTTTGTAACGATTTTCGTCAGTTGAACAAAGTTACAAAATTTGACACCTACCCCATGCCACGTATAGATGAGTTGATCGACCGGCTGGGAACAGCCCGATACATGACGACTCTTGACCTCACAAAAGGGTATTGGCAAATTCCCCTGGCCAAGTCGGCCAAAGAGAAAACCGCATTTGTAACCCCAGACGGGGCGTTCCAATATAAGAGAATGCCGTTCGGGTTACAGAATGCGCCGGCCACATTCCAGCGGAAAATGGACCAGATACTGAGACCCCATCGGAAGCATGCTGCGGCTTACCTGGATGACGTAATTGTCCATAGCACAGATTGGGCCTCACATCTGCCAAAAGTGCAAGCAGTCCTAGACTCTATCCGGGAAGCGGGGTTTACGGCTAACCCCAAGAAGTGTACCATTGGGCAGGAGGAGGCCAAATATCTTGGGTACACCATTGGCAGGGGAGTAATAAAACCCCAACTCAACAAAGTCGAGGCCATCCAGAGTTGGCCACGTCCCAACAGCAAGAAGCAGGTACGAGCCTTTCTGGGAATCGCGGGTTATTATCGGCGCTTCATTCCCCACTTTGCTTCTAAGGCTGTGCCGCTAACCAACCTGACGAAAGGGAAAGGGTCGGTCATGATTAAATGGACCCCCGAGGCTGCGGCAGCATTCCAATTCTTGAAACAAGCCTTATGTAGCCAGCCAGTGTTGTACTCACCCGACTTCTCTAAAGACTTTGTCGTACAAAGTGATGCGTCAGATGTGGGGTTAGGAGCAGTATTGTCCCAGGTCTGGAACGGGGAAGAGCACCCAGTCATTTACCTCAGCAGGAAGTTGAAGTCCCATGAGGTAAATTACGCCACGGTTGAAAAGGAGTGTTTAGCGGTGAAGTGGGCTCTAGATTCCCTTCGGTACTATCTGCTAGGTAGGCACTTTGACATGGTTACGGATCACGCTCCGTTAAAGTGGATGGCTCAAAACAAGGAGACAAATAGAAGAGTAAATAGGTGGTTCCTGGCCCTACAGGAATTCAACTTCACAGTAAAGCATCGCCCTGGCGTTCAAATGGGGAATGTGGATGCTTTGTCTCGAGTACATGAATGCCTGATTGCTGGTGTTCCAACCCCAAGGTTAAAACAAGAGGGGGGGTATGTGACAGCAGGAAGGTAAAGTCACCTGGTTGCATACAGGGGGGTAGGTATATTTCTCCCAGATTCAGGCTTTATGCCGACTTATACAACTAGGGAGAGAGTTGTTGAAGCCCAGCTGAGGCTAGTGGGCTCATGGATGATTCATACCTCTAGGGAGAGTGCTGGGCGTCGTGCAGGCAGGGAGTTGATGAGACCAGCTGAAGCTTGTCAGCTCGTTTAAGGCCTCTATAAAAACTCCCAGCTTCATTAGGTGTTTGCTCATGCCTGGAACCAGACCTGTGTGGACTGTCTAGGGAGAGTGAACCCCTGTGCGGTGAGACAAAGCCTGGGTGGCTATTTGTTTGGACATTTACTAAACCAGGGACTTAGGGACTAGGACAGCACCAGGCTGATCCCAGTTGTTAGTTAGGGAAACCTGCATGTTTAGTCAGAGGTCAAGCTGACCAGGATTTATTTTGTTTATGTTTCTTTTTGCTTTGCTGTGTTTTTGTCACTGTAAATAGAGAAATAAACCGCACCTTTTGATCTTGAAAACCACAACCTCCGTCTGCTGGGCCTGTTTTTGTGTGGGGAGCCCATCCAGGGGGTCACACACACCCGCTACCGAGCTAACCCCCTCACAATATATATATATATTGTGACAGCAGGAAGGTAAAGTCACCTGGTTGCATCCAGGGGGGTAGATATATTTCTCCCAGATTCAGGCTTTATGCCGACTCATACCTCTAGGGAGAGGGCTGGGCGTCGTGCAGGCAGGGAGTTGATGAGACCAGCTGAAGCCTGTCAGTTCGTTTAAGGCCTCTATAAAAACTCCCAGATTCATTAGGTGTTAGCTCATGCCTGGAACCAGACCTGTGTGGACTGTCTAGGGAGAGTGAACCCCTGTGCGGTGAGAAAAAGCCTGTGTGGCTATTTGTTTGGACATTGACTAAACCAGGGACTTAGGGACTAGGACAGCACCAGGCTGATCCCAGTTGTTAGTTAGGAAACCTGCATGTTTAGTCAGAGGTCAAGCTGACCAGGATTTATTTTGTTTATGTTTCTTTTTGGCTTTGCTGGGTTTTTGTCACTGTACATAGAGAAATAAACCGCACCTTTTGATTTTGAAAACCACAACCTCCGTCTGCTGGCCCTGTTTTTGTGTGGGGAGCCCAACCAGGGGGTCACACACACCCGCTACCGAGTTAACCCCCTCACAGTTGGTGGAGAACCAGTGGCAGTTTTTTTAAGCCAGCATGGAGGAGATACTGAAACAGCTGGCTCTAGCAAATGCCAATCAACAGCAGACAAATGCAGGTTTACAAAGGAGCCTTGCAGCCCAGCAGCAAGCTCACCAACAGAGTCTGGAAGCTCAGCAACAAGCCCAGCAGCGATCTGAGGCCCGCTTCATAGACCTATTACAGAAGCAAGAGCAGAGACTACAACAAATGGAAGCAGTAATGCAGCAACGTCCGCAGACCAGTGAGGAAAGCCGTCCCACTAATACCGCGTCCTTTGGGGTGAGTCGTTTATTGACAAAAATGACTGGAGAGGATGATCCAGAGGTATTTTTGACCACATTTGAAAGGACTGCTGAAAGAGAAAAGTGGCCTGAGGAGCAGTGGGCTGGACTGGTGGCTCCTCTGTTAACTGGTGAATCGCAGAAGGCTTACTATGACCTAGAGCCTGACCAAGCAAAAGACTATGTGATGCTAAAAGCTGAAATATTGGCAAGGCTGGGTGTCACCCTGGCTGTCCGGGCTCAGCGTGTGCATAACTGGACTTTCCAGCTTGGAAAACCCCCCAGGTCTCAAATGTATGATCTCATTCACCTGAGCAGGAAGTGGCTACAGCCAGAGACTTTGTCCGCACCAGAGATTGTGGAACGTGTTGTAATGGATCGGTTTTTGAGAGCTCTTCCTACTGCCATCCAAAAGTGGGTAAGCCATGGAGACCCAGAGACGGCCGGTGGTCTTGTGGATCGTGTAGAGAAATACTTGGCTACAGAGAACCTGACGGCCTCTTCCAGAGACTCTCGGACTTTCCACCCTAAGACCAGATCATCCCCAGGGGCGGATAAGAGGATTCCAAGGGGTGAGGGTGGAGAGAGTGAGAGGGTGGGAGCTCTACCCAAAGTTTGGCGAGAACAGCCTGGGAAGTCAGGGGCTCAAGAGGCAGCCAAATGGATTGTTTGCTACCGCTGCCGGCAAGCGGGACATATTGCAGCAAATTGCCCGGTTGTGGAGGAACCCATGCAATGTGACTTTCTGACGGACCGACGTCAGTCGCTGTGTGCGACAGTCGCATGCACTGCCATTCGGGAAACTGAGAAACATTTATGCAAAATGTGTATTAATGGTAGAAATGTTGTGGTATTACTGGATTCAGGTAGCCTTGTGACCCTGATAAAGGCTGAATTAGTTAAAACAGAGGTCTCTGGGAATAGCAAGGTAGCTGTTATTTGTGTGCATGGGGACACCCGAGAGTATCCAGTGACTACAGTGTGTTTCGAGACCCCCAAAGGTACCCTCTCTCATCCAGTGGGGTTAGTATCTCAATTACCGCATGATGCCATTGTGGGAAGGGATTTTCCGAAGTTCTGGGAACTGTGGGATGATCCTGAGCCCCCCCACTGGTGCCCCTATGTACCAGGAATGTGATAGCCAGAACTCCTCTGAGAGTGGTGAGGACTCTCCAGAATTTCCCTTGTCAGTATTGGCAGGGGAGACTCAAGAAACTGGAGAGGAGCCCACCTCCTCAGACGAAAACCTACCGTCTGTGGAGTTTTCTGATCTGGAGGTTCACAGGGAAAATTTTGCCACAGAACAGTTAAAAGACCCCGCCCTAATAAAGGCACGGGAAAACGTAGTGGAAATAGATGGCGAGTTAGTGAACCCAGATAATACCTGCACTTACCCATACTTCAGCGTAGAGAAGGACCTACTGTATCGGGTGGCAAAAAGGGCAGAAGAAACCGTTGAGCAGCTTGTGGTGCCCAAACCTTACAGGAAGTTGGTGTTGGAGTTGGCCCATGGGCACATTCTTGGAGGTCATCTGGGGACAGAGAAAACCCGAGAGAGGGTATTACAGAGATTCTATTGGCCTGGGGTGATGAAGGACATAGAAAATTATTGTTCCTCCTGCCCTGTGTGTCAGAGGTCGGCCCCGATGCCACATTTCCGTAGCCTGCTGGTCCCTCTACCCATCATTGAGGTCCCGTTTGAGAGAATCGCAATGGATTTGGTAGGTCCTATAATCAAGTCCGCTAGGGGGCACCAGTACATATTGGTTATAATGGACTATGCCACCCGTTATCCAGAAGCGATCCCTCTCAGAAATACCTCGGCCAAAACCATAGCCAAAGAGCTATCTCTTGTTTTTAGCCGGGTGGGTATTTGTAAAGAACTGCTTACGGACCAAGGTACACCCTTTATGTCCCGGGTTATGAAAGAGCTGTGTAAATTGTTCAAAGTGACGCAATTGCGTACATCTGTGTATCACCCCCAAACCGATGGGCTGGTTGAAAGATTCAACAAAACCCTAAAACAAATGTTGAAGAAAGTGGTGGATAGAGATGGAAGGGATTGGGACTGTCTACTTCCTTATTTGATGTTTGCTATTAGGGAGGTGCCCCAATCCTCTACGGGATTCTCCCCCTTTGAGTTACTGTATGGGAGACACCCAAGAGGGCTGTTGGATATTGCCAAGGAAACTTGGGAAAGTGAGAGTTCTCCCCACAGGAGTGTGATTGAGCATGTCGCCCTGATGCAAGATCGAATTGCACAGGTAATGCCCATCGTGAAGGAACATTTGGCCCAAGCGCAGTTGGCACAGCAGAGAGTGTACAACCGTGGAGCCAAGACCCGTACCTTTGCCCCGGGGGATAGGATATTGGTACTTGTCCCTACGGTTGAAAGTAAATTCCTTGCCAAATGGCAAGGCCCCTACGAGATAATGGAAAAAGTGAGCGAAGTGAATTACAAGGTCAGACAACCAGGAAGGCGAAAGCCCGAACAGATATATCACGTTAATCTGTTGAAAGCCTGGAGGGATAGAGAGTCCCTAGTCGCAGAAACTTGGTCACCAGCTCAAACTGGTTGCGTGATTCCGGAGGTTGGAATAGCAGCCACCTTGTCACAACCCCAACAACAGGAGGTTAAGGAGTTTGTGCTTCGCAACAAGGAGGTGTTCTCTGAGCTGCCGGGACAAACATCTGGGGTAGAGCATGATATTATTACCCCGCCCGGTGAAAGGGTGAAGTTAAAACCCTATCGGATCCCAGAGGCCCGACGGGAGGCAATACGGGAGGAAGTACAGAAAATGCTGAACTTAGGGGTGATAGAGGAGTCCCAAAGTGATTGGTCTAGTCCCATTGTGTTGGTGCCTAAACCGGATGGGAGCTGGCGATTTTGTAACGATTTTCGTCAGTTGAACAAAGTTACAAAATTTGACACCTACCCCATGCCACGTATAGATGAGTTGATCGACCGGCTGGGAACAGCCCGATACATGACGACTCTTGACCTCACAAAAGGGTATTGGCAAATTCCCCTGGCCAAGTCAGCCAAAGAGAAAACCGCATTTGTAACCCCAGACGGGGCGTTCCAATATAAGAGAATGCCGTTCGGGTTACAGAATGCGCCGGCCACATTCCAGCGGAAAATGGACCAGATACTGAGGCCCCATCGGAAGTATGCTGCGGCTTACCTGGATGACGTAATTGTCCATAGCACAGATTGGGCCTCACATCTGCCAAAAGTGCAAGCAGTCCTAGACTCTATCCGGGAAGCGGGGTTTACGGCTAACCCCAAGAAGTGTACCATTGGGCAGGAGGAGGCCAAATATCTTGGGTACACCATTGGCAGGGGAGTGATAAAACCCCAACTCAACAAAGTCGAGGCCATCCAGAGTTGGCCACGTCCCAACAGCAAGAAGCAGGTACGGGCCTTTCTGGGAATCGCGGGTTATTATCGGCGCTTCATTCCCCACTTTGCTTCTAAGGCTGTGCCCCTAACCAACCTGACGAAAGGGAAAGGGTCGGTCATGATTAAATGGACCCCCGAGGCTGAGGCAGCATTCCAATTCTTGAAACAAGCCTTATGTAGCCAGCCAGTGTTGTACTCACCCGACTTCTCTAAAGACTTTGTCGTACAAAGTGATGCGTCAGATGTGGGGTTAGGAGCAGTATTGTCCCAGGTCTGGAACGGGGAAGAGCACCCAGTCATTTACCTCAGCAGGAAGTTGAAGTCCCATGAGGTAAATTATGCCACGGTTGAAAAGGAGTGTTTAGCGGTGAAGTGGGCTCTAGATTCCCTTCGGTACTATCTGCTAGGTAGGCACTTTGACATGGTTACGGATCACGCTCCGTTAAAGTGGATGGCTCAAAACAAGGAGACAAATAGAAGAGTGAATAGGTGGTTCCTGGCCCTACAGGAATTCAACTTCACAGTAAAGCATCGCCCTGGCGTTCAAATGGGGAATGTGGATGCTTTGTCTCGAGTACATGAATGCCTGATTGCTGGTGTTCCAACCCCAAGGTTAAAACAAGAGGGGGGGGTATGTGACAGCAGGAAGGTAAAGTCACCTGGTTGCATCCAGGGGGGTAGATATATTTCTCCCAGATTCAGGCTTTATGCCGACTCATACCTCTAGGGAGAGGGCTGGGCGTCGTGCAGGCAGGGAGTTGATGAGACCAGCTGAAGCCTGTCAGTTCGTTTAAGGCCTCTATAAAAACTCCCAGATTCATTAGGTGTTAGCTCATGCCTGGAACCAGACCTGTGTGGACTGTCTAGGGAGAGTGAACCCCTGTGCGGTGAGAAAAAGCCTGTGTGGCTATTTGTTTGGACATTGACTAAACCAGGGACTTAGGGACTAGGACAGCACCAGGCTGATCCCAGTTGTTAGTTAGGAAACCTGCATGTTTAGTCAGAGGTCAAGCTGACCAGGATTTATTTTGTTTATGTTTCTTTTTGGCTTTGCTGGGTTTTTGTCACTGTACATAGAGAAATAAACCGCACCTTTTGATTTCGAAAACCACAACCTCCGTCTGCTGGCCCTGTTTTTGTGTGGGGAGCCCAACCAGGGGGTCACACACACCCGCTACCGAGTTAACCCCCTCACAATATATATATACATACATACACACAGTAAGACTGTGAAGGCATAACATCAGTATTTAGAGAGACAGGTTACAGTATAATGTGTCAGTATGAGAAAATATAAGACTATAAAGTATAATTGGTCAGTATGTGCAGGCAGCTAATACCTATAAGGCCATGAAGTACGTCAGGTCAGTATTTTCAGGCATCTATACAAGAACAAGATACATAATAAGTACGTGTTTTTAGACAGTGTATACACACACACACACACACACGACAATGAAGTGTAATCAGTATCATTTTTTTCCCCCCAGATAGCCTATTTATAAGACTGAAGCACTTACCTAAAATTCCGTCCAAAGACCCCCGAATTTCCTTTTGACCGACAGGTCTAATATCAGCATCACGGTCATCCTTACTTGTTCTGGGGTGTTTTCTATGAACTATGGACTTAAATCTTTTTGTTGATCTGTTTGAATTGTCGTACATTGTGGTTTTGCTTGTCTGCTCAGGAGGATGAGGACACATTTTGCTGTCATGAAGGTCATCATCCTCAGATGTAGAAAAAGCATCTATTACCTGTGAATTGTTCTCTATATCACATCTGCTGGCATATGACGTGTTTTTTTGTTTTGAAAAGCTAGGTATAGATGGAATTGCAATATCATCAGACTCATCACTAATATAGTCACTGCCAGAGTCTGCTAGGTTCCTTGTTTTCTTCTTTGGAGTGTCACATTCAAAATCTGAACCCAATGATTCATCAGAGTGTGGCATGGCTTTTTCATGTGTGGAAGATTTTATGTATAAATTGCTTTTATTGGCTTGGGTGGGAAAAATAATATCACTTTCATCTGAGCTGCTGTTAGTCTTCATGATGTGTTCTAAAATCTGCCCTTTGTTTTTCACTACTGGCTCTGCATCTTCATCAGATGATATATTCAAGCCCAAAAGACCGCTTCCTCTTTTTTTTCCAGTAACTTCTGAGCTTTTTTTGAACTTGCAAGCTTTATAAGCATTGTTGTTTTTTATTTTAGAATGCTCGCCTTCAGCTAGAGGACTTTCTGAAAGGTCAGATTTCTTGTCTTGATTACCAAGTGCTCCCTCAAGCAATTTCGAAAAACCACATTGCTGTAAGGTAAGCAGTTTACCACGGTCTGCACCTGCAGAGAGGTTACTTTTTCTCCTTGAATCATCATTTATTTCAGCATCACTATCACTACTGAAATCAAAGCCCTCCTTCTGAAACTGATAATTGGATTTACGATTCTTCTCATCTTGCTCTAGATCTTCATCCTGAAAGGAGAAAAATCAATAAATATGACTGAAAACTCAAACATTCAATAAACTAAGTCTGAAACATGGATTTGATCCACTCCAACACATCTATGCCAAAGTAACAGTGTCCATGCACAGTAACTTCATCACATCAGTATGGAAAGATTTCACCCACACCTTAACATTGCTGAAAGCAAAATATTAAAGGGTCCTCAAAATATTGCTACTTTACTGGGACTAAATCTGGGGGTGCTAAGCCTTTAATTCTTCAGATCAAAAAGCAAAAACATGACACTGTATTTACAAAGAAAAAAAAATGCTATTACTTAATATTTGAAAATGAAATAGTGGACCTACAGTGGGGCAAAAAAGTATTTAGTCAGCCACCAATTGTGCAAGTTCTCCCACTTAAAAAGATGAGAGAGGCCTGTAATTGTCATCATAGGTATACCTCAACTATGAGAGACAAAATGTGGAAACAAATCCAGACAGACAATCACATTGTCTGATTTGGAAAGAATTTATTTGCAAATTATGGTGGAAAATAAGTATTTGGTCAATATCAAACAAGCAAGATTTCTGGCTCTCACAGACCTGTATCTTCTTCTTTAAGAGGCTCCTCTGTCCTCCACTCATTACCTGTGTTAATGGCACTTGTTTGAACTTGTTATCAGTATAAAAGACACCTGTCCACAACCTCAAACAGTCACACTCCAAACTCCACTATGGTGAAGACCAAAGAGCTGTCAAAGGACACCAGAAACAAAATTGTAGACCTGCACCAGGCTGGGAAGACTGAATCTGCAATAGGCAAGCAGCTTGGTGTGAAGAAATCAACTGTGGGAGCAATAATTAGAAAATGGAAGACATACAAGACCACTGATAATCTCCCTCGATCTGGGGCTCCACGCAAGATCTCACCCCGTGGGGTCAAAATGATCAAAATTCCCAGAACCACGACGTAACAAAGGCTACCATCAGTAACACAATACGCCGCCAGGGACACAGATCCTGCAGTGCCAGACGTGTCCCCCTGCTTAAGCCAGTACATGTCCAGGCCCGTCTGAGGTTTGCTAGAGAGCATTTGGATGATCCAGAAGAGGATTGGGAGAATGTCATATGGGTCAGAGGAAACCAAAGTAGAACTGTTTGGTAGAAACACAACTTGTCATGTTTGGAGGAGACAGAATGCTGAGTTGCAACCAAAAGAACACCATACCTACTGTGAAGCATGGGGGTGGCAACATCATGCTTTGGGGCTGTTTCTCTGCAAAAGGGAACAGGACGACTGATCCGTGTACATGAAAGAATGAATGAGGCTATGTATCGTGATATTTTCAGTGCAAACCTCCTCCCATCAGCAAGGGCATTGAAGACGAAACGTGGCTGGGTCTTTCAGCATGACAATATTCCCAAACACACCACCCGGGCAACAAAGGAGTGGCAGAAGGAGAAGCATTTCAAGGTCCTGGAGTGGCCTAGCCAGTCTCCAGATCTCAACCCCATAGAAAACCTTTGGAGGGAGTTGAAAGTCCATGTTGCCCAGCGACAGCCCCAAAACATCACTGCTCTAGAGGAGATCTGCATGGAGGAATGGGCCAACATACCAGCAACAGTGTGTGACAACTTTGTGAAGACTTACAGAAAACGTTTGACTTCTGTCATTGCCAACAAAGGATATATAACAAAGTATTGAGATGAACTTTTGATATTGACCAAATACTTATTTTCCACCATAATTTGCTAATAAATTCTTTCCAAATCAGACAATGTGATTGTCTGGATTTGTTTCCACATTTTGTCTCTCATAGTTGAGGTATACCTATGATGACAATTACAGGCCTCTCTCATCTTTTTAAGTGGGAGAACTTGCACAATTGGTGGCTGACTAAATACTTTTTTGACCCACTGTATACTAAAATGTTAACATAAAGCTACTTTAAGACCCCGTTCATACCAGAATGTGGTGTCAGAAACCCGTGTACCGCGTGTTTCTCGCACTGTGTTTAAAACACACTGCAGTTGCGATCTGCAGCAGGTGTCAATATTAAGTTACTGACACCCCAAATGCAGTGTTTTGTCTGCACCAGTTTACATGGTACAGACGTATCATGCAATCTCATTGCAGACAGCTTCCAACAGTAGAGCATGCACTACTTTTGGTGCTGTGCAATTTGAGCCCATTCAAAATGAATGGGCTCAAATTGCACCATGCTGAACTGCATGTGAATCACACTGGAATGCGCAACGCGTTCCTGAGCAATTCCCAGTGTCAACCTGCCCTAACAGTATTGCTAAGATGGATAAAGAATATTATAGGAGTGCAATCATACTTTTCTGACTTTGTGGACTAGGAGGCATAGCAATTAGAACTTAGGGGAGAATATGTAGAATAGCAGGCAATTTGCGTTACTCTAGCTCATTTCCTTTTTAGTCGGGACAAGAACTTTTGAGCCCCCACTTATATACAAACAAAATAAAAATTTTCTTCAGGGAAACTCCTCATTTACCCATGCCTGCAGGATTGCAATTATAGCTTAAGTTAAAGGGGTTGTAAAGGCAGAAGGTTTTTTATCTTAATGCATTCTATGCATTAAGATAAAAAGCTTTCTGTGTGCAGCAGCCCCCCCCCCCCCGGCTCTTACCTGAGGTCCCTCTCTGTTCATCGATGTCCACGAATGTCTCAGCCGCCCGAGATTCTCCCTCTAGATTGGCTAGCTGACTTTGGCTGGCTGTGTCTCAGCCAATCAGGAGAGAGGGGGCAGGGCCGGTGTTCTGCCGAGAAAGGTCCCCCCGGCGGATTATGCCCACCCTTATACTGCGCAGGCGCGGCGCTTGCGCAGTACGAACCTGAATGAGCCTCCGAAAATAGCTGAACACATGTAGAGCTGAGAGTCAGCTCTAGACGGCGCCTGCGTGGACCTCGCTGTAAGTGGCCAGTCGGCCTCTTGTCCTCGCTTCGCTCGGCCTCCTGGCTCTTTTTTTAACATCCTCCATGTCCACGGGGATGGTAAGGAAAGAGCCTGGATGTCAGAAGCGTAGCACAATTTGGTGTGCGCAGGCGCCATCTAGAGCTGACTCTCAGCTCTATATGTTTGTCTATTTTCGGAGGCAAGCGCCTGCGCAGTACAGGGGGGGCATAATCCGCAGGGGGACCTTTCTCGGCAAGACACCGGGTTGGGGCTCCGTGTCTGAATGGACACAGGGAGCTTTGACTCAGCTTGGGTGCCCCCATAGCAAGCCATTTGCTGTGGGGACATTGAACAGAAGGAAGGGACCAGGAGCACAGAAGAGGGACCTGAGAAGAGGAGGATCAGGGTTGCTCTGTGCAAATCCACTGCAACAGAGTAGGTAAGCATAACATGTTTGTTATTTTTATAGGGAAAAAAACGAGACTGTTCAATTACTTAAACATTGAAACATAGCATTCTTCTTTAGGTGACAAAGGTTTATACTATAAAATGCCTACAAGTAAAAAACAAAAGTTGGTTACAAAATGTATTGCAGTGTTTTTATTTGGAAAGGGTTGAGCAGTGATGAGGGGCATTGCCGTACTCCCTAAGCAGCCCACAGACTAGTAATTATTTTTTTCTGTTTAACCAGTAGGTTCAACAAAAAGAATTACTCGATTGCCCCTCCACACACTCTACTTGGATGGGGGAATCCTCCCTGCTGTGTCTTTGTATTCTAACAGCCAGGAGACTTCCCAGACATCAGAATACCCTGATCAGCGCTGCTGTTTATAGCCTTCAGTGCTGATTAAGGAGGAGGCCCGGTGGTAAAAAAAAAAAAAAATTAAAGTCAGCAGCTACAAACACTGTAGCTGCTGACTTTTAATAAACACACTAACCTGTCCAGGTTGCCCGCGATGTTGGCCGCCCGAGGCTGATCTGTCCCTCGGACCGGGTCCTGCCGCGGCCATCCTCACTAAGGGAAACAGGCAGTGAAGCCTTGCAGCTTCACTGCCCGTTTCCTACTGCGCATATCGCGCGGCTGTTTGTGAATGGGCACACCGTCCTGTGTGCCCCAGAAGGCAGCGCGAGGAGGAGAACACAGAACCTCACCGCGGAAGAGGAAGAGGCAGATTAGGACACTCTGCCTAGTAACAGGTATTTCTGGTATATATATTTTTTTCAAATTTATTTGAGCCTATCTGGCTATATTTTTTTTTTAGGGTGGAACTCCGCTTTAAGTTGGGAAAATCCAAATGGCTGGTTGTACAGAAGTCGGGCGGTCCTTGCTGAACCACCCGAATTTAAATCCATGTTTGGTTGGCTTTACTGTGATGAAGAAGTTTTGCAAAACTGTACACATCATGGTCACATATGCGTCTGTTTCCATGCACATGGAAGTGAAGTGGTCAACAGAAGTGCCAGATCTGTGTTTAATGGGTTTTTTGATTATGCTCTTTACATCTTTCTTTCCTTATTTCATCAGTTTTAGCAAAGGTTGAAGTGTATATAACAACTAGGTGTATTTTTTTCTCAAGTTGTAAAAATTATAGGCAACAGTCACTTTAGTAAGCTGAAAAAAAGGACTAGTTCATTTCTAACTGCAATATAGATAGGAGAGTAAGGAGCAGATGAGAATATCCCCCCAAAAATGTATAGTCTCAAACTAGGCTCTTAATCTCTTATCTTTGATAAAGTCGTTCTCTTTACATTCTTAACACAGACTATGCTGGCTGGACTTTTATAGAGCTTTGACTAGCTGGCAATTGAGGCTCAAATAGTATTTCATTCTTTATGTTGCCAGGCAGGGCAATATGGAAAGGTTCATGCATATACTTTCCACTCACCACAACACTTGTGGTACAGACAATCACAACTTGTTTCTTCTAGGCCAGACACTCTCTAGCAGAAAGCATTTTCAGGATTACCTCCCAGGAGCAGGGAACCCTGCTTCTTTCCAACTCCTAGGCCCAAAGTTCCAAAGAGAGGACAGACCTTTAACAGTGAAATCTTTACAGGGAAGAAGCCCATGTGAGAAGAGGCAGAACCAAAAGAGTACCAAATATTTAACAGTTCTCCCAGCATGCATCACCAGGGCACCCAAGGCTGCAGATTGGCTATGTCTTTACACATTCTTAATATAGGTCATTAAGTATTCTTAAAAGAATACCTCTCTAGCACACCCTGATGGAACTTGCTAAGAAAAAATGTCATAAACAAGACATACTCTATTCTTGGAGATCACTTGTGCTGAGTTACAGATAGGAAGACTACAGCTCGCTGCTACCTACAGGTTCACAAAAATACGAAAAAGGAATTTTGCAAAAATACAAAGTCCTTATACCATCTTAAAACAGATATTTTAATAGTGCTCATAACTTTTGACATGGAACTAATTCGAATAAAGTTAAATTTCCAAATGCTACTATACACGCAACTGAGCAATGCATATAACACACAATACCACTTTTTATTTACTGAGCAAAGTGCTCAATAAATTCACTGGTCTACTTGCCTCTGCATGCACACACATGTTGACGCTAGCAGGCAGTGCTTACATAGGCAGATCCATCTTACATACCACACATATCTAGGTTATAGACATAAATGTAGAATAATTATTACCTAAGTAATATCCACATGACATCTAGCTATCTGCAACAATTTATTACTGAATAAAGAAATAAACATTTAGACCAGTGGTTCTCAACTCCGGTCCTCAGGGCCCACTAACAGGCCAGGATTGCAAGATAACTGAAATACATCACAGGTGATATCCTTTGCTGCTCAGTGATTGCGGTATTCTAGCCTGCATCTCCCCAAGGTAATACTTAAAATCTGGCCTGTTAGTGGGTCCCGAGGACAGGAGTTGAGAACCACTGATATAGACAATGTTAACAGATACAAAACATAATTTCTATTAAAATCTTGGACATGGAAATCATTTTCTTTTCATGGAATCTGTATGCTACTTTGTTTTTATCTTGAAATTAATTAAACAAAAAGAAATCATTTTGCAAAGTATTTCTGCATTATGGAATGCAGCACAAATTCCATCACCTCTGTCTTAACGGATTTAGTGGATATGTAATATGTCAACATAAACGTATCTAGAAACAACCACATTCACAAGCAGAAACTGACTTATATGCAAAAAGATATACAAATTGTTGCGTCTGAGCATAAAGGGCTTTTCATCCAATCAAGGGCCCTGGCACGTAGTTTGATTTATAGCATGGAATAATTCATTCTGCATGTGCTCTTCCAACTTTTCAAGTTATATGACTTTTCAAACTAAACAACATGCAAGGGCCAAAACACTACATACTCAAGTTATTTGTAAGAAAAACATACAGCAGGGGTGGGCCAAAGCTTCAATGACTTCGAAGCCAGACATCATACTGATAAGTAATTAACAGGCACATTTTATAATGTTTTAAACAGTGAAGAGTTTGGTGACTGCTTGGAACGGAGGCACTTGTAGTAAAGAGGAAGGCATGCTAGCAGCAATATGCTTCAGGTCACTCAGCTCTTGAAGCAGTTAAAACAAAGTACCATTATTTCCAAGCATGAGAGACATATACAAAACATATTCCCTGAAGAATAATGTACCAAGCACAGCACTAGAGTAAAGTTTATGTGGGTTTAACACAGCGTGTAATCTCCTATGAGGAATTACATCACTAAAACTCATTATAAACTTTACAATCTAGGAACAACAGGCAGTTACAAAGGTTCTTTGATTCTCACCTTTATTTAATTTTTTTGGAGTGGACCTTTTGTGTGCTAAAATAATAAATGCATTTGAAAGCAATAATGTTATTTATAAAAAAAGAATAACATGACTGAGTCATGAGTATGTTAATGCGAGTTAACAGGCCCTGTGAAACCGCTAAAGTCAAAGTTTTGAGTAAGGAAAAGAGCCAGTATACAACAATAAGTGTGGGAAACTGCTCTGCTATCGCATCAATCTTATACTAGTACAAAATTAAACTAAAATGTGTAAAACAGAGAAAAGAAAAACTTTTTAAAATTTAAAATTTATTTACTTTAAGAGTCCACTCACACAGCAAAAAGCAAATAAACATGGCTTATTCGAGCACACAGTACAATATAATTGTTTAAGTGAAACATCAAAATCATATAGGTAAAAAAACAAAACGTGTTCGGTCACAAGGTCACCTTGTCCTTGCGCAACTCAAAAATGGGCTGTTTACAAGACAGAGCAGCCAGCTCTGATTCCCTTCTTGCAGTGGTAAGGAAAACCACCTTACTTGTAAGATCCAACAAGTTAACCGCCCAGACCAATTCAAAAGACAGCTTTGAAGGACCAAAAGTGATAGGGCAACACCAGCATCCAATGAAGTGGAGCAATGTGAGTAAGCACTTGCACAAAGGCATACACTAGATAGTGAGAGGCTAGGAGATCCTGGAATAGAATGGCCAAGGTTGAGACCTCCCCCTTTCAGGATACTCAAAGCTAGAGGTGTGTCCAGTGCAGTAGAAACAGATAAATTGCTCACAGCTTCAGGATACTGATTGAGAATAGAGACTCCCATGCAGTCCAGGTTCCTTGGGTTGTGGCGGTCCTGGATATCCCAATTCAATCCTGTTAGGCTTACATCTGTAGTGAGGATGAACTAAATCAGCAGGAAGAAGGACCTGTTCAAGAACTGGGCTGGAAATCAACAAAACCAGAGAATTTTTGGTTCTGGCCGACAGATGTATGGGTCAGTTGACCTGTTCCAGGATGACAGAATGTTTTATGTTAGAGGTCTGGAATGCCGTTGAGCACATGACACTGCTTTTAAGGCCACCATGATCCCCAGAACCCTTATGGACTCCCTCACCAAGGGGTTCGCAGTCATCCAGAGGTTCTGAGCCTGTGCCTGAAGGGTGAGAACCTTCACCTGAGGCAGCAACACCTTGTTTTGGGGTGTGTCAAGAATCAGACACAGATAATCCAGTTCTAGAACTAACTTTTGGAGTCAGAGTCCACCCAAATCTCTGAAAGACCAGAATCCTCCTTTAGAATTTCTCCAACAAAACCCCTGCTGACCTCTAATGTAGAAGGAGGTTGACCAGGTAGCGGATCCCCTGGGGACACACCTGCACCAGACCTTTGTGAAGACTTGAGAGAGCTGTAGCCAGTTCAAAGGGGAGGGCCACAAGCTGATAATAATGATATTCCACCACTGACAGTCCCTTCTGGCTTGGGAACCCGTGAACACATTTTAATAAAATCATTTAAATCTCTTTTGGTGTAAAAACCGAGCCACAACCTCCAGTGCCACCAGTTGGGCCATAGCTTTTTATAAGTCCCCTTCTGCATAAGGGCAAAGTACGTACATTGGAGGGGAAAAAAAAACTAGATGGAGCCCAATTTACTCAGAGATCATCATCTTCTATTTACTGGGAAAAAGTATGATTTTTCCACCCATCGCATTTTTTTTGTGCCCATCCAAATAATCCTCAAAGAGACAAGAGACATTTCCCCTCAAAGAGCATCTTCTCCCATTTGTTCTTAACAGGCCGGATCTGCCAACCAACATTAAAGTACAATGCAAGGAAACTGATGGGAGTGTATCGCTTATCCTGTCTAGCATAAATTTTTACTTTTGAAAAAAGTTGCCAGTTCCTATTTAAGGGAAGCCATTTGCATGGACAATTCTACTTTGCGGAGGCAAGATGATGGCTTTGAGTCTTGCACATGTAGCGCCCTGCTCCCAATGAGTGGGCGCTATGTGTTAAAATGATAATTGTCTGAGCAATAGTTTGGCTCAGAAGGATTGTGTTTCAAAATAAAATCTGTTTCAGTTCAGCTGGTTGCATGATTTTCCTCCTGACAGTGGGCATCACTGTCACCGCTGGTCAGGATTGGAAAAGGCAACAGGCTGAATGTATTGGGTATCTCTTTCTCAGAAGCAGCTCAGGGGGCGTGGTCAACCTGTTGTGCATTCTGGGAGAGGATACTTAAGAGACAGACACCATTTTGTAGGGTCGTCTGTTGGTGGTGGGCACCGCCCACCCGATCCCGACCTGAGGGCCCTCATGGCCTCAGGGATGTACTGGCAGTTTCCGCCTCGGGCCACGTTGGCCTGAGGCTCCGTTACTGAGATGTAGGCCCAGGAGTTACTGGGGCATATTGATCCAAGGATGATCCTGTGTCGCTTTGCCTGCGGGAAGGGACCAAGCAATTGAGGACTCAATTGGAGGATGTATCCAGATCACAATCTATCTCACAGTGCTGCCGGAATGGCTGGAAGATCCTCCCAGGGAAGGGTTGCACCAAGTCTGTGGCAGAGACTGTTCTATTTGCACCAAGTCTGTGGCAGAGACTGTTCTATTTGCACCAAGTCTGTGGCAGAGACTATATGTGATCGAGCTACGCATCTGTTGCTAGGCCGGTGAGAGTGGGCCTATCCGGTGGTTGCTGAGTCCAGTGTGGAGACAGTTGTTCCTCTGGACCTAGGAAAATTCCTGTGATCCGCAATTAAGGTACCGAGTCCTCCCCATCCCTTCAACCCCTCTGTTGGAAACTTTAATCAATAAAACCCTTGAAAGAGACTTTGTGTTGGTGCAAACTTTCTTCTGGACAACTCTTCAAGGAGAACCCCTGAGACGAGCATATGGAACAGTAAGGTAACGGCAGGCCCAAGTCTAAGCCAGCAGCTCCTACGGGGGTAGTGCTACACACATTAGCTGCCCTTTTGGAAGTACTGCTATTGCACAGTCTGACACAATCTGCATGCACCAATCAAACTTTCTTTGAGAGGGCCAAGACAGTGCAGGTTTCTGAAATCTATTGGGGCTGATCTATGAAAACTGGAGCTAAAGTGGAATGGTTGCCAAAAGTAATTGATCCGATTCTGTGTTTAAATTTAAACATGACAGTTATGCTTCTAAGCAGAGATCTGATTGAGATCTGATTGAGTCACAGAAGGTATAAGCATGAATCCTAGTTATAAATAGGGCACAAGTATTTTCTGAAATTTTTATATGAAACAATATTTTATATGAACAATTTACATGTGTTGTATCTGCTGCTATATTGTTTAGTTTCAAAAAGGGTATAAAAGAATTAGAGCCCCTGTAAAGTTGAATTGCTGTCTTGGTTCATGCTATGTGGATTTGCCCTCTCCATTTGTCCTAGTGACCATGGTCACTGAAATGGAAAGTGACAGGAAATCCAAAATTTTACAGTGGGCACTGGAAAAAAGAAAAGGAGAGGTAAATATTCCATTTGGAACACTTATTCTCGTGAAAACTAAGAGAAAAATTCTCTTCAATTTGTAGAGATTTCCTCTCACTTCCTGTGGTGTTGTCTTTGGGGCAAAAAGCAAAAAATTATTAGCCATACAAATACTTTTACATCTGGGAATGTAATACTGATTGACTTTTCTGTGTACACTATATTGTTACATTTCAGTTCAGCTCTGCCATTTATCTTTCCAAGGATTCCAAAGGCACTATAGATTTTATTAAAAAGTGTTACTAAACCCACAACAGTTAAATCAGTCTGTATATGCAGTACAGAATGCTTGTTCTACTCACTGTGAAACCTAAGGGGTTAATTATCTGCATTGTTTAAAAATGCGGTTTCATCCTGTCTCATCTGATCCTCCCCTTCTTCCATGTCCCATAATCAATTCCTGGTAGTACAAAGCTCAGGGACAAGCTGCACATGCTCAGTTTGGGGTGTATTGCTAGAGTTTTTTTTTCTTGGGAGAATGCATATGATCAGCACAGGGTCAATCAGCACTGTCCAGACAGAGGGTCAGGGGTCCTGCATCCTGATTGGACATAAATGGGAGAATGAAAACTCCTTCTACAAGCTTTAACCAGACACTGATAGAAGTCACAAGACTGCTATATACTGCTGATGAAGAAAAATAAAGATATTTAGCAGTTTATATTTACTAAAATGATTGCATTTCCATGTTCTGTGTATTGTGAGAGACCAGATATAGTGAATGGGTTTAGTAACATTTTAATAGACACTCGCTTATTACAACCTTTTATAGAAGGTTAGGGGCAGCTCTGATTCATTAACCTCTGTAAACAAAAGTTTTTTTTTTCAACAGTATGTAAGGGGAAGCTCAAATATGTGAAAAGGGGCTGAGAGCTCAATCTAAGGCTACATGTAAAATACTAATTTTTCCTATGCACCATTTCATAATTTACCAAACTACAAAAATGTTTTCAATAATAATATTTTTTAGCCAATCATAGCTGAAAAAATATATATACAAAATCCCAATACATTAGCTTCAAGGCTACTTTCACACTGGGGCGGAGAGGGCGTCGGCAGTAACGCAGCACTAGTTTTACCGGCGCTTTATCGCGATTTAAGCGTTGCTTTTCGGACACTAGCGGGGCGCTTTTAACCCCCGCTAGCAGCCGAAGAAAGGGTTAATAGCGCCCATGTAGTGCTGCTGCCAAAGCGCTTTGCAGGCGCTTCAGCAGCAGTGCCCATTGATTTGAATGGGCAGGGCATTTTAGGAGCGGTGTATACACCGCTCCTAAACTGCCCCAAAGATGCTACGTGCAGGACTATTTTTAACGTCCCGCAAGCGCACCGCTCCAGTGTGAAAGCACTCGAGCTTTCACACTGGAGAGAGACAGGAGAGACGCTTTACAGGTGCTTTGCAGGTGATATTTTTAGTGCTAAAATGTCTGTAAAGTGCCGCAGTGTGAAAGTGGCCTTAAGGAAACTACAACAGTTTAAATAACTATTGGTTTATGAATGTAATTATACTCATACAAAATCTGCCAGCTATACATAACAATTTATATACTGTGTCAATGTTTAATTTAACGTGTAAAAAGTTACACAATCTACAATGATATTAGCCATATGCCACACCCCAGGGAGGGCTCCACAAGTAGATGCAAGTTTTCCAACCAGCCAATTTTGCCAGAACTACAATGATTTACCACTCAGTACATCATGAGTGATGTAACTCGGGATACAGTTATTCTATGGTAAATGAGTCACTTGGGTGAGGTGGTAAAACTTTGTACATACATAAAATCTAGACAAAATATCCTCACATCTGCAAATCTGTCAGAAAGTTAATTTGTAGACAGTGATGGCAATTTTCTCATCTGTTTTCATTTCTTTTGGGCATATAAACATGTATATTTAGCTTGTGGTGGAGACACATCGTAATCTTTAGTGAGTGGTGCAGCAGTACAGAACTGTTATGGCTATGGCATATGACTATAGCACATTAATACCATGTTATGGGTCTATTATAAAAAATAATACAACTCTTCAAACTTTCATCAGAACTGTGTAATGGTTTGAGGTTTCCTATTTCCAGTAGAAAAGTTGATATTTTCCCTATGAATGTATTACACATACCATATATTTTTAATAAAACTTAAAGGCATACTCACAGTGTTTGTGTTGCTTGTTAAGGATTGCTGATTTAAGTACATGGTTGTACTTCTGATTCCTGCTTCAACTTGACCTTCACGCTGTGTACATGTAAGAAACATGTAATAGTTAATGTGTGTAACACTGTGTGTATTCAACTTATGACATAGGAATAAAAAGAAATATAAAAACATAAACAGTTCTTTTTTGTTTTGAACATACAGATCCCTTATCTGGTACGTTTGAAGCACATAACTTTAATAAGCTTTTGTGTAATATAGAGCACGATGACCAAACGCAAGCATGAGATTTTTATTTATTTTTGGTGGGGGGGGGTTACTTACAGTAAAATCTTTTTTCTTGAAGTCCATCGAGGGACACAGGAGTTTTAGTAATGCTTGGACATTCAGGACACATGGGCAAAACCTGTGTCCCTCAATGAACTATTAGACCCCTTTCACAATGAGGCATTTTTCAGGCGCTAAAGGGCTAAAAATAGCGCCTGAAAAACGCCTCCCCTGACGCCCCAGTGTGAAAGCCCGAGTGCTCTCACACTGGAGCAGTGCACTTGCAGGATGTTAGAAAAAGTCCTGCAAGCAGCATCTTTGGAGCGGTTTAGGATCGGTGTATACACTCCGCTCCTCCACCGCCCCTGCCCATTGAAATGAATGGGCAGCGCTGCTGAAGCGCCTGCAAAGCCCTTCGGCAGCGGCGCTTCACGGGCACTTTTAACCCCTTTTTAACACCTTCTAGGGGGTTAAAAGGGCCCCACTCCCGCCCTAATAGTGGCGCTTTACTGCTACCACCCCCTCCGCCCCAGTGTGAACGGGCTCTAAGAAAAAGATTTTATGGCAAGTAAAAAAATCTTATTTTCTTTATTATCCATTGAGAGACTCAGGACATCCAAAAAGCAGTTCACTTAAAGGAGTTGTATAGGCACAAGGTTTTTTTTTTTTATCTTAATGCATTTTATGCATTAAGATAAAAAACCTTGTGTGCAGCAGCCTCCCCACCACCCCCCTAATTACTTACCTGAGCCCCTTCTCCCTGCAGTGATGTCCACGAGTGTCTTAGCTATCCCAGACACTCCTCCTAAATGGCTGAGACACAGCAGTGACGCCATTGGCTCCTGCGGCTGTCAATCAAAATCAGCCAGCCAATCAGGGTAGAGATGGGGCGGGGCTCCATGTCTAAATTGATACACGGAGCTCTGACTCAGCTTGGGTGCCCGCCCCCATAGATAGCTGCTGGCTGAGGGGGGAATCAATAGGAGGGAGGAGCCAGGAGCACAAAAGAGGCACCCGAGAAGAGGAGGATCCGGGCTGCTCTGTGCAAAACCAACTGCACAGAGGAGGCAAGTATATTATGTTTGTTATTTAAAAAAAAAAAAACAAGCCTTTACAATCACTTTAAGGCCAATGAGAGATTCTACATATAGTATCTCAAAAAAGTGAGTACACCCCTCACATTTTTGTAAATATTTTATTATATCTTTTCATGTGACAACACTGAAGAAATGTCACTTTGCTACAAGTAAAGTAGTGAGTGTACAGCTTGTATAACAGTGTAAATTTGCTGTCCCCTCAAAATAACTCAACACATAGCCATTAATATCTAAACCGTTGACAACAAAAGTGAGTACACCCCCAAGTGAAAATGTCCAAATTGGGCCCAAAGTGTCAATATTTTGCGTGACCATCATTATTTTCCAGCACTGCCTTAACCCTCTTGGGCATGGAGTTCACCAGAGCTTCACAGGTTGCCACTGGAGTACTCTTCCACACCTTCATGACGACATCACGGAGCTGGTGGATGTTGCGCTCCGTCACCTTACATTTGAGGATGCCCCACAGATGCTCAATAGGGTTTAGGTCTGGAGATATGCTTGGCCAGTCCATCACCCTAACCCTCAGCTTCTCTAGCAAGGCAGCTTCTCTAGCAAGGCAGTGGCTGTCCAGGAGGTGTGTTTGGGGGTCGGTATCATGTTGGAATACTACCTTGCGGCCCAGTCTCCGAAGGGAGGGGATCATGCTCTGCTTCTGCATGTCACAGTACATGTTGGCATTCATGGTTTCCTCAATGAACTGTAGCTCCCCAGTGCCGGTAGCACTCATGCAGCCCCAGATCATAACACTCCCATAACCATGCTTGACTGTAGGCAAGACACACTTGTCTTTGTACTCCTCACCTGGTTGCCGCCACACACGCTTGACACCATCTGAACCAAATAAGTTTATATTGGTCTCATCAGACCACAGGACATGGTTCCAGTAATCCATGTCCTTAGTATGCTTGTCTTCTGTTTGTGGGCTTTCTTGTGCATCATCTTTAGAAGAGGCTTCCTTCTGGGATGACAGCCATGCAGACCAATTTGATGCAGTATGCAGCGTATGGTCTGAGCTCTGACAGGCTGAACCCGCACCCCTTCAACCTCTGCAGCAATACAGGCAACACTCATACGTCTATTTCCCAACAGACAACCTCTGGATACGACGCTGAGCACATGCACTTAACGTCTTTGGTCGACCATGGCAAGGCCTGTTCTGAGTGGAACCTGTCCTATTAAACCGCTGTATGGTCTTGGCCGCCATGCTGCAACTCAGTTTCAGGGTGTTGGCAATCTTCTTATAGCCAAGGCCATCTTTATGTAGAGCAACAATTCTTTTTTTCAGATCCTCAAAGTTCTTTGCCATGAGGTGCCATGTTGCACTTCCAGTGACCAGTATGAGAGAGTGGTAGGGATAAAAACCCAATTTAACACACCTGCTCCCCATTCACACCTGAGACCTTGTAACACTAATGAGTCACATGACACCGGGAGGGAAAATGGCTATTTGGGCCCAATTTAGACATTTTCACTTAGGGGTGTACTCACTTATGTTTCCAGCGGTTTAGACATTAATGGCTGTGTTGAGTCATTTTGAGGGGACAGTAAATTTACACTGTTATACAAGCTGTACACTCACTACTTTACATTGTAGCAAAGTGACATTTCTTCAGTGTTGTCACATGAAAAGATTTAATAAAATATTTTCAAAAATCTGAGGGGTGTACTTACTTTTGTGAGATACTGTAGGTGCAAATAATATTACAAAGAATATCTGAAAGTATCAATACATGAAAAAAGGATAGGCAAAGCTGGGTCAACCAAATATGTAAATTGCCACAACCCAAAGGGAGGGCATCTAGGATCCACCTAGTGTTTTAGACCAGGAAAGGAAATTGCCAGTAATGGAAAACTGCTACCTGAAGAATAATAGGCAGTAATTCTAGAAAGGGCAGATAATTAAGGTACCCAATTCAAGGGTCTAGAGTGGAAGCTACAAGGGGAAGCCTGAGTATCCAAACTGGTAGGAGGAAAACCACCAAGGGACCCAGCAGGATAGATAAAAATGTCCCCATTTGCCAAAATAGAGTATGCCTTTATGGATAGGGCTGAGTAGATGAGATAGAGGACTTCTGGCCTTAAGATCTATGGCTCAAGTGGAATATAGACCGTGATAGTTCACAATGTGCTCCCACAATAGCGGAGGAAGAATGGGGTCCCTTCACCCCATCCCAGGATCCCCTGCATTGAGCCAGAAAACTAGAGGCATTAGGAATGACAGTATCAAGAGCAGAACCAAAGAAACACCTACCTTTAAAGGGCAAGCAAATCTAATGTTCCTTGGCTTGCCAGGCAAAAAGCCAAAGCACCTTAAACATATGAAATTACATTAGGCCCATACGAGACACAATCTCAGGTGCTTGCAAGAGACCGTCACACCTGCACTGCAGGGCTCCAGATAGATGTTCCAAAAGCTCCAGGACATGAGGGTTTGTCTTCGTGATGGAGTGGTCTCCTTTAAGAGACTTAATCCACGTTGACATGGATTTAGCAATCTGAGTCGTCACTAAATAAGGATAAAGCGTTATTCCTGATAAGTCAAACTGAGACCTGAATAGGAAATCCAAATGCATGTCATTAAAATCCCTAAAGAACATCATCCACCTGTTTGGTGGTATGTTTGTAAAGGTGGATGACTGAAGCGCAAAGAGAGGGCAGAGATGATTTATTATTAAACTTAATTTCAAAACAGGAAAAAGCTCCTTTATATTCTCATGAAGAAGCCATGATTTCACAGGTTGTTTTAAGTCCTTATAGAGGAATGTTTTACATAACAAAATGTATTTGGAAGGTCTTTGCAGCCGTAGGAGCTCTAAAAGATCCTATGTCAGGGGTAGAATGCACTGCATCAATCACAACTCCTTGTAAATCCCATACAGAATATGGATTTTGCTGAAACACAGTTTTTTTTTTAGAAGACTATGAGGAGACTAAATCTGAATCAAAGATGGTAATAGGGGCATCAGGCACTGGAGGTTCGGTAGGGTCAGAATTAGATTTGTAGATGGCTTTGGAGCATGCCAAGTGCTTCAGCTAGCAGATTACTCCATTAATTGTGCACAAAAAAATCCATAGTGGATATTGGATATCTATGAACAATAGGGAGGTCTCAGCCTTATACTGCAGAGCTATACAAGACTCCAATAAAGATGACCTATATAGTACCCAGATAGTTGCTGTGTATTAGATTAGACTTTAACAATTCTCTAATAAATGTTTATTATGTTGAAGCTTTCACTTCTGGTCAAAAGAACTCTTATTTAACCCATATCATATCTATGAAATATTAAATCTTAAATATACATTTTAAAGGGTAACAGTGGCGACCACGAAAATAAGTACAGGACTGAAAGTATTTAATATAATAAAAAAAAATATTTATTAGAGATAAAGTTATTAGGGGGAATTTAAGCCGAGTCAGCTTATCCAATCTATCTAGGGAAAAATATAGGTAAATGCTTTTGTTTTATTAGTGGGTATTAGATTAACGCTAAATAGGAGGGAGGATACACCACATTATTTTTTTTTAATATCCCATTAATCATAATTGATAAAAGTACTTTGGATGTACCATTATAACCGGTCAATTTAATGGGGAGGAGGGATTTTTGTTTTGATTTTTGGTTGTTGTTTTATTGGAAAGGGGACACTGAAATAGGGGTCCTTGGTTTTGTGGAAAAAAAAAATATATATATTTTTTACATGGCGGGAAAAATGTTGTTTTAGTTGTTGCTTTTGTGCTTCACCAAGCTTCATTGCTATCTCTAACCAGTGTTTGAGTTTGCTTGATGGTGAGTACATATTTTATTAGAAAGACACTGAAAAAAGTGGTCTTGGTTGCGTTGTTGAAAAGGTTCAACACGTTTTTGTTTTTATTGTATGTCCACTAACATTGAAAATATTTAGGACATTAAAATAACCTACAAAAGATTTTGTTTTTTAGTTTTTCTTTTGCTTTGCTTTTTTTTTTTTTTTACTGTGGGAATTTACAAGCAGTAATATTCTCATTGGTGTCAGTTAAAGTACAAAACTGTGGAAGTTTTACTACTGAAGCTAATATCTGAGAAAGATTATCATTAGTGTAAAATAAGGTGCAGTGAACATAGTACATTATACCTTGAATTTTTTTTTAGTTAGTTCAGTTTTTTTTTTTTACTGAATTGAGTGTTACAAATATTGGTGTAAACAGAGCTGTGTTTACATTTCCAATTGTCTACCTAGAGGGATATCTATGGTTCCTTGTGTGCGGATCTCAGCACTTTTGTTTTTGGGTTTCTGTGAAGATAGTAGTGTTATTTTAAGGCTTGTATCTCCACTCTTGTGAATATTTTAAGTGCTAGACTACTGTGTCAAGTCTGTTCTGTGGTGCATTATTGTATCATCACTGAACTTGTACATCATGGAGAAACTGATGGCCAGGATTGCTAAAGTTAAAAATAGCGCTGAGATAATAAGAGCAATGGAGGAATCCAAAAGCCCATGGCACCATGCACAAGAGTATGTAAATATAAAACTTACAGAGAAAAAATACAGCAAACGTGAGGGTAAGACTGCACTAATTTTTGCGGCCTTTTGGTTAGCTAACAATAATAGGTCGTTATTATTGCAAACCATTTCTCTCAAGGAAGATCTAGAAATAGCCAAAAGTAATATCAGTACTCGAAGAGTTTCTATGACAAATATGAATGCTAGCCACCAGCAGCCAACAATACACAACCAAAACAAGCAAGGAGAGGTTGATGAGCTGATACAGGGGCTGAAGGCTGCAGACAGTAAATGTGAACAATTGTCTGCATCTTCTAGCCCAGGACAGCGGGTGCAATCTACACATACCATAGATTGTAATGCAACCAGTTTGAGTATTTCTAGGTGAAACAGGAAATTATCTCCGTCTGGAGTATGTGTTAGTTCTAACAACTCATTGAAAGGTGGGAGCTCTTTTGAAAGGGCCCCTATTTCTCGTACAGCAAAAGTTGTTAATCAGGTTTTAGCCATTGAATATTCTCAGCCTAAAACCACACCAGTTGTTAAGAGACGCTTTAACACTTTACAGAAGATAAAATGCTTCACGTGTGGTTTATTCGGCCACATTTCCCAGTCTTGTTTGTCTTCTGGTGAAAAGATAGTAAACCCAAATCAGTATACAACAAAGAGGCGTGACGTGGAAGTATACTCACCTCGCTGGGGTGAAAAGCCTAGGAAATATGAAAATACAAATTCATACATCCCTTCCTCAACTATTAAGGCCGAAAATAAGGCTTTACAGTATGAGATTCGGCAAATTAAACAGGAAAGGGATGAGTTTGTGAAAGAATTCCAATCCTTTAAAAGAAACGTTATTGACTCCTTGAATTTGAAAAAATGGGGAGTGAGTAAATTTGTCAATCGGGAACCAAACCAGCACACTAAAACCGGAAATGAAATGCAAGATAGAAGTTATGTTTTAGAGGTCTAGGGCATTTATTTTCACTAGATCAAAGTGGGAAGGTCATTGACCATTTACCAATTTACACGTAAGAATGTTGTATTGTTTGCTTTAACCACTTAACGACCATGCACTGTATATATACGTTGGCAGAATGGCTCGTACAGGTACAATCACGTACCTGTATGTCCCCTTTAACTGCCCGGGGCGCGCTCGCGACCCCCCTGCCTTCCCCGCGAGCCGGGGGGATCCCCGCGATCGTCTCACGGAGGCATGGAGCGGGGAGATGTTAGTGTAAACACATCTCCCCGCTCCCCTACTGACAATGTCACCGTTCTCCGCTCTGTATAATCAGAGCAGAGATCGGTCACGTGTCACTCGTAGCCACGCACCCACACAGTGGTAATCCCTCCCCTAGGCACACTAAACCCCTTCAGCGCCCCTAGTAGTTAACCCCTTCACTGCCAGTGTCATTTTTACAGTAACCAGTGCATTTTTATTGCACTGATCGCTGTAAAAATTACAATGGTCCCAAAAATGTGTCAAAAGTGTCCGCCATAATGTCGCGGTCACAAAAAAAATCACTGATCGCCGCCATTACTAGTAAAAAAAAAAAAATTTATAAAAATGCCATAAAACTACCCCCTATTTGTAAACGCTATAACTTTTGCGCAAAGCAATCAATAAACGGCGATTGCGATTTTTTTTTACCAAAAATATGTAGAAGAATACGTATCGGCCTAAACTGAGGAAATTTATTTTTATTTTTTATATATTTTTGGGGGATATTTATTATAGCAAAAAGTAAAAAATATTGCATTTTTTTCCAAATTGTTGCTCTATTTTTGTTTATAGCGCAAAAAATAAAAACCGCAGAGGTGATCAAATACCACCAAAAGAAAGCTCTATTTGTGGGAAAAAAAGGACGTCAATTTTGTTTGGGAGCCACGTCGCACGACCGCGTAATTGTCAGTTAAAGCGACGCAGTGCCGAATGGCAAAAAGGGGCCTGGTCTTTATGCTGCAAATTGGTCTGGGGCTTAAGTGGTTAAATAAGTTAAAGAAAAATAAAATAAAAGTGGGATAAAGTAATAACTGTTTTGCTACAAGTTATCTTTTTTCAGGGTAAGTGAGTTCCTGAAAGTATATGTACATATAAAGCTGTACATATGCGTAAATACGCACCTAACAAAAAGGTAAAGTATAGTATTCCATGTTTTTTTTATTTTCTTATGCTTCCCTTTGTATTCTCCCAGTGGCCAGAAATGCCTAGCAATTCATTTAAAATCTAATGGATTCAATCTAAATGAATGTGTGTGTGTCATGGAATGGATGTGTATGAACGGTCCATGTGTAAACAAGATTTTTGTTTTATGGCCATCAATAAGTGTGATCACATTAATGCGCATGCTTTGTACTGTTTATGTTTATTTGATTTTTTTTTCTCTCTGGTTTGTAATGAGCTCAATACTGGTACCAGTTTAAAATTATACCTTTTTTTTTACAAATTGAAACGTATTCAGATCTTGATTCCTATAGTTAGGAGAAACGGTAGGAATTTTTTTTCTCCCTTTCCTGTGGTTAGAGTGAAATTTCATTCTCTCTGACACTTGGAAACGACATAATACATTACGTGGCAACTTATAGCATCTTATGGATTCAGTAGGTCTTAGGTTTTGTCTTGTTTTTTTTCCTTCCGAATTGACGCATGTGCTGTTAATATGTGTAAAGGTTTTATGTTGACATGGGGTCTTCTTAGACTGTAAGTACTTAAAAACCCCACCATGTTTTCCTATAACTTTTTGTTTGTCAGAGTACAGATATGTGGGGGAGTCGGTACATGTTTCACTGTACTTACTGTTGATGGACTCATTACCTCTGCTGGAAGTCTGTTCCAAGCATATACAGCCAGTTAGCCCATTAGAAAACTCTCAGAAGAGGTACAGTGAGGTGTTATTAATGGTTTTGAGTTTTGTATTTTAGGAAGAAATACACACACACAAGGACAGATGAACCGACCAAGACTGGTCAAATTACTTCAAAAACACAGAGGACCTTAAAACATAGTTTTTTTTATGTTTTGTTTTAAGGAAAATCCTGGACTGGAATTAGACAGGCCTAACTAAATTCTACAAAAAAATGTTTTGTTGTTGTTTGTGGTCTGTTTCATTAAACAGTGTCTGGCCTCTCCCTGATACAACTTCCTGTGGCCTGGTGGACTTGCAAATTGATTTTCACTGAGAATCAATTAATATGTTAATCACTATCGAGAGAGGACATTTTGTACAGCTGTAATGTTTATAGGCAGTTTCAATATTTTTTTTTTTGTTTAACAAAATACAGATTCAATGCTCTTTAACAATTTAAAGGTTGGGGCAGTACTTTTACTTTTTTTTATTACTTTTTGTTTTACTTTTTTGGTTCAGTTTTTTTTCTCTCCTTTTTCTTTTAAGGAAAACTATTTTTCTTTCCTTACTATATCACCTTATTTCTTTTGGGTGATTCGTGAGTTTGGTTTCGCTATGGGAATATATAAAAAAAAAAGAAGAGGGGAGTATAGGGAACATTATATAGAGAACATTTAAAACAGTTAAAAATGTTGATATAGAACAGGGATATGCAATTAGCGGACCTCCAGCTGTTGCAGAACTACAAGTCCCACGAGGTATAGCAAGACTCTGACAGCCACAAGCACGACACCCAGAGGCAGAGGCATGATGGGACTTGTAGTTTTGCAACAGTTGGGGGTCCACTAATTGCATATCCCTGATATAGAATATTAAAGCTTCCCTGTAGCATTTTGGGGATGGAACAAAGTTTCAACAGGTTTTTATTTTTCTCCCTTTCGACATTGGATAATGGTTTTATATAAATGTATGTCATTGTAGCTATTACCAACTATGACAATAGTAACAGTAACACCTGGGTTTAGCAACAGTCATGTGACTAGTTTCCTTGTATATGTGACATAGTGTCCTCTCTACAGTTCTAATATTTGGCAGTCATCATATGTGGTCATTGCTCATTTTTTTATGTTGGTCATTTTTCTTTTTGGGCCATAACTAAGAGCATTGCTTGAAGATCATATAGATATACTGGGACTGGTGAGACTCAGTGATTGGCAAATAGCAGAAAGTATAGTACAATTGTACTTAAGAAGTAATTTAGTCTAATCATTCCTGAAGCCACAAGTAACTGGTGACATCACACTTATCCGCATTCTGAAATCAAGTTATTTTTGTCTGCTTAGATGACACTGCCTAAATCTGCACGGAGACCTCTTAACGTTTTTTTCCCTTTGCGTTTTTTTTTTTTTTTGTGCGTTTTGTATCTTATGAGTTTTATTATGTACTTTTCTTTTTCGTACATCACGGGACACAGAGCGACATAGTCATTACTATGTGGGTTATATAGATTACCTTCAGGTGCTGGCACTGGCAACTTCCAAACAGGAAGTACCCTCCCCTATATAAGCCCCTCCCATCCGGGAGTACCTCAGTTTTTTGCCAGTGTCTAAGGTGTTGGCCAAAGAGTAACATGTGTTTTTCACTGGGCTTGCGTACAGGTTCTTTTGGGCCTCAGCAAGCTATTCCTGATCCGACCAAAAAAGCTTCATAGCTAAACGGTCGGTACCCGGGCCTTGCAGAGAAGAGCAAGGTTTTGCCTGTAATGCCTCTCTTAGGAGGGCTGGACCCTGGGATCCAGAGCTCTGGTCATACCCACGACCAAGATGCTTTCTGTGCAGGGTGCTCTACAGGTCCAGGGGAGTGGAATCCTTGGGAACCCGGTCCCTGAAGGTCTACGTACAATGCCTGCCGTGAGAGGTGAAGTTTGGGCTCCTGTGGACCAAACAGAGTCCTGCAGCGGGGAAAAGGTAAGTGGGGGCCCCTCAGGAACTTGGCTCTATTGAGGGGACCCCCAAGCCTAATATGTCTTTCTGCCTGTTACCTAGACGGTATTCCCGCTAATAGCTGTATATGCCTACAAAACTACTAAATCCTAGAAATGTTTTTTTTCATAGAGGAAGTTTTGAAAAAAAAAAAAAAGACAAAGTGCGGTACCTGTGTTTGTCCACTAGAGGCCGCTGTGGAACGTCTTTTTTCCTGGGACTATTCCTTCCATGGTAAAAGTCCAGGCAGATGGTGGGCTCTCTGTAAGGGAAGCTGCATCCTTCTGTCATGTTGCCCAAAGGTCCCTTCTATCCCCGGGTCCTGGTTGAAGCAGGGACCCTGGCTCCTCTCCCTGGATAGCGCCGATAGCGCACTCGTGCACGCGCACACGCTTTCTTTTATGAAACTGGTCACGAAAAGGGGGCGGAGCCTGGTGGATGACGCGCTCTGCGTGCCGAGCGCTTCTGCGCATGTGCGGGCGTCCCAGCAAGGTAAAAGGACTCAGTCCAAACTACTAGCTGTGGAGAACAGAGCATATAAAGGGGCTGGTAGCATGTTATAGCAGGCTTACAGCGGGCGGTTGATACAGGCATCCCCTAGAAAGGCGCATTGGTAGACACCCACTGATGCACATAGCAGCAGATTGCATTAGACTATTTCAGTAAGGGGTGTATTGTGGCTGGAATACCTCAGTTTTGACTAAGGAATATGCCGCCTAAAAAACTCCGGGATATACCGCTCAGGAGGTGTAGGGGGTCTCCATCGGGCTCTGAGGATCTGGAGCAGTCATCTGCACCTTCCTCCCCTGAGAAATCAGAGGTTAGTATCCATAAGGAACCCCCGGGAGTGCCAGGTACTGCGGCTGTCCTCAGTCCACCTGCTCCTGTGTATATAACAGAGGAGGTTTTTGCCTCAACTCTGGGAGGATTGGAGCAAAGATTGGCAGCATTGATCGCTTCTTCTCTACAGGAAAGAAAGCGCGCCAGATCTCCGTCACCTCCATCAGAGTACCTGTTGGCAGATCAACAGTCCCAGGAAGGGATTGACCTACCTGAAGGGGATCAGGATGAGGTTGACTCTGTGTTTGAGGAATCGACAGTAGAAGAACCATTTTCAGCATCACAAACTGAAAGATTGTGGGTTCAGACCCTAACTAACATGGTTCGATCAGCATTTAAAATGCCTCTTGTTGAACCATCAACTACTTCTGTCTCCTCATTGGGGTCATTAAAAGCTCCCCAGACTAATTGTTCCTTTCCAGTTCATCCGTTACTGGAAGGACTTATATACCAGGACTGGGAACATCCTGATAAACTATTTGTTCCACCTAAGAGATTTCAGGTGACCTATCCCATGGAGGATAAGTTCACCCAAAGATGGAGTGTTCCTACGGTGGACGCAGCCATCTCTTCTGTGAACAAATCACTGACATGTCCAGTAGATAATGTTCAAATGTTCAAGGATCCAATAGATAAAAAAATGGAGTCCTTGTTAAAATCTGCTTTTTCCACAGCAGGGGCAGTTACACAGCCAGCAGTGGCAGCCATTGGGGTTTGCCAAGCTGTGAAGGATCAGATGAAACTGATCTTAAGGGATTTGCCAGACCAGCAAGCCCAGGCTCTGGCTGATCTGCCTAGAGCATTATGTTTTGCGGTTGACGCCCTTAAGGATTCTATCCATCAGGCCTCCCGCCTTACGCTGTCTTTGGTACATATGCGTACACTTCTGTGGCTTAAGAACTGGTCTGCTGAAGCTCCCTGTAAGAAGCTCCTAGTTAGCTTCCCATTTCATGGTGAACGCCTATTTGGCGAAGACCTGGATAAGTATATCCAGAAGATTTCCAGTGGTAAAAGTACTCTCTTACCGGTTAAAAAGAGGTCTAGAGGTCCATCTTTTCAGAGGCCTTCCTCTCCAATCCCTGGGACATCTGCTACTAAGCAGTTCCGACGGCCTCCTCGGTCAAACTCCGGAAGTAAAAATCAGGGACAATCACAGGGTAACAAAAGACCCTGGATCTGAAGAGGTACTAAACCAGCCTCCAAGTCAAGCCTATGAAGGGCTGCCCCCACTCAAACGGGTGGGGGGAAGACTTCGGTTGTTCGCAGAGACCTGGCGGGAGACGATCAGAGACAGATGGGTGCTCTCCACTGTAACTCTGGGATACAAATTGGAGCTAAAAGAATCTCCTCCTTCCCATTTTATGTGGTCAGGCATGCCAAAAGACCCTCTAAAAAGGAGGTCTCTCCTGTTGGCGTTTGAACAACTATTGCTCCAAGGAGTAATTATGGAGGTTCCTATGGAAGAGTGGGGGTTGGGTTTCTACTTAAACCTTTTCACAGTCCCGAAACCAAACGGGGACATAAGACCCATATTAGATCTAAAGGGTCTAAACAAATTCCTGAACATCCGATCCTTTCGGATGGAGTCGATCCGGTCGGTAGCCGCTGCCCTACAAGGGGAAGAATGGTTAGCCTCGATCGACATCAAAGATGCTTACTTGCATGTTCCCATCTTTCCAGGTCATCAAAGATTTCTACGCTTTGCGGTAGAAGGGTGCCATTTTCAGTTCAGAGCCTTACCCTTCGGTCTGGCCACAGCACCAAGGGTGTTCACAAAAGTTCTGGCCCCACTGGTGGCCGATCTAAGAACACGAGGTGTAACGATAATGGCATACCTAGACGACCTGTTGTTGATGGACCACTCAGTTGCCAAACTAGAGGTGGTAATTCTCGATACGATCAGGTATCTAGAATCTCACGGTTGGATCATCAACCTGGACAAGTCAGCCCTACAGCCAGTCAAAAGTCTGGTGTACTTAGGGCTACGGCTGGATTCAGACCAGAGGAAGATTTTCCTACCTCAAGACAAAGTATCCTCTTTGAGGGACTTGGTCCGCCTACTTTGTGCAAAAAGACAGCCGTCCATACGCCTGTGCATGAGGCTGCTGGGAAAGATGGTAGCATCATTCGAAGCTGTGCCATACGCCCAATTCCACTCAAGGAATTTGCAGAGGGCCATACTGTTAGCCTGGAACAGAAAGGTTCAGGCTCTAGACTTCCCGATGTCCTTACCCCCTTCCGTTCGGAAGAGTCTCTGCTGGTGGTTGATCCCCCAGAATCTCCAGAAGGGAAAATCCTTCAGTCCGATTTCCTGGAAGGTGGTCACTACAGATGCCAGCCTTATAGGCTGGGGGGCAGTACTGGAGCAATGGTCTCTCCAGGGCAGATGTTCAGATACAGAAAAGACCCTGCCCATCAATCTCTTAGAGATACGAGCAGCCCGGTATGCCCTAGTAGCATGGACATCCAAACTCCTAGGGTACCCTGTCAGAATTCAATCAGACAATGCCACGGCAGTGGCATATATCAATCATCAAGGGGGCACCAGGAGTCGTGCAGCCCAGAGGGAAGTAAGTCACATCCTGGAATGGGCAGAAAAGCATGTCCCATGCATATCAGCTGTCTTCATTCCAGCGGTGGAGAATTGGAAGGCGGACTTTCTGAGTCGCCAACAGTTATGCCCAGGGGAATGGTCCCTTCATCCCGAGGTCTTCCGAGCAATATGTCAGTGGTGGGGAACACCGGATGTAGATCTGCTAGCATCCAGATTCAACGCAAAGGTGGACAGATTTGTCTCCCGGACAAGGGATCCCCTCGCTTGCGGCTCGGATGCTCTGGTGTTCCCTTGGGATCAGTTCAAACTGATATATGCTTTCCCTCTGCTACAATTGTTGCCTCGACTCCTTCGCAGAGTCAGGTTAGAAAAGAAGCCGGTGATCCTGGTGGCTCCAGCGTGGCCCCGAAGGGCCTGGTACGCGGAGATTGTAAAAATGTCTGTGGGGAGTCCTTGGACCCTTCCACGTCGTTCGGACCTGCTTTCGCAAGGACCGATATACCACCCTTCCTTACTAACTCTAGGTTTAACGGCCTGGCTATTGAATCCCACATCCTAAAAAAGAGAGGTCTCTCTAACTCTGTGGTATCTACTATAATCAATGCCAGGAAGCCTGTATCTAGGCAGATTTACTATAGAGTCTGGAAGGCGTACATCACTTGGTGTGAGGCCAGGAAATGGCATCCACGTAAGTACGTTATAGGCAGAATTCTGGACTTCCTGCAGTGGGCTGTAGACAGGAAGTTTGCCTTAAGTACTATCAAGGGTCAGGTTTCGGCCTTGTCAATACTATTTCAAAGGCCCCTGGCTATGCATTCACTTGTCAAATCCTTTGTACAAGGGGTGACTCGTATTATTCCACCGGTTAAAGCTCCCATATGCCCATGGGATCTAAATTTGGTTCTATCGGTTCTGCAAAAGCAGCCATTTGAACCTCTGCGGCACATTTCCTTGGTTCTACTCACCAGGAAATTGTTTTTTTTAGTAGCCATATGTTCGGCTAGAAGAGTGTCGGAATTAGCCGCTATGTCCTGTAAAGAGCCATATCTGGTTATCCATAAGGACAGAGTAGTGTTACGTCCTCATCCAGCCTTTCTTCCTAAGGTGGTATTGAGGTTTCATTTGAACCAAGATGTGGTTCTGCCTTCTTTTTTCCCCAAACCGAGCTCGGTAGAGGAAAAGTTATTACATTCCTTGGATGTAGTAAGAGCAGTTAAAGCTTATCTAAAAGCCACTGCTCAGATTCGTAGAACGGATACTTTGTTTATTCTGCCGGAAGGCCCCAGAAAGGGTCAGGCAGCGTCAAAATCTACTTTAGCCAAGTGGATTCGACAGGTCATAATGCAAGCCTATGGCTTGAAAAAGAGACCGCCTCCGTTCAAAGTGAGGGCGCACTCCACGAGAGCAGTTGGAACTTCATGGGCAGTGCATCACCAGGCCTCCCTGGCTCAAATCTGTAAGGCCGCAACGTGGTCTTCAGTACACACGTTTACTAGGTTCTACCAGGTGGACGTTAGAAGTCAGGAGGATATCGCCTTTGGGCGCAGTGTGTTGCAGGCCGCAAAAGATCCTCATGTCTGATGGCGCCCAGCTTATGTATGGTGTATCCCCCCCCTCATTTGGCATTGCTTTGGGACGTCCCACATAGTAATGACTATGTCGCTCTGTGTCCCATGATGTACGAAAAAGAAAAAGGGATTTTTATAACAGCTTACCTGTAAAATCCTTTTCTTGGAGTACATCACGGGACACAGAGCTCCCACCCCTCTTTTTGGGGACACGTATTGCTTTGCTACAAAACTGAGGTACTCCCGGATGGGAGGGGCTTATATAGGGGAGGGTACTTCCTGCTTGGAAGTTGCCAGTGCCAGCACCTGAAGGTAATCTATATAACCCACATAGTAATGACTATGTCGCTCTGTGTCCCGTGATGTACTCCAAGAAAAGGATTTTACAGGTAAGCTGTTATAAAAATCCCTTTATTACATCCAGAACAAGTGATGACTACCAATACTGGGATACATAAATATGAACTGTAGAGAATGAGAGTTTAAACGTTTTTTTTTTTTTTTTCAAAGAGTTTTATATAATTTCAGAGGGCAAATCCAAAAATTCCAAATATTAAAGGAGATTACACATAAACCATTATTTTAGGTGTGGCCGAGTCTCATATTCTCAACTGGCCACAAGGGGCCATCTGTTGCCTTATGGTTGTATGTGAAATCTCTATTAATAGCTGTAAAATATCGTAATTATGAATATATTTCATTTGGCTTGCATCTATGAAAGCAGAGCAAAAGGGTGTCGCAGAAGCGCTTGTTAAGAGTAGACAATGCAGAGCCAGACTTGTATATACAAACCATGGAGAGACAATTCAGATACTCCCGTCAAAGGATCCCATGCTGGGATATGCAATGAAGGGAGCCCAACCTGTAATCGATACCTTTGAGATATTAAATCTTAAATATACATTTTAAAGGGTAACAAGCTGGTTAGCCGATAACAGCGATTGTTTTTTCAGCCTTAACTGTTACACTGCTGTAATATAGCAGTGGTGGGAATTTTTAAAATATCACTTTCCTGTACCAACTGTGCAGTAGCATCCACTGCTTCAGACTAATTGGCCTTACTCACTACGCGAGTCCTGAGAGACTGGGTCATGAGTGTGCCATGGCAATGAACCTGGAAAGTGCTCTGTTACTAACTAACACAGTGCACAGAGGTCTGGAAATGAAGAGCTTTGGCCTCCAAAGCTGTTGCTGAAGATACGCATATCCAGATGGCTGCTGAGTAGAGACAAACGCAATCAGCATTTTTGAAGTCATGACTGAAATCACAGAAAAAATAGGATTTCTGTGCTCACCGTAAAATCATTTTCTCTGTAGTTCACTGACTGACACAGCTCCTTTACTTTAGACCAGTGATTCTCAACTAGGGTTCCTCTAGAGGTTGCTAGGGGTTCCTTCAGCATTGGGCAATTTCTGCCTCTCAGATAAAAAGATCACTGGTGTCAGTGGGAACTTATCTATCTGTAAGGAGGTAATTCTTCCCAATGACCACAAGTGTAAGGACCATTCTTCCCACTGACCGTTACACTAATGTATCATGAGTTGTAGATTATTTTTTTTTAGCAGGGGTTCCCCGAGACCGGAGAACTATTTCAAGGGATCCTCTGTGTCGAAAAGGTTGAGAAAGGCTGCTTTAGACCATCGGGTTGTTACGCCACCTTCAGGAGAGGACTAGGCAGAACATGTTAACATGTACAAAAACAGAACTTTCTAGTTCCGCCCAAGGGTCGGTCCCTTCATTAACAACCCCTTCATTAACAACCCCCCCAGCCTGCACCTTGCAGCCTCAGTACGTCAACAAGCAGTATAACGTAAAAAATAGGAGGGGTGGGTGCTGTGTCAGTCAGTGAACTACAGAGAAAAGGATTTTACGGTGAGTACAAAAATCCTATTTTCTCTTACGTTCACTGACTGACACAGCTCCTTTACTTTAGACCATCGGGACGTCCCCAAGCATTGTCAAAACGAGGGGTGGGAAATAGCATAAAAAACTTCACCCACAAAAACAGAAGTGCTCCCTAACAGGGGAGACGCCACCTTATCTAACCGCCTCAGAACTTGCGGTAACGATGCAACAGTGCATTGACTGAAAAGTAACTGTGGTTCTTGACAAAAATCAAGTGCAATTGCAAATTACACGGCCGCCTGCAAAACTTTGCGGCCAAAACAGGCATCAGCCGATGCACTGACATCTACTTTGTAGAATTTTGTAAAAGTATGAACAGACGACCAGGTCGCCGCTTTTCACACTTGAGCGACAGACGCTTGATGTCGGAAAGCCCAAGAGGTTACAATTGCCCTTGTGGAATGGGCCGTGACCGGAAAGGTGGGCACCTGCCCCTTCAAGGCATAGGCCTGAACCACAATCTGTCTGATCCACCTGGAAATGGTGGCCGACGAGACCGCCATGCCTTTTTTCGGACCAGCTACCGAAACAAACAGAGTCTGACTTCCGAAAGGGAGCCGTGGCAGACAAATATACCCTTAAAGCTCGGACCACGTCCAGGGAATAGAGGGCTACCTCCTTAGGATGTGTCGGTCTAGGGCACAGAGATGGTAATACAATGTCTTCATTGATGTGGAACGCCGAAACCACCTTCGGCAGAAAAGAAGGTTGTGGACGCAACACCACCTTATCCTTATGGATAACCAGAGAAGGGGACTTGCAAGACAAAGCCGCCAGTTCCGAAACCCTCCTGGCCGAAGAAATGGCCACAAGAAAGACAACTTTCTGGGAAAGAGTCAACAAGGGAATCTCTCCGATATTCTCAAATGGCGGCTTCTGAAGCGCCGACAACACCAGGTTCAGATCCCACGGGGGTAACGGTGGACCCACCAGAGGAACTACATGCCGAACCCCCTGAACAAAGGTGCTCACTAGAGAGTGAGATGCCAGGGGTCGCTGAAAAAAGACAGCCAAGGCCGATATTTGTCCTTTAATGGTGCTTAAAGCCAATTTCTGGTCAACTCCTCGCTGCAGAAACAGCAAGACCCTAGATACGGAATAGGAGCGCGGACGCCATCCTTTCTCCTCACACATAGCGATGTAGGCCTTCCAGGTACGATGATATATCTTCCGAGAAGATGATTTCCGTGCTCTCAACATAGTTGAAATCACTGAGTCTGATAGGCCCCGGTTCCTTAGCACCTGGCTCTCAACAGCCATGCCGTTAAACCCAGCGATGGGAAAGCAGGGTGGAGAATCGGACCTTAAGACAAAAGGTCCTCTCGTAACAGCAGACACCAGGCGCACTAGGTCTGCGTACCAGGGACGCTGAGGCCAATCTGGGGCAATCAGAATTACTGGAATCCCCTCGGCCTCCACTCTGCGGAGCAGACGTGGAAGTAGCTTGAGTGGAGGAAAAGCATAGATCAGTTGGTACTGACCCCACGGAGCCACCAGCGCGTCTGACGCGTCTGCCCAAGGATCTCTTGTCCTGGACACGAACCTCGGCACCTTCCGATTGAGACAGGAAGCCAGGAGATCCACGTCTGGTGTGCCCCATCGCAGGCACAGTAGCCTGAACACATCCGGATGCAGCGCCCATTCTCCTGGGTCCAGCATCTGGCGACTTAGGTAGTCTGCCTGCCAGTTCTCCACTTCCGGGATGTAAATGGCCGACAGGGCCGATACATGTCACTCTGCCCACTGAAGGATGTGAGCGACCTCCCGTGCGGCGGCCGAGCTTCTTGTTCCTCCTTGATGATTGACATATGCCACTGCCGTGGCATTGTCGGACTGGATCCTGATCGGACGTCCTCAAAGTCTCATTGACCATGTGGAGAGGCATAGCCTGATCGCACGTAGCTCGAGCACATTGACCGGCAACTTGGATTCCTCCTCCGACCAGAGGCCCTGAGACGACTGTACTCCCAGTACTCCACCCCAGCCGGACAGGCTGGCGTCTGTAGTGTTCACTGTCCATTGTAGAGGTAGGAACGACTTTCCGGACCGAAGTGCCGGGGATCTCAGCCACCAGAGCAGGGAGTCCCTGACCGACTGGCTCACCTGAATCCGCCGATCCAGGGATAACGGAGATTTGTCCCATTTTGTCAAGATCTCCTTCTTCAAGACTCTGGTGTGAAACTGAGCATACGCTACTGCCTCTAAGGAGGCCACCATGAGCCCCAGGACTTGCATGCAGAAGTGTAGCGACGACCACATGTGGTTCACCAACAGGTTTACCGCGGCTCAGAGTCTGTAGCTTGTCCGGAGGGAGAAACACTCTCGCTTCCAGGGAGTCCAGCAGTACGCCCAGGTACTCCAAACGCTGAGTCAGTAAGAGCACCGACTTTTTTAGGTTCAACAACCACCCAAAATCCTGCAGGGTCTGCATGGTGATCGCCACATCCTCCTTTAATTCTGAGGCGGAAAATGCTCGTAGGAGGAGATCATCTAGGTAGCCTACGATCGCGATCCCGCGTTGTCGCAGAAACGCCAGAACTGGAGCCAATACCTTGGTAAAGACTCGGGGGGTGATGCCAAGCCAAAAGGGAGAGCCACGAACTGGTAGTGGGCGTCCCCAACTGAAAATCGCTGAAACTTCTGATGCCATGGGTAAATGGGTATGTGCAGGTACGCATCCTCGATGTCCAAGGACGCCAGGAAGTCCCCTTGATGGAGTGCAGCAGCTACCGAGCGAACTGATTCCATTCTGAACCTCTGTACTTTCACAAAGCAATTGAGGGCTTTTAGGTCCAAGATTGGACGTACCCCTTCCTTTTTGGGAACTACAAACAGATTGGAGTAGAACCCCTGGAATTTTTCAGGCTCCGGAACAGGTACTATCACCCCGTAACTCAGCAAGTCCCTTACCGCCCCCATGAGAGCCTCCCGGCAAGCCGGGAGCACGGGTATGTTGGAGGGGAAGAATTTGTTTGGTAGCCAAGAGAGGAACTCTATCTTGTAGCCAGGGGAAATCAGTTCGCAGACCCATTGGTCGGACAGCCGAGAGGCCCACCGGGCTGCAAACTCCCAAAGGCTACCCCCTACCCGTGTGGCGGGCGAGGGCCACCCTTCATGCAGTAGCGATTTTGTTTGTAGGCTTGCGGTTCCAGGGACGCTTTTGTCCCTCAGAGGTCGTCCTGTTGGGCTGGGGACGTTTAGCCGAAGCCCCAGAGTGACGAAAAAGTCGTTTGTGAGCGGAAAAAGAGGGCCCTTGCCTACGGCGTGGCTCCTTAGCCTTCCTGCTCTTCGGGAGTAAGGTACTCTTCCCACCGGTGGCATGCTTAATGATGTCATCCAACGAGGCTCCAAAGAGCCGTTCGCCAAGGAAGGGTAGATCCGTCAAGGCTTTTTTAGATGCCTGGTCCGCAGACCAGCATTTTAGCCAAATCAGGCGCCTCAGCACCACTGCTGACACAGAAGCCCTGGAGAACGGAGGGAGGGTATCTAGGGCCGCGTCACAAATGTACTTAAGGCCTTGCAATAACTGGTTTGCTAGTTCCACGCAGACAGGAGAAGCCTGTTGTTCCCCCAATTTGCGGTGCAAAAGTTTTGCCCACTCGGTCAGTGTCTGTGACACAAGCGCCAGTACTGGTCGCATCGCTGACCCCACAACCGTAAATAAGGAACAGGCCACTGCCTCGGCCTTCCTGTCCGTGGAGTCCTTATAGGCAGGAGTCCCCTCTACCGGGATCGTGGTTACCTTATTTAACCTGGATACAGGGGGGTCCACGACCGGAGGAGCCGACCATTTCTTAAGAAGGCTCTCCTCAAAGGGGTAACGCACCGCTATATATTTTGGGACCGAAAAGGTCCGTTGCGGTCGCCCCCATTCCTTGTATATGAACTTATCTAAATAAGTCAGATACGGAAACACCTTAGGTGTACGGGCTGACTTACGGGACCCAAAAGAGACCACTACTTCAGCAGAGGAATCTGCTGTATCCTGAATCTTCAGGGTATCACGCATAGCTGTGATAAGTGCTCCAACTAGCGGTTTGTCGCGTGCAGACCTGGACGGGGCCTCATCCTTACTGTTGGATCGGTCCTGGTCAGCGCCATCTGAAACAACAGAGCAGGGGTCACCAGCCTCAGCGGGGCCTGAGTCTGCGTCAGAGCTCTCCCCGGAGGATGGGGGGGGGGGCGGAGGCCGCTTTTTACCACCTTTCTCGGCAACGAACGAGTTAAGGACCGCCGACAAAGCGTCCAGAGACACTGCACTGTCTGCATGCGAACCGGTTGCAATTGCCTGGATTTCGGGGGAAGAAACACCAGTTTCTGAAGCCATGCTGACCCACCCTGTCTGCCGCCTGTTGGGGACTTAGAACAGTGAATGGTCCCACCCTCCCTACTTCTGCAGGCTGAGGGGCCCCCACCGCAGGACTCACCACCCTGACCGAGTTCTGCGCCATCCAGCTAGGTGTGCCTGTGTCAGCTCCCAGGTGTCTGTGAGAGGAAACCACGCCGTTCTGAGCCTCATGAGGCCCCTGTCCATGTGGCACACACACCGCTCAGCAGCCCATGCAGCATCCCCCACGGGGGGGGGGGAGATAGGGACAGGGAGAGAAGAGAGGGAGGAGAGGGACCCCCGAATCGACCTCCCAGGGAATGCCGAGCTGCTCAGCCTCACCGAGACAGGGAGAGCTGTACTTACTATTCCGGACGAACTGGGGACATTCCATCACAGACCCACTCTCCGATCAGTACAGGGTGGCTGCTGGCCCGGCACACTGACGCAGACATCAGTAGCCCGGTCATATGTGTGCCCCGGAGCATTACGCTCACCGGCCGCCCCTCGAGCCTGAGGGGCATGTCGTGGCCGACCCAGCGCGGAGCTCTGGTCTGCACACGCTCGCTGGCCAGGCTGGGGAGACTACAAGGATAAGGTTATCCAGCCTGTCACCCAGCCGGCTGTTGATAGCAGATCCCAGGATCCTAATCTTGCGCAAAAGGCAAATTTCTGCAGAAAAAATCCACGGACCGATGGGCCCGCAGGGTTCCTAGATCCTTCTCCTTCACTAGGCAGAAAAAAACTGAGGCTCCAAGGTACATGCTGGGGGGTTGTTACTGAGGGGACCGCCCCTTGGGCGGAACTAGAAAGTTCTGTTTTTTGTACATGTTAACATGTTCTGCCTAGTCCTCTCCTGAAGGTGGCGTAACAACCCGATGGTCTAAAGTAAAGGAGCTGTGTCAGTCAGTGAACGTAAGAGAAATATCTACGTTGTATGGAGTATCTTGAAGAAAAAATAAAATATAAATGGCTAGCAAAAATACCGTTTTTTTTTTTTGGGTAGAGCTGAGGAAAAGGTGCCCAACCTCCCTAAGACCCTACCATAAAATTGAGGCATGACGATTGGAGGCAGGGTTATATAGGACAAGGCTCAATGTTTTGTTTTTTTCCTGTGTCCCAATCTGCTGAAATTCGGTAGTATAACCCGAATGTTCAAGAATTAAGGAGTTGTAAAACCTTCTGCGTGCAGCAGCCGCCCTCCAGCACCCCCTAATACTTACCTGGGCCCCATCTCTCTCCTGCGATGTCCATGAGTGCATCGGCCTTTCGAGATGCTCCTCCTGATTGGCTGAGACACAGCAGCGGCGCCATTGGCTCCTGCTGCTGTCAGGAAAAATCACTCAGCCAATCAGGAAAGAGATGGGGTGGGGCTGGGCCAGGGCTCCATGTCTGAATGGACACAGGGAGCTGTGACTCGGCTCGGGTGCCGCCATAGCAAGCTGCTTGCTGTGGGGACACTTGACAGGAGGTAGAGGCAAAGAGAGCTGAAGAGGACCCGAGAAGAGGAGGATCCAGCCTGCTCTGTGCAAAACCACTGCAACAGAGCAGTATAACATGTTTAGTATTTTTATAGGGAGAAAAAAAAACAAGACTTTACAATCGCTTTACTAAATTGCAGTGCCCCTTAATGGATGATAAAGAAACACGTTTAATCAGCATTTATTAGAGCTGCTTCATGTCTAATCACTTAGGGCATCCAAGAATTCCTTGTGGAATTACTTTTGAGTTATCAAGAACTACAACAATAGACAATGACAACAGCATAATATAATAGGTTACATAGTTATGTTGCTAGCATTGCTGTTTCACCAAAGCACTTGAACAATGCCATTGTCATTCCAGTTAGATGGCTATGTCATAACAAAAGTGTTTTAAAAACAAAAAACTAAATTACTTTCTAGGTACAGAGCATTCCTAAAGTATTCAGACTTCCTTTACTTTTTTCAATATTGTTATATTGCAGCCTGATACTACAGCGGTTTAAATTCATTTTGTACACCCAGTACCCCATATTGAAAAAGTGAAAACAAAATTTTAAATATGCTTGCAAATGTATGAAAAAGGAAAAAATGAAATACCACATTGGCATAAGTATTCAGACTCTTTGCAACAATACTTGAAATTTAGCTCAGGTGCCCACCATTTCACTTATTGTTGCAGAGCTGTTTTTACACCTCGATTGGAGTCCACCTGTGGTAAATTTGGTAAATTGAACATGAATTGGAAAGGCACAAACGTCTCTATAAAAGACCTCAAAGCTGACAATGCATACTGTATCAGAGCAATAGCCATGAGGTCAAGGAACAGCCTGCAGAGCTCAGAAACAGGAATATTGCAAGGCACAGATCTGAGGAAGGCTTTAAAAACATTTATGCTGCACTGAAGATTCCCAAGAGCACAGTTGCCTCCATAATTCTCAAAAGGAAGATGTTTGGAACAACCAGGACTCTTCCAAGAGCTGGTCGCCCGGAGCAATCAGGAAAGAAGGGCCTTAGTAAGAGAGTTGACCAAGAACCCAAATGTCTTTTTGACAGCTCCAGAGATCCTGTGTGGAGATAGGACAAAGTTTCAGAAGGACAACCATCACTGAAGCCCTCCATCGGGCTTCATGGCAGAGTGGCTAGACGGAAGCCACCACTATAACTGTCAGCTTTCTCTAAAGATAGAACATGCAGCGCCATGATTTTGCCCACTGTATACAGAAAAAAGAAGAGTATTAAATGTCCCAGAGACAAAATATTTTTCTATGCCTCCCCAGAGACAAAGTTCCGATGCGATTCTTTAAGTCATTTAGAATTGACATATTAATTGCTTGCTAATATGACTTATTTGATAATTGATATTTCAGAGGTTACAACATTTTCTATCTTTCAAGTAGAAGCTTATAACAAGAACACCAGTTGTCACCTGCTGTTCTGTGAAGGGATCTAAAAAGGACTGGAGTTATAAAATAATTTACTACATGGTAAATAAAACACACCAGCACCTCTAGTACAGAAATCCATTAACATACCAAATGTGTAAAAGCATTGTGCAGACCAGGGCACTTCTGGTACTGACACCTTTCAACCCAATTCAGTTATTCCCATCAATATGTGGTACACAATCTGGGTTTATATCATTTTTTTTTTGCTTATAAAGTTCTTTAGACATGACATCACTTTATCAGTAACAACGTTTAAGGATGGGTTCACACATGTCCAGCTGCGGTTTTCTGTCTGGAGTCAGGTGCGTTTCTGTTCACCGATTCAGGTGCAAATTTGTACCTGAATTCGCACCTTAACCCGGACCCAAAAACACAGACAGAGCCCGGAGTAAATAGACTCTGCTGTCCGTTTATACCCGACTACCCTCTAAACCGATCCACCTAAATGAAAGAGGATGGATGTCCTTCTGTTTTTTATAGCGGACCAGATCGGACCCACCTGTCCATAGGAATGCATGGATCTTTCAATCAAGCACGCCTGAAAAACTGGCAGGTGGACCTGATTGGACCGCTCATGTGAAAGGGGCCTAGGCCTCTCAAGTTTGCACATTTTATCAGTTCTCTTTAAAAGACTATTAAAAAAATACAGAAAATTACATGCAACAATACAACATTAAATAAATACACAGACAGTAAAACAACTGTTACTCCATCCTGTATACAAAAAAAAAGCTATAAAAATAGCCTCAACTGTTTATTGAATCTTTTCTAAATGTCAAGCCTTATAGGTGTAAATATACTAATAAATGAAAGTTGTGTAATACATAACCTTAGAACAACAAAGAAAGAAATTATATTAACTTCAACAACCACAGACCTCCAAAATATCCTTTGTCAGACACGTCCCCTGAGTTCTCAGTTTGAATAGGTTGTGGACACCAAATAGTTCGCCCTTATGTTCTCTGGATCCTTGGACAGCTTTAAAGTAGCGTTTGGCATTTTCACTTCCAACTGCTGCACAGTGAAGTTGCTATTAAAAAAGACAAATGAAAACATCAGAGGCTGTGGGCACACATCTGCAGATCACAGGAAGTCGCAACAAAAGCCATAAACATCTGTGGTCCAGGGTTCCCAAAGGTGTTAAACTTGGTAATGTGCATCTGTCAGTAGTTTATCAGGGGAGTGACAAGCTCAAAACATGATTTCTTTTTACTGTATCTAGTAATTTAAAGTTTGTTACCCTAGCATTTCATATTCCCAATATGTGCGTAATGTACTATGTAGTTGTATGAAAATGTATCCTGTGCTCTTTGTATTGCTTCCTTTGTGTAAAATCCCTGGTGCTCCTGCCAGTCCCTCTGCTTTCCTACAAAAAACTGACCACACTAATCAGAACACACCATGGTCAGTTTTCTAGCTATGCTGGGAACTCAGCCTGCTCTCCTCTAATGATCAGGCTTGTCCTGACACAGCCCCACTGCACAGCCTTTCACTGGGACGCTCAGTGTGCTGATGCTTCTCCTCCTTTCCCAAGCTCTTATGCAGTTAAAAATAGAGGGAACAGAAGGCATATGATCACTTAAAAAAAAAAAAGAAGAGACATATGCTCTTACAGGCAGAAACCACCTCAATAAAGTATGATCTTCAATCAGATGAGAAAAGCTCTCCCTAAGCACTGGGGTAAGAATTGTAAGGGTGAATGTATGTATATCCTTCACATCATATCCAAAGCTATAGGAGAGGTGTATTTTAAGAGTCTTCATATACTGTATATGCAGAACTTAAGGATGGTTGCCACCTAGTGGTGATTACACCTCATTACATGTATTTTTTATTTGGGTTACAGGTTTTGGTTTAATTTGAGGATTATGAATTCCAGCATTTCATTTATATGTATATAGAATTTCCGAGCGCTGCACTGTTACATTTGATAAATTTCACTGTTGATATGGTGTTTTTGGGGTGATCTGCAGTGCCATTTGACCTCCAAACATGGTGTGTATTATGGCATCCAAAGAGTTAAATTTTGGTCTCATCTGACCAGACTATATTATTCAAGTATTTCACAGGCTTGTCTAAATGCTGTGCAGCAAACTTTAAACGAACTCCAACATGCTTTTTCTTCAGCAAGGGAGTCTTGCGTGGTGAGCGTGCATACAGGCCATGGCGGTTGAGTGCATTACTTATTGTTTTCTTTGAAACAATTGTACCTGCTAATTCCAGGTCTTTCTGAAGCTCAACACAAGTGGTCCAAAGTACAATTTATGCAAGTCCCCAGATATTGCCCTTCTGGTATACCTTTAATCAACGATACTGGATGAAAGCTAGCTAAATTGAGTAAATTGTTAGATGAAGTGCACTTCCTACATAATTTTGCACTCATCACCCCTCCTTCATCATTTCTAATAATAAGGTCCTAAAATTAAATAAGGATCCTAACCCTGCTGCTGGTGAATTTTAGGTTAAAAAGGTTATTTCCAAATGCTTTAAAAAGGAAGATAGTCTTATTTTTTAATTGCAACTACAACTTCAAGGTAACTAATAAGGCTTACCTGTATTTACTGTGATCATCTACTAAACTTGCACAGTTTAGGAGATATTCAGAGTGCATGCAGCCGATGACGTCATCGACTCATGCGCTCCGAAGGTCCGACTTACCAAGCCGGACCTTCAGAGGCTGTGCCGTAGTTGGTGGCTCCCGAGCGCATACCACTCACAGCGCTGGAGCCCGCAAACCTGGAAGAAACAGCTGTCTCAGTGGTGTGTGGGTGCCACTGGAGGGCTTTGTTCTAAGGTATTTCATAATGAGCAAGTATGCAATGCATACTAGCTCATTATGCCTTTGTCATACAAGTGTTTTTTTTTTCCCCTCTGGGTTTACAACCCCTTTAACAAACCCACCCGGTTCTTCCACTCCTCCTGTCCAGAGGATGAAAACATCATCAATATAACTGTACCACATAAGAATCTCGGACAGGCATACCAACAAGGTCTCCTTCCCAACCAAGCATCTTTCGCATCACCAAGAAAGAGATTGGTATATGTTGGTACCCATCGCTGTACCCTGGACCTGGTAATAGCTCCCAATAGTGAACATAAATAGTTGTATTAGTCAAAAGGAACTTTAATAGATCTACTACAAAGGCATTGTGCCCTTGTTTATTCCTGGATTTAGTACCGAGAAATTTCCCAGGTTATGGTAAATGCCATCAATATCTTGCCCTCGGGTACACCGACATTGTAGAACAGTTTCAAAGGATTTGTGTTTTGAATATATGAGGCCAGAGCTACCACAAATGGGCTGTAAAATTGTATTGATGTATTCACTCGCTTTCTCAGCGAAGGATCTAAAAATAATCAGCCTACCTTGAAGGTCCCAGACCAATTTATGTACCACAGAATGTGCATAAAACACCATAACTTTTTGGGAGTGCAACAAGAGTTCCATTGTTTTTTGTCAATGACTAACTTTCATATGCCCTGTCTAGCTAGCTAAACAGCAACTTTTTATCATTCTCCAGCCCAGTTCCTGGTACCCTGGTGTGCCACTCTGTCTATCCAGAATCACAATAATCCCCTACCTGTCAGTGGGTTTAATTATCACATCCTGATTATTTTTTTAGTTCTTCCAAGACAGCATGTTCCGACATCATAAGGCTGTCATTATAATTCTTTTGAAAATTAAATTTTATCAAATCCCCAATAACTGCCCCATAGACAAGGGGAGGGGGAAAAATAGGATTTTTGTACTCACCGTAAAATCAATTTCTCTGACGTCCATGGACTGACACAGCTGGATACTGTAAACGTGTGGGTATATGTCCCTGCTCGCAGGAGAAGATCTAGGCAGAATGTTAGATGTTAGAAACATACATTCTAGAACAAACCAGAGCTGAACAGCCCCGCCCAGGGGGGCGGACCCTCCGGACATTACCCTCCCACCTGCAGTCAGCAGACCTCAGCTCGAAACAAAGCAGTACAAACCTTAAAAGGAAGGGTGGGTGCTGTGTCAGTCCATGGACGTCAGGGAAATGGATTTTTCTTTTACCGTCCATGGACTGACACAGCTGGATATTGTAAACGTGTGGGACGTCCCAAAGCAGTATCAGAAGGGTGGGAGCAGTAGTAAAGGAACAACCAAAACTTCACTCCAAACAAGCAGAGCTCCTCAACGGAGGAGTTGCAACATTAAACAGCGGCCTGCAATGCTTTGCGGCCGAAGGGAGCATCCGAAGATGCAGCCACATCAACCTTATAAAATCTTGAAAAGGTATGAACGGACGACCAGGTCGTCGCCTTGCACACTTGTGCAACCGACGCTTGATGTCGGAAGGCCCAGGAAGCACCAATTGCCTTGGTGGAATGCGCCACAACCGGACAGGGAGGCGCCCGCCCCTTAAGGGCATGGGCCCGTATGACGGTCTGCCTGATCCACCTAGAGACAATGGCAGACGACACCGCTCGGCCCTGTTGTGGACCAGACACAGACTTTCCAGAATGGAAACAGTAGCAGACAGGTACACTCGTAAGGCTTAAACCCATCTTAATGTATGAAGCGCAAACTCTCAGGGATGCGATGGGTGAGGACACCAGGACGGAAGAACAATGTCCATCTTAAGGTGAAAGGCCGAGACCATCTTTTGAAAGAAGGACAGTCGTGGGCGCAACACTGCCATATCCTTATGTTGGACCAAGTAAGGCGACTTGCAGGACAAGGCCGCCAACTCAGACACCTGTCTAACCGAAGCAATGGCCACTAAGAAGGCCACCTTCCGGGACAAGGTCAAGAGAGGAATCTCTCTGATATTCTCAAAGGGATGTTCTTGGAGAACCAAGATGCATCAAATTCAGATCCCAAGTAGGGAGAGGAGGCTTGACAGGGGGGATCACATGGCGAACCCCCTGCACAAAAGGTGCTATCAAGGAATGGCCCGGTAGCGGTCGTTGAAAAAGACAGCCCAGGCCGAAATCCGACCCTCAAAAAGGTATGCAAGGCCAGCTTTTGGGTCACACCATGCTGTAAGAACAGCAAAATCCTGGGAACGGAATACATCCGAGGACGCCACTCAAGTTCCTCGCACATAGCGATGTAAGACTTCCAGGTACGGTGAGATATCTTTCTGCAGGAAGATTCCCGTGTCAACAACATAGAAGAGATGACTGAATACGAGAGAACTCGGTCCTTCAGCACCTGGCTTTAAACAGCCATGCCATTAAAGCCAAGGACTGTCAAGCAGGATGAAGTATGGGATCATGAGACAGAAGGTCGACCCCAATAGGAAGTCGCCAGGAACGTCTGCGAGTAGCCGAAGTAGATCGGCGTATACCAATGTCGCCGTTCGGAAGCAATGAGGATCACTGGAATGGCCTCAGCCCCTACTCTGCGAAGCCGGCGAGGCAACAACAGTAGCAGAGGGTAAGCATATATCAGGCGATACTGCCCCCATGGGCTTCCAACGCGTCTGACGCGTCCGCCCAGGGGTCCCTGGACCTGACCACGATCTTGCCACCTTGCGAGGGAGTCGAGAGGCCATAAGGTCCACTTCTGGTGCCCCACCTCCGGTAAAGGAGGTGGAAACACCTCCGGATGCAAGGACCCTTCCCCTGCAATGCACACGGCCGACAGGACCGTCTTGCAGCGAGATATATGAAAATCCCAAAGAGACTCCGCAATATATCGGAGAAGAGAGGCCCCGGGGCGGTGTACAGGGTGCCTCAACTGTTGGCCAATAAAGGCAACTTTACAGAGCTTCCCTAGAAACTCGGTCAGAGGACCAGTACCTCAGCCTCCACAGGTGGCGCAAACCCACCCTGGGCACAGAGACCCTAAAGGCTAAAACAGTTGCAGTGCACCTGCTAGATGACTGATGGATGAAGCAGAGGCTTTTGCCCAGACATTAAGCTACAAAAAACGCCAGAGACGGGCGTAACGCTAACCTCAGCCTGGCGAACACAGTCCAAGCCAGCGCTTCTGATCACCACTGAAAACAGGTGGAAAGTGGTACCCCTGAAACCAGGGATCCTTGTGACAATGCTCCATCCAGCAGCTACCCATGGATAAGTGCTAATTGTACAAACACATAGTTTATGCTATGCATTGCGTCAAACGCGCAAATAGAGTGTGGGAGGAAACCCATCCAGGCACAAAGAGCATAATACCACCACATACGGCGTATGTAGTTTAGTATGTGTGGATAAACCTATTAAACGCGTTTATACTGTGCCAGCGAGGAAGGCGCGCACATCATCGGGGCTTGGACGTAAACCAGCCACGCAGATTGCGTACACAACCGTGTAGGTATGTTAGCCTGCGAATAAACAAATTGCACCTGTTTATACTGTGCATAGCGCTGAAAATGTGCACACCATTGGAACGCAGGAGAAACCTGAGCACCCGGATGTATTTAGTGTAGTGTAGAGACATAATGTGTATGTTTACACCGTGTATTGCACCAAAGGCATGCATGTCATGTAGCGTGGGCGGAAACCCACATAGACTGCATACGCATACCGTGTAGGTATTATAGTGTGTGTGCTAAACATTTTGCACAAGCCCATGTGTGCATAGCACCGAAGGCGCGCACACTGTTGGCGCGTAGGAGGAATCGAAGTACCCCACGCATACTCAGAGAATGCAATACCTACAACTACTGTGAATGTATTTAGTGTAGTGTAGAAACATAATGTGTATGTTTACACCGTGTATTGCACCAAAAGCATGCAGGTCATGTAGCGTGGGCGGAAACCCACGCAGACTGCACAGACATACCGGGTAGGTATGTTAGTATGTGGATATCCAATCGCACAAATTTAGACTGTGCATAGCACCGAAGCGCCCATACCAATGGAGCGTGGGAGGGAACCGGAGTACCTGGAGGAAAACCACACAGACTGCCTACACATACCGTCTAGGTATTATAGCATGCGTGATAAACATCGAACATGTTTAACTGTGCAGAAGGCCAAAAGGCGCACATACCGTCAGCGCATGGGAGGAAACTGGAACACCCGGAAGAACTCCACGCAGACAGCACACAGATACCGTGTAGGAATGATAGCATGTGAATAAACATATTGCACATGTTTATGCTGTGCATTTCCATTGGAGCGTGGGGGGAAACTGGAGTACTCGGAGGAACCCCACGCAAACAGTATACCCATACTGTAAACATGTATAGTATGTGCAATAAACATATTGAACATGTCTATACTGTGCATAGAGCCGAAGCGCACATACCATGAGAGTGCGGGAGGACACCGGAGCCCCCGGCGGAAACCCGCGCCGACCCAGAGAGTATAATACATACATATACTGTGAATGTATTTGGAGTCGTGCATAAACATAATTTGTACGTTTATATCATGTATGGCACTGAAACACAGCATTGGAACGTGGGGGGACACCCACGCAGACACAGAGACCAATAACACATACATACACTGTGAATGTATGCAGTGTAGAGGTATAGGATGAGTTTAAATTATGGCGCAGAGGCGCATAATCTTCTCTGTATCATTCCAACCTGCTTGACTGTGCTGCCGAAGCAGCATGCTGTGCTGCCGAAGCAGCATGCAGGTAACAGGTAACCTATGACCCTCAGACTGTGTCTCTGTCAGAGCTCAAAACGTTCCCCAGGAAATGGCGGGAAATGTTGCCTCAGGATATCACACAGAAGGCTCACAGGGACTAGAGACATAAATGAATAAAGTCCCCCCCCCACCATGCTGCACCGACCAGGGGGAGGGAAACACTGTGTACCACTGTATCATCCATGCTCCTCTTGACGCAGCGTGTGAGGAAAACAGTGAGGAAGCTGTGTAAAAGAAAGGCTTGAAGGAACCAAGGGAAACAGCGTCCCTGAGGTACCTTAGCCACAGCAATTCCAGCTTGAGAGTGTTCCTCACATCATCAATGAGATCACTTACAAGCGCCCTGTCATTCACTGACACAGAACTGGAGTCTTCCTCACAAGGGAATGTCCTGTTCATAAACATTAAATATTCAGAGCTAGGGTCCTGAGCACAGTAGCTAGGCCCATATCTGAATCAGAGCACTCCTACGCTAAAGATTTTTGTGGGGAGAGGGGGCTTATAGCTCCTTTTGCTCGCACACCGCTTCCATTCTGACAGGAAAGATTCCAGGACTGCTGACAACTGGTCCATAAGGACCGCAGGTGCAGGAAACATATGAACATGTTTAACTGTGCAGCACTGCCAGTTGCCCCAGACAAGTGTGGAGAACAGGTGTATCAGACTCCATAACGCCAACCTCTGAGACCTTTTACACTATACAGTGAATATACAGTCCACCCACTGGCTACGCTGAGGCTGAGGAGGGGATACCCGGAGGACTCACCAACCCTTAAGGACTGCTCAGTCCTGCTGAAGCTCGCTGTGAGCCTGAGGAGAGTGAAGAATCTGTGAGGAGATTGTGAGGAGATTTTGAGGAGATTCGCGCCGCCGCTAGAGGCCGAGGCCGAAACCGAAAATAAATGCGTGGCGGCCACAAGAAAAAATGGCCGCCGACCGCAGCTATAACTGCGCCACTGAACCACCCAAGATGGCTGCCGAGCGCGAAATTCAAGCTCTAATGCGCGCTAAAGGCGCACGCAATAACCACCTCAAACAGTGCTAATGTGCGCGCTAATGGCACACGCAATAAACATCTCACACACCAGAAAAAACTGCCCCTCTCTCCAGAACCCACTACAGACATGAGCGCCTAGCCAGGCCAGAGTGACCCCCAAGCACCCCACAGCACAGCACCACTACAGGGTGCAGAGAGCAGCATAACAGGGGGTAGACAGGGAGAAACCCCCCATATAAAGAAACACAGCCAGCATGTACTCACCTGCAGTAGGAGAGACTACTTACCCGTCCCTTTCAGGGACCCACTGGCTTGTTTCAGACAGACCTATCACAGAGCAGTACTGCGTAGCTGTCGGCCCGGTCCACAGCAAGAGATACAGTCAGTCAGGTACTGTTCAATCTTGAGAGGACCGCGGGAGTATGAAAGCAACCCGGCCACCCCTGGAGTCATGGGGCATGTCGTGAACTGAGTCTCACGCACACAAGGCGAGGATCAGCACGCTCTATGGTCGGGCAGGGAAGACTACGAGGATACCAGTGTACCCAACCTGTTGCCCAGCCGACAGTTGATTGAAGGTCTCAAAAATAAAATAATAAAATTCCCAAAGGAATAAAATTTAAAAAGTAAAATCTTCCAGGAGACTGGCTCCTGAGAGAGCCACGTCTTCTCCTTCTGCTAGGCAGAAAAAAACTGAGGTCTGCTGACTGCAGGTGGGAGGGTAATGTCCGGAGGGACCGCCCCCCTGGGCGGGGCTGTTCAGCTCTGGTTTGTTCTAGAATGTTTCTAACATCTAACATTCTGCCTAGATCTCCTCCTGCGAGCAGGGACATATACCCACACGTTTACAGTATCCAGCTGTGTCAGTCCATGGACGGTAAGAGAAATCTATGATTTGACTCTAGCTGGTTTTCACCAATATTTTTACATACTGTAATTACATGGTTAGTCTGGCTGAAAAAAGTCCATCTAGTTTTAAATATTATATATACATATACACACACACACACACACACACACATATATACACACATACACAATCCTATACCTATACCCACAGTTGATCCAGAGGAAGGCCTAAAAAAAAAAACAGTAAAGCATGATCCAATTTGCTCCAGCAAGGGAAAAAAATCCTTCCTGATCCCTTTATCTCTATCCTCCATTTCCACCTCTGCTTCCGCATTTTCCATAACTAGATTCAATTTTTTTATCCATTAAAGCAGCAGGTTGAATGGAAAAAACAGGATTTTTATAACAGCTTACCTGTAAAATCCTTTTCTTGGAGTACGCCACGGGACACAGAGCCAGTCATTACATAATGGGTTAAGGGTCACCAGCGGTGATTGGACACTGGCACAACCAATAGAAGACAGTTCCCCTCCATATAACCCCTCCCATCAGGGGAGCACCTCAGTTTTTGTAGCAAAGCAGTAAGGTTCCCATAAGAAGGGGGGAACCTCTGTGTCCCGTGGTGTACTCCAAGAAAAGGATTTTACAGGTAAGCTGTTATAAAAATCCTGTTTTCTTGTTCATACATCACGGGACACAGAGCAGCATAGTCATTACTATGTGGGTTATATAGAATTACCTTCAGGTGCTGGCACTGGCAACTTCCAAAACAGGAAGTACCCTCCCCTATATAAGCCCCTCCCATCCGGGAGTACCTCAGTTTTTTGCCAGTGTCTAAGGTGTTGGCCAAGGTTAACATGTATTCATCTGGGCTTGTGTACAGGTTCTCTGGGCCTTAGCAAGCTATTCCGGATCCGACCAAAAAAGCTTCATAGCTAAACGGTCGGTACCCGGGCCTTGAAGAGAAGAGCAGGGTTTTGCCTGTAATGCCTCTCTTAGGAGGGCTGGACCCTGGGATCCAGAGCTCTGGTCATACCCAAAACCAAGAGGCTATCTGTGCAGGGTGCTATACAGGTCCAGGGGAGTGGAATCCTTGGGAACCCGGTCCCTGAAGGTCTAGTACAATGCCTGCCGTGAGAGGTGAAGTTTGGGCTTCTGTGGACCAAACAAAGTCCTGCGGCGGGGAAAAGGTAAGTGGGGGCCCCTCAGGAACTTGGTTCTATTGAGGGGACCCCCAAGCCTAATATGTCTTTCTGCCTGTTACCTAAAGGGTATTCCCGCTAATAGCTGTATATGCCTAAGAAATCCTAGAAATGTTTTTTCATAAGGGAAGTTTTAAAAAAACTGTAAACCTGGAAATGTTTTTTCATAAAGGAGGTTTTAAAAAAAAAAAAAAAAGACAAAAGTGCGGTACCTGTGTTTGTCCACTAGAGGCCGCTGTGGAATGTCTTTTTTCTTGGGACTATTCCTTCCATGGTGAAAGTCCAGGCAGATGAGTGAGCTCTCTATCAGGGAAGCTGCATTCCTCTGTCATGCTGCCAAGTAGTTTCCTTCCATCCCCGAGTCCTGGTGAAACAGGGACCCTGGCTCCTCTCCCTACATGGCGCCAAGAGCGCACACGTGCGCGCGCACACATGCTTTCCTTTTATAAGGTTTAGCTTCAAAAAAGGGGGCGGAGCCTGGCGGATGACGCGCTCTGTGCGCTCAGCGCTTCTGCGCATGTGCGGGCGTCCCAGCAAGATAAAAGGACTCAGTCCACGCTGCTTGCTATGGACACAGAGCATGAAAAGGAGCTGGTAGCATGGTATAGGGGCTTACAGCGGGCGGTTGATACAGGCATCCCCAGAAAGACGCATTAGTAGACACCCACTGATGTACATAGCAGCAAATTGCATTAGACTATTTCAGTAAGGGGTGTATTGCGGCTGGAATACCTCAGCTTTGAACTAAGGAATATGCCGCCTAAAAAACTCCGAGATATACCTCTCAGGAAGTGTAGGGGGTCTCCATCGGGCTCTGAGGATCTGGAGCAGTCATCTGCACCCTCCTCCCCTGAGAAATCAGAGGTTAATACCCATAAGGAACCCCCGGGAGTGCCAGGTACTGCGGCTGTCCTCAGTCCACCTGCTCCTGCATATATAACAGAGGAGGTTTTTTCCTCAACTCTGGAGGGATTGGAGCAGAGATTGGCTGCATTGATCGCTTCTTCTCTACAGGAAAGAAAGCGCGCCAGATCTCCATCACCTCCATTAGAGTGCCTGTTGGCAGAGCAACAGTCCCAGGAAGGGACCGACCTACCTGAAGGGGATCAGGAGGAGGTTAGCTCTGTTTTTGAGGAATCGACAGTAGATGAACCATTTTCAGCATCACAGACTGAAAGATTGTGGGTCCAGACCCTAACTGACATGGTTCGATCTGCATTTAAAATGCCTCTTGTTGAACCATCAACTACTGCTGTCTCCTCATTGGGGTCGCTAAAAGCTCCCCAGGTTAATTGCTCCTTTCCAATACATCCATTATTGGAAGGACTTATATACCAGGACTGGGAACATCCTGATAAACTATTTGTTCCGCCTAAAAGGTTTCCGATGATCTATCCCATGGAGGAAAAGTTCACCCAGAGATGGAATGTTCCTACGGTGGATGCAGCCATCTCTTCTGTGAACAAATCACTGACATGTCCAGTAGATAATGTTCAAATGTTCAAAGATCCAGTGGATAAAAAATTGGAATCTTTATTAAAATCTGCTTTTTCCACAGCAGGGGCTGTTACACAGCCAGCAGTGGCAGCTATTGGGGTCTGCCAAGCTTTAAAGGATCAAATGAAAATGGTCCTGAGGGATTTGCCAGACCAGCAGGCCCAGGCTCTGGCTGATCTGCCTAGAGCATTATGCTTTGCGGTTGACGCCATCAAGGATTCTATCCATCAGGCCTCCCGCCTCACGCTGTCTTTGGTACATATGCGTAGGCTTCTGTGGCTCAAAAACTGGTCTGCTGAAGCTCCCTGTAAGAAGCTCTTAGTTAGCTTCCCATTTCATGGGGAACGCCTTTTTGGCGAAGACCTGGATAAGTATATTCAGAAGATTTCCAGTGGTAAAAGTACTCTCTTACCGAGTAAAAAGAGGTCTAGGGGTCCATCTTTTAAGAGGACTACCTCTCCTATCCCTGCGTCGTCTGCTACTAAGCAGTTCCGACGGCCTCCTCAGTCAAACTCAGGAGGTAAAAATCAGGGACAGCCACAGGGTAATAAAAAGCCCTGGATCCGAAGAGGTACTAAACCAGCCTCCAAGTCAAGCCTATGAAGGGCTGCCCCCACTCAAACGGGTGGGGGGAAGACTTCAGTTGTTCGCAGAGACCTGGCGGGAGACGATCAAAGACAGATGGGTGCTCTCCGCAGTAACTCTGGGATACAAGTTGGAGTTAAAAGAGTCTCCTCCGTCCCATTTTACGTGGTCAGGCATGCCAAGAGACCCTCTGAAAAGAGGGTCTCTCCTATTGGCGTTAGAACAACTATTGCTCCAAGGAGTAATTATGGAGGTTCCTATGGAAGAGTGGGGGTTGGGTTTCTACTCAAACCTTTTCACAGTCCCGAAGCCAAACGGGGACATAAGACCCATATTGGACCTAAAGAGTCTAAACAAATTTCTAAACGTCCGGTCTTTCCGGATGGAGTCGATCCGATCGGTCACCGCTGCCCTACAAGGGGAGGAATGGTTAGCCTCGATCGACATCAAAGATGCTTACTTGCATGTTTCCATCTTTCCAGGTCATCAAAAATTCCTACGCTTTGCAGTAGAAGGGCGCCATTTTCAGTTCAGAGCCTTACCATTCGGTCTGGCCACAGCACCACGAGTGTTCACAAAAATTCTGGCCCCACTGTTGGCCGATCTAAGAACAGGGGGTGTAACGATAATGGCATACCTAGACGACCTGTTGTTGATGGACCACTCAGTTGCCAAGCTAGAAGTGGTAATTGTCGATACAATCAAGTATCTAGAGTCTCACGGTTGGGTCATCAACCTGGACAAGTCAGCCCTACAGCCAGTGAAAAACCTGGTATATCTAGGGCTACGGCTGGATTCAGACCAGAGGAAGATTTTCTTACCTCTAGACAAGGTATCCTCTTTGAGGGCCTTGGTCCGTCTGCTTTGTGCAAAAAGACAGCCGTCCATACGCCTGTGCATGAGGCTGCTAGGAAAGATGGTAGCATCATTCGAAGCTGTGCCATACGCCCAATTCCACTCAAGGAATTTACAAAGGGCCATATTGTCAGCCTGGAACGGAAAAGTTCAGGCTCTAGACTTCCCGATGGCTTTGTCCCCTTCCGTTCGGAAGAGTCTCTGCTGGTGGTTGATCCCCCAGAATCTCCAGAAGGGAAAACCCTTCAGCCCGATATCTTGGAAGGTGGTCACTACAGATGCCAGCCTTATAGGCTGGGGGGCAGTACTGGAGCAATGGTCTCTCCAGGGCAGATGGTCAAATGTAGTAAAAACCCTGCCCATCAATCTCTTAGAGATACGAGCAGCCCGGTACGCCCTAGTAGCCTGGACATCCAGACTCCAAGGGTCCCCTGTCAGAATTCAATCAGACAATGCCACAGCAGTGGCATATATCAATCATCAGGGAGGCACCAGGAGTCGTGCAGCCCAGAGGGAAGTAAGTCACATCCTGGAATGGGCAGAAAAGCATGTCCCATGTATATCAGCTGTCTTCATTCCAGGGGTGGAGAATTGGAAGGCGGACTTTCTGAGTCGCCAACAGTTATGCCCAGGGGAATGGTCCCTTCATCCCGAGGTCTTCCGAGCAATATGTCAGCGGTGGGGAACACCGGATGTAGATCTGCTAGCATCCAGATTCAACGCAAAGGTGGACAGATTTGTCTCCCGGACAAGGGATCCCCTCGCTTGCGGCTCGGATGCTCTGGTGTTCCCTTGGGATCAGTTCAGACTGATATATGCATTCCCTCCGCTACAATTGTTGCCTCGACTCCTTCGCAGAGTCAGGTTGGAGAAGAAGCCGGTGATCCTGGTGGCTCCAGCATGGCCCCGAAGGGCCTGGTACGCGGAGATCATCAAAATGTCTGTGGGGAGTCCTTGGACCCTTCCACGTCGTCCGGACCTGCTTTCGCAAGGACCGATATACCACCCTTCCTTACTAACTCTAAGTTTAACGGCCTGGCTATTGAATCCCACATCCTAAAGAAGAGAGGTCTCTCTAACTCTGTGGTATCAACTATAATCAATGCCAGGAAGCCTGTATCCAGGCAGATCTACTATAGAGTTTGGAAGGCGTACATCACTTGGTGCGAGGCCAGAAAATGGCATCCACGTAAGTACGTTATAGGCAGAATTCTGGACTTCCTGCAGTGGGCTGTAGACAGGAAGTTTGCCTTAAGTACTATCAAGGGCCAGGTTTCGGCCTTGTCAATACTATTTCAAAGGCCCCTGGCTATGCATTCACTTGTCAAATCCTTTATGCAAGGTGTGACTCGTATTATTCCACCGATTAAGGCTCCCATATGCCCATGGGATCTAAATTTGGTTCTGTCGGTTCTGCAGAAGCAGCCATTTGAACCTTTGCGGCACATTTCCTTGGTTCTACTCACCAGGAAATTGATATTTTTAGTAGCCATATGCTCGGCTAGAAGAGTGTCGGAATTAGCCGCCATGTCCTGTAAAGAGCCATATCTGGTTATCCATAAAGACAGAGTAGTATTACGTCCTCACCCAGCCTTTCTTCCTAAGGTGGTATCGAGGTTTCACTTGAACCAGGATGTGGTTCTTCCTTCTTTTTTCCCCAAACCAAGCTCGGTAGAGGAAAAGTTATTGCATTCTTTGGATGTAGTAAGAGCAGTTAAAGCTTATCTAAAAGCCACTGCTCAGATTCGTAGAACGGATTCTCTGTTTGTTCTGCCGGAAGGCCCCAGAAAGGGTCAGGCAGCATCAAAATCTACTTTAGCCAAGTGGATTCGACAGGTCATAATACAAGCCTATGGCTTGAGAAGTAGACCGCCTCCGTTCAAAGTTAGGGCGCACTCCACGAGAGCAGTTGGAACTTCATGGGCAGTGCATCACCAGGCCTCCCTGGCGCAAATTTGTAAGGCCGCAACATGGTCTTCAGTACACACGTTTACTAGGTTCTACCAGGTGGACGTTAGAAGTCAGGAGGATGTCGCCTTTGGGCGCAGTGTGTTGCAGGCCGCAAAAGATCCTCATGCCTGATGGCGCCCAGCTTATGTATGGTGTATCCCCCCCCCTCATGTGGCATTGCTTTGGGACGTCCCACATAGTAATGACTATGCTGCTCTGTGTCCCGTGATGTATGAACAAGAAAGTAGGATTTTTAAAACAGCTTACCTGTAAAATCCTTTTCTTGGAGTACATCACGGGACACAGAGCTCCCACCCCTCTTTTGGGGACACGTATTGCTTTGCTACAAAACTGAGGTACTCCCGGATGGGAGGGGCTTATATAGGGGAGGGTACTTCCTGTTTTGGAAGTTGCCAGTGCCAGCACCTGAAGGTAATTCTATATAACCCACATAGTAATGACTATGCTGCTCTGTGTCCCGTGATGTACTCCAAGAAAAGGATTTTACAGGTAAGCTGTTTTAAAAATCCTACTTTCTTTATCGTACACGACGGGACACAGAGCCAGTCATTACATAATGGGACGTCCCAGAGAAATGCTCAATATGAAGGGTGGGAGACCCAGATCAAATAGGCCGCTTGCGGACAAGAAGCCCTATACTGCTGCCTGCAGCACACTTCGCCCGAAGGCGGAATCCTCATGTCCTTTCACATCTATTTGATAGAATTTGGAAAATGTGTGGACTGAAGACCAAGTTGCAGCTTTACAGATCTGAGCCATCGAAGCCTGGTGGTGCACTGCCCATGAAGCACTTATCGCCCTGGTAGAGTGCGCCTTAACAGAAAAAAGGGATTTTTATAACAGCTTACCTGTAAAATCCTTTTCTTGGAGTACATCACGGGACACAGAGCGACTTAGTCATTACTAATGGGTTATATAGATACCTTCAGGTGCTGGCACTGGCAACTTCCAAAACCGGAAGTACCCTCCCCTATATAAGCCCCTCCCATCCGGGAGCACCTCAGTTTTGTAGCAAAGCAATAAGTGTCCCAAAAAGAGGGGTGGGAGCTCTGTGTCCCGTGATGTACTCCAAGAAAAGGATTTTACAGGTAAGCTGTTATAAAAATCCCTTTTTCTTTTTCGTACATCACGGGACACAGAGCGACTTAGTCATTACTAATGGGACGTCCCAAAGCAATGCCAAATGAGGGGAGGGATACACTATACATAAGCTGGGCGCCATCAGGCATGAGGATCTTTTGCGGCCTGCAACACACTGCGCCCAAAGGCGACATCCTCCTGACTTCTAACGTCTACCTGGTAGAATCTAGTAAACGTGTGTACTGAAGACCATGTTGCGGCCTTACAGACTTGAGCCAGGGAGGCCTGGTGATGTACTGCCCATGAATTTCCAACTGCTCTTGTGGAGTGCGCCCTAACTTTGAATGGAGGCGGTCTCTTTCTCAAGCCATAGGCTTGTATTATGACCTGTCGAATCCACTTGGCTAAAGTAGATTTTGATGCTGCCCGACCCTTTCTGGGGCCTTCCGGCAGAATAAACAAAGTATCCGTTCTGCGAATCTGAGCAGTGGCTTTTAGATAAGCTTTAACTGCTCTTACTACATCCAAAGAATGCAATAACTTTTCCTCTACCGAGCTAGGTTTGGGGAAAAAAGAAGGAAGAACCACATCTTGGTTCAAATGAAACCTCGATACCACCTTAGGAAGAAAGGCTGGATGAGGACGTAATACTACTCTGTCCTTATGGACAACCAGATATGGCTCCTTACAGGACAAGGCGGCTAATTCCGATACTCTTTTAGCCGAACAAATGGCTACTAAGAAAATCAATTTCCTGGTGAGAAGAACCAAGGAAATGTGTTGCAATGGTTCAAACGGTTGTTTCTGTAGAACCGACAGAACCAGGTTTCAGTCCCATGGACATATGGGAATACTAACCGGAGGGCTAATACGCATCACTCCTTGTATGAAAGCTTTGACTAGTGAATGCGAAGCCAAGGGCCTTTGAAAAAATATTGACAAGGCCGAAATCTGACCCTTGATAGTACTCAAGGCCAGCTTCCTATCTACAGCCCACTGTAGGAAGTCCAAAATCCTACCTATTACGTACTTACGTGGATGCCATTTCTTGGCCTCACACCATGTAATGTACGCCTTCCAGATCCTATAATAGATCTGCCTGGATACCGGCTTCCTGGCATTGATCATGGTAGATACCACAGGATTAGAGAGCCCTCTCTTTTTCAGAATGTGGGCTTCAATAGCCAGGCCGTCAAACCTAGGGCTGGTAAGGAAGGGTGGTATATCGGTCCTTGCGACAGCAGGTCCGGACGATGTGGGAGGGTCCAAGGACTCCTCACTGACATTTTTACAATCTCCGCGTACCATGCCCTTCGGGGCCACGCTGGAGCCACCAGAATCACTGGTTTCTTTTCTACCCTGATTCTGCGAATTAATCGCGGTAACAATTGTGGCGGTGGGAATGCATATATCAGCTTGAACTGATCCCAAGGGAACACTAGGGCATCCGAGCCGCAAGCTAGGGGATCCCTTGTGCGAGACACAAATCTGTCCACCTTTGCGTTGAATCTGGATGCTAGAAGATCTACATCCGGTGTTCCCCACCGCTGGCATATTGCCTGGAAAACCTCGGGGTGAAGAGACCATTCCCCCGGGCATAATTGCTGGCGACTTAAAAAGTCCGCTTTCCAATTTTCCACTCCTGGGATGAAAACCGCGGATATGGCTGGGACATATCTTTCTGCCCATTCCAGGATGCAATTCGCTTCCCTCTGGGCTGCATGACTCCTGGTGCCACCCTGGTGATTGATATATGCCACTGCTGTGGCATTGTCTGATTGAATTCTGACAGGGGACCCTTGGAGTTTGGATGTCCATGCTACTAGGGCATACCGGGCTGCTCATATCTCTAAGAGATTGATGGGCAGGGCCTTCTCTGCTTCTGACCACTTGCCCTGGAGAGACCATTGCTCCAGTACTGCCCCCCAGCCTATGAGGCTGGCATCTGTAGTGACCACCTTCCAAGAAACCGGACTGAAGGGTTTCCCTTTTTCCAGATTCTGGGGCACCAACCACCAATGGAGGCTCTTGCGAACGGAAGGGGACAGGGACATTGGTAAGTCTAAAGCCTGAACTTTTTTGTTCCAGGCTGACAGTATGGCCCTCTGCAAGTTCCTTGAATGGAATTGACCGTAGGGTACTGCTTCGAATGAAGCCACCATTTTTCCCAGCAGCCTCATGCACAGGCGTATGGATGGTTTTCTTTTTGTACCCACTAAGTGGGTCAAATCTTTTAAAGACAACACCTTTTCTGGAGGTAAGAAAATCTTTCTCTGATTTGAATCCAGCCTTAGCCCTAAGTATTCCAGACTTCTGACTGGTCTTAGAGCTGACTTGTCCCGGTTGATAATCCAACCGTGATATTCCAGATACTTGATTGTCTTGTGAATAGCTACTTCCAGCTTTTCCACTGAGTGGTCTATTAGTAGCAGGTCGTCTAGATATGCCATTATCGTTACACCTTGTGTTCTTAGATTGGCCAATAGTGGGGCCAGAATTTTTGTGAACACTCGTGGTGCTGTGGCCAGACCGAAAGGTAAGGCTCTGAACTGAAAATGGCGCCCTTCTACTGCAAAGCGTAGAAATTTCTGGTGGGCCGGAAAGATGGGAATATGCAGATAAGCATCCCTTATATCGATCGAGGCTAACCATTCCTGCCCTTGTAGGGCGGTGGCCACCGATCGGATCGACTCCATCCGAAAAGTCCTGATATTTAGAAACTTGTTTAGCCCTTTTAGATTTAATATGGGCCTCACGTCCCCATTTGGTTTGGGGACTGTGAAAAGGTTTGAGTAAAACCCGAACCCGCTTTCTTCCAGGGGAACCTTCATGATTACACCTTGGAGCAATAGTTGTTCTAGTGCCAGAAGGAGGGATCCTCTCTTCTGGGGATCGCTTGGCACGTTTGACCTCATAAATTGGGCAGGAGGAGTGTCTTTTAACTCCAGCTTGTATCCCAGACTTACTGCGGAGAGCACCCATCTGTCTCTGATGGTGTCCCGCCAGGTCTCTGTGAACAACTGAAGTCTTCCCCCCACCCGATTGAGTGGGGGCAACCCTTCATGACTTGGGGGGAGGTTTTGTACCTCTCTTGACCCAGGGTTTCTTGTTACCCTGTGATTGTCCCTGATTTCTGCCCCCTGAATTTGACCGCGGAGGCCGTCGGAACTGTTTCACAGCCGATGTGCCAGGGACTGGAGAAGTAGGCCTCTTAAAAGAAGGACTTCTACTCTTGTTCTTAACCGGTAAGAGTGAACTTTTACCGGCAGAAATTTTCTGGATATATTTGTCCAGATCTTCTCCAAATAAGCGTTCTCCATGAAATGGGAAGCTAACCAGCAATTTCTTACAGGGAGCTTCAGCAGACCAGTTTTTGAGCCATAGAAGCCTACGCATATGTACTACAGACAGCGTAAAGCGGGAGGCCTGTTGGATTGTATCCTTTATGGCGTCCACCGCAAAACACAAGGCTCTAGGTAGGTCAGCTAGGGCAAGAGCCTGCTGATCTGGTAAGTCCCTTAAGACTTGTTTCAACTGATCTTTCACCGCTTGGCAGACTCCAATCGCTGCTACTGCAGGTTGTGTCACCATGCTTGCTGTAGAGAAAGCAGATTTTAGTAAAGACTCCAATTTTTTATCTATTGGGTCTTTGAACATTGGAACATTATCTACTGGACATGTCAGTGATTTGTTCACAGAAGAGATGGCTGTGTCCACTGTAGGGACCCTCCATTTTTTTATGAACTTATCCTCCATGGGATAGATCACCGGAAATCTCTTGGGGGGAGTAAATATTTTATCAGGATGCTCCCAATCCTGGTAAATAAGCCCTTCCAATAAAGGGTGGATTGGGAAGGAACAGACAGCCTGGGGAGCTTTCAGCGACCCCAGCGAGGAAACCGTAGTGGTTGATGGTTCCGCCAGAGGCATTTTAAATGCTGATCGGACCATGTTAGTCAGAGACTGAACCCATAATCTTTCAGCCTGAGATGCTGAGAAAGGTTCTTCCACTGTTGATTCCTCCATAACTGAATCAACCTCATCCTGATCCCCTTCAGGTAGGTCGATCTCTGTGTGGGGCTGTTCCTCCACTAACAGGCACTCCGAAGGAGGAGACGGAGATCGGACGCGCTTTCCCTGTGACAGGGAAGCAGCGATCAATGCTGTTAATCTCTCTTCCAATCCTCCCAGAGTTGAGGATAAAACCTCCTCTGTTATATATACAGGAGCAGGTGGACTGGGGACAGCCGCAGCACCAGGCACTCCTGCGGGGTTCCTACGGCTACTGACCTCTGAATTCTCAGGGGAGATTGGTGCAGTACAAGCATGCCCAATATCCTCAGAGCCCGATGGAGACCCCTTTGGCTTCCTGGAAGACTTATTTCCGGAGCGTCTGGACGACATATCCTTTAAGCACAAAGCTGAGGTATTCCCGTCGTCATACACCAATTTTGCTGGTAATAGTCTAACACAGTTGCTGCTATATACCAGCTGGTGTCCACTAAAGTGCCTTTCTATGGGGATGCCTGCATCAACCGCCTCTGTGTGCCACTGTTTGTTGCTAGCTCTGTTTGCATCCAGCTGACACTTGTACTGTGTCTTTTATACATGCTGGGATGCCTGCACATGCGCAGAAGCGCCGCGGCGCGCATCGAGCGTCATCCACCCGCCCCGCCCCTTTTTTTTTTCATAGGAGGCACGTTCACGCGCCCGCGCGCACGCCATTGGCGCCCTTTTCGAAACCAAGCAGGGACTAGGAGCCAGGGCCCTTTTTGCCGGAGGGCCTGTGCGGTGGATGAGCGCAGCAACAGGGCAGAGGAAGTGGATTCCCACAGAGAACTTACCAACTGCCTGGATCTTTTGACTTGAGAAAACCAAAGATCCACATGACAAGAAAAAATGGACCACAGCGGCCTCTGGTTGTTTAACACAGGTACCGCGGTCCTCTTTTCTTTTTTTTTTTCTTGACTACTATTAAAATTTTACATTTTTCAGTAGTTACAGGCATACACAGATATTAGCGGGAATACCGTTAGGTAACAGACAGAAAGACAAATTAGGCTTGGGGGTCCCCCAATAGAACCAAGTTCCTGGGGGCCCCCACTTACCTGTTCCCCGCCGCAGGACTCTGTTTGGTCCACAGAAGCCCAAACTTCACCTATCACGGCAGGCATTGTAATTAAACCTTCAGGGACCGGGTTCCCAAGGATTCCACTCCCCTGGACCTGTATAGCACCCTGCACAGAAAACATCTTGGTCGTGGGTATGACCAGAGCTCTGGATCCCAGGGTCCAGCCCTCCTAAGAGAGGCATTACAGGCAAAACCTTGCTCTTCTGTTGCAAGGCCCGGGTACCGACCGTTTAGCTATGAAGCTTTTTTGGTGGGATCCGGAACAGCTTACTAAGGCCCGTAAAAGAACCTGTACGCAAGCCCAGGAAAACACATGTTACTCTTTGGCCAACACCTTAGACACTGGCAAAAAACTGAGGTGCTCCCGGATGGGAGGGGCTTATATAGGGGAGGGTACTTCCGGTTTTGGAAGTTGCCAGTGCCAGCACCTGAAGGTATCTATATAACCCATTAGTAATGACTAAGTCGCTCTGTGTCCCGTGATGTACGAAAAAGAAAAGGAGGAGTCCTGTTCTTTAAACCATAAGCTTGAACAATTACCTGTCTAATCCACCTGGAAATGGTGGATTTTGATGCCGCTTGGCCCTTCTTGGGACCATCTGGCAAAATAAACAAAACGTCTGTTTTACGTATCTGAGCGGTTGCTTGCAGATACACCTTTACCGCTCTCACTAGATCTAGAGAGTGCAACAACTTTTCCCCCGCCGTCCGCGGGTTTGGAAAAGAAGAAGGCAAAACAATGTCTTGATTCAAGTGAAAAGCCGACACTACCTTAGGAAGAAAGGCAGGATGGGGTCGTAGTACAATTTTGTCCTTGTGACAATTTAGATAAGGCTCTTTACAAGAAAGAGCTGCTAGTTCTGATACTCTCCTAGCAGAAACAATAGCAATCAAAAAGGCCAATTTCCTACTTAATATAATTAAAGGAATATGGCGAATGGGTTCAAAAGGTTGCTTTTGCAACACTGACAATACCAAATTCAAATCCCATGGACACAAGGGAGACCTGAATGGAGGATTTAACCTCAGTACCCCCTGAATGAAGGCCCGAACTAGGGAATGAGATGCTAATGGTCTCTGAGAAAATACTGGTAGAGCCGATATTTGACCCTTGATGGTACTAAGGGCTAATTTCATATCCACTCCTAACTGGCAAAAGGCAAGAATCCTGCTTATTTCATATTTCTGAGGGTTCCAACTTCTAGATTCACACCAGGAAACGTATGCTTTCCAGACTCTATGATAGATGAGTCTGGAGGCTGGCTTTCTAGCATTAATGAGCGTAGAAAGAGCTGGACCAGAGACTCCTCTCTTTTTCAAAATGTGGGTCTCAGCAGCCAGGCCGTCAAATTTAGCCCTTGTAAGGAAGGGTGGAATACTGGACCCTGTGACAGCAGGTCGTGTCGAAGCGGAAGCTTCCAGGGCCTTCCTTTCGCCATCTTTACGATCTCGGCGTACCAAGGCCTCCTAGGCCAGTTTGGGGCCACTAGGATTACTGGTATCCCCTCCTCTTTGATCCTGCGAAGAAGTCTTTGTAGAAGAGGGATCGGGGGGAATACATAGATTAGTGAGAACTGATTCCACGGAGCTATTAGAGCATCTACTCCGTAGGCCAGAGGATCTCTCGTCCTGGACACAAAGTTGTCCAATTTCTTGTTGAACCTGGAGGCTAGCAGGTCTACATCTGGGTTTCCCCATCTCAGACATATGGCCTGAAAGACCTCGGGGTGGAGAGACCACTCTCCTGGTAATAGCTGCTGACGACTCAGATAGTCCGCTTGCCAGTTTTCTATCCCCGGGATGAAGATTGCCGAAAGGCAAGGTACATGCTCTTCTGCCCATGTCAAAATCCGGTTCACCTCCTTTTGAGCAGCCCGACTGCGGGTGCCTCCTTGGTGATTGATGTAAGCTACTGCCGTAGCATTGTCGGATTGAACCCGAACTGGGTGGCCCTGTAACCTGTATGTCCAGGTTTTGAGGGCTAGATATACTGCCCTGATCTCTAGTACATTGATGGGCAGGATCCCTTGGGTCTTGGCCCAGGTTCCCTGGGCAGAAGCCTCTTCGAATACTGCACCCCAGCCCGATAGGCTGGCATCCGTAGACACCACCTTCCAGGAGACCGGGAGAAAGCATTTTCCCTTCCGTAAGTTCTTGGCTTCTAGCCACCAACTGAAGCTTTGGCGTACTTGCGAGGACAGGCGCATGGGTATATCCAGAGCTTGGCTCTTCCTGTTCCAGGCGGCTAAAATATTGCCTTGAAGCAGTCTCGAATGAAACTGGGTGTAAGGGACAGCCTCGAAGGAGGCTACCATCTTCCCCAATAGCCTCATGCAAAGGCGAATAGACGGCCTCTTGTTTGCTTTGACCTTGTGGATCAGATCTTTCAGAGACTGTATCTTTGGCTCTGGCAGGTATACCTTGTTTTGGGCTGTATCTATGATCATGCCCAAGTATACTATCCTTCTTTGGGCCCGAAGAGAGGATTTTTGTAAGTTTATAATCCATCCTAACTGCTACAGGTATCTTACTGTAGTGAGCACAGCGTGATCTAATCCCTCTTTTGACTGATCTATCACCAGTAGATCGTCTAGATAGGCTGTTACCGCTATGCCGTGTCCTCAGATTTGCCAACAGGGGAGCTAGTACCTTTGTGAATACTCTGGGCGTGGTGGCTACACCAAAGGGCAGGGCCACAAATTGAAAGTGGCGCTGTTCCACCGCAAACCTTAAGAATTTTTGGTGAGCGGGGAGGATGGGTATGTGTAAATATGCGTCCTTCATATCTATGGACGCCATGAATTCTCCGCCTTGCAAGGTGGCGACCACGGATCGGATCGTTTCCATTCGAAAATGGCGCACGTTCAGAAACCGATTTAGAGATTTTAGATCCAGGATGGGTCTGACGTCTCCATTTGGCTTTGGAATCACAAAGAGGTTTGAGTAAAAACCTGAACCCTGCTCTTTTTGGGGTACCTCTGTAACCACCCCTTGAGCCAGTAAGTGATTCAAACCCTTGAAGAAGGATCCTCTCTTTTGTGGATCCTTGGAGAGTCTTGAACCTCGGAATTGCGAAGATGGGATCTCTCGAAATTCCAGTCTGTACCCTGAGGATATTGTGGATACAACCCACTTGTCCTGGGTTTCTCTGCGCCAAGTTGCTGAGAACTGACGGAGCCTTCCCCCCACTCGGCCGAGCGGGGGCGCCCCTTCACTGAGAGGTCTTGGAGTCCTGCTTATTAGCTCTTGCACCCCACGGCTTTTTGTTCCTCTGAGCCTGATTTCCTTTGGCTTTTGTGGGTTGCTGAAAATGCCGTCGCCACTGGCTAGAGGCAGGTTTCCCGGGAGCTGGGGAAAGAGAGTGTTTAAAACAAGGCCTCTTGTTTTTCTTTCTCTCAGGTAAAAGAGTCGTTTTACCACTTGATATCCTTTGGATATATTTTTCTAAATCTTCCCCAAATAGGCGTTCGCCATGGAAGGGGAAACTTGCCAGCAGCTTTTTGCATGGAGCTTCCGCTGACCAATGCTTAAGCCACAGCACCCTACGCATATGTACCAGTTGGAGTGTAAGGCGTGATGCCTGCATAATAGAATCTCTCATGGCATCCACCGTGAAGCATAAGGCGTTTGGCAAATTCTCCCAATTTTTAGCCTGCTCTGGAGGCAGCTCCTTCAGCCCCTGCTTTACCTGTTGGCTGATGACCTGACACATACCGACTGCTGCTACTGCAGGTTGGGTAACTGAGCCGGCCAAAAGAAAGGAAGACTTAAGTAGGGATTCCAATTTCTTCTCAGAAGGATCTTTAAATACTTGCACATTGTCCACCGGACACGTCAGGTTCTTATTTACACAAGAAATAGCCGCATCTACAGAAGGCAGGCTCCATTTCTTTAAAAAAATTTCCTCCATAGGATAAAGAATGTCAAACTTTTTTGGAGGTGAGAAACGCTTATCTGGGTGTTGCCAGTCTGCGTACATTAGATCCTCTAGCAATGGATGAACCGGAAAGGAGCATGCACCCTGCAGGGATCTTAATGAACCTAGGGAGGAGACAGGTGATTCAGTTACCTCCGAAGAGGGTAACTTAAATGCAGATCGCACTGTTCCTGCATAACATTGCACCTGCGACTTCAGAATCTGGGATGCAGAGAAAGGCTCATCTGATATCCCTGATCCGTCTGACTCCTCATCCTCTGCTTGTGTAGCATCATCCTCATCCTCCTCCTCCTCAGATACTTCTGCAGGGAGGTCAACAACTGGAGGAGATCTGCTTCGCTTATTGTCCTTTTTAGAGGATTTAGCGATCAAAGTAGCAATTCTCTCCTCCAGATTATTTAGGGCTGCTGACAAAGTGTCTTCAGTGACATACGCAGGCCCAGGCTTCACTGGGGAAGCCGCCATACCTGACAGAGGTAATGGCTCATCCTGTACAGCTGCGTCCGGCAACACAGGAGAGGAAGGTACCGAGTTAGCACGGCTAGGGCCTCCTGTCTCAGGCAGCGGTGCTTTTTTATCTTTTTTGTCAGCATTCTTTCCCCTGGAAGGCATACTGCTCAGAAAAAAACACAAGGTACTCAAATGCATATACTACTGTGCTCAGTTCAGCAATTTACATAAAGTATGCAACCTTAAAAAAACACACAGCTATGCATAAAGTGGATGTCTTCTAGGAAGTACCCAGCCCAACCACATGGAGTCTTACGTCCCTGTATCGCTGCTGTGTATCCCTGCCAAGAGAGAGAGAGAAACGAACTTGCTTGTTCTGCAGCGCTTCTGCACACTGACATCTTTTTAAAATTTCGCGCCGTTTCCGTGCATGCGCGCGCCCTACGTGCCCGCGCACGTGTCATTTGCGGCCTCCCGCCCCCCCTCCGATAAAGCGCGCTCCCGCGCGCGCGCGGCTCTAAATGGCGGCGGTAACAGTGAGAGTGGAGCTCCCTCTCACCAGCCCTTGTTCCAACTTTACCTGCTTCTGCAGGTGTCTGGTCAGCCATCCGAGAGGAGGAGGGAGGCGCCCAAGCCAGCTCAGCAGCCGAGGGACAGACAGTGTACTTTGCCGAAGCAGACACTGAAGCAGAGCGAGGTGAGCTTTACACTCAGCTCTTTACCCCCCCAGTGGCGGAATAAGAGAAGACATCCACTGTTTTCTTTGGAAAGGTCCTTAAACCTAGTTTTAGGACCTAACCCTTACCTTATCCACGCCGCAGGTTTTTTCTGCTGAAATTTTCAGACAGATACCAAACTTCACCCCTCACGGCGGGCTATGTGTGCCAACCTTCAGGGATATGGGTTCCTATTTAAAGGATACCTCTCCCCTGGGCCTTGTACAAGACTCTTACCAGGACCAGTAGCGAAAGTGCTGGATCTTAGAGCCCAGTCCTCCGAAGAGAGACATTACAGGCGACGCCTCACACGTGAGGCCCGGATCCCATCCAGTTTTGGCTTACTTTAGGCATCTTGGATGGGTCCAAAAGCATAGCTCTTTTACCCCCAGAGGGTCTCTTTGGCAGAGCTTTCCTTTAGCACATCCTATCGCGTCCAACACCTTTAGACACTGGCGAAAAAACTGAGGTGCTCCCCTGATGGGAGGGGTTATATGGAGGGGAACTGTCTTCTATTGGTTGTGCCAGTGTCCAATCACCGCTGGTGACCCTTAACCCATTATGTAATGACTGGCTCTGTGTCCCGTGGTGTACGATAAAGAAAACAACTTGGTTCATCCATCCACACACTCAATGTGGATGTGGGAATCTTCCTGTTGTGCCTTTGAATTATGACAGCGGTGCCACTATAGCTGTAGCCGATGGCACTGATCGTGCGGATTAAAATTTGTCCGGTCGCTGCTGAACCAGTTAATCCACGTATAGCCGGTTTTACCCTTCCTTCAAAATATCAGTGTGTCCTTCCTCCTATAGATTAACCAAATCCCTAAGATTTCTAAACTCCTAGTCATTTGTGTCCACTCCTCCATCATATTCATGGTTTCATTGGTAGATTTTCTCGAGTGTAGAATTTTCAAAATCAATTTTCCTGAAAACAAGTACAAGTCTTTCACTCTTTCAAAACAATCGCCCTTTACTGCTGGACAGAAAATCAACCCCTTTTTTTTAGCAATGCCTTATGGGCATCTGAATGTACCTTCGAGGATAAATTGACAAGTTTCATTATTTCCATCCTCTGTGACAGGTATTGTTCCATTCCATACCTCTTGGGATGTGGGCCCATCTGTGTCCTTCTCATTACACTTGTGCAAACACCCCCCCCCCACTCACCAACCATGCCCCTACACAAGCTCCTCCTTGTTTTCCTCCTCTTCTTCCCTGTCTGTTTTTTGGAAAGGTGTCCCCCTTATGCATGTCACTCTCTTGTATCTGTGTCAAATGTAAAAGGTGCCACTCCATTATTTCCTTTCCCCAACACTCCATTCTCCCTCTACACTTTACAAATGAATGCACACTTTTTTTTTAAGATTGATCAATAACTATGTTCAAGGTCCTGACTTCAAGGTCCTGAATGACCTTAATTAACCCCTTCCCGCCCATGCTATAGCCGAATGATGGCTTAAGCACAGGATTACTTTGCTGGAAGGGCGTCTATTCCCTCAAGAAATTAGATAGGCAGTCAGTACATCAGGACAAATTGATTTTCATATAAAAATACCATAGATTGTAGACTCTATCTTTAACAAAGACTAAATTATGTACACAGATTTGGGCTATTTTTACCAAAGAAATGTAGTAGAATACATTTGGCTTAAATTTCTGAAAAAAATATAATTTATTTGCAAAAAAAATTAACAGAATCTAAGAAAAAACTTTTTTTTTTTTCTTTTTGCTCTTTTTCGTTTATATATCAAAAGATTTAAAAATATGGTGACTAAATACCGCCAAAAGAAAAACCAAAGTCCATCCACTGTGTCCTTTATACTTAAATAAAAGTCTCTAAAAAATCCAGTGCTTCTTTATCCAAATATGTGCTCCACCCGTACGTGGTGGACTACAAAACATCTCCTTCCTAAAAACACAAAACCCATGCTCTCTTGGTGCTCATACTTAAATTGTGCACTCTCCAGACCTCCATAACCCTCTTAACTTAATAACTGAGACCACAGTAGCATAGATTTACGCTATTCTTTCAGACAGCATTCCAAGTTACCTCCTTACAGCTTTTTGATCTTTCACCTTTTATTCCTTCAAATGCATTTTGGCCATCATTAATATGCAATAATTTAAAAAGCTATTATGCAGTAATTTTTATAGCAATAGTAAAAATAAAAACACTTCCAAGTGCAAACTCAAATTAAAAATACAAATGGCAGCATTCAGTATGGTTACTTTACCACATGGTTCCAAGATGGCCCTCGTAGACCCAACTTCCTGTTTGTTTCCAACGTGTGTTCCACAGACTGGAAATGATGTCATGATATATAGCCCCCGCCCAACATGTTTCGACCAATTGTTGAAACATTTATTTATTTGTGGTTATATAATTTATTTAAGTATAAGGACACCCTGGATGGACTTTGAATTCACTTTATGTTTTTTCACTGGATACTTATCACGGTAAATAAGTTGGTTATTTATTTAAAAAAATTTACTTTGATTGCTAGATGACAATATTTATGTATTTAAGGGGAGTGCAGCACTTTATTGTATTTATCACAAAATAACTGTTATGCACTTAGATAGGGGGTTATATGGTTCACAGTGCTTGCAGCCTCCAAGGAGTAGGAACACCACAGTAGTAGCATAAGCACAGGATCTTTGTAGTTTTTCCCCACCAAAAGAAAGTTCTATCTATCTCAACATAAATTTTATTTGGTTACAGGGTTGCATGCCCCACTGTTTTTCATAGTGTGACAGTGCTGAAAATTGAAAAATTGGGCAGGACTGGAAAGGGGTGAAAGTTTCCAGACTTGAGTTAGTTAATGCAGGAAGGAGTCTTACCTGTTTGTAAACCTGCCTTAAATAGATCATTTCTTCCACAGTGCCCAGGGATATTAGCCTAAATACTTTTACATCCCTGCATTGTCCAATTCGATAGGCTCTGGAAAACAATAACGCATCACAATTACGGTAGCTATATTTACTGTAAATATGCATAAGCTCCAAGCACATTACAGAGTGCTGGAGAACCATATTATTATAATATCATACTGTTGTTCCCTTTTCATGTTGTGACAATTTAGGTTTAATTTTTACAAAAAATGCAAGTTGTACAGTTGAACCTCGGATTACGAGCATAATCCGTTCCAGGAGTATGCTCGTAATCGAAAGTACTCGCATATCAAAGCGAGTTTTCCCATTGAAGTCAATGGAAACTAAAATAATTTGTTCCGCATTGACTTCAATGGGATGCAATACCAATTGCGGCCAGAGGTGGGGGGTGGTGCCAGAGAGCGCCAAAAACGGCTGAAAAGGTCCGAGGACACGTCGGCTGACTTCGGCAAACATCGGAAAGGCACGGAAACTGAGTATTTCCGTGTATTTTCGTGTCTTTCCGAGCATTGCCGTACGGCGGCAATCGTCGCTGCTCGGCTCCTGCGCCCCCGTACCTCAGGCCAAATGCGGTACTGCAGGCCTATTTAGGCTCTGCTCGTCTCCTGCGCCCCCCGTACCGCAGGCCAAATGCGGTACTGCAGGCCTATTTAGTTTGAATTCTGCTCTTCTTGCAAGTTAACACTCCAAAGCAAACCAAGTCAGAATTTTTTTTTTTTAATTGCTCGCAAATCAAATTGCTCTCAAACCAAGTTACTCTTAAACCGAGGTTCCACTGTATTTTGAAAGACCTGCAAGAACATATTGATAAACCTGTCATCATTGTCCAGTAAAACATCTAATGACCACATAATGAAGTTACCCAATCACTTTGTTCTATGATTCTTTTAACACATACTATCTATCTATTTAAAAGAAAACATACAGCCACTTAGAGCTTTAAACATGGAAAAATTGAACAAAATTATACCCCCCCCCCAATGCATTTGGCAGACAGTTCTGCTGCCAAAGCAACCCATTCAAGTGAACAGGGCTGCGTTGCAACTGCCCTACAACTGTGTGCAATGCATGCAGTTGCAGTGCTATTGTGCATCCTTTTCCGGATTAAAACAGGCAGTGAGGAGGCGAGATATTGCCTTCTAGCCTGTCAACTGCCCTTCGAACAGCAATCCACCACAAATCGCTTTTCAGAAAGGCTGCAAGGGTTCTGCCCATGTGAACAAGCCCTTACAGACACAAAACACAGGGATATAGAAGGAGGTGGACACCAGCAAAAAGAAAAACTATTGAAGGCCAGATCACTAAAACCTCTCCCCTTTCCATCATGCCAGAGTCCTAGGAGGTTGGATGCTTTCACCTCAACTCTGCTATATTTTCTCTTTCACTAACATTCTCAATATTTTGTGGATGTTTTTTTCTCTTCAATCAAGACTTTTATTATACTGCTTGGGGTGGTCTCTACACAAAAGTTTTACAGATTTGCTTATCCTCATTACTGCCTTTAAGGCCATACCCAAACACCAATGAACTGAAGTCTACCAGGTCTGCCTGTAATGTGAACTTTAGCAACTGGGCTCTGCTTCTGGCACTACCAGGACACCAAGTGTACTGGTTTGTTAGCCGCACAGTGTTGTACAGGTCCACAGGTGTGAACCAGTTTCTCAAGACTAATGCCGCGTACACACGATCGTTTTTAATGTCATTTTCAAACTTGACTTTTCTTGTTTCCTCTCAAGCCTGTCTTGCATACACACGTTCATTTAAAAAAACGCTCGAGCAAAGCGCAGTGACGTACAACACGTACGACGGCACTATAAAGGGGAAGTTCCACTCGAATGGCGCCACCCTTCATGTTAGTAAAGTTTGTTGAGCGACGATTCACGCTTTTCAGCCTCGTGCTTTTCAGTCCGTTACAGTGTGACGAATGTGCTATCTCCATTACGAACGCTAGTTTTACCAGAATGAGCGCTCCCGTCTCATACTTGATTCTGAGCATGCGCGTTTTCTTTCCCCTCGTAAAAGCATACACACTACCGTTTTTCACGTCGTTAAAAAAAACAACGTGAAAAACGACGTGAAAAAAATAGAGCAGGTTCTCATTTTTTTAGGCCATTTTTCACGTCGTTAAAAATGCTCTGGAGCCTACACACAATCGTTTTTAATGCCCAATTTAAAAAATTGCATTTTTAACGACGTGAAAAACGATCGTGTGTACGCGGCATTACTCTCTGGGTAGGCCCATGGAGAGACTGAAGATTATCTGGATTACCGTAACGGAAATTTAACTTTCAGCCACTGAACTTTGCATGATGTTGCTTTTCAGACCTGTGGGTACTGTATCAATTAGCTGCAAAGCACTGTCTAGTTTTAGTGCAGTGGTAAAACCTCTGGTGTACCCAGTCTCTATTGTCTTCCTCTGCACGTTGCACTTTCCATACCTGTGGTTGCTGTGTCAGTTAGCTGGGGTGGGACCAGGCTGCTCTATGTGTGTCTATAGACCTGAGACCACATATCTGCCCACATAGCAAGTGGGGGGCCCAAGAAGAGGAGAAATACCATTGCACAGAGTAGTTAAATAAAACATGTTTCTTATTTTAATAATACAAAAATTTGCCTTTAGTAACGATTTAAGAACTGGGTAAAGAGAGTGTGTATTTTCACAGGAGCATAGAACGTGAAGATTGTACAATGGAGGACTTGGGAAAAAATGTGTGTTCATCAGTGTTAATTTTGTTGTAAATACTTTCATTAACACAATGAACACTATTTTAGTCAACTAAAATACGACTAAAACAATTCAGATGACCAAAATACAACTAAAACTAAAATGGCATTTTAGTCAAGAGACTGACTAAAATTTGACGTCATAATTAACCCTGGTGTTTATATATACACTTGTGCGCATTGGATTCACACTATTGATTGGACATTTTTCATGATTTTTTTACTGTGTTGATATTGTTTATTTACATATGTATGGTTGCACAGATTTTGGAAATAGACACAAAGTGTTTTGTTTCTGCAATGTTATGCTATATATAACCACTTGCCGACTGCGGCGTGTAGATATACGTCAGCAGAATGGCACGGCTGCGCAAGGTAACGTATATTTACGTCACTTCTAATTTCGTGCCGTGCGGGCGCACACCCCTGCCGCAAGCTCTGTGACCGTGACTCGATGTCCGCCGGTGTCCCGCGATCCTGTCACGGAGCTGCAGAACGGAGAGAGGCCAGTGTAAACAAGGCCTCTCCCCGTTCTGCCTAGTGACACGACACTGATCTTCTGCTACCTGTAATCGGGAGCAGCGATCAGTGTCATGTCACTCGTAGCCCAGCCCTCACACAGTTAGAACACATCCCTAGGTCACACTTAACCCCTTCCCTGCCCCTAATGGTTAACCCCTTCACTGCCAGTCACATTTATACAGTAATCAGTGCATTTTTATAGAACTGATCGCTGTATAAATGTGAATAGTCCCAAAATAGTGTCAAAAGTGTCCGATGTGTCCGCCATAATGTCGCAGTCACAATAAAAATCACTGATCGCCGCAATTACTAGTAAAAAAATAATAATAATAAAAATGTCATAAAACTATCTCCTATTTTGTAGACGCTATAACTTTTGCGCAAACCAATCAATAAACGCTTATTGCGATTTTTTTTTTACCAAAAATATGTAGAAGAATAGGTATCGGCCTAAACTGAGGAAAAACTTTTTTTATAGATATTTTGGGGATATTTATTATAGCAAAAAGTAAGAAATACTGCTTTTTTTTTTTCAAAATTGTCGCTCTATTTTTGTTTATAGCGCAAACAAATAAAATCCGCAGAGGTGATCAAATATCACCAAAAGAAAGCTTTATTTGTGGGAAAAATAGGACATCAATTTTATTTGGGAGCCATGTCGCACGACCGCGCAATTGTCGGTTAAAGCGACGCAGTGCCGAATTGCAAAAAAGGGGCCCAATCATTTGGCAGTCAAATCCTCCGGGGCTGAAGTGGATAATATTGGATTAGTGGATACATTTTTTATTTGAGGGATGTATTAAAGCGCTGAACTTTTTTGATCACTTACATTCCCCCTAGCAGTGCTACCTCCTTCTTGATGCCTTTCCTAAAAGTAGCAATTTTCATACTGCTCCCGTTTAAAAAAATAAAAAAGAATAATTTTTTATGGTAAATACAAAAATCATATTTTTTGGTACAAGTGACCCTGTGGTGACAAGGTCATTATAAAGAATCTGTGGACTACTAATTTCCTAAAATTAGAATGGGGCTTTTAAGTCAAACTGCTGGACATGCATTGAACTCAGTCATATGAGGTCAGAAAAAGCCACAAATACAAACAGTTTTGATATGCTAATAGAAGAGGGCAGCAGGAGGCCAGGTTCTTAATATCTTTGGACATATTTTGCACAAAACTTGGCCAAAACACAGATGTTGTTAATACAGACTATAACATAAGTTTAAAAAATAGTGCAAAAATATAAAGACCCTGTCACTAACCTGTCAAAAACTGCAGATGAAAGCGCAGAAAAAGTATTTTATTTGCTTATTTGCAGGGGTTTTCCATTCCAGAAACAATTTTTTTCACCTGCAATGTGTCTTTGAAATTGCTAGAAATTTGACTACTCCTAGGAGTGTCTAATCACTGTATGTGGTAGCCTAGTTCCTCCACTCTCCACTCCCTACATAACCTTTTATTCATCTGCCGGGGAATAAGCAAATAAGTAGAATACCCAAATGACATTCACTTGAATCATAGCTCCAAGTCTACTAATATCACATCCAAGATGGCAGGAGCAGTCTCAATGCTTGTAGGTATCTACACAGAGAGGCATTTACAGAATATACCTTGAATAAAATACATTAAATGCACATATAATATTATGGGAAGATTGTTGTTGAAATGAATGGTCTGGCAACAGAATCTCTTTAGGTCATCTCCATAAATTTTCCTGAGTTTAACATACAATGATAAAAAACAAAGTTACGGGGACAATTACCTGTCAATTGCCTGGAGGTCATTTGCTGGATTCCAAGTTGGATCAAAGATCACCACTATATTTGCACCAACAAAATTAAGTCCTAGTCCACCTGCCCTTTAATAACATAAGGAGAACAATTACCGCAAAAAATACTAAATTTGTAACTTAATAAACGTTTACATTTAAAGTAAGACTTACATAGTTGAAACTAAACAAATGTTCACATCTTGCTCACTGTTGAACTCCTTTACAATATTTACTCTGTCTTCTGGCTTGGTGCTTCCATCAAGTCTCCGATATTCTAGTCCTGATGCCATGCAGTATCTTTCCAAAACATCTAGAAGCTAATGTTCATGATATTTAAAAAAAAAAAAAAAAGTAGTAAAAACCAAGAAGTGCACCTACAAGGCACAGTTAATTTTTTTAATCCAAGTTTTAAACGGTTAGTCGTAATTTACTTACTTTTTACAAAAATATTTCTGTGCATTAGTGTTCTCAATGCATTAATATGCTGTGCTCTGCTTTGCAATAGAATGCTTACTTTTTTTAGATACTCATTGTCCTCCCTTCTCTGTCCTGAAGATAGCAGGATGTACAAATGTTGGATGCACGGCCCCAACTCACAAATGAGCACTCTGCTTCATTCTAGTGCTGCAACGACGTGTCACACTCATCTCGCGGGTAATGGCGGCTGCTGCTCCTGCTCATGGGAATGGAGAGTCCAGTCTAGCACGAAAAGCTAGACCACGATTATCAAAAGTATGGGAATTCTTTAAACAGAGGCCAGATAAAATGGTCCTTTGTTCCCTTTGCAAAACCGAAATGGCGTACCATGGCAGCACAACTGCGATGCACGAGCACCTCAGAAGAAAACATCCTGGCGCTCTCCGGCCTCAAAAGGACGAGCCATCTTTGTAAGTACTATACTTATTATTACAATTAGTTTTGGGAGTAATTGTGTTTTGGTCAAGATTTCATTAATATATGCTAGTAATTACGGATACATCATTTATTAGTGCATGCTCAGGGGTACCCATTTGTTGCTGTGCTTTGCCAATTGCTTTAAGCTTTGTAGTGGCCTTCTCACGTTTTTTTAAATGTTTCACAAGGCACTTTACAGCCCTCAGTGTCTTGCTGATCTCGGGATCCCTCAGGGCATGGTTGACAACTAACTGCAATCTGACCAGCACACCTGAGAGAAGAGATGCCATGTTTTTCTTCCAAAATACGCAGAGCAGCGACAACATTTGCACTGCAGCATTATGCAGCTTCAAGATTGGCCATGGATATCTCAAACCTTTTCTACTAGATGAAATACAATTAATATTGTAATCCTAATTAAACATAGTTATTAATCACATTCGATTCATAAAATTATGCAGATTTACTACCCTACCTGTACCCTCTTTGAAATACAGTACATTATTAGCATTGAGCATTCATAGATTTCATGTTTAAATTGGTTCCTACTTCCTGATGTTATTCATTATTGTGTTGTTGTTTTTTCTCAGGAAGAGGCAAAGCTGTGTACAGGATTTCTTCTTTCATAAAAAGAATGTAATTGTTTGCACACCCGAAATGGCCGTTACACTTACCAATAGCATACTCAACATGATTGTAAAAGATATGAGACCTCTTTCTATTGTAGACGATCAAGGATTTCGTGAGATGATCAATACGTTTTACCCAGGATACACACTTCCCTCCAGGTCCCATTTCACTTAGCTGATGGAGAAGAAATATGAGGAGAATTTTGAAAGATTGAAAGCGTCACTCAAAGATCTGAAATCAAAAATAGCTCTCACCACAGACGCATGGACCAGTATTGCCACAGAGGCATACTTGGGTGTCACATGCCACTTCATTAATGAAGACTGGAATCTTACATCGTACAATCTGACTACCATGCCACTTGAAGATCGTCACACAGCTGAAAACATTGCTAAATGGGTAGAAAAAGCAGCTGAGAAGTTTGAGATATCCATGGCCAATGTAATTGTAGTTGTCCATGATAACGCTGCAAATGTTGTCGCTGCTCTACGTATTTTGGAAGAAAAGCATGGCATCTTTTCTCTCAGGTGTGCTGGTCATACATTGCAGTTAGTTGTTAACCATGCCCTGAGGGATCCCCAGATCAGCAAGACACTGAGGGCTGCAAAGTGCCTTGTGGAACATTTAAAAAAAAGTGAGCTGGCCACTACAAAGCTTAAAGCAAAGCAGCAACAAATGGGTACCCCTGAGCATACACAAATAAATGATGTATCCGTAAGATGGAACAGTACTTTACACATGATAAGCCGCCTGCTTGAACAGAGGTGGCCTGTGACTGCAACTCTTTCCGATCCTGATGTCACACCACGAGGGAAGCGCTTCCTGGATTTAAAACATGATCAGTGGAGCTTACTTGAGGAAGTGGAACAAGTCCTGAGGCCTTTTGAGTGTGCTACTGTATTCTTGAGTGGAGAGTCCTATGTGACTGGTTCCGCTCTACCTCCTCTGGTAAAGGGCCTCCAGAAATCGATACAGAGCACAATTTGAGACAGCAGCAGTCAAGGCTTTCCAAAGTGTTGCTGCACAGGAGATGACATCAAGATGGAAACGGGAAACTAAATTCAGAGATGATGGTGGAGAAAATATATATGTCTTATTGCAGCAGCCCTGGACCCCAGATTCCGCAAACTAAAATTCCTGCCAGCAGAGGACAGTTTAAAAGTTCACCTCAAGGTCCAAGCTCTTGCTCTTGAAGAGAAAAGAAGATACAAGGAAGAGCAAACACATCAACATCAATGTGAGGAACAACAGGTTCAGTCAGCCAGTGCAGACATGAAATTTTCAGAGAAGAGGCAAATGTCTCTGTTGGACACTTTGCTTGGTTCAGATTCAGATGAGCACAGTAATGGTGAGGATGACACTGGTCACATCCAAGATCAAGAAACCCACAGTGAAGTTGTGAGGAATGAGATACACATGTATTTTAGTGAGCAGGCTATTCCAAAAGGAAGAAAATCTGCTGAAATGGTGGAAGGAAAATGAAAAGAGGTATCCCATCTTGGCCATGCTGGAAAAGAGTTAAGCCTCGTACACACGATCGGATATCCTATGGATTCTAATCCGATGGTTTTGTCCATCGGAAATCCGATGAAGCTGACTTCCATCAGTCTTGCCTACACACCATCAGTCAAAAAACCGACCGTTCCAAACACGGTGATGTAAAACACTCCGATGAGCCGAAAAAAATTAAGTTCAATGCTTCTGAGCATGCATCGACCTGATTCTGAGCATACGTGGGTTTTTTATTCGATGGACTTGCCCATAGACAATCGGAATTTGCTATAGGTTTTTGATCCATCGGAAAAATTTAAAACATGTTCTATTTTTTAAAACCGATGGAAAAAAGACCGATGGGTCCCATACACGATCAGTTTGTCCGATGAAAAAAGTCCATCGGACTGTTTTCATCGGTAAAACCGATCGTGTGTACAGGGCTTGACTTGTCTGTGCATGCAAAATCAAACCCATCTGAAAGGCTTTTCTCAGTTGCTGGCAACATTGTGACTAAAAAAAGAGCAAGCCTAACTTCAGAGCATGTCGATATGCTAACCTTCCTCCATTGCAATGCTATATATTAGTAACACAGGCCCCCAACCTTTTGCACTGTTCATGTTGGGCTGTATTTATGTTGAGATGGCTGCCTTCAGGTAATATTTGCACTGTATTGGCCATTATTTTTGCACAGTTTTGAGCAGTGCTTTTGTTGGACTTGGCTCCTTTAAAACTATGTTACCTTTCAGGTATGTTTTACATTACATAGTGTTATTGTATGTTGACCAGTATTTTTGTGGTGTGTTACTTGTATAAACAACACTTTTGGGCATCAGGCATAATGCCATATAAATTCTGCCTAACACTTTGCAAAAGATGCATTCTGAAGGCATTATGTGGTTTAAAGTAGTAAGGTTACTACTTTAAACCACATAATGCCTTCAGAATGCATCTTTTGCAAAGTGTTGGGCAGAATTTATATGGCATTTTCATGCCTGATGCCCTAAAGTGTTACATTTAATTTTTTGGCACTTTATTTTTGCATATATCTTTCATGTGTTTTTGCACACACAGTGTTGAGCAGCAGTGCTTTTGTTGAATTTATATGGCATTTTTGAAAGCTTCTGGTTCTGAATTAATGGCATTATTCGTGCCTGATGCTAAAGTGTTGTTTACATTTTATTTGTGGCACTTTATTTGGTATACTGTAAAAACTTCAACCACATTGAAGTATTTTTTGGAAAAAATGTAATAAAAGTTGAAATAGTATATTAGAAGTTGTACTTATATATTTTATAATTTTTTGTAAAGTTATCCAAAGGATTAATTAGCTAATCAAAAAAAGAACACTAGATTAAGTAAAAAAATAAAATAAAAATAATCGTTAGAGTAGTCGACTAATCGAAAAAATAATCGCTAGATTAGTCGACAGAAAAAATCATCGTTAGTTGCAGCTCTACTTCATTCCCTACCCATGCATGCCTCTTTCACGCTTGCAGAATGCTGAGTTGCAGAGAGCAGACTGTACAAACGTGGATATGGAACAAAACCAAGTGCTCGTTTGTGAGTTTCTGGGTCCCTGCTGAACTGGGCAAATTCAGATCCATCTATGGCCACCTTAAAGTGTTACTTTACCCACAACAGTAAAGTCCGTATATGCAGTAAAGCATGCTTGTTATACCCACTGTTGAACCTAAGGGGTTAATCCTCTGCATTGTGTAAAAAGGCCGTTTGATCCTGTATGCACAGTTCCACCTCTTCTTCCACTGACTCCAAAACAGGTCCAGATAACAGAGAGTCTATGGAGTCAGGCTGCATATACTCAGTTTGGTGTGTATTGCTAGAGAGTTTTTTTTTTCTTGGGAGAGTGCATGGATCCTGATAGGACAGCTCAGTGCAGTATAAACACTCATCCTACAGGCTTTAACCAGGAACTGATTACAAGACTGCTATATACTGCTGATGAGAAAAAGTCTTTAGCAGTTTATATTTACTAAAATTGCATTTTCATGTTCTGTGGGAGACCAGATATAGTGAATGCAGAGTCCTGGGTTTAGTAACACTTTAAGTAAAGGTAAACGGATTCTTTAAATGTAAATAAGCGCGACATTTAAAAGAAGACAATTATATACAGTAAGTCATAAATTAGCTTGGTGTACAGTTACTGAACAGACACTACTTGCCATAAAAAGCAAACCTAACTGGTTATATGTATAGTATTTTAAGTAAATTTTTTGTCATTCAACAGTATTTAACAGACAATTACACAGTTCAGTTGGTACATCCAGGTGCCTTCTCATGCACTTTTTGATATGTTGTGGCCATAGTTGTGTGCAGGGGGTGTGCCAAGTGTGCCTGGGTACACCCTAATCACTACGTGCAGTGCCGATTATCCCTACTGCCCGGGCTTCCCTGCCCCAATATGCAGCTGGCTTCCCTCCTCTCCCCCCAGCTGCTGCGGGGGATGTTTTAGGATGGAGAGTGGGTAAGAATGTATTAAGTATGTCATTTACCGGTGCCTCCCTTTTCTAAATGAACACACTCACTCACTATGTTTATTCATAACTGAAGAATACTAAACTATGCTTACTATGCTTCAGATTGTGAATAAGCAGGAACCCACTCAGCACAGAGCACTTCCCATTCATCCACTGCTCGTGCAGTTGAGGCTGCAGAGAAAAGCATGCATGTTTGAGCTTTGGGGTGCACACCCTAATGCAATAGGCTGCGCACACTTATGGTTGTGGTTTCTATGGTAACTGGCTCTGGCCAACCTCATCCCAACCTGTGCCACACTACTGTACTATTGGTTGACTGCCTATCCTAGTGATGAGCCAATAGCAAGCAATTTTGTGTTTGCTATATAGTGCCTGTACCTTGTTCCATTATACACTTTATGCGTCTGTTAGAAATTTTGTTAGCTACCACATCCAAGATTAATTTATGTTTTTAAAAGGTAGGCTGCAACACTAGCAAGGCAAATACAATACCAATAAACATTTTAATTTTGTCCATTCACCTTCAAAATAATGTTGCCATACATGGATCAAAATTCAGCCGGTTCAGTAGGGATCAGAAGCATTTCAAGCCATGTATAGGCAGGGTGGTTGTACAGACGTCAATCTACCAATCGACTTCTGTACAACCAGCCTGTCAAGCTTTCCCCCGAATGATCAGTGCCGTTGGCTATAGCCGGCAACACTGATCAATGTTAATTTGATGGCGGGGAAAGCTCCCCACTGACAGAACGCAATAGGACAGTGGGAGAGATTCCCCAACCCACGTTGAATGTGTGGATGGGGGAATAGGGTCTTTTTTTTTCGTTCAACCCACTGGGTTGAAGGAAAACAGTGACTATTTATGGCCAGCTTTAGTCTAACAATTCATTGTATATAGCAACACATGATCACACTATGATCCACTGACTGTTTTTTATTACAGCTGCATGTGTGGGACTTTCAGCAGCATGAAGATGGATATTTGTTATTTTACTGTAAACGTACAAAACTATTGCTTAGGGAACATGAACCAGTAAAGAGCACTCATGTATACAAGTTTTTATAAGTGCATAAATTCCTTGAAACAGACCATATACATTAGGTATAAACTCCTGTTATGGCTGAAGTCCAAATTTAGTTACCGGTATTTCAAAATATGTATTTGTCTAGCTTAAAAGAAAAGTAAAATATTTATACATTTTAACATAGCTTCAATACTTCAGGAGAGCTAGTTTTAGTCCAAAGGAGGGAATCATGGGAGCTCAACGACTGTATGAAGAACAGGTACGTTTCAAATATTTCTTCTGAGAGATCTGCACACACGTGGACACTTTTAGTGCCGATATGTGTTTTCAATTTGACAGCTTTATGTACAAATTATAACAAGGCAACCTGTTTTCTTTCTCTAATTTGGAAGCATCATTAGGATTCTAGTTGCTGTCCATAACATTGCCTATTACACACTTCAATGCTACTTATGTATTAAATGCAAGGAAGGAAATGTGGTTGACAGCTGTTGCAAGGAAAGTCTTTTGCTTTATCAATCAAGAGTTATGCCTCAGTCAAGCATGGCAGACGCTATATGGTGCTCACCTTTGTGGAGAAGGAGAAAAGAAGAACCTTGTCCTTGTTTTTTCTGCAGTGATTTAGGAGCTGCTGAAGGACCTGTAAATGAACCACAAGGCAGCAATGAACCAAAGTATTCAAACATTACTGTTAAAGCTGGAAAACCTTACACAGGAATGGTGGCAAAACTAATGATGCAGAAAACTCAAAAGCATTTTAAAGCGAATAAGATTTTAAACCTTAAACACTGGGCAAATATGCAACTCTGTTTCTCATTATCAATGCCGTTGTCAAACTTAGAACCGTTTAATAGTACTAACAATAAATTCAAATTTATGTGAGTAAATTAACTCATAGTACAAAATGAAAATGATGTATAATATCTTTATTAAAAATCTAGGATAAAAAGATCTCTGTATCAGGGTGAAGTGAAAGTAAGAATGTGCTTTTTACAATCCCACGAATGGTAGAGAAGTGGAGCTGCAAATTTCAGGTACAGGCCAAATTTTGCCCTATGCACACCATGCCACTTTTTAAGCCATGCCTGGACAGAGCTCAGGTTTGTAGTTTGCGTGCTGTCTGTAGACTTATAGTGGCATGTTTGATTTATTAAAGTGGTTGTAAACCCTCAGTAATGGAATCTGAACAAAGCACATATCTGTAGTGTTTACTAATCTTTCTCCAAAGCTTTGAGTGATGTTTCTCTCTGGTGCTTCGTTCCTCTGTTATCAGCATGAGTCACTAAGAAGTTACAATAAAGATATTTGACAGCATTATTAAAAAGGAGTTCCGGGCCCCCACGAAAAAATTAATAGTTAGCAGCTACAAATACTGTAGCTGCTGACTTTTAATGTTAGGACAGTTACCTGTCCAGGGTTCCCGCAATGTCGGCACCCCAGACAATTTTCGGATCGGCTCTCGAGTACTGCCGCTGCCATTCGTAGTAAGGGGAACCTGGCAGTGAAGCCTTTCAGCTTCACAGCCAGTTTCCTACTGAGCGTGCTGCGCATTCTAATTGGCCCGGCGGCGGAGAAAGGAGGAAGGGGGCCAAACATCCGAGGAACAGCACTATCTCCCAGGGGTAGGGACAGGTACCTGTCAAAAACAAGTATCTTCTCCCCCCTGAAAGCTGCCAAATGTGGCATCGGAAAGGAGGGGTCAGTTAAGCGGAGGTTCCACTTTCTCCCACCTTAGCTGTGAATCTCTGCAGCTCCTCCAGAGTTACCATGGGCCTCTGGGCTGCTTCTCTTAGTAATGCTCTCCCTGCCTGGCCTGTCAGTTTAGGTGGACAGCCATGTCTTGGTAGGTTTGCAGTTGTGCCATGCTTATTCCATTTTCAGATGATGGATTGACCAGTGCTCTGTGAGATGTTCAAAGCTTGGGATTTTTTTTAACTTAACCCTGCTTTAAACTTCTTCACAACTTCATCCCTGACCTGTCCGGTGTGTTCCTTGGCTGTCATGAGGGCTTCACAGAACAGCTGTATTTATACTGAGATTAAATTACACACAGGTGGACTCTATTTACTAATTAGGTAACTTCTGAAGGCAATTGGTTCCACTAGATTTTAGTTAGGGGTATCAGAGTAAAGGGGGCTGAATACAAATGCATGCCACATTTTTCAGATATTTGTCAAAATATTTGAAAAACATTTATCGTTTTCCTTCCACTTCACAAATATGTGCCACTTTGTGTTGGTCTATCACATAAAATCCCAATAAAATACATTTACGTTTTTGGTTGAAACATGACAACATGTGGAAAATTTCAAGGGGTATGAATACTTTTTCAAGGCACTGTTGTCAACTGGGGTTCAGTGACGCTGTAAAAATAAAATGCACAGTTTGTGTTATTATTATTCCTACAACTCACCAATCACACTAACATCCTGTGAGCTGTGGATCAGAAAATTTCAGGGGTTCCCCTGAAACCTGAAAATTTTGTTCAAGGGCTTTTCAAGCGTAAAAAGTTGAGAAAGGCTGGTCTAAAGAAAAGTATTCTAAAATATTTTACATTACTGAGAATCTAGCAGGGATAGACCATACCCTCTCTCTGCTTCATCATACTAGTGAGGATAGTAGCGGTAAACAGCTGAAAACACCAGTGGAGAGATCATATCAATAAAGCATAAAAAGCTAGAGATTCAAAACTGCACCTTCGGTCCAAAACAAAAGTATCACCTACAAGGCTGTCTTTTGCACTAAGATGGAAATCCACAGAAAGAGCATATGCACTCCTCACAGACCATGCCCTAATTGAAATCAAACCATGGACGTATTGCTGCAATGCCAACACCTGAGGCTCTATGCTGTCAGGGAGGACAGAGATGATAGACAGGTAGGTGAGCAAATCAATAAATCTTTTACATTTTGGCAGAAGTTTGAAAGTTTCAACTTACTGAGAAATATACAAATACTTTACCTCACCTAGACTCTACCATTAGTTATTATAGACACAGCTTCCAGTCAAAAGACACTAATTAAGGAAAAGCTTATAACATATGCTTGTATATGGTCGGCTTGCAATGCTGCCAAGTTATCAAAGGAAAACCTTCTTGGAGTGAGGCTTGTTCAAATAATCTGTGAAATGTGTTTTTTACCCTCCCTCATCCTTGTGTTTATTGTACAGGCTAACTTCTCATAGTCTTGTCATACTCTATGATGCCAGCTACACTCCCTCACAAGATGTTATTCTGCTGGGGAAGTAAGCAATGTGGGGATGTGTGTATAATGAGGATACTGTTATTTTTAAGAAAAGCATGTCCACATCTGGCAATGTCAGTCCAATGTGACTTTGCTGACGCAACGCGAAACGGAGAAAAAAGAAGAAATTCTTCTTCCCCAGCAAAGCTAGTCGCTCCCAGTGGGTAATAAATATTTAAACTATTAGATTTATTCTGTTATAAATATTTACATCATCTACACAGTTACCCACTCACAAATACTATAAACCTAATGAAATAGAATTTAAATCGTGCCTACAGGAGGGGCTCAAACTGCCAAAGAAAAATACACCAATATCATTTCAATCATAAGAGTCATGGAACTTAACATGTAGTCTTTAGACTGAAAACTGCACAGTATGGTCATGTAGTATTTCTTCATTCTCCAATACTAACCTCAGTGTGCCCTAGCTGGAAAAAATTCTGGCAAGTTAACCTTAAAACATGTTTTTTGTTTCTTTTGTTGTTTTTTACTGAAGCAACCTGTACTACTCTCTACAAATGCACACAGACAGGTTTTAATATCTTTACAAAATCTGTTCTCTATACATTTATCTGGCTGTAAAGCTAACTGAAACATATTGCTCTATTTTACAAGCTATTTACTCATCTGAGGCTAAACAAAGGATGTCTAGAAAGTTGGTTTGTAATGGAATTAGTAGACAGCAAATCACACTGTGTGTAGAATGATACCTTTTTGCAAGACATGGGTTTTAGTTAAATGGTAATAAACTCTGTAAATATCTTGATACAGGTCTATAAATGTTATATGGCAAAAATCTGACAGACCTTCATTTTTCCACTGTACTTCGGATCAGAGATGGTTTCGAATGCAGCCTCTTTGGTTTGCTGGACAAACTCTGGAAACTTGGAGAACACTTCACTGCAGATTCTTTTAATATGAGCTTCCTATGATTACCGTAAACACAGATAAAAATTAAAGGGGGGGGACAAATCAAATTTAAAAGTGATTGTAAAGGTTTGATTTAAAAAAAAAAAAAAAAAAAAACATGTCATACTTACCTCCACTGTGCATCTCGTTTTGCACAGAGTGGCCCTGATCCTCGTCTTCTGGGGTCCCTCGGCGGCTGTCTCGGCTCCTCCCCGCCTCAGATAACCTCCTCTGGGAAGCGCTTTCCCAAGGGGGTTACCTTGCGGGCACGCTCCTGAGTCCTGCATTTGCATCCATAGACACAAATGCCGGACTCGGCCCCGCCCCCCGCGTCATTGGATTTGATCGACAGCAGCGGGAGCCAATGGCTGCGCTGCTATCAATCTATCCAATGAAGAGCCGAGAAGACTGGGCCGAGATCCAGCGCGTTGTCGACGCGGGACTTTCGAGGACTCAGGTAAGTAAACCGGGGGACTGGGGGGCCTGTAATTATCGGATGTTTTTTCACTTTAATGCATAGAATGCATTAAGGTGAAAAAACAGGAAGGTTTACAACCCCTTTAAGTTTACCATGCATTCCAACTGTGATGCTAACTAGGTCTGCTGCAGGATTTCTGTGTTATAGCCAAATGCAAAATGTTTTAGGTGCATTCAGCTTATATTGGAAAAAAAAATCGACTCTTGACTTTACTTTTTTTTCCCTTTCTCTTTGTCTTATCACCTCCCCCCCCCCCCCCCCAATCTTGTGGAGGGGCTGCCTTTTATTCCATCGCAACGACCAATGCAATGTAGTGCCTGAGATTTGAACTGGGACGGGGCGATGGAGGGGATCCCCCTCTAAGGATGTCCTTCACGTTAGCCCAACTCGAGCACATTTGCTCTCAGATTGATACATTGGATTGGAAAGAAAATTTTATGCATACTGACAGGGGACCATAAGATCCCACTCACTTGTAGTTACCTTGTTTTGCCTGTAGATTTTAGATGCATTCTTTCTATTATTGGAAGTCACATAGGCTGATTTATATGTTATTGTACATAAACAAAGTTGGGAATTTTGATTCACACTTGCTCTTCCTCCCTCTTTATATAATGTATTCCTTTTCCTTTTTTTTTCTTCTATGTAACAGAGATGTTTGTACTCATGTGTCAACCTTACTACATTTTGTACACGTCTCTTTTTATTGTAAAAATAATAAAAATTATTGCAAAAGAAAAGTCCTTAGCTGCTTCTGGACTTCTTTCTAAGATTTATCAATCTGCTTCTCTATTGCCACTGACTTTGAAGAAAAGCAGCTTTGACTCAAAAACATCCTCATGTGCAAAAGATACTGGTTAGTGTCCTGCATTCAGTATGGTTTTAAACAAAACATATCTTTGGTACGTTTTTAATATCTAGTAGTGACATACAAGTATTGAGGTTATTTCCTAAACTATTGCAAAGAGCAATGATGATTTGCAAGCACAGTAGCTCATGAAATTTAAGCCCCGTATATATGATCAGAATATCGTACAAAAAATCGTTTTCGAATTGACAAACACGAAAAATCTTGTACAATACCAGATTGTACGATTTTTTTGTTTAATCAGCACAGATTTTGTCCGAAAATACAAAACAAATACATTACATCACTATGTCATACGAGAATTTTCGTACTTTAGTAACCTATTCATTTTCGATATGAGACTAGCATGCAAAAAAAAAACAAAAAAAAAACCACGATCATTTGTCCGATAATCTCATCGTGTATACTATTATTATTCTACAGGATTTATATAGCGCCAACAGTTTACGCAGAGCTTTACAATATAAAAGCGAGAAAATACAGTTACAATACAATAAAACACAAGAGGATTAAGAGAGCCCTGCTCAGAAGTGCTTACAATCTAATAGGGTGGGGCAGGTGGTACAAAAAGTTGTAAACTGTGGGGAATGAGTTGATGGAAGTGGTAAAAGATTAGTTAGATGTGTGATAGGCTTCCCTGAAGAGATTCGTTTTTAGGGATCGCCTGAAGGCAGCTAGAGTAGGAGATAGCCAGACAGATTGAGGCAGAGAGTTCCAGAGGATGGGAGAGGCTCAGGAGGAGGAGACAAGTGAGCTTGAGAGTAGAAGGTCTTAAGGAGGAGCAGAGAGGGTGGGTTGGGTGATATTTGGAGACAAGATTGGTGATGTAGCTCGTGGCTGAGTTGTGAATGGCTTTGTATGTTGTAGTTAGTATTTCAAATTTAATTCGCTGGGCGATCGGGAGCCAGTGGAGGGATTGGCGGAGAGGGGTGGCAGACACTGAGCGCTTGGTAAGGTAGAGAAGTCTGGCAGCAGCATTCACGATAAACTGAAGAGGGGATTAGCCTACTAGGCTTTAGCCCTTGTTCACACTGGTGCGATTTGACATGACAAATCGGCAGCATTTGCCAGCAATGGCACTGTCCTAATCGGTGCAACGCCGCATCTGCGGCGCTGCACCGATTTCAAAAAGTATTTTTTGTAGGGCTGTTACTGATTAAAATTTTCGTGTTCGATTAATCGATTTTTTTTTCAATCGATTAATCAACTAATTTCGATTAATTATAACGTACATACAGATCCAACTACTTTTAGCTGATCTCCTTGCAGGCCGATTCCCAGTGCAGCTACCAACCACTGGAAAAATGGATAGCAGGATACAAAAAACAAACAAAGGCAGCGCTCAATGGGAATAGCATTAAAACTTTTATAGTCTTTAAGTAGGTAACAAAATAAATATTGCACTGGAGATGAAATCGATGTAGCTACATAAACTGTAAAAATGGTGCAAGTAATACCAAACGGTAGCAAAAGCAGTCATAAAAACATGTAGCCAAGTATGATACTTGTATAAAAATGTGTACAACGATACCACTGCTGAATCCAGATGAGGAGGGGTTAACATCAGTCCGTCGGCATGTAGATGTCCCGTGAAGGGAACTATCACAACTCCCAGTTGATGGCTGTAGAATCCCAGGTTGATAGAGGGAAATGATAGAGAGAAGTGTAACAGCCGTTGCGTGTGTCAGATAGTAAGGTTCCGCCGGCATGCAGATATGAAGGCACAGCAAAGGAGCCCTTCAGATGGACACGGCAAGCCCCGCCGGTGTCTGTGGCGTCACCAGATCTCCGACGGAACTCCCTGAAGACCCGGAATTTTGATCGATCAAAATAATTTTGATCGATCAAAAAACGTAATCGATTAATCGAGGAATTAATAGTTAATTTCCACAGCCCTAATTTTTTGTACTACTTTTTGCGATTTCGACCCGCGATTTACATTGACATCTGTGCAGAAACCTGCACAGATGTCTCTGTAATCACGGCCAAAATCAGGACTGACAGGCGAACTCACACGGCTTCACTCCCGCAGAGCAGTGTGAACCTGGGCTTAGCGGCAGATTCATAAAGCAGCAGAATGCACACCTGCAGTAAATTATTGGTGAATGCCACTCTCTCTGCTTTATAAACATGCTCTTTAATCAGATTTCAGTTTATTGTAGTAAAAACATTGCAGACAGTCATGAGATATTATTTCTGATTGTCTGTTATGAGTTAAAAAAATTTTTTTACAGTTTTTCTACACGTAGCAACAAGCAGGTCAATTAGTGCTTATTCTTTGAAACTAAAATAATTATTGTATATAGATCAAATTACATCCGCCATGATAAATAGTGAAACATAATAAACATAATGACAAAAAGACACATGAAACTGCATTTGAGGAAAACACACCTGTTTTTTGCTGGTGTTGGCATTTGACTGTAGAAGAGCAGCATGATTTGCTACCTTACGAAGGATAGCCATATAACTGAAATAAAGGGTCTTTACACTTTCGCCATACTGGTTTTCCTATATTAACAATAAAGTTCATAAAAAGAGAACATTATATAAAATTCTTACAAAATGTTCCAGGCCATATAGGCTCTATGTTCACTAATAACACATTTTTATGTGAAATTAAAAAACAAACATGTGTACATAGAACGCTCAATAAATTAGGGTTGATATAATGACTCACTTTACCAACCAACATCCTATCCTCATTGGACATTCATATTAAAATAGAACTTTGATTGTCTCTTCATTAACCACTTCCAGACCAGTACCCATACGTCGATGGACTTACCATGGTTATACCAGAATGATGCCCGCAGCTGCAAGCATCACCCCAGTACCGTTTTTTTAGAGCTGGCGGTCGGCTCTCTTGTTATAGCAATCGTAGTGGCTAACTAGCCACTTGATTGCCATTTCAGGTTTACCCGGATGTCAACGGCACCATTTTTTATTCGAAAGCATTCAAAAACACCAATGTTGGTGTTTTCAATGTTTTTAAGGGCAGAGGAGGGATTTTGGTTCTTACGGACCCCAGATCTCTCCATAAACAGTACCTGCCACATGCTTATTGCTGTCACAAGGAGGTTTGCACTCATTGTGACAGCAATAAAAGTGATCCAAAAAATGAATAATGTTTGGGGGTTCTAAGAAATTTTCTAGCAAAAAATACTGATTGTTACATGTAAACAAAAAGTGCCAGAAAAGACTTGGTCTTGAAGTGTTTTTTTTAAAACAAGAGGATCAATAGTTTTAGTTCTGGTGATCTTCTTGCAAATTACTTTAAGGGAACAGAAAAGACATTTTTTTTTTAATATGAGCAACCAAAAAATATATAGTAATATCCACGCTCACAACTAATATATTAAGATCACAAAAAAAATCATAAAACAGTAGCCAGCATAAACATTGTTGATCACAATATGAGTAATAGTAAAAAGTTCATATGCAGCATATGGATGTATGAAGCCCAAAGGGACAAGTGGAAAAGAAGGAAGGAGGAGGGTCCCCTGCACGACTTCAGCGTGTGAGCCCACACACCAACACCAACGTGCTGATATCAAATGCCCTTACCAGAAAGTTGATTAAGTCAGGCCTCACAGGGAGCTCAATCCATCTCCGGTAATCCACCCTTCAGCCTACTAATTAAGGGGAGTGGTTAATTTGTCACAGGTGCTTGAGGCCTATATAAATTTCTGTAGAGCTCATTTAGAGCCTGCTCATTTTGAGTTGCTGGAACTCTGTCAAAGTGGAACTGGACTAAGTGGTGAGTTAAAATCAAGAGTTTAAAACAGGGGTCATAGTAGATGTGTAGTGTGAGTACCTGGGTGTTGTCTGAGTAGTGTGTGTGGATCGTTAGTACTTGTGTATTGTAAGTGCACGCTGGTCTGCGAGTGCACGCGGGTCCGCTGGTCTGCGAGTGCACGCTGGTCTGCGAGTGCACGCGGGTCCGCTGGTCTGCGAGTGCACGCTGGTCCGCTGGTCTGCGAGTGCACGCTGGTCTGCGAGTGCACGCGGGTCCGCTGGTCTGCGAGTGCACGCTGGTCTGCGAGTGCACGCTGGTCTGCGAGTGCACACGGGTCCGCTGGTCTGCGAGTGCACGCTGGTCTGCGAGTGCACGCGGGTCCGCTGGTCTGCGAGTGCACGCTGGTCTGCGAGTGCACGCGGGTCCGTTGGTCTGCGAGTGCACGCTGGTCTGCGAGTGCACGCGGGTCCGTTGGTCTGCGAGTGCACGCGGGTCCGTTGGTCTGCAAGTGCACGCTGGTCTGCGAGTGCACGCGGGTCCGTTGGTCTGCGAGTGCACGCTGGTCTGCGAGTGCACGCGGGTCCGTTGGTCTGCGAGTGCACGCGGGTCCGTCGGTCTGCGAGTGCACGCGGGTCTGCGAGTGCACGCGGGTCCGCTGTTCTGCGAGTGCACGCTGGTCTGCGAGTGCACGCGGGTCCGTTGGTCTGCGAGTGCACGCTGGTCTGCGAGTGCACGCAGGTCCGTTGGTCTGCGAGTGCACGCGGGTCTGCGAGTGCACGCGGGTCCGTTGGTCTGCGGGTGCACGTAGGTCTGCGTGGTACCTGTGTATTGTCTTGTTGAGTACCTGTGTATTGTCTTGTTGAATAGTTGGGTCAGGAAGCTAGTGTTAGGTAATTTGGACAGTGTATAATCTCAAATCCTCATTAAATTAATAGGTACGATGCACAGCGGGTGTGGCGAGGCGACTCGGTGTACATCTTGCAGCATGTATGCGTTCCTTGATCATCTGATTGAGGGCGATTACTGCTGTGCAAAATGTAAGCACATTGTTTCCCTGGAAGCCCAGGTTCTGAATCTAGGGAAGCAACTGTCAGCACTGGGAAGTCCCTCCACACTAAAGGAGAGCTGGATACGTACCCGGCAGGTGATGGCAGGGGCCAGCACAGAGGTGGGTGGAGACAAAGAGGTGCAGGCACTAGAAAATAGTAGATGGGTGACAGTCAGGAAGGGTAGAGGGCGAAGTGCCAGGGAGGCCGATCCAGGGCTAGAGCATCCCAATAAGTATGCTCCATTGAGTGACATTGGTGAAACCAGTCAGGGACCAGCACTGCTGGAGCTGAGGGACTCTCCTAGCTGCCAGGGGAAGAACTCCTCCAGTGAGAGTGGGGGGGAAGCGAAGGGAAAGGAAAGACAGATTCTGGTGGTAGGGGACTCAATTCTTAGAAGGACAGAGAGGGCAATCTGTAACAAAGACCTGAAGCGCCGAACTGTATGTTGTCTACCGGGCGCTCGGGTTCGGCACATCACGGATCTGGTGGACAGATTACTGGGAGGGGCTGGGGAAGACCCAGCTGTCATGGTGCACGTTGGCACCAATGACAAAGTCAGAGGCAGATGGAGTGTCCTAAAGAACGATTTTAGGGACTTGGGAGCTAAATTGAGGAAAAGGACCTCCAAGGTAGTATTCTCGGGAATACTACCGGTACATCGAGCCACACCAGAAAGGCAGAGGGAGATTAGGGAAGTGAACAAGTGGCTGAAGAGCTGGTGTAGTAAGGAGGGGTTTGGGTTCCTGGGAGGACTGGGCCGACTTCTCAGTCGATAACCAGTACTATAGAAGGGACGGACTGCACCTAAATGAGGAGGGTGCAGATCAGCTGGGAATAAGGATGGCCAAAAAGTTAGAGGGGTTTTTAAACTAGGCGACGGGGGGGGGAGGGTCCAGAGATAGTGAGAGTCAGCGGGGAACATATTCTAGAGCAGGGATATGCAATTAGCGGACCTCCAGCTGTTGCCAAACTACAAGTCCCATGAGGCATAGCGAGACATTTGACAGCATCAAGCATGACACCCAAAGGCAGAGGCATGATGGGACTTGTAGTTTGGCAACAGCTGGAGGTCCGCAAATTGCATATCCCTGTTCTAGAGGGTAGTATTAGGGGCATTAGTGGTAGGGCAACCAAAGCACATAAACCCAAGGTAAGTATAGTAGCAAGTCCTAGTTGCAATCTGGGAACACCCAAGAGGATATTATGTGACCGGTCAAAATATATTAATGCATTAAAGTGTCTGTTCACCAACGCCAGAAGTCTGCCAAGCAAAATAGGTGAGTTGGAAGCTCTGGTGCATGAGGAGAGCTATGATGTAATCGGTATTGCTGAAACTTGGCTTCATTCCTCACATGACTGGGCTATTAATATTCCTGGCTATGCACTCTTTCGGAAAGACAGGGTAAAAAATAGGATTTTTATAACAGCTTACCTGTAAAATCCTTTTCTTGGAGTACATCACGGGACACAGAGCGACATAGTCATTACTAATGGGTTATATAGATACCTTCAGGTGCTGGCACTGGCAACTTCCAAAACCGGAAGTACCCTCCCCTATATAAGCCCCTCCCATCCGGGAGCACCTCAGTTTTGTAGCAAAGCAATAAGTGTCCCCAAAGAGGGGTGGGAGCTCTGTGTCCCGTGATGTACTCCAAGAAAAGGATTTTACAGGTAAGCTGTTATAAAAATCCTATTTTCTTTCTCGTACATCACGGGACACAGAGCGACATAGTCATTACTAATGGGATGTCCTAAAGCAATGCCCAACGAGGGGGGGGATACACCATACATAAGCTGAGCGCTATCAGACATGAGGATCTTTTGCGGCCTGCAACACACTGCGCCCAAAGGCGACATCCTCCTGACTTCTAACGTCCACCTGGTAGAACCTAGTAAACGTGTGTACTGAAGGCCATGTCGCGGCCTTACAGATTTGAGCCAGGGAGGCCTGGTGATGCACTGCCCATGAAGTTCCAACTGCTCTCGTGGAGTGCGCCCTAACTTTGAACGGAGGCGGTCTCCTTCTCAAGCCATAGGCTTGCATTATGACCTGTCGAATCCACTTGGCTAAAGTAGATTTTGACGCTGCCTGACCCCTTCTGGGGCCTTCCGGCAGAATAAACAAAGTATCCGTTCTGCGAATCTGAGCAGTGGCTTTTAGATAAGCTTTAACTGCTCTTACTACATCCAAAGAATGCAATAACTTTTCCTCTACCGAAGTAGGTTTGGGGAAAAAAGAAGGAAGAACCACATCTTGGTTCAAATGAAACCTCGATACCACCTTAGGAAGAAAGGCTGGATGAGGACGTAACACTACTCTGTCCTTATGGATAACCAGATATGGCTCCCTACAGGACATAGCTGCTAATTCCGACACTCTTTTAGCCGAACAAATGGCTACTAGAAAAATCAATTTCCTGGTAAGAAGAACCAAAGAAATATGCTGTAATGGTTCAAATGGTTGTTTCTGTAGAACCGACAGAACCAAGTTTAGATCCCATGGACATATGGGAATATTAACCGGAGGACTAATACGCATCACTCCTTGTATAAAGGCTTTGACTAGTGAATGCGAAGCCAAGGGCCTTTGAAAAAATATTGACAAGGCCGAAATCTGACCCTTGATAGTACTCAAGGCAAGCTTCCTATCTACAGCCCATTGTAGGAAGTCCAGAATCCTACCTATTACGTATTTACGTGGATGCCATTTCTTGGCCTCACACCAGGCGATGTACGCATTCCAGATTCTATAGTAGATCTGCCTGGATACCGGCTTCCTGGCATTGATCATGGTAGATACCACAGCATTAGAGAGCCCTCTCTTTTTTAGAATGTGGGCTTCAATAGCCAGGCCGTCAAACCTAGGGCTGGTAAGGAAGGGTGGTATATCGGTCCTTGCGAAAGCAGGTCCGGACGATGTGGGAGGGTCCAAGGACTCCCCACAGACATCTTTACAATCTCCGCGTACCATGCTCTTCGGGGCCACGCTGGAGCCACCAGAATCACTGGTTTCTTTTCTACCCTGATTCTGCGGAGTAATCGAGGTAACAATTGTGGCGGTGGGAATGCATATATCAGCTTGAACTGATCCCAAGGGAACACTAGGGCATCCGAACCGCAAGCTAGGGGATCCCTTGTCCAAGAGACAAACCTGTCCACTTTTGCGTTGAATCTGGATGCTAGCAGATCTACATCCGGTGTTCCCCACCGCTGACATATTGTCCGGAAAACCTCTGGATGAAGGGACCATTCCCCTGGGCATAATTGTTGGCGACTTAGAAAGTCCGCCTTCCAATTCTCCACTCCTGGAATGAATACCGCAGATATGGCTGGGACATATCTTTCTGCCCATCTCAGGATGTAATTTACTTCCCTCTGGGCTGCACGACTCCTGGTGCAACCCTGATGATTGATATATGCCACTGCTGTGGCATTGTCTGATTGAATTCTGACAGGGGACCCTTGAAGTTTGGATGTCCATGCTACTAGGGCATACCGGGCTGCTCGTATCTCTAAGAGATTGATGGGCAGGGCCTTTTCCGCATCCGACCATCTGCCCTGGAGAGACCATTGCTCCAGTACTGCTCCCCAGCCTATAAGGCTGGCATCTGTAGTGACCACCTTCCAAGAAATCGGACTGAAGGATTTTCCTCTTTCCAGATTCTGGGGAACCAACCACCAGCGGAGGCTCTTGCGAACGGAAGGGGACAAGGACATTGGTAAGTCCAGAGCCTGAACTTTTTTGTTCCAGGCTGACAGTATGGCCCTTTGCAAATTCCTTGAATGGAATTGACCGTAGGGTACGGCTTTGAATGATGCCACCATTTTTCCCAGCAGCCTCATGCACAGGCGTATGGATGGCTGTCTTTTTGAACCCACTAAGTGGATCAAATCTCTCAAAGACGACCCCTTTTCTTGAGGCAAGAAAATTTTTCTCTGGTCTGAATCCAGCCTTAGCCCCAAGTATTCCAGACTTTTGACTGGTTTTAGGGCTGACTTGTCTCGGTTGATAATCCAACCGTGATATTCCAGATACTTGATTGTCTCGTGAACAACCACTTCTAGTTTTTCCACTGAGTGGTCTATCAGCAACAAGTCGTCTAGATATGCCATTATCGTTACACCTCGTGTTCTTAGATTGGCCAATAATGGGGCCAGAATTTTTGTGAACACTCGTGGTGCTGTGGCCAGACCGAAGGGTAAGGCTCTGAACTGAAAATGACGCCCTTCTACCGCAAAGCGTAGAAATTTTTGGTGGGCTGGAAAGATGGGAATGTGCAAATAAGCATCTTTGATGTCGATCGAGGCTAACCATTCCTCCCCTTGTAGGGCAGTGGCCACCGACCGGATCGACTCCATCCGGAAAGTCCTGATATGTAGGAATTTGTTTAGCCCTTTTAGATTTAATATGGGCCTCACGTCCCCGTTTGGCTTCGGGACTGTAAAGAGGTTTGAGTAAAACCCGAACCCCCATTCTTCCAGGGGAACCTCTATAATTACTGCTTGGAGCAATAATTGTTCTAGTGCCAACAGGAGGGATCCTCTCTTCTGGGGATCCCTTGGCACGTTTGACTTTATAAAGTGGGAAGGAGGGGAGTCTTTTAACTCCAATTTGTATCCCAGATTTACTGCGGAGAGCACCCATCTGTCTCTGATCGTGTCCCGCCAGGTCTCTGCGAACAACTGAAGTCTTCCCCCCACCCGATTGAGTGGGGGCAACCCTTCATGCATTTGACTTTGGGGGAGGTTTTGTACCTCTCCTGCTCCAGGGCTTCTTGTTACCCTGCAATTGTCCCTGATTTTTACCTCCGGGATTTGACCGAGGAGGCCGTCGGAACTGTTTCACAGCCGATGTCCTAGGGACTGGAGAAGCAGGCCTCTTAAAAGAGGGACCTCTAACTCTGTTTTTAACCGGCAAAAGTGTACTTTTACCGCTGGAAATTCTCTGGATATATTTGTCCAGGTCTTCCCCGAATAAGCGTTCACCATGAAATGGGAAGCTGACCAGCAATTTTTTACAGGGAGCTTCAGCAGACCAGTTTTTGAGCCATAAAAGCCTGCGCATATGTACTACAGACAGCGTAAGGCGGGAGGCCTGATGGATTGAATCCTTTATAGCGTCCACCGCAAAGCATAAGGCTCTAGGTAGATCAGCTAGGGCAAGAGCCTGCTGATCTGGCAAGTCCCTTAAGACCTGTTTCAACTGATCCTTCACTGCTTGGCAGACCCCAATAGCTGCCACTGCTGGTTGTGTCACCAATCCTGCTGTAGAAAAAACAGGTTTTAATAAGGACTCTAATTTTTTATCTATTGGGTCCTTGAACATTTGGACATTATCCACTGGACATGTCAGTGATTTATTCACACAAGAGATGGCTGCGTCCACTGTAGGGACCCTCCATTTTTTGATGAACTTATCCTCCATGGGATAGACCACTTGAAATCTCTTGGGAGGAGTAAATATTTTATCAGGATGCTCCCAATCCTGGTAAATGAGCCCTTCCAGTAAAGGATGGATCGGAAAGGAACAAACAGTCTGGGGAGCTTTTAGCGACCCCAACGAGGAGACAGGAGTGGATGATGGCTCCGCAAGGGGCATTTTAAATGCTGATCGGACCATATTAGTCAGGGACTGAACCCATAACCTTTCAGCATGTGATGCTAAGAATGGCTCTTCCACTGTTGATTCCTCTACAACAGAATCGACCTCATCCTGATCCCCTTCAGGCAGGTCGATCCCTGTATGGGACTGTTGCTCTGCTAACAGGCACTCTGAGGGAGGAGACGGAGATCGAGCGCTTTTTTCCTGTGACAGGGAAGCAGCGATCAATGCTGACAATCTCTCTTCCAGCCCTCCCAGAGCTGAGGAAAAAACCTCCTCTGTTACATACACAGGAGCAGGTGAACTGAGGACAGCCACAGTACCAGGTACTCCTGAGGGTGCTCTACGGTCACTAACCTCTGATTCTTCAGGGGAGACTGGTGCAGCCGAAGCATGCCCAAGATCCTCAGAGCCCGATGGAGACCCCCTATGCTTCCTGGAATTTTTAGTCCCGGAGTTTTTAGACGGCATTATTCCTAAGCCCAAAGCTGAGGTATTCCAGCCGAAATACACCACTTACTGACAATAGTCTAGCACAAATGCTGCTATAAAAACAGTTGGTGTCTACTAATGTGCCTTTCTATGGGGATGCCTGCATCAACCGCTTGCTGTATGCCTTTTTTTAAATGTTGCCAGCTCTGTCTCTGCACTCCATAGCCAGCTCACAACACATAATTGTGGTTTTTAACATGCTGGGACGCCCGCACATGCGCAGAAGCGCTGCGGCGCGCACAGAGCGTCATCCCCCAAGCTCCGCCCCCTTTCCCGGCTCACCTCTATATATAGAGGCGCGTGCACGCGCGCGGCCACGTGCGCCTTCGGCGCTAATTTTGAATAGGAAACCAGGGACAAGAGCCAGGGCCCCTTTTGCCGCAGGCCGGGGGATGGACGAGCATTGCAACATGGCAGAGGAAGCAGTTTCCCACAAGAGAACTCACCATCTGCCTGGACTTGCTCTGATAAAAAGAAACTAGTCCACATGACAAGAAACGTTCCACAGCGGCCTCTAGTGGATTAACACAGGTACCGCAGTTTAATATATTAAATATTGTGACAGCAGGAAGGTAAAGTCACCTGGTTGCATCCAGGGGGGTAGATATATTTCGCCCAGATTCAGGCTTTACGCCGACTTATACAACTAGGTGGAGAGTTGTATAAGCCCAGCTAAGGCTAGTGGGCTCATGGATGACTCATACCTCTAGGGAGAGGGCTGGGCGTCGTGCAGGCAGGGAGTTGATGAGGCCAGCTGAAGCTTGTCAGCTCATTTAGGCCTCTATAAGAACTCCCAGCTTCATTAGATGTTAGCTCATGCCTGGAACCAGACCTGTGTGGACTGTCTAGGGAGAGTGAACCCCTGTGCGGTGAGAAAAAGCCTGTGTGGCTATTTGCTTGGACATTTAAAACCAGGGACTTAGGGACTAGGACAGCACTAGGCTGATCCCAGTTGTTAGTTAGGAAACCTGTATGTTTAGTCAGAGGTCAAGTTGACCAGGATTTATTTTGTTTATATGTTTCTTTTGGCTTTGCTGTGTTTTGTCACTGTAAATAGAAAATAAACCGCACCTTTTTTTTGATTTTGAAAACCACAACCTCCGTTTGCTGGGCCTGTTTTTGTGTGGGGAGCCCATCCCGGGGGTCACACACACCCGCTGCCGAGCTAACCCCCTCACAGTTGGTGGAGAATGCGGGCAGTTTTTTTTAAGCCAGCATGGAGGAGATACTGAAGCAGCTGGCTCTAGCAAATGCCAATCAACAGCAGACAAATGCAGGTTTGCAAAAGAGCCTTGCAGCTCAACAACAGAACTTCGCAGCCCAGCAGCAAGCTCATCAACAGAGCCTTGCAGCCCAGCAGCAAGCTCACCAACAGAGTCTGGAAGCTCAGCAACAAGCCCAGCAGCAATCTGAGGCCCGCTTCATAGACCTGTTACAGAAGCAAGAGCAGAGACTACAACAAATGGAAGCAGTAATGCAGCAACGTCCGCAGACCAGTGAGGAAAGCCGTCCCACTAATACCGCGTCCTTTGGGGTGAGTCGTTTATTGACAAAAATGACTGGAGAGGATGATCCAGAGGTATTTTTGACCACATTTGAAAGGACTGCTGAAAGAGAAAAGTGGCCTGAGGAGCAGTGGGCTGGACTGGTGGCTCCTCTGTAAACTGGTGAATCGCAGAAGGCTTACTATGACCTAGAGCCTGACCAAGCAAAAGACTATGTGATGCTAAAAGCTGAGATATTGGCAAGGCTGGGTGTCACCCAGGCTGTCCGGGCTCAGCGTGTGCATAACTGGACTTTCCAGCTTGGAAAACCCCCCAGGTCTCAAATGTATGATCTCATTCACCTGAGCAGAAAGTGGCTACAGCCAGAGACTTTGTCCGCACCAAAGATTGTGGAACGTGTTGTAATGGATCGGTTTTTGAGAGCTCTTCCTACTGCCATCCAAAACTGGGTAAGCCATGGAGACCCAGAGACGGCCGATGGTCTTGTGGATCGTGTGGAGAAATACTTGGCTACAGAGAACCTGACGGCCTCTTCCAGAGACACTCGGACTTTCCACCCTAAGACCAGACCATCCCCAGGGGCGGATAAGAGGATTCCAAGGGGTAAGGGTGGAGAGAGTGAGAGGGTGGGAGCTCTACCCCAAGTTTGGCGAGAACAGCCTGGGAAATCAGCGGCTCAAGAGGCGGCAAGAAGGATCGTTTGCTACCGCTGCCGGCAAGCGGGACATATTGCAGCCAATTGCCCGGTTGTGGAGGAACCCATGCAGTGTGACTTTCTGACGGGCAGACGTCAGTCGCTGTGTGCGACAGTCGCATGCACTGCCATTCGAGGAATTGAGAAACATTTATGCAAAATGTGTGTTAATGGTAGAAATGTTGTGGTATTGCTGGATTCAGGTAGCCTTGTGACCCTGATAAAGGCTGAGTTAGTTAAAACAGAGGTCTCTGGGAATAGCAAGGTAGCTGTTATTTGTGTGCATGGGGACACCCGAGAGTATCCAGTGACTACAGTGTGTTTCGAGACCCCCAAAGGTACCCTCTCTCATCCAGTGGGCTTAGTATCTCAGTTACCGTATGACGCCATTGTGGGAAGGGATTTTCCGAAGTTCTGGGAACTGTGGGATGATCCTGAGCCCCCCACTGGTGCCCCTATGTACCAGGAATGTGATAGCCAGAACTCCCCTGAGAGTGGTGAGGACTCTCCGGAATTTCCCTTATCAGTATTGGCAGGGGAGACTCAAGAAACTGGAGAGGAGCCCACCTCCTCAGACGAAAACCTACCGTCTGTGGAGTTTTCTGATCTTGAGGTTCACAGGGAAAACTTTGCCACAGAACAGTTGAAAGACCCCGCCCTAATAAAGGCACGCGAAAACGTAGTGAAAATAGATGGCGAGTTAGTGAACCCAGATAATACCTGCACTTACCCATACTTCAGCGTAGAGAAGGACCTACTGTATCGGGTGGCAAAAAGGGCAGAAGAAACCGTTGAGCAGCTTGTGGTGCCCAAACCTTACAGGAAGTTGGTGTTGGAGTTGGCCCATGGGCACATTCTTGGAGGTCATCTGGGGACAGAGAAAACCCGAGAGAGGGTATTACAGAGATTCTATTGGCCGGGGATGATGAAGGACATAGAAAATTATTGTTCCTCCTGCCCTGTGTGTCAGAGGTCGGCCCCGATGCCACATTTCCGTAGCCCGCTGGTCCCTCTACCCATCATTGAGGTCCCGTTTGAGAGGATCGCCATGGATTTGGTAGGTCCTATAATCAAGTCCGCTAGGGGGCACCAGTACATATTAGTTATAATGGACTATGCCACCCGTTATCCAGAAGCGATCCCTCTCCGAAATACCTCGGCCAAAACCATAGCCAAAGAGCTATCTCTTGTGTTTAGCCGGGTGGGTATTTGTAAAGAACTGCTTACGGACCAAGGTACACCCTTTATGTCCCGGGTTATGAAGGAGCTGTGTAAATTGTTCAAAGTGACGCAATTACGTACATCTGTGTATCACCCCCAAACCGATGGGCTGGTTGAAAGATTCAACAAAACCCTAAAACAAATGTTGAAGAAAGTGGTGGATAGAGATGGAAAGGATTGGGACTGTCTACTTCCTTATCTGATGTTTGCTATTAGGGAGGTGCCCCAATCCTCTACGGGATTCTCCCCCTTTGAGTTACTGTATGGGAGACACCCAAGAGGGCTGTTGGATATTGCCAAGGAAACTTGGGAAAGTGAGAGTTCTCCCCACAGGAGTGTGATTGAGCATGTCGCCCTGATGCAAGACCGAATTGCACAGGTAATGCCCATCGTGAAGGAACATTTGGCCCAAGCGCAGTTAGCACAGCAGAGAGTGTACAACCGTGGAGCCAAGACCCGTACCTTTTCCCCGGGGGATAGGATACTGGTACTTGTCCCTACGGTTGAAAGTAAATTCCTTGCCAAATGGCAAGGCCCCTACGAGATAATGGAAAAAGTGAGTGAAGTGAATTACAAGGTCAGACAACCAGGAAGGCGAAAGCCCGAACAGATCTATCACGTTAATCTGTTGAAAGCCTGGAGGGATAGAGAGTCCCTAGTCGCAGACACTTGGTCACCAGCTCAAACTGGTTGCGTGATTCCTGAGGTTGGAATAGCAGCCACCTTGTCACAACCCCAACAACAGGAGGTTAAGGAGTTTGTGCTTCGCAACAAGGAGGTATTCTCTGAGCTGCCGGGACAAACATTTGGGGTAGAGCATGACATCATTACCCCGCCCGGTGAAAGGGTGAAGTTAAAACCCTATCGGATCCCAGAGGCCCGACGGGAGGCAATACGGGAGGAAGTACAGAAAATGCTGAACTTAGGGGTGATAGAGGAGTCCCAAAGTGATTGGTCTAGTCCCATTGTGTTGGTGCCTAAACCGGATGGGAGCTGGCGATTTTGTAACGATTTTCGTCAGTTGAACAAAGTTACAAAATTTGACACCTACCCCATGCCACGTATAGATGAGTTGATCGACCGGCTGGGAACAGCCCGATACATGACGACTCTTGACCTCACAAAAGGGTATTGGCAAATCCCCCTGGCCAAATTGGCCAAAGAGAAAACCGCATTTGTAACCCCAGACGGGGCGTTCCAATATAAAAGAATGCCGTTCGGGTTACAGAATGCGCCGGCCACATTCCAGCGGAAAATGGACCAGATGCTGAGGCCCCATCGGAAGTATGCTGCGGCTTACCTGGATGACGTAATTGTCCATAGCACAGATTGGGCCTCACATCTGCCAAAAGTGCAAGCAGTCCTGGACTCTGTTCGGGAAGCGGGGTTTACGGCTAACCCCAAGAAGTGTACCATTGGGCAGGAGGAGGCCAAATATCTTGGGTACACCATTGGGAGGGGAGTAATAAAACCCCAACTCAACAAAGTCGAGGCCATCCAGAGTTGGCCACGTCCCAACAGCAAGAAGCAGGTACGAGCCTTTCTGGGAATCGCTGGGTATTATCGGCGATTCATTCCCCACTTTGCTTCTAAGGCTGTGCCCCTAACCAACCTAACGAAGGGGAAAGGGTCGGTCATGATTAAATGGACCCCCGAGGCTGAGGCAGCATTCCAATTCTTGAAACAAGCCTTATGTAGCCAGCCAGTGTTGTACTCACCCGACTTCTCTAAAGACTTTGTCGTACAAAGTGATGCGTCAGATGTGGGGTTAGGAGCAGTATTGTCCCAGGTCTGGAACGGGGAAGAGCACCCAGTCATTTACCTCAGCAGGAAGTTGAAGTCCCATGAGGTAAATTACGCCACCGTTGAAAAGGAGTGTTTAGCGGTGAAGTGGGCTCTAGATTCCCTTCGGTACTACCTGCTAGGTAGGCACTTTGACATGGTTACGGATCACGCTCCGTTAAAGTGGATGGCTCAAAACAAGGAAACAAATAGAAGAGTGAATAGGTGGTTCCTGGCCCTCCAGGAATTCAACTTCACAGTAAAGCATCGCCCTGGCGTTCAAATGGGGAATGTGGATGCTTTGTCTCGAGTACATGAATGCCTGATTGCTGGTGTTCCAACCCCGAGGTTAAAACAAGAGGGGGGGGGTATGTGACAGCAGGAAGGTAAAGTCACCTGGTTGCATCCAGGGGGGTAGATATATTTCGCCCAGATTCAGGCTTTACGCCGACTTATACAACTAGGTGGAGAGTTGTATAAGCCCAGCTAAGGCTAGTGGGCTCATGGATGACTCATACCTCTAGGGAGAGGGCTGGGCGTCGTGCAGGCAGGGAGTTGATGAGGCCAGCTGAAGCTTGTCAGCTCATTTAGGCCTCTATAAGAACTCCCAGCTTCATTAGATGTTAGCTCATGCCTGGAACCAGACCTGTGTGGACTGTCTAGGGAGAGTGAACCCCTGTGCGGTGAGAAAAAGCCTGTGTGGCTATTTGCTTGGACATTTAAAACCAGGGACTTAGGGACTAGGACAGCACTAGGCTGATCCCAGTTGTTAGTTAGGAAACCTGTATGTTTAGTCAGAGGTCAAGTTGACCAGGATTTATTTTGTTTATATGTTTCTTTTGGCTTTGCTGTGTTTTGTCACTGTAAATAGAAAATAAACCGCACCTTTTTTTTGATTTTGAAAACCACAACCTCCGTTTGCTGGGCCTGTTTTTGTGTGGGGAGCCCATCCCGGGGGTCACACACACCCGCTGCCGAGCTAACCCCCTCACAATATATATATATATATTTTTTTTTTTCTTGACCACTATTAAAATTATTACATTTTTTAGTAGTTACAGGCATGCACAGATATTAGCGGGAATACCGTTAGGTAATAGACAGAAAGACAAATTAGGCTTGGGGGTCCCCCAATAGAACCAAGTTCCTGGGGGCCCCCACTTACCTGTTCCCCGCCGCAGGACTTTGTTTGGTCCACAGAAGCCCAAACTTCACCTATCACGGCAGGCATTGTAATTAAACCTTCAAGGACCGGGTTCCCAAGGATTCCACTCCCCTGGACCTGTATAGCACCCTGCACAGAAAACATCTTGGTCATGGGTATGACCAGAGCTCTGGATCCCAGGGTCCAGCTCTCCTAAGAGAAGCATTACAGGCAAAGCCTTGCTCTTCTCTGCAAGGCCCGGGTACCGACCGTTTAGCTATGAAGCTTTTTTGGTCGGATCCGGAATAGCTTACTGAGGCCCAAAAGAACCTGTACGCAAGCTCAGTGAAAAACACATGTTTCTTCTTGGCCAACACCTTAGACACTGGCAAAAAACTGAGGTGCTCCCGGATGGGAGGGGCTTATATAGGGGAGGGTACTTCCGGTTTTGGAAGTTGCCAGTGCCAGCACCTGAAGGTATCTATATAACCCATTAGTAATGACTATGTCGCTCTGTGTCCCGTGATGTACGAGAAAGAAAGGAAGGGTGGAGGGGTCTGTCTCTATGTGAGAAGTGATCTCAAAGCGAGTGTGAAAGAGGACCTGGTGAATGGAACGTGTGATGAGTCTGAAGCATTATGGGTGGAACTGCATACAGATGTGCGTAGTTCAAAGCTAATCATTGGAGTTTGTTATAGACCACCAAATGTTAATTAGGAGTTAGAGACTCAGCTCCTTGCACAGATGGAAAGGGCTGCAAGGGCTGGGACGGTGATAATAATGGGGGATTTTAACTACCCAGAAATTGACTGGAGTAATGGAACTGCTGGGACAGTTAAAGGGCAAAAATTTATAAACCTATTGCAGGACAATTTTATGGTCCAGTTTATTGAGGCCCCAACTAGGAATGATGCTCTGTTGGACCTGGTAATCTCAAACCATGCAGAGCGTATTACTAATGTTCAGATAAAGGAACACCTGGGTAGCAGTGACCATAACATGATTTCATTTGATGTTAGTTGTAAGCAAAAATCACATACAGGAAAGATAAAAACACTTAATTTCAAGAGAGCAAATTTTCCAAGGATGAGCGCTGCTCTCCAGGACTTAGACTGGGAAGGAATATTGGCATCAATGGGCACAGAACAGAAATGGGAATTCTTCAAAAAGACTGTTTGTGAACTCACTGCAAAGTATATTCCCATGGGCAATAAGTTTAAAAGGCTAAAAATAAAACCTATGTGGCTCACTGCCAAAGTTAAAAAAGCTATAAACTATAAGAAAAGAGCTTTTAAAAAATATAAAAATGAGGGAACACTAGTGTCATTTAAATGTTACAAAGAATATAACAGGATATGTAAAAAGGAAATCAAGGATGCAAAAATTCAAAATGAACGACAGATTGCAAAAGATAGTAGGACAAACCCCAAAAAATTCTTCAAATATATTAATAGTAAAAAGGTCAAGTCTGAGCATGTAGGCCCTTTACAAAATAATCTAGAGTGGGTGACTGGGGACAAAGAGAAGGCTAATTTATTAAATACTTTCTTCAGTTCTGTGTATACAAAGGAGGATGGGGGAGCTCATGTCCAAAATGGGGGTGGTAGTGACACAGCCCCAAATCCACAATGGCTCAAAAGTGATATGGTCCAGAAATATTTAGATGGAATAAAGGTGGATAAAGCACCTGGACCAGATGGCATACACCCACGGATCCTAAAAGAATTGAGCTCTGTAATTTGAAAGCCATTGTATTTAATTTTTAGGGACTCATTAATGACAGGAATAGTACCACTGGATTGGCGCAGGGCCAATGTGGTGCCTATATTTAAAAAGGGAATTAAGTCTTTACCAAGTAACTATAGACCTGTTAGTTTAACTTCTATAGTTGGGAAAATACTGGAGAGATTAATAAAAGACCACATAGATGAGTTCTTGCTGGAAAAAAACTATTTAAGCAACAGACAGCATGGATTCATGAAAGACAGAAGTTGTCAAACAAACCTGATTTCTTTTTATGAAGAGGTAAGTAAGACCTTGGACAAAGGGGTGGCTGTGGACGTGGTATACTTGGATTTTGCAAAAGCGTTCGATACAGTTCCCCACACACGGCTCATGTGTAAGGTAAAGTCTACAGGATTGGAAATATCAGTTTGTAAATGGATAGAAAACTGGCTAAAAGACAGAATTCAGAGAGTAGTGGTTAATGATTCTTACTCTGAATGGTCCAAGGTTATCAGTGGTGTACCCCAAGGTTCAGTGCTGGGACCCTTACTTTTTAATATGTTTATAAATGATATTGGGTCTGAGATCAAAAGTAAAATTTCTGTCTTTGCAGATGACACCAAGCTATGCAGTGGAATAACGTCCTTACAGGATGTCGCCAATTTACAAGCCGACCTCAATGCTCTGTCTAATTGGGCGACTATGTGGCAGATGAGGTTTAATGTTGATAAATGTAAAGTTATGCACTTGGGGGCTAAGAATATGAATGCATCATACATACTAGGGGGAGTACAACTGGGGGGATCCGTAGTGGAGAAGGATCTGGGGGTTTTGGTAGATCATAAGCTCAATAATGGCATGCAATGCCAAGCTGCGGTTTCCAAAGCGAGCAAAGTCCTTTCTTGTATTAAGAGAGGTATGGTCTCCAGAGAGAGATATCATTTTGCCCCTGTTCAAATCATTAGTAAGACCTCATCTGGAATATGCAGTTCAGTTTTGGGCCCCAGTTCTCAAAAAGGATATTGGGGAACTGGAGAAAGTGCAGAGAAGGGCAACCAAACTGATAAGAGGCATGGAGGAGCTCAGCTATGAGGAGAGATTAGAGGAACTGAATTTATTCTCTCTTGAGAAGAGGAGATTAAGGGGGGATATGATCAACATGTACAAATATATAAGGGGTCCATATAGTGAACTTGATGTTCAGTTATTCACTTTACGGTCAACACAAAGGACAAGGGGGCACTCTTTGCGTCTAGAGGAAAAGAGATTTCACCTCCAAAATACGGAAAGGTTTTTTCACAATAAGAGCTGTGAAAATGTGGAATAGACTCCCTGCAGAGGTGGTTCTGGCCAGCTCAGTAGATTGCTTTAAGAAGGGCCTGGATTCTTTCTTAAATGTACATAATATAACTGGGTACTGACATTTATAGGTAAAGTTGATCCGGGGAATATCCGATTGCCTCTCGGGGGATCAGGAAGGAATTTTTTCCCCTGCTGTAGCAAATTGGATCATGCTCTTCTGGGGTTTTTTGCCTTCCTCTGGATCAACTGTGGGTATAGAATTGGGTATATGGGATTGTACGTTATATATTTTTTTTTTTTTTATGGTTGAACTGGATGGACTTGTGTCTTTTTTCAACCTGACTAACTATGTAACTATGTAACCAGAACAATCTGACTGCACGTCCAGGAATCAAGGTATCCCTTCAATGCAGAGCAGATAACACAGCCACAGGATGGACATCAGGATTCCTCCTCCTCTTTCCAGAACTCCAGAGTTTTCACAGATCATAAAAAACTTGATAGATCAAAGAGTCACCACCATAAAAATAAAACTCTCATGGTGAAGTATAAAAGTATGTAGGGATGAGTGATTTATTAAAATCCAATGCAAAATACAGCTGTCTTTGTAAAAATCACAGATAAAAATCCAAAAATACCGCAGTTCGTAGCGTGCTTATGGCATCAGCAGACCACCTGATGCATTTCAGCCAATAGGCCGTCTTCAGAGGTGCGATTAGCTGATGCAAGCATGCAGTTAAATACACACACATAGGTCGGAACTCTTTACCGGACATGTGACGCCCAAAATCACATGGGCCAATAGATAGACAGCCAAACAGGAAGAAGGAAAAATTCCTGCACTCCACAGGCCGATCATGTGTCGCCCAAAATCACATGGGCCAAAGGATAGATGGTAAAACAGGAAGAAGGAAGAATTCCTACATTCCACAAGCTGATCTTGTGACGCCCAAAAATCATATGGGCCAATAGATAGACGGCCAAACAGGAAGGAGGAAGAAAGCCTGCGTTCCACAGGCCAGGAACATGAGAATGGATATTTAGGAAAATTTATTCCAAAATCCAGGAAGGAGAGTCCCAATCATCAAGGGCTCATATACCTAGTTAAAAAATATCATACACATATACCTATATTAATAATCTAATATAAACTTATAACACGGCTGTTCATAATAAATGGTAGTCATTAACATCAGACAAACCCAAAGGAATGTCTCCATCTAGTGGTCAAGTGCTCAAATTAAACAAACTTTAGGCCACTTTCTCACTGGGGCCACGCCACGTTAGGGTAAAGCGCCGCTCGGTTAAGCAGCGCTTTACCGTCGCTTTAGCGGCGCTCTTTGGTCGCTAACGGGACGCTTTTAACCCCCGCTAGTGGCCGAGGAAAGGGTTAAAACCGCCCGTGTTGCAGCGCTTCCGAAGCACTGTATACAGCTCTCCCAAACCGCCCCAAAGATGCTGCTTGCAGGACTTTTTGTAACGTCCCACAAGCGCACTGCCCCAGTGTGAAAGCACTCAGGCTTTCGCACTGGGGTGGCATGGGAGGTGGTTTTCAGGTGCCTTTTTATAGCGATACAATGCCTGAAAAACGTCTTCAGTGTGAAAGTAGCCTAAAAGAACTAATGTTCAAACACATATACAGAAGAATGACTAGAAAAAATCAAACTATTGATAAAATAGTTAATGTCCCAATCCACATTAAATCCATAGGGGACACTCTTAAATTTCATGGATCCAGCGTGTCTCTAGCCTAGAAATTTTCCATCTGACAAAGCTTCCCCTCTAACGGGAGATAAACCTGTCAATAGCAATGAAAGAAGTGCCAGCTGGGTTTTTGTCATGGCAATCCAAATAGTGTCTTAAGACACTATGTTTGTAAAAACCCTTCGTGATATTGGCAACATGCTCGCCAATCCGGACATTCATGGCTCTGACAGTGCGGCCCACATACTGTAGGCCACACGGACTTACCAGCATGTATGAAACATTGAGAGGTGTAGGTGATGAAAGTGTCTAGGTCATAAGACTTAGATGTGGCAGATGACTCAAGGGTATTAATCAGCCTAGCTTTATTTTTATTGAGACGACAGATGCTACATTTCTGGCATGGGTAATAACCTTTGAGTTTTTGAAAAAAAGACACCCTATCGGGGGGGGGCATTTAAAACATTGGGTGCTACTTGGAGTCTTAAAGAGGGGACAACCCTAAAAATTACATCTGGGGAATCAGGCAGAGCAGGTCCCAAAACCTGATCATTTCTCAAGACTCCCCAATGCCTGGACACTATCTTCCTAATCTCCCGGTATTGTCACAAAAAAGTGGTGAGAAATGCAAAAATAAAATCCTTGTTAATCACCTTTTTCACCTTGCCATCAAAAAGGGTGACCCTATCTCTAGTCCCTACATCAGAGATAATCCCATCCAGTTCATCAGCTGAATAACCTTTTTCAATGAATCTTGCTCTGAGGACCATAGATTGTTTAATATAGTCGTCATAAATAGTACAATTGCGCCTAAGCTATATAAACTGGCTTTTAGGAACACCTTTCAGCCTGGAGGGATGGTGACAACTCCCTTGGCCAATATAACTATTCCGGTCTGTAGACTTGAAATAGGTAGAGGTCATGATAAAGCCCTCCCTCACCTCAATATTAAGGTCCAGAAAATGAATCTGGGAAGGACTGACCTCCTATTGCAGCCGAATCCCCAAAGAGTTACTATTAAGCTGCTCTAAAAAGCAACATAGTGACGGCTGATCACCATCCCATAAGAGGAGGACGTCATCAATATACCTACCCCAGAAGACAAGCTCCGGTCTTCTGTTGGCATTGATGACGTCCTCCTCCCATTTCACCATGAACAAGTTTGCCATACTAGGGGCGAACTTGGCGCCCATGGCAACACCACGATTCTGGAGGTAAAAAGAGCCTCCAAACCAAAAATAATTGTGGGACATGGCAAAATTCTAAAGTTTCAACACAAAGTCTCTCTGGGAATTGGATAGAGCATTGTCCCTTCTCAGAAATATATCCACTGCATCCTGACCATGTTGGTGGGATATGATCGTATAAAGGGAGGCAATATCTGCCATTGCTAGCAGATAGCCTTCCTTCCAATCAATCTCCCCAAGCATTTGTATCTGGGAAGAATCCCTAAGAAAAGAAGGTGTTTGAGATACAAGGGGTTGAAGGAAGCCATCAATATATTTCCCAATCCTTGACGTAACTAAGTCTAATCCACTAATGATAGGTCTACCTGGTGGATTAAGTAAATCCTTGTGGATTTTTGGAAGATAATAGATGACTGGCATCCTAGGTATAAGAAAAGATTTTTCTTTCTTAATGAGCAACCTGTCCTCAAAACCAGCTCTTTCTTATACTTAGTAGTAGGATCATTCAAAAGATGTACATATGTGTCTGTATCAGACAAAATTCTATTAATTTCTTCAGCGTATGCAGATTTTGCTAGTACAACAATGCCTCCCCTCTTGTCAGCGGGTCAGAGAATGATTGTATTTCTTCTCCAGCCCTTCTCTAAATTTCACATTATTGTAATTCTTTTTAATTTTCAGTTGATCAATATCCTGCAGCACTAAATCTTTAAATACTGAAATGGGTGGGGCACATTACATGGCGGATTAAAAAGGGACGCATTAGCCAACCCAGAACGTCTAATCCCCCTTTCCTCAACATTAAACAAAGCGGTTTTGAAAGGAGATATCTCTTAATGTTATATTTATGCACATCGATAAACGCACTAAATTTATTCAGTGGTTTATTTGAATTTCAGGCCATGATTCAGTACAATTTTTGCTTTATCACTAAGTACACCCTTGCCAAGATTAAAAATCACTGTTTCTTTTATATTCTTCTCCTCTTTTTGTCTGTGCCTCCTCCCCCCTCTGGTCTCTTTGGGTTCCCCACCTCTCTTGTTTTTCCTGAGGGCCTTTGAAAAAAAAAAAAGAAGGTTGTGGTGGACCATTAGTAGGTTGCCGAAACCTTCCCGAGGGTGGGTGGGCTAGACTACCCCATTGGGATGAACGTTGCTCAAAACGAAATGGTCTTGGAGTGTGATATGCAGGATGCTGAATAATATACCTGTTATCTGGCTCCTCCCAGTAATCATCTTGTTTCCTCCTCAAGGGTTCATGAGGATTATACATCGAGATATTATCCGTGAGAACAGGGCAATTGTAATTGGGCTGAGCTCTCCTAATATTCTCACTGGGATACCCTTTATTATTAGGGGAATCTCCCTGATGTTGGGGATACTTAGGACCTGCTATATGATAGGAATGGTTGGACCGAAAAGGTCTGGAGGGTGCTTTCCTCCAACCTTTCCCAGGAGTGCCCATACTACCATTCTGTTTTTGATGTAATGCAATAGATGTACTGTACCATTCCCTTTAGATGAAGGGCTCTGATCGGTATCTATATTAGTAGACCCATTCCTCTTAATTTTCCATTTAAAAACGAAATTGTTCTTATAATCATCTACATCTCCATTATATTTTTTCTTCTTTTTAACCTTTTGATCCTGATCTTCCTTTTCTAATGTTTTCTTAAGCAGATCGGATTTAGTTTTATACTCTTCCAAATCTTTATAGGGTGATCATTTTTCTTTCCAATCACTAATATCCTCATCTAGTTGATTAAGCTTACGCCTTTTCCGTGATGTTAAAAAACGCAAAAGGTCAGGCCCTACATCATTAAAATATTTGTACCAGCCTGGAAGGTCTGGTTTCATCCTCCTGAGGGGTTATTTCAAACCTCAGACTCCTAGGGACCATATTTAATTCAAAATATTTCTCAAGAAATGCCACGTCCCAATTGCCATGAATTTCTGAAACCATGAGGTTTTTTAGTAGGGTAAAAAGACCTCCTATACCCGTGGTATTTTGAACCTCCAGATTAGTAAAAGAATCTTTTAAATCCAGAGATCTAGCGACGCTATAATCAAAGATATCCATATTGATTGAGATAAACAGCAGTGAATAAATATAATCAATTAACAGTAAACAAAAAATACAGTAATATCCGCGCTCACAACTAATATCGGCAGGAATTCTTCCTTCTTCCTTCTTTGACCATCTATCTATTGGCCCATGTGATTTTGGGCGTGACATGTCCGGTAATGAGAGTTCCAACCTATGTTTATTTAACTGTGTGCTTGCATCAGCGGATCACACCTCTGAAGACAGCCTATTGGCTGAAATGCATAAGGTGGTCTGCTGATGCTATAAGCACGCTACGAACCGTGATATTTTTGGATTTTTATGTTTGATTTTTATGAAGACAGCTGTATTTTGCATTGGATTTTATTAAATCGCTCATCCCTACATACTTCACCATGAGAGTTTAGTTGTATGGTGGTGACTCTTTGATCTATCGCGTTTTTTAGGATCTGTGAAAACTGGAGTCCTGAAAAGAAGAGGAATACTGATGTCCATCCTGTGGCTGTGTTATCTTCTCTGCATTGGACAGATACCTTGATGCCTGGACATGCAGTCAGATCGTTCTGGTGGATTACAGGAGAAGGATTGAGCTCCCTGGAAGGCCTGACTTAATCAACTTTCTGGTAAGGGCATTTAATATCAGCACGTTGGTGTGATGTGTGGGCTCACATGCTGAAGTCGGTGCAGGGGACCCTCCTTCTTCCTTCTATTCCACTTGTCCTTTTGGGTTTCATACATCCATTTAAGCGCTGCATATGAACTTTCTACTTTTTAATATGAGTGTCTGTTGAAGCTGAATGACCAGATTTTAGGGTTTCATTATACAGTAAGGCAAATAGCAAGACCATCCTAAATTGAAGATGCTTACACAAAGATATAGGTACATATGTTTTAGAAAATAATTACTTGTAAATTGTCATTTTTATATTGACTGATAAACTGCTAGGGCAATTAAAAGCAGATACCATTTGTTTTAACCACTTCAATACCAGGCCAATTCTGACACCTCTCAGATACATGTAAAAATCTACTATTCTGTTTATTTGCTAGAAAATCACTTAGAACCCCCAAACATTTTATATATTTAGCAGAGGCCCTATAGAATAAAATGGGTGTTTTATTATGTCACACAATATTTGTGCAGTGGTTTTTAAAATGCAATTTTTTGGGAAAGAATACACTTTATTTAATTGCATACAAACACAAATTAATACCCATATTTTTTTGGTAAAATATCAAAAGATGAGGTTACGTAAATATATACCTAACATGTCCCACTTTAAAATTGCATCCGTCCGTGGAATGACGCCAAACTATGGTACTTAAAATTCTCCATAGGCAATGCTTTAAACACCTTAACAAGTTACCAGTTTAGAGATACACAGTAGGTCTGGCTCTAGAATTATTGCTCTCACTCTGACGTTTGTGACGATTCATCACAAGTGTGGTGCGATCACCGCTTATATATGAGTGCGGGACTTGTGCATGCATTTGGGGGGGGGGGGGCTTTAAAAAAATATATATATTATTTATTTTATCTAAAACTTTTTTTTACACTGCCTCTTTCATTTTTTGGGGATTAACTTTATTGCTATCACAAGGGATGAACAACACCCCTTGTGACAGCACGGGCCATGACAGGTCCTCTTTATGGTGAGATCTGGGGTCTATTAGTCTCCAAATCTCTTCTCTGTCCTCCAATGCAGCCAGTCAGATATAGATCTGTCTGATTGGCTGCTTTCCTGGCTGCTAACGGCCAGGTAAACAAACAGCCTAAACCAGAAGTGACGAAATCCTCATGGTTTCTGGGGTCACAGAGAGGGAGGAACAACATCAGTAGTTCTATGTAGTGATGTCATTGTCGCCAGTCGCATCGCTCCCGTGCCCCGCAATTGGACGGCAGAGCCCCGGAAAGGCGGAGGAAGGAGGGGGGGAACCCCGTTCCACCACTGGAGGATCTGATTCACTTCTGCTGAACAGGAAATGGCCAGCTGCAAATTTTGATATCGGGATGATGCCACGTGCAGGCATTATCGCAGTATAACTACTTCCACCTTAGGATGTGCATGGATGTCCTACGGGCTTAAATTAGTTTAGAAGCCTCTACTGTGCTTCATAAGTAATTATGTTACATAGAACATAGAGAGCGGTACTGTTTATTCAGAAGTGACAACTGTGAACTATATATAGTGGCCACAGGCAGTTAATGGGTTACCGTAGTTTAGTTTTACAAAAAAATTGCCTATGCGGGTAAGGTGTGTTTGTGGATAAAAACAAACCGTGCAGTTTTGACTCAAATTTGATAATGCCCTTGCTATAGGCGTAGACTCTTTACATACCCCCCAAAGTCTGACAGGACATTGCTAAGTGAGGCCTAGCCAGTGCTGCTCACCTCCACCATCACAGGAGTGAGCTTTTTCTGATTTAAACTGTCGCACATGTTCTCTCTCTCCCGTGATTCAGTAGCTCTGAGCTCAGCATTTGAGAGCTCACGCCTGTAATGGTAGAGGTGAGCAGTAATGATTAGGCCTCACTTAGTAACGTCCTAGGAATATTCCAGGCAGGCTTCATGAGGTACGTTAATGACCTACACCTATAGCAAGGGTATTATTGAAATTTATTCAGAGCTGTTTTTATCTACAGACACCCCCTATCCGAACAGGCAGAGAATCGCACCATGCTTCTCTTTACCCAAAAGCAAACAAAAAAAATGTTTTTGAGCAGAGTTCTCCAGCAGCACTTTCTGCATGTTTGGTGATATTTCATAGTGTAATGCAGTGCTTTACACAAGATTTCTTGTAAGTTGCTCAAATGGTTATAATGACATCAGATAATTGCATGTTTCCTTAGTTAAGGCTGAATGAGTTTAATATTCCAACCTGCCAAAAACAACAGGGCCCATATATCACAAAGTCATTACAGCAATAGAGAAATCATAGGAACAGACGCTTTAACAGTCTTTCCCAAGACATGACTTTATAATGTTTCCAAAAGACCTGTGGGTACGCTTTATTTGTCTCACTACTTAGGAAAGCAGACACATAAACTGTAAGGTCACCGCTATGTCACAAATACTAGCCTAAATTTACACAGACAGGGAGCTTGAATGTGACGAGAAGAAAATGGCAGGTTTTCCAAGAAAGGAATGCTTTACTTGTAGATAAAAACTGATTTCCCCCTTTTGTTAAAGGTAAATATAACACCTTATTCACTTGGTTCACTTATTACGTTTAATATGCTTTAATCAATGCACTATAAAGATTTTCAACAGTACTTAAAATTACATAATATATTTTAGTGCATGTTTGAACAAGCCTCTAGTGAGTATCTTTCAGGGCATCATGTTCGAGATGGCACAGCTATTACAAAGCCAAATGCCGGTGTCACACTCCCGTTATGGCTTCTCCAGAAGCCATAACAAAAAAAAAAAAAACAACAGTGAGTCTACCTACAAGAAGGTATGGCCTCTGTTATAACATTGTGGGAGTAGGCACATACAAAGATTACTAAGGAGAGATCTCACCACTCATCTAACTGGTTATAACGTATAATAAGTGCACATGTGCCACCCAAACTGGAAGTTGGCATCTGCAGAAGAAGAATTTAAACCAAGACTTAGCAAATAAACTAGTTATTAACTAGATATGACTTCCTAATACTAAAAATATGGTGCTGGGCTACTGGATTAAAGTGCACTTGCTGGAAACCAGGGCAAACAATATAATACAAAAAAGAAAAGCAAAAGCTCAAGTCATTGAAAATCATATGAAAAACAGCCAATTGTAACTGTGCTACATAAATTTACCAAACTACTGGATTTGCTGCAAAATCCTTAGTGCTCAAACCGTTAGTGTAAATTATTACTCCAATAAATAATCTCAAAAATCATTAAAACAATCAGGGAAAAACAGAGCAAACCCAGTATTTTGGTAAATGTATGTAGAGCAGTCACAAATGGTTGTTTTTCATTTGTTATACCTTAGTGGTGATAAGTTTTCACTATACTGGTAATACCCATGGCGCAGATATTTTGTTTCTTTCATATTGAAAATCCTATATCGATACAAACTGCAGACCCAGAGGAAAGAATTCAAAAGAGCCCCTTAACAAGTCAAGTAAGCTGTGGACCACACTAAGTAACCAACAAAGGGGCTAGTAGGGTAGTGTCATGGATATGCAGTAGTGTTTGTCTGCCATCTTACCTTCCTCCTCATGTGTTCATCTAGAGACCAGACCTCCTTCACCTGGCTTCCTTTATAATCTCCTCCCAGCCTGACTCCACCCCAGGCCCTATCACTGAACACTATATTAACCTGTGCACTGCAAGCCTGCTTTGCTGATCAACGTGTTTGTTAGGCATTGTGTGTTTGGGTTCCTGCCTGCCGTGTGCTACGTCTGTCTCTCTGTTACGTTATTGGCTTGTCCCCGACCATCCCTGTCTGCTCGTGACCCTTGACCTTCGGCTCGTTCTTCGTTATCCTTGTCTGCTTGTGGCCCCTGACCTTCGGCTTGTTATTCGGTTCTCTCTATCGTGTGCTGCTGCTTCCCCTTATCCTACGGGGCGTGAGCTAGGAAACTCCAGGGGCCGCGACCTGGTCCCAGCCTGCAGCGTAACATCCTCACCACTAGAGGCCCTGGAGAAGACCAGCTGGGTCTTAGACTCCGCGCCCTGGGGAATCTTGGCTCTCGCTTCCGTTGGGATCCCGGTTGTGCTCCTCTGGTCCCGCTTTCCACAACCACCCAGTTTCCTATCCACAGAAGCCAGCCATAGGGTTCACTACCTCGCGGTGCACTCCTGTCCCCCTACGGTGTGCATCTGTCACCTGGCCACAGGTGACCCTGACAGTTTGATCAGCCATGAACCCGGCTGACATCCCGCTACCCGCGGACGATCCATTGCAGGGCATAGTTTGCAGACTTGAAACCCAGGAATCGAATCAGACTCAGGTGATGCGATTCCTCCAGGATCTGGCTTCTCGCTTCGAGCAGCTTCAGGCCTCCTTGGGAACCCTGAATCCGCAACCTCAAATACAATCAGCGGTTGCACCTATTGCACCAGTCGCAGCCACACACTCGCTACAACTGCCAGCTCCGTCCCGTTTCTCTGGGGACTCCAAGGCTTGCAGGGGGTTCCTTAGCCAATGCACGATTCATTTTGAGCTCCAGCCCCAAAACTTCCTGTCTGATCGGGCTAAGGTAGCCTATATCATTTCCCTCCTCTCTGGTGAAGCTTTAGCCTGGGCAGCCCCTCTGTGGGAACTGAATGATCCAGTGGTTTCTAGCCTGTCTGGCTTCTTGAAACTTTTTCGGAATATCTTCGAAGAACCGGCTCGTGTCTCTTCAGCGGCCAGCGCCCTTTTACGTCTCCGCCAAGAGTCTGCTTCTGTGGGACAGTATGCCCTTAATTTCCGCATACTGTCGGCTGAGTTGAGCTGGAACAATGAGGCCTTAGTCGCAACCTTTTTGCATGGCCTGTCTGATAGAGTGAAGGATGAATTAGCTGGAAGAACCATCCCCACTGATCTGGCCGGCGTTATCTCCTTGTGTAACCAGATCGATATTCGCTTTCAGGAGAGGACCTTAGAAAAGCAACGCCAGCACTCCTTGGTTCTTAGTCAGCCTGAGCTCCCCTCTCTTCGACCCGTAGAGCATCTCCTACCAGCTGAGGAACCCATGCAGCTGGGTCGGACCAGGCTATCCCCTGAGGAACGTGCTAGGCGCAGAACTCTTGGTCTGTGTCTTTACTGTGGGGGCAAAGGTCATTTTCGTGACACTTGCTCTCTTTGTCCAGAAAAACGTTCGGGTCCACTTCATCTGGAAAGTGGAGTATTGGACCCAGAAATATCACCTTCCCCTTCTCGTCTTCTGCTTTCTGTGTTCCTTCATGTTGGTGCTTCTTCTCATTCGGTCTCAGCATATCTGGATTCCGGAGCCGCTGGTAATTTCATGGACTGGGAAATCGCATCGTCCATGAGACTTACTCTTTTGCCCCTCACCACGCCATTGGTGGTCTTGGCGATTGATGGTACTGTTCTTCCAGGGGGACCTATCCGCTTCCAGACCCTCCCTGTTAAGATGTCGGTAGGGACACTCCACCAGGAGTGGATATCCTTCCTTATCTTACCCAAGGCCTCAACGCCTATAATTTTGGGTCTCCCATGGTTACAGCTCCATTCTCCTCATGTGGACTGGACTACTGGACAGATCCTGGCTTGGGGTCCCTCCTGTTCCTCGTCCTGCCTACCCAAGGTTGCCCCCTGTGAATCTGAGCCGGTCATTCATTCCAGGTTGCATAACCATTTACATTTCTCTGTCCCTAACCACCCTTGGACGCACAGCCAGGCTAGCTTGTCTACAAGTCCTGCAGTCGCTACGTCTTGCGATGCGATTCAGGTAGTCGCTACACCTGACTCAGCTATTCACTCTGCCTCTGTACTAGTTATGCCAGTCCAGCCCATGCCCAGTGAGCCTCTCACTTTTTCTTGTTCGGGACATTCTGCTTGTCCTTCAGCTATTCAGCTTGACTCCGGCGACATGTCACCTTCTAACCAACCTGACTTCAGGGTTCCACTGACATCTGCCCAGTCTGATGGTCCTGTGCAAGATGACCAGTTCCCCTTTAAGGGTCTAGGGGACCCTCCTCAGATTCCTGTTGATCGTCTCATGCCCTTGCTTATTCCTAGAGAGCCTTTGGTCCTCAATAGATCTTCTTGTCATCTCCCTACCTCGTTTTCAGTCTCTGAGGATAATCTTAAGTACGAGGTTAGACAAGTTCTGGATTCTCGGCTCTGCAGAGGCATTCTTCAGTACCTTGTGCATTGGAGAGGTTTTGGTCCTGAGGAGGCGTCTTGGATCGCTGCATCTGATGTCGCTGCACCTCATCTGTTGAGAAGGTTTCATCAGAGATTTCCCTTTAAGCCTGGGTCCAGGCGGGGGAGGGCCCATAAGAGGGAGGGTACTGTCATGGATATGCAGTAGTGTTTGTCTGCCATCTTACCTTCCTCCTCATGTGTTCATCTAGAGACCAGACCTCCTTCACCTGGCTTCCTTTATAATCTCCTCCCAGCCTGACTCCACCCCAGGCCCTATCACTGAACACTATATTAACCTGTGCACTGCAAGCCTGCTTTGCTGATCAACGTGTTTGTTAGGCATTGTGTGTTTGGGTTCCTGCCTGCCGTGTGCTACGTCTGTCTCTCTGTTACGTTATTGGCTTGTCCCCGACCATCCCTGTCTGCTCGTGACCCTTGACCTTCGGCTCGTTCTTCGTTATCCTTGTCTGCTTGTGGCCCCTGACCTTCGGCTTGTTATTCGGTTCTCTCTATCGTGTGCTGCTGCTTCCCCTTATCCTACGGGGCGTGAGCTAGGAAACTCCAGGGGCCGCGACCTGGTCCCAGCCTGCAGCGTAACATCCTCACCACTAGAGGCCCTGGAGAAGACCAGCTGGGTCTTAGACTCCGCGCCCTGGGGAATCTTGGCTCTCGCTTCCGTTGGGATCCCGGTTGTGCTCCTCTGGTCCCGCTTTCCACAACCACCCAGTTTCCTATCCACAGAAGCCAGCCATAGGGTTCACTACCTCGCGGTGCACTCCTGTCCCCCTACGGTGTGCATCTGTCACCTGGCCACAGGTGACCCTGACAGGTAGACAGAGGCAAAGCTAAGATCTACTTTTTCAGAAGTAGTTCAACTTAGGTACAATCAGCCTGCCATATTTTACATGTGATTATCGCTAGCGGCTAGCAATAATCACTGTGTTCCTACGGTAGTGACAGCTTATCCCCACCCCCCCTGCTGGGAGAACACAATGGCTCAGCAGGGGGGGGATTTCCCTGTCAACACAGTCTGTGGTTGCAGGAAAGAAATTTGCTCCGTCTATGGCCGGCCATAGTTAGGTTTCAAATAAATATACTGTGTGTATATAGTATATAATCTCATATAAACACAAAGATCATTCCTTACCGCATAACAACATCTTCTTCTTTTCCGCCCACTGTGACAACTGCACTTCTCCCCTCCTCGAAGAACCAAGCTGACATCCTGAGTTTCAAGCACCGTTTGATAAACTGCTTTCTGGAACTCAGATAATGCGCAATAGACAATCTGCAGTTGAAAAGGCAAAGTTTCTAAATTTATTATGGCTATAAACTGTCATTAGTTAAAAACTGAGCTACTCATATGGATTTAAAGTGATACAAGTTATAAATAATACAGTTACTGTTCAGTGAAATCATTTTTTTCTGCTTGCCCGCTGATATACAACTAGTATTGATCTTTCTTAATAGCCCGAGTTTATACTCTATCCCCTAGCCCCATTCTTTTCCATAGATATTTTCTTGAGTTAACACGATTTCTTGCCGAAATCTGTATGTGCAAAAAGATTATACATACCCGATCTTCCTTTTTTGGTAACTGGTTACTTATAAGAGCTTTGGTACGTCTCAGGAACAATGAAGACATTTTAATTGTCAGCTTCTCCATGACCTTTCTCCCAGTGGCTAACTCTCGTTTTGTGGCATTGTGGCGTTGTCCAAGTTCTACTGGATTTGAAAATTCTTCCTTAAATTGATTTTTGCTTCCAAAACATCCAGGTACAGCCCTACAGAGGAACACAATTATGTAGGGGCCAAGTTCAGCTGCAACTTTCAAATCTTAAAAGGGACCTACATTTTTATTTATTTTTTTGCACCACAACACTTTTTTTATCCCCACTGGAACATAAAGCAGTTACACATTATCTAAGCATTGCTTTAGTGCTGTCAAGCCATGCATTAACATTCATTTTTATGCATTACAGCAAAAAAGACAATCTTGTTCAACTTATTAGAAAAAATGCAATAAATAGTAAACCTCCATACCCACATTTGATCCAGAGGAAGGCAAAAAAAACTATGATGTATAGGGGTTTATTTACTAAAGGCAAATCCACTTTGCACTAGAATTGCAGTCGCTGTAGATCTGAGGGGGACATGCAAGGAAAATAAAAAAAAACCAGCATTTTTGCTTGTACATGATTGGATGATAACATCAGCAGAGCTTCCCCTCAGATCTAAAGCGACTGCACTTCCAAGTGCACTTGTAGTGCAAAGTGGATTTGCCTTTAGTAAATCAACCCCATAGTCCAGTTTGCTCCAGGGCAATTTTTTCCCCAGGGGGCATATCTTCTGGATCAACACTCTGTGGTGTCATTACCTATAAATGTTCATATCCACTTGTTTTGTGCAATTAGGAATGAATACAACTTTTTTTTTTAACCACTTACCGCCTGCCCGCCTGCAATGTACTGCGGATGGGTGGCCAGTGTAGGCAAAGCGACCTACCTATACTTCGCTGCCTACTTCTGGGTTTAGGTCGCACGTGAGTGTACACAGTGGGAGCACGTCAGCAAGTCCTGACTATTTATTTCACGGCCGGGACCTGCTTTATCGGCTGTGTAACAATCAACATAGAGCTCTGTACAGAGAGAATGATCTCTGTTTCACATCCCTGCAAAGCAGTGATGAGAAACTTACATATCCATTAGTAAAAGCAGCACACTTTACAAATATTACACATAGTTATGCATACATTTAAACCCTTGATTACCCTAGATGTTAAACCCTTACCAGCCAGTGTCATTAGTACAGTGGCATCTGATCTCTCTCCCCTGCTCTCTGCCCTTTTTCCTTTGGGGCTAGGTTCACACTGCTGCAATCTGATTTTGATCAGATTTTCAGTGTATTTGTAGTGCAACTTGGATGTGGTTTGCATATTCTTTGGGGCCAAAATTCGCCATGGAATCGCAACCTTTTCCAAAATTTTCCCGTGCTGAGTTGCAATGATGTGAACGGGCACCATTGATTACAATGAACGTAAGCTACATAGGTTTTATTTTTAAAATTTAGGGTCATTTACACTTCACATAGCAGGAACTTGCATTCCTTCTTGCCATTTTATATAGACGATTTTTACGCAATTCCATGTGTTGTGCATGGAGAAAAATATGGACACGTCACTGCTGTCTGTAGAGAGCCCTGTATTGTTTACCAACACAGGGCTCTCTTCTGTCATTCACTCAGCCAATCAGCGGATCCTGGACAGAAATCATTGGCCAGCACCAGCTGATCAAGTCGGGTGTAGCGAAGGACAGCAAAGCCGGGGTTGCAGGCACGTGCGCATCCCCCATCCAGAAATACCAAATCACATACATGTACATGATATGGTGCAGCAGGCCGCCATGCCGCAGTATAAGTGTGGTGAGCGGTCCTGAACTGGTTAAACAATACCATAAAACTGTCTTGTAAAAGGTTTAGAAATTTCCACCTTTTACTGTTCCAGCAGTTCCATTATTCCAGTCAATTTCAAGTTAGTTAAAATTACTTCATAATTGCTATCCCAGCCCTTGCAGCCCTTTCTATTTGTGCAAGAAGCCGAGTTTCCACCTCCTCATTAACACTGGACGGCCTCAAGCAAACGCCATGCAATTCTACATATCTTCAGCACCAATAGAAAACTCTCCATCAACGAGGTCCTCTCTCACACTCGCTTTGTGATCACTTCTTACATAGAGACAGACACCACCTCCTTTTGTCTTACCCTGTCCATTGGAAAGATAGCATAGCCAGGAATGTTAGTAGCGCAATTGTGTGAAAAATGAAGCCAAGATTCAGCCATACCAATTAAATCACAGTTCTCCTTATGCACCAAAGCTTCCAAGACTCCCATTTTGTTTGGCAGACTTCTGGCATTGGTGAACAAACACTTTAACCACTTCAATACAGGGCTTTTTATACCACTTCCATACCGGGCCTATTCTAGCACTTCTCTCCTACATGTACAAATCATCATTCTTTTGCTAGAAAATTACTCAGAACCCCGAAACATTAGATATGTTTTTTTAGCAGACACCCTAGGGAATAAAATGACGGTCATTGCAACTTTTTTTTCTTGCACTGTATTTGCGCAATAATTTTTCAAACGCCTTTTTTTTTTTAAATGGTTTCATGAATTAAAAAACAACAAAACAGTAAAGTTAGCCCAATTTTTGGGGAAAATATGAAAGATGATGTTACGCCGAGTAAATAGATACCTAACATGTCACGCTTTAAAATTGCGCACACTCATGGAATGGCGCCAAACTTCGTACTTAAAAATCTCCATAGGCGACGCTTTAATTTTTTTTACAGGTTACCAGGTTAGAATTACAGAGGAGGTCTAGTGCTAGAATTGTTGCACGTGCTCTAACGCATATGTGGGCGACTTACGTGTGCATTCGCTTCTGATCGCGAGCTACCGGGGACAGGGGCGTTTTAATTTTTTTTTATTATTATTTATTATTATTTTTTACTTATTTATTTATTTTTTTACAATTATTTTACTTTTTTTTTTTATCACTTTTTTTCCTATTACAAGAAATGTAAACATCCCTTGTAATAGGAATGTGTGTGACAGGTCCTCTTTATTGAGAGATGCGGGGTCAATAAGACCCCACATCTCTCCTCCAGGCTGGAAAGCATGAGATCAGTGAAAATTTTTTCACTGATCTCATACTTACTAGCCACAATGGTGGCTTTGTTTACATTTGAGGACCCGGGCGTGACGTCATCACATTGCGCCCGGGCCTCCGACGATCATAGAGATGACTGGTGACCATCTGGTCCCCAGTCATCTCTATGCTCGTCACGTGACCCACCAACGGCGCCGGAAGATTCTCTCCGGGTCCCCGATCGCACGGGAGAGCCTGGAGAAGCACCGGATGGCGGCGGGAGGGGGGGGGATGTCCCCTCCCGCCGCCTATAAGAACGATCAAGCGGCTATGATCATTCTTATGGTGCACAGAATCGCCGGCACTTCAAAAGGATATCTGAATGATGCCTCTAGCTGCAGGCATCATTCAGATATCCCCCTACAAATCCAGGACGTCATATGACGTCCACCCAGGATGGGAGATCCCATCTGTGGACGTCATTTGACTATGGCTGGGTAGGGGCGTGGTTAATTTGTAGCCACATTTTGAAGTTGTGCTGTACAAATAGTACTATAACTGCCAATAGATCCAATATGCAACATGGAAAACTCCTTATAGCCCTCCCTCCCACATCTTCCCCCATTCCACCCTCCATCATCACCTGACTCCTGTCTGACTTGTCTGCCCCATTATATTCAAATTCTAGCTCTTCCCCCCTCAATCCTAGTTTATATACTCCTGCAGCCTTCCCATAAACCTCTCCCCTAGCACTGCAGACCCCCTTCCATTTATAGTGGGTGTAAACCATCTGTAGCACATAGGCTGAGCCCCAATGAAAAGCAGATATATATTTTTTTACTGAACATTCACTGAAACTTAGAGGATAAGTTCACCTTTACCCAAAAAATAATAAATGCATATTTTTTGCAGGTAAAAAAAATATGCATTTATTTATTTTTTTGTTGGGAAATTGTAAAGAACTGCAACCACGATCAACAGATCATGGGTGTAATATCACAGTCCTGAAGACTGTCTGTTTGTACCTCCGATACAGGCAGGTAGTTACACTCTGACAGGAAGCTCAGTGAACTACCTAGAGCGATCAAGATATATGGTAAATATCTCCTAAACCGTGCAGGTTTAGGAGATATTTACAGTACCTACAGGTAAGCCTTATTTTAGGCTTACCTGTAGGTACAAGTGGTGGAACTAGGTTTACAACCACTTTAAAATGTTTTACCTACTATCTATCCTCTGATGTTGTGCTGGAAGGAACATGACTGGGATCTAGACTGTATTTAAGAAATACTTGTATGTATCCTCTTCAGAACTGCTGTTTTTGCCTCTAATGGCAGCTTTGAACTGATGTATTACATTGTAGGAGTGAAGCACCATTAGGTTTGGCTTGATGTTGGTAGCTCGTGTATTTCTGAACTGCCATGTTTATTGTTCTATGTAATAAACCATAAAACTTAAAAAAAAAAGAAAAAAAAAAAGAAACGTATTTGGATTGAAAAAAAAAAAAAAAAACAGGTTCAGCCTTAAAAACGCAAGAATAAATGACAAATGGCTAAAATAAGAAAATAAATTAAAACAAAAAACATATCATGTAATGAGGCCTACAAACTGGAACATCCATTTTCAAACAGTTAAAGGAATAAAAAATAAAAAAAAATTCTCTTCAAACTTTGTATAGACAAAACTGTACTTTAGCACACAATGTGCACCACATATTTAACTTGATTACAAGTGTTCATTTCCTGTTCAACTCAAGGTTATTTCCAGGATAAATGTGGCATACATGAAACAAAGCCAACTTGAACACCATAGAGGATGCTGAAAAATCATAATAAATCCATGTCAATCAATCTTCAGTTTCTCCCTCGAGAGTACTAGAACTCATTTGCTTGCCAGCACATCAATAGTTGTTAACCTCTTTCAATTAATGTCAAATGACTGTGTTTAAAACTGATAAAGTAATCTAGCAGAACTTTGCTGCAGGCAGAAAACCAACACCGTTTATATTACTACACCCTGGTTATGCCAGGAAAAAAAAACAATTTAGTATGCTTTTTATTGGTAATTTTTTTAAACTGTAAAATTAAAACAGATTTTAGACTGCATTTCATTCATAAATACAGACAGAAAATTTACTCTGGGCAAATATCTCTGAAAACAGCAAGAGTGTTAAAAGTATCTATAATATTATGGCAAGAACATGCTCAATATTGATGATTCCTATACACTGTATTTCTCTGGATTTATGATATAATGACTTGTACCATTATTTTGTACCTAATAAAAAGTTTGTAAACAAAAAAAAAATTTGGCAACCGTTTGCTGCACAAAGGCTATATACAGTTAATTATCATGCCTCCTTCCTCTTTGATAGTAGGAGAAGTAAGAAAACTGTATAAATGCATCACCAAATAAAGACATCCTACATACCAGTCCATAACACACCACAGCTCCTCCATGTTGTTTTGCAAAATGGTCCCTGTAAGTCCAATACGGGCTTTACACCTTAAAGATTTCATGACCTGTGTAACTCTTGCTTTTGGATTTTTTATCCTATGTGCTTCATCCACAATGACTGCTGACCACTCTATGCTGCAGACAAAAAAAAAAATTGATACATACGTCAAAAGTGCTGGTATAGCATAAATAATCATTGTCATACCAGGCACAAACAATGTGAAGAATTGAACTTTAAAAGTATGTAATAGTGTATATAACCAAATCTTTATTGTTTTACATAATGGGTATCCCCAGTGAAGTAATGTGCCCCATTTGTCCTGGGGATAGGTAGTGATAGGAAATTAAAACTTTTACGGGTATAGGTTTCCTCACTTTATCCAAAACTACAAGCATTGCATGCACCTTTTGTTTTGGTGCATTAGTACTGCAACAGTGTGAATCCAGCATGAACACAACATTCAACAACTTCTTTCAACAAGCTGGAATAAATTGTTCAAGGAAAAAACTTAAAAATACAATTTTGTCTGAGAACATATTTATTCAAAAGTTATGGCAAGTATTTTTACTCCCTGAAATCAACCTTTATATTCAATATCCATAATTAGCTGCACAACAGAAAATGGGCTGAGAGTGGGAGAGACTGTGAGCCAATCAATATACCGCTTCATCTAAACAGGTTTCAGACATTTGAGCATGTATCAGGAGTACCTCCTATTTTGTTAATTTACAGTTCAACTAGTTGACTGAGGTGAAAGAGTGACACTGCAGGAATTAAAGTATAACTAAAGGCAAAAAGTTTTTTTCAGTTTTGGATAGAGTTGAGAGGGATTAGAACACTTGTCAGTTTTTATTGCTGTACCCGTTAGGGAGATTCACCCTCTCTTTTTGTCTCGTTTACCATAATCCTTAAAAGTGAAAGTAGAGGAAAATCCCAAATTTTGCGTTGTCCCCAGAATAATAGCAGGGAAATCTTCCAATGGGTATACTAGTTTTGAAGTCCTGGGGGTCCCTAAAGAATTCTCTTAATTTGCAGATATTTCTTCTCACTTCCTGTTTGCCTATGGGACAGAAAGTGAAGGTAAATCTCCGCAATGGGACACAGATAGTGGAAAAAAAAAAAATCTGATAGGGATTATCCAAGACAAAAAAAAAAAAATTGCTATTTTAGGTAATGGGTTAGCGATGTATATAGAGTGGAAAGGGTATGTGTGAATCACAAATCAGTGTTTATGGAGCAAAGGGGCTCTGATTTTTAAAGAAAGAAGGGGACTCCTAGGCCAGAGCTAGCACAGTGCTAAGAACAAACCATCCTGCATAGATCTGCTTTTACGCTGCATAGAATTTTCTCAATCCACTTTATCTGGATCCATAGTAAATCTGTCTCTCATTTTTTTGGTGAAAGAAAAAGCTGCTTAAATCAAGAGTCCAACAGTGCTTTACAATAGTTTGGGCACTGAAATTCACCTTCCTTCTGAACGCCACATCATTTATCTACATCTCTGTGATAGATTCCTTATTTGAAACAGTTGTGTAGATCATGATCACTACAATTTCCACTACATCTTAACATATGGGAATTTGTTAATAATAAAACAAGAGGTTTTAGTAACAACATGTAAAATGTCAGCATCGAGTGAAACTGAATAGCGTATTTTAAAGAATAGATCTACATAATAAGGTATACTGTACAAAAAAAAAATTCTGTCTAAAACAAAGGTATTCAAGTTGAGAGACGCACCGTTCTCTGTGTTTAGTACCAGTAGTCAAAAACCTCAGTTGTTACAAGTCACAGTATCTATCTGGCATAAATTATAGCCCCATCTTCCTAGTATTCCTTTAAAATGGCAACATATGGCTCAGTTTTTTTGCTCAGCCGGGCGGCTGAGCGAAAAAAAACTGAACTGACTCCCCTGTCCGCACAATCGAGAAGGATGGGGAACCCTCCAAGCTGTGTCATTGTATTCTAACAGCATAGGAGTCAGCTTAACTCCTCTGCTGGCAGAATACACTGATCAAACTAAAGTTTTCCAGCAAACCCATTTTTCCAGCAAGATCGACTGTTCTCGAACAGGACCAGCCATAAATGGATCAGAAATTCGGCCAGTCTCTGGTGAACCAGCCGACTTTCGAGTAATCTACGGCCAGCTTTAGATGCACAAAACCCTTTGAATTTCAGCAAGAATTAAACCTTGAGTTGCGTAAATGTGAGGACATTGTCTGGTATTCTATATTCCATGTAATAGATCGTAAAAATGACCTCAAGCTCCAGGCAGACTGAAACAAAAATTGCCGCTCAAGGCAGATGGGATAAGGGAGGTACTTCTCTCGGAGACCTTGGGTGTCGGCAATGCACGTAGCAATTGAGGAAAAAATAAGATAAAAGAGGACAGCCGCACTCCAATCCAACGTGTGTTTAATGAACAGGCACTACAAAAACCAGCTAGAACAGGATAGCTGACGCGTTTCGCACAAAATCAGTGCTTACTCATAGCTAACTTAAACCAAAATGAACCACAGTATATATAACACTCTTAAACAAAACATGTGATCAAAAACAAGTGTGTGTTAAGTGACTCTTAATTCTAAATTGAAAAGACAATTGAAAAAAGCAATTATTTAGAATAGGCAATTAGACAATTATAAAAGAGTGATGGAATCAGTGCAATCAGTAAAGTACTTGAAGTTAACAGATGTCATACATATATATATCACTATTGCCATACTTTGTTTGACCCCGTTCAGAATTGAAGTGCAACTGATGCATTATAGTGAACACATAAATAAAAATTAATAAATTAAATAATATAGTGATTTAATGACCAGTGCATAATCATAATCTAATTGAAAAAAGGGAGGGGGGGAAATAGTGCTAATCATGGTGTGCAATGTGAAGCAAAAATTTAATATATTGTGAATATTATAAATATGATGACATATGAAAATGACAGTTTATATATGTATAGTGACTTTTCTGAAATAATTTTATGTATTGTTTTTTCTTTTATTGTTTTTTCTTCTTTTTTCCATTTTTCCTTTTTCTTTCTCTTGTTTGAGGAAATATGTTTTGTGCGATATTATTTTACTATATTTGTATGTATTGTGTTGCTTATTTTATAATGAAATAGATTGATTATTAGTGTACAAGTTTTGTCCGATTATGTTAGACAAAGTATAAATGAATCAATCAAAAAAAAAATAATAAGTAGGTGTGAAATAAAATGTAAAATGTAAAGTCAAAATTAGTGAGTGTGTCGTGCATCAATGTGCGCTGATATGTAGTGTAAAGATATAGTATGAAAATATAAAGTGTAAGTGTCTGACTGCACAAACATGATAATGTATAATGATAACATTATACCAATAATAGTAATTATTGGGCATTTTGCATAGCAAGCTGATCGCAAATAAAGTGCATATGGACCGCGGAGGAATAGGTGTTTAAATAGTAGCATCACATAAATGTGATGTAATTGTATGATCAACCAGCCGATGCGAAAGTTCATATGAGCTACCATGAATGACCATGGAATAATTGTATGGTACAAGTGCTATTAAGCAAAAGAATGCACCAATAAAAATATAAATAAAGATAAAGGAATGTGCAGATCAGATAGGAGCATAAGGTATGGATAGAGATATACACAATTGTAATCCCCTTAATGCTGGAAAATTACTGAGATACAATCAATAAAATGGTGCAAGCATATGTATATTTAGAAGGTCAAAATTCAAAATTCAAATACACATATGTATGTTCGCATGTGTCTTGGGTACTAACAGTGGGAGATTATAGTTGGATGGAATGAGAACATAAAAAATGCATCTCAGAATTGTCTCAAAATAGTAATATGCATATTTCTTGTATGTTGGTGTAAATATACATGTCATGTATACAATTTAAGAACATTAGATTATGCAAAAAAAAAAAAAAAAATCTTTCCCTTTCCTTCTTTTTTCTTTCTTTTTTTCCCCTTCCTTAGTTCAGCATCCAACGGAACCAGTATCTAAAATGATGACTTATGAAGATATGATTTTGTCTATATCGGTATTGATATAAGGCGATCTAATTTGATGTGGAATGCAGTAATTGCAAAAATGTGTGACCAAATGTGTTGAATTCATATATGTTCACCCATCATAGATAAAGTGTGTATAGATGCCAAAATCAGTGTGAAGCACTAAAGCAATCTATTATAAAAATGAGGGTTTATAATAACGAAATATATGATCTGCACTAGATTGCCTATTAAAACCGATAAAGATGGAAGGATGTGTGTATATGTGTGGGGACAGCGGACGTAAATTTAGATGTCCAGGTCTGAGAGGTAGATTCAAACAAAGTATGGACTATACTTCGCTATTTCAACCCACAAAACACATCTGTATACAAAACTTTTACCAGAATTGACATGACACCATAAAACATTAAAAGAAAGCAAAGCGAAACTAATCGTGATAATACCCAATTACACTGAATATTGGAAAGTAAAGGTGATATTTTGGTATAATGAAACCATCTAAACAGGTGTTCGTGTAATCTTCATAATACTGGTATAGGGCAGAGGGCCGTGTACTGTATGAAGAAGAAGAGGAACACATGAAATATATAGATGGTTATATGGCAGAACCAGCAACAAAAATATAGAGATGAAGCTAAAATGCGTGAATGTATGCTGTATATAGGCTGAAAAGGCAGTACAGCAAATTGGCAAATAGATTTGCAATCAGCATAGCATATGTAGGCATCATGACTATAATGGACAAGATGTTTGCTGACGAGACGTCGCAAAGCATGGGTGACAACATATACACTAACATAAATCTATATATGTTAATGTAAAAGTAGAGTAAAATGAATTAAAAAATGGAATGGAAGGAAGGAAGCCTGAACATAAGCAGAGATGAATGGCGGGAGAAAATGATGACACCTGGAGACATAGAAACGGTTGAAATGGAAATGCTGAAAAAAGAGAGAGAAATGAAGAGTAAAGAGAAAGTAAAAGAGTATAAAGAATGGTGAACAGCGGGATTCAGTCATAATAATGGGACACGTCCCATTCAAAGTTAAGTCCAGCTGGAATTCTGGTATTAAGCGAAAAAATATGAAACACTTCGCGTTTAAATAATAACCTAAATTTGTCGCCACCCCTGGCAGGGCGAATGATTTTTTCTACACCCTGTATGGTGAGGCTAGTCACATCTTTATTATGTACAGAATTCCAATGGTTGGCTACGTTAGTGTTGTGATTCTTTTCAATATCATGAAGGTGGTCGTACAGCCGATCTCTAAGTCGGCGGATAGTGCGCCCTACATATTGTATATGACAATCCTCACAATTAATTACATATACCAAAAATTTACTGTTGCAGTTGATGAAATTATGGATTTCAAAATCCTTGTTACTGGTGTAGGAATGTACAATGTGGCCGCCTTTGATGTGTTTGCAGTAATTACAGTTTTTGCACCCACACTTGAAGGTGCCCTTAAAGGCGAGCCAGTTGGTACCTGAGGTTTTGCTCTGAAATAAACTAGGTGACAAACGTCCTCCCAGGGTGGGTGCTCTACGGGAAACTGTTTTTATGCCCTTGCTCAAAATATCCTGATAAACGGGGTCATTAAATAAAATAGGTAAATATTTAATGACAGTATGTTTTATTTGGTTATATTCTTGGCTGAACGGGGTAGAAAAAACAGGTATGTTGTTATTGAATAGATTGGCTGTGTCCTGGTTTCTTTCATTGGATTTGTGAGATAACAAGGATGATCTGGAAATAGCTTTAACAGCCGTTAATGCTTTGTTGATGGTTTTATCAGGATAACCCCTATGTCTAAATCTCTGTGCCATTAGACTGGCTTCCAGATCATAGTGGGATGGCTCACTGCATATGCGTTTAAGTCGCAGGAACTGGCCATAGGGGACCCCCTTGATGGTGTGGCTGGGATGGGCAGAGTCTGCTCTCAAAGGAGCGTTTCCTGCAGTGATTTTCCTATGTAGACTGGTGGCTACAAAACCATTTGAGTTGTAAAGCTTGACATCAAGGAAATCTATACTTGTAGACTGTATGTTTCCCGTGAACCGCAAATTGAAAAGGTTGTCATTAAAGAATGCAAGCCAAGAGTCTAAGCAAACAGTGTGGTCTGTGGTGATAAATAACAGGTCGTCTATGTAGCGACAAAAGAAAAGTGTATCAGCGCGGCGGGGACTATCACATCCAAAGATGCTGGACCTCTCCCAGAGACCCATGTAAAGGTTTGCCAGGGAGGGCGAAAATTTGGCGCCCATAGAAGCCCCGCATCTCTGGAGGTAATAGTCCCCGTCAAACATAAAAAAATTATGTGTGAGCAAGTATTCCAAAGATTGTGAAATGAATTCCTGCATGATGAGGGAAAACTTTCCAGACTCTTTCAAAAAGACCGACACAGCTTGAACGCCTAATTGGTGTGGTATGCTAGAGTACAGGCTAGTTATATCGCATGTAACCCACCTGTAGTTGTCTTCCCATTTAAAGTTCTGTGTTCCTCTTCTTCTTCATACAGTACACGGCCCTCTGCCCTATACCAGTATTATGAAGATTACACGAACACCTGTTTAGATGGTTTCATTATACCAAAATATCACCTTTACTTTCCAATATTCAGTGTAATTGGGTATTATCACGATTAGTTTCGCTTTGCTTTCTTTTAATGTTTTATGGTGTCATGTCAATTCTGGTAAAAGTTTTGTATACAGATGTGTTTTGTGGGTTGAAATAGCGAAGTATAGTCCATACTTTGTTTGAATCTACCTCTCAGACCTGGACATCTAAATTTACGTCCGCTGTCCCCACACATATACACACATCCTTCCATCTTTATCGGTTTTAATAGGCAATCTAGTGCAGATCATATATTTCGTTATTATAAACCCTCATTTTTATAATAGATTGCTTTAGTGCTTCACACTGATTTTGGCATCTATACACACTTTATCTATGATGGGTGAACATATATGAATTCAACACATTTGGTCACACATTTTTGCAATTACTGCATTCCACATCAAATTAGATCGCCTTATATCAATACCGATATAGACAAAATCATATCTTCATGGGTCATCATTTTAGATACTGGTTCCGTTGGATGCTGAACTAAGGAAGGGGAAAAAAAGAAAGAAAAAAGAAGGAAAGGGAAAGATTTTTTTTTTTTTTTTTTTTTTGCATAATCTAATGTTCTTAAATTGTATACATGACATGTATATTTACACCAACATACAAGAAATATGCATATTACTATTTTGAGACAATTCTGAGATGCATTTTTTATGTTCTCATTCCATCCAACTATAATCTCCCACTGTTAGTACCCAAGACACATGCGAACATACATATGTGTATTTGAATTTAGAATTTTGACCTTCTAAATATACATATGCTTGCACCATTTTATTGATTGTATCTCAGTAATTTTCCAGCATTAAGGGGATTACAATTGTGTATATCTCTATCCATACCTTATGCTCCTATCTGATCTGCACATTCCTTTATCTTTATTTATATTTTTATTGGTGCATTCTTTTGCTTAATAGCACTTGTACCATACAATTATTCCATGGTCATTCATGGTAGCTCATATGAACTTTCGCATCGGCTGGTTGATCATACAATTACATCACATTTATGTGATGCTACTATTTAAACACCTATGCCTCTGCGGTCCATATGCACTTTATTTGCGATCAGCTTGCTATGCAAAATGCCCAATAATTACTATTATTGTTATAATGTTATCATTATACATTATCATGTTTGTGCAGTCAGACACTTACACTTTATATTTTCATACTATATCTTTACACTACATATCAGCGCACATTGATGCGCGACACACTCACTAATTTTGACTTTACATTTTACATTTTATTTCACACCTACTTATTAATTTTTTTTTGATTGATTCATTTATACTTTGTCTAACATAATCGGACAAAACTTGTACACTAATAATCAATCTATTTCATTATAAAATAAGCAACATAATACATACAAATATAGTAAAATAATATCGCACAAAACATATTTCCTCAAACAAGAGAAAGAAAAAAGAAAAATGGAAAAAAGAAGAAAAAACAAAAAAAGAAAAAACAATACATAAAATTATTTCAGAAAAGTCACTATACATATATAAACTGTCATTTTCATATGTCATCATATTTATAATATTCACAATATATTTAATTTTTGCTTCACATTGCACACCATGATTAGCACTATTTCCCCCCCCCCTCCCTTTTTTCAATTAGATTATGATTATGCACTGGTCATTAATTCACTATATTATTTAATTTATTAATTTTTATTTATGTGATCACTATAATGCATCAGTTGCACTTCAATTCTGAACGGGGTCAAACAAAGTATGGCAATAGTGATATATATATGTATGACATCTGTTAACTTCAAGTACTTTACTGATTGCACTGATTCCATCACTCTTTTATAATTGTCTAATTGCCTATTCTAAATAATTGCTTTTTTCAATTGTCTTTTCAATTTAGAATTAAGAGTCACTTAACACACACTTGTTTTTGATCACATGTTTTGTTTAAGAGTGTTTTATATACTGTGGTTCATTTTGGTTTAAGTTAGCTATGAGTAAGCACTGATTTTGTGCGAAACGCGTCAGCTATCCTGTTCTAGCTGGTTTTTGTAGTGCCTGTTCATTAAACACACGTTGGATTGGAGTGCGGCTGTCCTCTTTTATCTTATTTTTTCCTCCAGGCAGACTGAGGTGAAAAAATAAAAAAGGATAAGTGGGTGACAAATTTTGACAACAAACTGGATACTGTGGCAATGTCTGCAAGGCGTAGACAATGGATTAATGGCAGTTACAAAATTCATGGCTGGAAACCATGCACACCAAAATACACGCCTAAAAGCAAATTCTTTTTTGAAGATGAATGCACCTTATCGTGAAGGGCATAGTAACAATCACATTCTAAATTATATTTACTAATACAGGTGAACTAACAACTGCAGGCATCTAGCTACATGTTTCATACAAATGTTATATTTATACAACTGGATGAGCAAGCTCTAGCAACAAATTACAATTAATGAAGTCTGGTAAACTATAGTATTTAACAGGTCAACCTCTGGCATGAGTGCTTTACCTACCTGTTTAAATCATCCAAGCATAAACGAAGCGTTTCATACGTAGTCAAAGCAATTTCGCATTTTCCTTGTTTCAGTCGTCCTAGCTGAAAATCCTTTTTATTTCCATGAAAGACTGCTACCTTGAAATAGCCCCATGTCTCCAGTTCATCTCTCCAGTTGTAAAGCACAGACAAAGGTGACACAATAAGAAAAACCTGAAAAACATAACATTTAGAATATGATCAGTTTTGACAAACTGTCATTTTAACAGAGGTCATTAAAGTAAAGGTTAAAATAAAAATTCACCTTTACAGAAAATCTGCAAAGGTGACCTAACACCAGACCCCTTTCCAACCCCCCAGGTCTCCCACCATGCTGAGCTGTCAATGCTCCCGCAAGCCACCAAACAGGTGGAAATCCCTGTGGCTTTCACTGCTCTCCATACAGCACTGAAAGTATGGACAAAATGGATTCTAATTGGTCAGCGCTGTTTATGAGATTTACAGATTTTCTGTAAAGGTAAACCAACACTTTTATTTTCCCGTGTTAGGGTGACCCTGTCAGGACTGGGCCACTTTGTATGGGAAAGCAGAGCTGTAATAGAATAGTCACTCTACTTAACTTTCCAGTAGTCTGTTTGTTGATATGCCACCTCTTTGCTTCTCCCTGGATACTGCAGGTATTTGACTAGCTGGATGGGACAAATATCTGTTTCCTTCTTGTCCTGCAGTGAGGAGGGGGAGCAGGTATTTCACAGGCCTAGATATGTTAAAAGAAGAAGTACAGCCAAAGACCATTTGGCTGTACTTCTCCTGTGGATCCCAGGAGTGCAGTTTGTTCTGCTCTCCTGTGACCCATTTTCAGCAGACAGCAGGCTGAAGTCCGCTGTCTGCTGACATCACAGAGCCGGTCGAGGCTCGAGCAAGATTGTGACAATGGAGTAGGGATCTGCCCACATGCCTGCACCGGAACCTGGCTCAGCCTCTTAGCGAGCCGCTGACAGCCTGAGCCGGCCGCTCCTGCCTCCTCCACAGCCCAGTTGTCCAGTGAGCACAGGGGGGAAAGCAGAGAGCTGGTGACTGTCAGCTCTTTGCTCAGGGAGCTCTAATAATCGAGTGATTGGCTGTGTTAGATCGTTCAGTTCTCAGTGTTAGAGGCGTCGGACCGATGCTGCATCCTCCTAGGTACAGTACATAGAATTATAAAAAACTAAAATAATACTTCTCTTTTAAATATTTGCAGAGGCCATGGAGAAACTAATAAGCGGTTTGTCACAACAGACTGCTAGAAAGGTAAATATATTGCCTATCGTCTTTTACAAGTATGCTTTACCATACAAAAACCCTGTGTTAAGAGGTGTCCAATCTGTGGCCCAAGGGCTGCATGCCCCCCCAGATGGCTATGAATGCGGCCAAACACAAAATTGTAAACTTCCTTAATAATGTTGAGGTTGTTTTGTAAAAATGCGCTTACACTTAGGGAGAACATATAGCCCAAGAAAAAATTGACAGTGTCTCTTTACTAGACTTTTAAAAGTTTTATCTTCCAGAAAGAAAAATCTCCCACTCTTTACGCCTTATTCCTGTCATCAGTTTACGGCAGCACATATAGTTGTGGGTAATTATTTTCAAGGATGGAGCACAAGGCAAAATTAGAACCAAAACATCTAATGAGCACCTGGAGAATACATTGAGAATTGCTACTCCTTCCATCCAAGCAGATACAGATGCCTTCGTTTATCAAAAACATTGTCAAATATCGCACTAGTTTTAGGTTGCCCCCTTTTACTTTTGTAATAAAAAATATTACAAATAAATGAAGTTTTGGTTACCCAGATAGGTAGATCAGTGATCGTTAAATTGTGATCTGCCCAACTTTTTTTGCTCATCAGCTATCCTTATTGTTAGTGTATTTTATGTGCGGTCCAAGACATATCCTCATCTTCCAATGTGGCCCAGGAAGTTCAAAAGGTTGGACACCCTTGCTTTAGGAGAAAGGAAGCCAGATATCGCATAGTTGTTGTATAGTCCACTTTTCAATCTCTCTTCATTTCCCAATTAAATACAAGGAGTATCAGGTGTCTTTGATAGAAAATAAAAGAGCTAAAGGATAAAGGGAGAACAAGATAATGACCATAAGTACCGGTTCACACTGGGGCAGCTTCAAAGTCACGTGACTCTGAAGCCGCCCCGTACAGCACGACTTCATCACGGCTTGCAAACAACTTCTGTAATAGAAGTTGATGCAAGCCGCTCTAAAGTCGCCCCCAAGTAGTACAGGAACCTTTTTATAAGTCAGAGCGACTTGAGTCGCTCTGATTAAAACGGTTCCATTGCACTGCATGAAGCGCGACTTGTCAGGCGGCTAAAATGACCTGACAGGTCACCTTAGTGTGAACCAGGACCAAGATATCTGTGTATCAAGCAATGGTCACCAGCAGTTGAATAGTTGCCAACATTTCAAAAAAATTGCCGTGCAGTCAGTAAGCCATTGTAGGCAGAGAATGTGCTTTAATTAGGGTGGAGCAATAATTTAAATGGGGGTTCTACAAGAGGCATATCATCCAAATGCCATACTTTAAATCAACAGAGCTGTAGTCATCAGGGCTAAAAGAAAAAAAAAGAAAAAAAACACATAAACAGCAGAGACTTAGCTGACGCAATGGAGACAGCTTTACATACTCCATGCTTTAAGACCCCATTCACACAGGGGCAACAGGACTTCCAGTGCGACTTTGGGAGGCAACTTGGACACCACTTGAGTTTGAATCACAGCGCGACTTGGGGCGACTTACAACACGACTGAAGTCGCCTCCAGGACAGGAGGCTTTCCAGTGGCCAATCAAACAAGAATCAGCTCTGTGGGAGGGAGGGGGAGGGAGGGGTTTGCCTGAGAAATTTATGTTCTCTTCCTGGAAAGTTGCTTCTGTTAAGACAGTGATCCGACTTCCGAGGCGACTTTCATTAAAATCAATGGGTAAAAGTCACCTAGCAGTCGCCTAGGAGTCGGATTGAAGTAGTACAGGAACCTTTTTTGAAGTCGGAGCGACTGCAGTAGTGTGCATTAAGACGGCTCCATTCACTTACATTGATTTTCTCATGCAGCGCGACTTGGGGCGACTTGAAGTCGGATCCAAAGTTGTCCCTGTGTGAATGGGCTCTTAGGGTTACCGCAGATCCTTGTCTGGTCCCAGTACATTCAGCAAAATGTAATAATTAAACTACTTCATTCCTTTGTTTGTCCTGCTTAACCATAGAATGTATTGTGAAGATGTACTACATTTTACAATAAAAATAATTTTACAATAATTATGGTCAAGCAAGACAAACAAGAGAATAAATTGGTTTCATTTTATTGAAATTCTGTTGAAAAAAAAAAAACATTGGTAGAAACAGAAAATATGTAAACACTGATTCTAAGTTTAAGTGCCCGTTCACACTATCGCGACTTGGGATCCGACTTGTGTCGCCCCAAGTCGCGCGACATGAGAAATTACATTAACGTGAATGAGGCACACTACTGAAGTCGCTCCGACTTCAGAAAAGGTTCCTGTACTACTTCTAGGCGACTTGTACACATTGATTTCAATGGAAGTCTCCTCCAAAGTCGGATCAGTGTCTTAACTGATGCAACTTTACAGGAAGAGAAAATAGTTTTCTCAGGCAAACCCCTCCCTCCCACAGAGCTGAGTATTGTTTGATTGGCCACTGGCAAAGTCGCCTGTCCTAGAGGCGACTTGAAGTTGCCTTGAAGTTGCCTCGCAAAGTCATGCCGACTTTCATGTCGCTGTAGTGTGAACCGGCAGTAAGGGAGGCACCAGACATTAAAGCGGTTGTATACCGCAAAACTTTTTTTTTTTTTTTGTCAACCTGCAAGGCAAAGGTATAATGAGCTAGTATGACTAGCATACTAGCTCATTATCAATCACTTACCTTAGATTGAAGACCCCGCAGCGGTCCTCGGACACGTCCTCCGTCGCATCCATGATACCCGGAGTGACTTCCGGGTATCGCCGCTCCGGCGCTGTGATTGGCCGGAGCGGCGATGACGTCACTCCCGCACATGCGCGGGGAATGGCACGATCCCCGCGCATGCGCGAATTTCCGGCAGTGTCCGGCAGGCTCCCATTTAAGAGCCGCCGCACTCAGTGCGCCTGCGCCGTTATCTACAGCGCGCATGCGCCGTAGATAGCGGTACAGTCTTTTTTGCAAATATCTCCGAGACTGTGTAGGTCCCGGAGATATTGCAAGCACCTACAGGTAAGCCTTAATGTAGGCTTGGAATGGAAAAAATTGCGCTATGGGTAAAAAGTTAATTAATAAAAGTCCAAAGATATAGAGTCCTTATAGAACAAAAGTAATGACAAAACCAACGCAAACAGCAAAAGGCACTGTGCTTGTCATAGATGTCTGGGCAGATCTTATCAAGGTATATGCTTACCAGATGATAAGCCAATATAGACAAATGGCTATAGCCCAGCCTAGGCCTTTGTTTGACACGCCAGTGTCAATTCCTCCAATGAAAGTGAATAGCAGCAATGGGGCGATGGCTCCACAGAATGCGTTGGTACGTGTATCCAAGGAAGCAAATTTTTGGAATAAAAAACAAAAACAAAGAAAAACACATAGCGTAATCCTGCTACATGAAATGTCTCTATGTTATGTAAAAAGTATGGGATGGAAAAGACAAAACAGCACCCAGTGTGTGGCCTCTATTTATCGTGAACCATCACCATATATGGGGTCTCCTCACCATATATAAATGTGAAAAAAACCTTGTTAATAGACAGCCTTCATGGAACACATCCACCAGTGTGTGAAAACCGCCACCTTACACAGAGTCTGCTTACCAGAATAATCCAAACTTTATGCAGTGTATTGATCATAGGCTAGTAGATGGCTGGAGGGATGTGGATGTCACTCTCACAGATCTGATTCTAACAGGTGGATCAATCAACGATCCTCGCAATTATGATAGCTCCGTGGGGCCCATACAGAGGTTATATCCAAAAAAACAAAATAGGGACCGATAGTGTGATATCGCCACAACAGTTTATTAAGAGATTTAAAATTACACTTACTCGGTAAGCAGTAAAACGATCAAAATGAAAGCCGGCCGGCTACGAGCAAACTCCCGTCCTAACGAGCGTGGTGACGTCAGCACGTACCCCCTTAGACGCGTTTCGTCATCATAGACATTGTCAATAAGGGACGGGTAGCGAGCTGAATCACCACATTATATAGTATCTGACCTCGTTATGGGGTCCGGACATGAATATGCGGCCGCCATCTTAAGTGATGGAAAACCGCGTTCATATCTATGGACTATTTGTAAGGTTGCCCTTAGTTTAAAAACTGACAAGAAAAGATGGAAACACGAGACCATAAATCATTAGCCTCGATCTGGATCTTGAGTCAATACCCACCATCCAAACTACTGGCAAAACAACATGTCCATCCCTGAGAACGAGAACATAAATTAAAAATTACTCCTATAAAATTAAAAATGTGTCCTGGTGGAGAGACCCCGCCATCCAGTTGGCAATGCCGTACAGGGTGTTCCATTTATCACTACATATTCCCTACAACATAAGAGAATTAAACAGATGTTGTCCAAACACTGGCATATAGTGAACAATGACCATACATTGAGGAATATCCTGCCTGAGAGGCCACAGGTTGTATTTAGAGGGGCCCCTTCGTTAAGAAATAGGGTGTCACCCAATATTCTTGACCCCCCATCTAGAATTAGCTTTTTTGGACATTTTACAGGATACTACCAATGCCACAAATGTAGAGTTTGTTCCCTTAATAGCTGCACCCAAAGAAGGACAACCAGCTTTTTGTCCACTAGTACACAGACTAGATATGAAATTAAACCGTTCATAACCTGTTCCACGGAGGGCGTGGTTTACTTACTCCAATGCCCCTGTGGGTTACAATATATAGGGAGGACTAAGCGCCCCCTACAGGTTAGATTAAATGAACATATCACAAACATTAAATCCGGTTTTAAAAATCATTCTGTATCTAAGCATTATAGACTAGTACACAAGAGGGACCCTCAAACACTATGTTTTTGGGTATTGACAAATTTAGCCCCAAGTGGAGGGGCAGTTCTCTCGTCAGGGACATCTCCAGATTGGAAATGTCATGGATTTTTAAGGCCAAAACCTATATACCCCATGGATTAAACATTGACGTTGATGTCAATGCCTTCATTGATAATTCATAGATGTTTAGGCTCTGTAAACTCGATCTGGGTCATGCGTATGAGTTTTTATTTAAACAGAGGGTCTATTTATATCCATACTTCATATAATTTTTATTCTTCATTTTTTGTGTTCTATTTAGTTTTTGGATTTGCAATGGCCGGTTCCTTTTTAGGGTAGCCGACCTTGCAATCTCAAATAATATTATTATTAATTTATTAATTATTATTTATTTATAATATAGTATTGATTTATTCACAAATAATTATTATTCACAATATATGCACTATATGGCATATTTCATATATGCAATAATTTTTCACTGCACTTAATATCAGAATCTTACAGAAAGCATGTGGAGCGTTTTTTTGCTATAAGGGGCTTTTTACATGCTTTTTTTGTAATTGAGATTCATATAATTCATTAATTTTGTATTTTTATAACTATTTATTTTTAATATATTGTGCTGAAATAATTCTAATCACAATTTCACTTATTTACATTGATATTATACACATTCATACACCATAGGTGCCAGGATGGCCCAATGTCATTGGTCACTATGATACAATATGTAGATAATTTCATGTTTTTATAAATTTTGGAGACATATTATTTTGCTTTTCAGCTAATTATTGTCTCTTTTTATCCTCTTTCATCTCACTTATTTTCACATGTGTACGCAAACACATTTTTAATTTTATAGGAGTAATTTTTAATTTATGTTCTCGTTCTCAGGGATGGACATGTTGTTTTGCCAGTAGTTTGGATGGTGGGTATTGACTCACGCTCAAGATCCAGATCGAGGCTAATGATTTATGGTCTCGTGTTTCCATCTTTTCTTGTCAGTTTTTAAACTAAGGGCAACCTTACAAATAGTCCATAGATATGAACGCGGTTTTCCATCACTTAAGATGGCGGCCGCATATTCATGTCCGGACCCCATAACGAGGTCAGATACTATATAATGTGGTGATTCAGCTCGCTACCCGTCCCTTATTGACAATGTCTATGATGACGAAACGCGTCTAAGGGGGTACGTGCTGACGTCACCACGCTCGTTAGGACGGGAGTTTGCTCGTAGCCGGCCGGCTTTCATTTTGATCGTTTTACTGCTTACCGAGTAAGTGTAATTTTAAATCTCTTAATAAACTGTTGTGGCGATATCACACTATCGGTCCCTATTTTGTTTTTTTGGATATAACCTCTGTATGGGCCCCACGGAGCTATCATAATTGCGAGGATCGTTGATTGATCCAACTGTTAGAATCAGATCTGTGAGAGTGACATCCACATCCCTCCAGCCATCTACTAGCCTATGATCAATACACTGCATAAAGTTTGGATTATTCTGGTAAGCAGACTCTGTGTAAGGTGGCGGTTTTCACACACTGGTGGATGTGTTCCATGAAGGCTGTCTATTAACAAGGTTTTTTTCACATTTATATCTGGTGAGGAGACCCCATATATGGTGATGGTTCACGATAAATAGAGGCCACACACTGGGTGCTGTTTTGTCTTTTCCATCCCATACTTTTACATAACATAGAGACATTTCATGTAGCAGGATTACGCTATGTGTTTTTCTTTGTTTTGTTTTTTTATTCCAAAAATTTGCTTCCTTGGATACACGTACCAACGCATTCTGTGGAGCCATCCCCCCATTGCTGCTATTCACTTTCATTGGAGGAATTGACACTGGCGTGTCAAACAAAGGCCTAGGCTGGGCTATAGCCATTTGTCTATATTGGCTTATCATCTGGTAAGCATATACCTTGATAAGATCTGCCCAGACATCTATGACAAGCACAGTGCCTTTTGCTGTTTGCGTTGGTTTTGTCATTACTTTTGTTCTATAAGGACTCTATATCTTTGGACTTTTATTAATTAACTTTTTACCCATAGCGCAATTTTTTCCATTCCATGTTTATATTGTGTTTATCCCACTATTATTGCTGCTGCCAAAGGGTTTATTCATAATTTTTAATTTTATTTATCATTTATATTAGTTAGCGCAGTTTTTTTTCCCTTTTAATGTAGGCTTACCTGTAGGTGCTTGTACAAATTTTGGGTATACAACCACTTTAAAGATTGTAAGCTCTAACGAGCAGGGCCCTCTGACTCCTTCTGTAGTGTATCTGTATTGTCTGCCCTCTTGTTGTAAAGCGCTGTGAAAACTCTTGGCGCTATATAAATCCTGTATAATAATAATAATAATAATATAATAATAATAATAATTAAAAAGACTTTAAGTAAACCATTACAAATATCAAGTAAAGGGACTATTCTCAGGTGATACACAGAGATGAAACAAATCCTCGCACATAAGTTGTACCTGTCTATTATCATTATCATTTTTTCTATTATTATTATTATTATTATTATTATTATTATTATTATACAGGATTTATATAGTGCAGCGCTTTACAACTTGAGGGTAGACAGTACAAATACAATACACTTTAATACAGTAGGAATCAGAGGGCCCTGCTCCTTAGAGCTTACAATCTAAGAGGGAAGGTCAAGAGAGACAAGAGGTAATAACTGTGGGGGATGTGCTGATGAAGAATATAAATGTACAGTTGTTAGGTGGGGGCCAGATGGGCTTCTCTGAAGAGATGAGTTTTCAGGGATCGTCTGAAAGTGGACAAAGTAGGAAAAAGTCAGACAGAGTGGATGAGCCTGGCAGCAGCTTTCAAGATGGACTGAAGGGGGGATAGCCTATTTATAGGTAAGCCAATGAGGAGAAAGTTGCAGTAGTCAAGGCGAGAGATGACCAGGGAGTGGATTAGAAGCTTTGTGGTGACATTGGTCAGGAAGGGGCGTATCTTGGAGATGTTGCGGAGGTTGAGGCGGCAAATTTTGGATAGCGATAGGATGTGGGGTTGAAAGGTTAGTTCGGAGTCCAGGATTACACCTAGGACCTTGGTGTGGGGGGTGGACAATTTGATAGTTGAGTCGTTGATATTGACAGAGAAATCAGGGGAAGTGGCACATGGGGGAGGAAATATCATAAGCTCAGTTTTGGTTAGGTTGATTTTGAGGAAGTGATGTGACATCCAGGCTGATATGTCTGTTAGCAAGTTGGTGATGCGTGAGGAGACAGATGGAGAGAGCTGGGGGGTGCAGAGATAGATTTGGGTGTCATCAGCATAGAGATGAAATTGAAAGCCATAGGAGGCAATCAACTGACCTAGGGAGGTGGTGTAGATTGAGAAAAGGAAAGGTCCAAGAACAGAACCTTGGAGGAAACCGACAGGGAAAGGAAGAGGAGAGGAGGAAGTAGAGTTCTAAGTGGCACTGTAGGAGCAGTCACGGAGACCAAAGGAGTGGAAATTTTTTTGGAGGAAGAGGGAGTGGTCCACAGTGTCAAAGGCAGCAGAGAGGTCCAGAGAAGTAGTACAGAATAGTGTGTTTGGTTTTAGCCATTAGAAGGTAATTTGTGAATTTAAAATGAGCAGTTTCCGTGGAGTGTTGGGGGTTAAATCCGGACTGAAGGTCCGATGGTCGCTCAGTCGGTTGTAGATCAGTCTTTCAAGAAGTTTGGAGGAGAAGGCGAGTAAGGAGATGGAGTGTAGATTGTTAGGATTTTACAGTATAGGGGTGAGGGGTGAGATCGCAGTGCATTGGCGGCTGCTGATTGGCCAAAGCATGCACCTGACCTGCATGCTTTGGCCAATCACAGCGCACTCTGCTTTGAGAGCCATGATTGGCCAATCATGGCTCAGGGGGCTGAGTCCACGCCCCACACTATGTTAGGCTGCTTACATAGCGGCCGTACATAGTTTTATAAATGAGAGCAGCAAAATGACATTACTAGGCCCTTTTTGCCCTGCGCCAAAAAAAAAATGGTGTGGGGGTCCCCCTAAAATCCATACCAGGCCCTTCAGGTCTGGTATGGATATTAAAAAGGCGAAGCCCGCACCAAAGTTAAAAAAAAATAAAAAAATGGCGTGGGGGTCCCCCCAAAATCAATATCAGGCCCTTATCCGAGCACGCAACCTGGCAGGCCGCAGGAAAAGGGGGGCGCCCCCCCTCCTGAACTGTACCAGGCCACATGCCCTCAACATGCGGAGAGTGTTTTGGGGCCCCCCAAAACACCTTGTCCCCAGTAAAGTCCACCGATTTCCTTTTTACGTTTGTATGCTTACCATGGATGTGGCAAATTGAGTGGCACATTATTGTGTTCAATTACCATTCAACCGTTATCATATTTTTAAAAACCTGGGGAAAAAAAACCCAGGCCATAGATTTACATCACCAGGGCTGGTGCTTGGATTTGCCTAGTCCTGTTCAAAAATGAATAATTCTTTGCTTACTTTATAAAAAATGTTTCTATCACAGTTCATATCAATGGTTCACAACTAGCATTCCATAATTATAAAATAAGCCCTCTTAGGCTGGCCATATACCGACAGCTTTTTTCATTCAGCCTGCAGTCTGAACAAAAATACAGCACGGGGGGATAAATATGTAGTGCTGGATATTGTCTTCTTACAGATGGTTCTGGCTGAATCGATTCAAGCACTGTTCGGCCAAAATTTTCTGCCCCAGCTACTTCAATTTTTCAATCAAAGGCTGTCGGGCAGGAGGGTGCAGACAGGGCCACCCACAAGACAAATTTTGGCCAGTTCATTAGGAATCAGCTAAAAAATACCTCAGTATATGGCCAGCTTTATAATTGCCAGTGCTTCCTACACACCAACACAATGGGTAAGCATGACCTACAATTTGCTGGCATGTTCTAAATAATGATAGAGTTTAGAGGGTTAACAAGTTCTTGTGTTAGCACAGCAATGGTCACTCCCCTAGTCTAGTCTAAAGCTAGGCATATACAATTTGATTTTCATTCAAAAATGAATGTGTAATTCTGAAAATCGATTGTCGAACTAAGGCTGGTCATAGACGGATAGAAATTTGGATGGTTCAGCAGGAACCAGTTGGAATTCAATCAGTCTATGGGCAGGCTTATTGTTCTGAAGTCGATCCATTGATCAACTTCAGTACAACCAGCCTGTCCGTTTTATTTCTGTGCGATCACCATAGGTGGCTCTAGCTGTCGATAGTGATCATTGTATTCTGATGGCTGTCAGAATACAATAGCGTAGTAGGAGGGATTCCTCCAACACACCTAATGGAAAAGCACCTTGTTCCCACGTTGATGAGGACAGGGGCCTCTTCCCCTCAACCCTAGCCCATAGTACACAGTATCCTCACTAATTCAGTTGACAAAAAGACCCCAAAAAACACAATATAAATCCATTTTTAATCATATTGTGCAGAAAAACAGCAATTGCGTTGGACAACGCCTGCAGGACGAATAAAACCCACTGATACATCTAATCTCATCTTTCACTCACCGTGAATGATATGGTCCCTGCAGCATTTTTTTTATTTTTATTTTTTAAATGTAATTTTTGCTTTGGTACATGTCCCCCAGGGCAGTGCCCAGCTGTGAGCATGAATTGAATGCTGGTTTTTCAACATGACTGTGACAAAAGCTGGACATTAGACCGGCTTCTGCCAAACAGACAGGAGTACACATACCGAAAGTCGGACAGTTCCTGCTGAACTGGCCGAATTTTGGTATGTATGTACCCAGCTTTAGGGACAGAAAAGATGTGTAATCAAATGCTATTACTTCGTACAAAAAAGGAAAAAGAAAAAAGATGGGATATTGGAGTATCCAAAAATAATACAAAATGTTAAAACACCAGTGCAATAAGGCAAGACATTATATCAGATTATAGTTGATTCCTTATGGGCTGACGCATTTCATTGACTTGATCCACTTCTTCAGAAGCCGTTAAAGTGGTTATTCACACAATAATCTTATAAAACCAGTGTATTCTCTCCCAATGGTATCAATTCACACAAAAGATCTTCAAAATAATTTCAAAAGGGAACCTGAAAACGCGCTTCAATTACTGGCGATACTGTGTGAATAAACACTTTAATGTCTGTGGATCAAGTCCATGAAACCCGTCGGGCCAAAGGAAATCAACGTTCTGATATAATGCCTTGCTTTCTCGCCCTGGTGTTTTACCATTTGTATTACTTTTGGATACTCTAGGATATACCGTATTTATCGGCGTATAACACGCACTTTTTTCCCCTTAAAATCAGGGGAAAATCGTGGGTGCGTGTTATACGCCGATACTCCGTCGAATTCCCCTGCTGAAAACGAGCGAGAGGAGCGAGCGGAGCCGAAGCCGAAGTACAATCGGCTTTACTCGGCTCCTCTCGCAGTCCCGCCCATCTCTGACTGCGCCGCTGACATAGAGAAAGCCGAGTGTACTTCGTCTAGTCTCGGCTCCTCTCGCAGTCCTGCCTGTGACTGTGAGCAGACACGAGTCTAGGCGAAGTACACTCGGCTTTCTCCGTCAGCGGCGCAGTCAGTGGAGATGGGCGGAACTGCGAGAGGAGCCGAGTCCAGCCGAAGTACACTCGGCCCCGCTCGCTCCTCTCCACAGAAATCGGCGCCAAATTTTAAAAACCGCCGGGACTGACACGATCGCAAAGGCACTGGGCAAGGCTGCAGATGGACAGATGAACACTGGGCACGGCTGCAGATGGACAGATGGACACTGGGCACGGCTGCAGATGGACAGATGGACACTGGGCAAGGCTACAGATGGACACTGGGCACGGCTGCAGATGGACAGATGGACACTGGGCAAGGCTGCAGATGGACAGATGGACACTGGGCAAGGCTGCAGATGGACAGATGGACACTGGGCACGGCTGCAGATGGACAGATGGACACTGGGCACGGCTGCAGATGGACAGATGGACACTGGGCAAGGCTGCAGATGGACACTGGGCAAGGCTGCATGCTGCATTTAAATGTAAGTTTTTTTTCCTTGAATTTCCCTCCTAAAAGTTTTTTTCCTTAAAATTCCCTCCTAAACTTGGGGTGCGTGTTATACGCCGGTGCGTGTTATACGCCGATAAATACGGTAATTGTATGGATTAATATGAAAAAGAGGCTTAGGATTATTGTAAACTAAATAAATTATGTTTTTAGCTATATGTTGTGCCTCAAATTCCCATCCTTTTCTTTTTTGTATGACAATATTTGGGGGTGTGGCACTATTTCTTTTGATAACTTCAGCAAACACTATTACTTGTTGTTTTTCTTGTTACCATGCTGATTTGTTTGCTAAAGAGTAGTGAAGTGTTGTGAGCAAAAGCTGTCAATCGTTAAAGTTATACTCATAATCATGCTTATAAAAGATTTCCTCTGTGAAGAATATACTGCAGCTGCTGACTTTTAATAATAGGACACTTACCTGTCCTGGAGTGCAGCGATGTCGGCACCGCAGCTGATGTTTACATTAGCTGTTGTGTGCTGCCGATGCAATTGCAGGTAAGGGAACCTGGTAGTGAAGCACATGCGCGAGGCACCGTTGTACTCTCTTACGGCGGAGGAAGGAGGAGGGAGGAGGGAGACGAGCTGCTGACGTAATGCACCGCGGTCCGGTCTAACAGAAGTGGGTACAGGATATCTGTCAAAGACAGGTATCCGCTCCCCCCCTCCCCCCTAAAAGGTGCCAAATGTGGCACCGGATGGGGGGATGAGACAAATGAGCGGAAGTTCCACTTTTGGGTGGAACTCCACTTTAACAGAAAGAATGCACCTATGCTGATCCCAAACCTGCTTATACTTACCTTCTCTTTGCTCCACCACTGCTATGTAAAATCCTTATCAGATTGATGTAACAACATGCTGCAGGAGAGCATAAGTGTAGTAAATTTAATAACCAAAATAAATCACCTAGCATTAGCCGCACTAAACCAAGTCTTCGAGGTTATTTGCTAATAAACCAGTATGTGGTACTTTGATACATAACACAATTGTTTTAAAGACAGGAAGCAGAATTAACTGATTGGCACTGAACTAGGGGGTGGCCCTACTTAAAAGAAAAAAAATGAAATTAAAAAAACACAAGACACATATTATGCAGACTAATATAAAAGTACCACACTCTAGTACAGTGATGGCGAACCTTGGCACCCCAGATGTTTTGGAACTACATTTCCCATGATGCTCAGCTATACTGCAGAGTGCATGAGCATCATGGGAAATATAGTTCCAAAACATCTGTGGTGCCAAGGTTCGCCATCACTGCTCTAGTATATGGACACTCATTCTAGGAGAAGTTTATTAAAGCTGGAGATTCATAGCTGTGACCTTCTTGGAATATATTACTGCTTTTGGCAAACTAGATGTGATGTTAATTATGGCATCAAAATGGCAATGTACCTTCTAAATTACAGCACATGCTGGGAGATACATATCACTGTATGCTAGATGGAAAAGAATCTTTAATTCATTTGGATAGTTAGAAAAAACATAAGTGGTTTAATGTATTTCATTAAAAATAGCTTGAGTGTTTAAAAGGATTAGCACTGAGAAGTAACAGACTAAGCCACACAAGATACTCTGTATATATCAGAGGAGAGAAAGGTTTACGGGATTGAATTGTGAAAATTAAACCATAGAAGGACACATTACAAATATAGGGCATAGCATAGACTCTGTAGGACTGGGCTTCCATTTATACGCAAAATGTCAAGTAAACTGTGTGGGCTATGAACTTATAACATTGTGGGGTGGTCTATGGCTTCTGAGACTGCATATACAAATCAAATTGGAAAAGGGTTACATTTGTGTGGAATTATGAGGTACATCCTGACTTAAAAAAAAAAACAACAACATTAAAGTGAATGTAAACCCTCACATAAACCCAGTGAAGTGAACAGCCTCAGATGATACACAGAGATGAAACAAATCTCCCTACATACATTTTACATGTATATCTGCTGTCTTCATCTTTATACTGTTTAGTGCACAACCTGTTAGAATTTTCACTTCTTCGTTCAACAGTAGCAGTGTAGTGTTGGATTACACTGGGAGACAGCTGATTGGAGAAAAGGCACACACCACCTCCACATAGGCAGAGACTTTCAGAGCTGTACTGTGAGAAGAGCAGCTTTCTGCTATTTAGGGCACCCACCCTGACACAAAATTCAGGCTGGTTTTATCACGTGTCAGAACTTGTCAGAAGTTATAATGCTGATAACAGAAGAACGGAGCAGGAGAAAGCCACGGAACTTAGTACTTTGAAGAGAAATAAGAAAACACTACAGATATATGTGCCAAGCTCAAATTATCAGGTTTAAATTCACTTTAATGCCACCAGAACTGGAATCCCGCCGGGGCTTACCCCTATGATCTGACGGGTGACCCCGCCCCCTCGTACCTCAGACCCCGCCTACGTCATTGGCTTAGTGGACCTGACGGGGAACTTCCTCCGCAGTGTAATAAATGAATAGACCCGCCCCTTCTCACGTTCCCCATCAGGTCCGCTCAGCCTTACACCCAGTGAAGGTGACCCCGTCCCCTGCGTCATTGGCTGAGCGGACCTGATGGGGAACTTGAGAAGGGGCGGGGTCTATTCATTTATTACACTGCGGAGGAAGTTCCCCATCAGGTCCGCTCAGCCAATGACGTTTCGTGTGGAGTGGAGACTGCAGCGCTGGACATCGGATCACCGCGGGACACTGGATTACATCGCTGGAATGGGTTTTTTATTTTTTTATTTTTAATAAAAAGGACTTTCCCAACTGTGTCTGTGTGGTTTTTTTTACACTTTCTTTGTGAAGTGGTAGGGGTACAATGTACCCCTTACCAATTCACATAGGGGGGCTGGGATCTGGGGGTCCCCTTTGTTAAAGGGGTCTTCCAGATTCCGATAAGCCCCCTGCCCGCAGACCCCCCACAACCACCTGGCAAGGGTTGTGGGGATGAGGCCCTTGTCCCCATCAACATGGGGACATGGTGCTTTGAGGGGTCACAGACCCCAAAGCCTCCTCCTCATGTTGAAGGCATGTGGCCTGGTACGGTTCAGGAGGGGGGGGCGCTCTCTCGTCCCACCCCCCTCTTTTCCTGCGGCTTCCAGGTTGCATGCTCGGATAAAGGGTCTGGTATGGATTTTTGGGGGGAACTCCAGACATTTTTTTTTTATTTGGATGCAGGGTTCCCCTTAATATCCATACCAGACCTGAAGGGCCTGGTAATAGAATTTGCGGGGACCCCCACGCATTTTATTTTTTTATTTTCATCAATGACTTTTCTCTGTATTGCCGGGAGCCGACAATTCATTATAGCCGCGAGTGCTTTTAAATGACTTTTTTTCCTTCAGAAATGACACTTTGTGCAGGGACAGTTCTAAGGTGTCCTTTTATGAAACTGAGATCAGAGGAGATCCCGAGTCTCACCGCTGATCTCAGGTCTATTAGCGGTGTATGAAACTGAGGTAATCAGCTGAGAACATGTTCTCCACTGATTATCTCAGCACAGTGAGAATCTGTAACTGACTGTCACAGAAACGGCCAGTGTATGAAGGTGCCTCACTGGTGATCTCTTACAGAATTCTCAAAATGGGGGATAGGTCCTCACCGGCATGAGGGGGGGTGACATCAACAAAACCCTCCTACAACTTGAACAGAAGTGGATTTTCAGACTCAATGCCACACAACCCCCAGGACTCAATGGCTCTATATCCTATAGACCGTTCCTTGAGGGCTTCGAATCAGGTGGCTCTGAATGGGAACCTGAGCATACACATTGAATCCCAACTTATATACCGCCCCCGCCCCCACCCCTCCCCCTCTCCTCTCCACCCCCCTCCCTTTTTTTCTGTCTGATCTGATCCCTCTTTTCCCCACCTTCCTCCTCCCTCTCCTCTTTCTCCCTCCCCTCCTTTTCACCCCTCCCTCTTCTCCCCCCCTCCTAGGCCCCCCCTTCCTTTCATCCTCCTGAGCTCCTCCCTCCTTCCCCCCCCATGCACCACCATGCATCTTTACCAGCATCTCCTTTTACGTCCCCCCCTGGCTGGGCATCAATACCTTCCACCATCTGGTTACCTCATTATGCCCATATCACAGAGAATTGTTTTTTTTTTTGTTTGTTTTTTGGCATTATTCTTCACTTATATTTTTCCTTAACCCTGCTGACACCCCAAGGGTTCCCTCAATGAATCTTTTAAATGTTCCTTTTAAATGTCCTTTTACTGTTCAAGTGAAAAGTTTTTGTTTTTATTCCATCGGTACCTGCCTCACATTGCCTTGCCTCTGTTTTTTGTTTCCATCCTGAGCGGCCTCCCATCTGTGCCCGACTGTATGGGTGTCTTCCCCTTCAGGTGCTGTCTCCTCCCCCCCCCCCGGATTCTCCTCACTCGGCGCAGGGGGGCCGTCACATGCATATTTTCGTTGCATGGGCGGCACCTTTCCAAAGGTGGGAGGGACTGGCTTGTTACATCCAGCTGTGTCCCATCACCCTCTGCGCCGCGGGTCACCGGCGCGGGTCCACGCCCCCATCCTCCGTGCGTCCTGACGTCAGTACGACGTCGGGCGCGCACATGTCGGCGCTGTCACTGTGTTTTTCCATCTCCATCGTGACCGGCTCGGCGCAGGGGGGCCGGTGCGCGCGCCGAAGGCCCGAGGGGCGCGCTCAGCAGGCACAGCTGCAGCCCAGCTCTGATGGCTGCGCCTGATTGGTCAGCGAAACCCCCACCCCTCTAACCTAATCCTTAAATGGACATACACATTATCCTGTCCTCCACCACCAGCTGAATCCATCACCACATACGCTGCTGTGCTCCATGCTGTCTCCCTGATCCTGCTAAAAGGTACTTCTTTGATCATAATCGCTGTTTCCTCTGCTAGTCGTTGTTTAGGCACAACTTGTTATCTTGATACACCCCATTTATGTCTTGGCATCTATGATGGCGCACTTTTAACTCCAACCCACCACCAGCATATATCTTTGCTGATTATAATACTGCTAAGTTACCATATTCTAACTTATTTTTGGACCCCCATTTTTTGACCTTGGCTGATCGACACATGGGTCAGCCCCCCTCCCCCCCCTCCTCATGAGGGGAAGGGATACATATACCCACATATATTTACACTTTCCCATTACCCACCACATCAGCACTAGTCCACCACAGAGTCTGGACAGTCCTGTTAACCCTATCCTTTTGCCATCCTTTTGCATATAGGCCAAGAACCAGAGGGTCAATCAGGGAACCCCCCCCCTTTGTTCCCATCTCCTCCAACATCTCTGATGACCACCGTCGGCAGGGGGTTTTTACATACTCCAAACCCCCCCCCAACCCCACGGGTCATCTGGGACCACCAAAACGGAGGGGACCACCTAACCCAGCCCTGCTAAAATCCTCACAGCACAGCACTAGGACTTACAGCGCACGCAAGCCTTTTCTATTTTGGACCAGCCTACAGGTACAGAAACTACCATTTTATGGACCCGGGTGTGGACTCCTTGTGGACACACAGGGTCCTTAAATCACACTGTATTCCCCCCTTTTTAATACAGCAGACGTACAATGTGTGTTTTTACCTTTCTCTTCTGTTTCACAGTGAATACCCACATACTGGTTTCTGACCTTCTCTTAGCGCAGCGTGCCCTTTGTTGGGGAGCCCTTCTTCCGGGGGGGTGTACTCTGCGCCTCCTGGGTGCACCCCTGGCACCGGACGCCGGTGGGACATGGCTCGTTTGGAATCAGAGGTTCTTCCTGGTGCCTATTGATTTTATGAGTAACCCCCCTATGGATGCAACCCTATGATTCCCAAGTCTATGCATATGGTCAGCATCTTTATAAACAAGAACAATGTTATTATACACCTACCCTTTTATGTATATTTTTTTGTTCATTAATGTCTTTTCTCATTTTCTAGACATACTAAATATCCTTGTTGACACAATCATCTCCCTGAAGAAGAAAACAAATAATATTTTTCGAAACGCGTCGGTTTTCACCATTATATGTTTTTTCTGTAACTATATGGTATCCCTGATTTTATTATTTCATGCATTGTATGTCTTTGTGTTAGCATCCTTCCTATGTCACACCAATTATCCCTGTAAGATTATCCATATCTACCACCACTACCCTGTTTAAAATAAACAACCCTTTATTTTCAACTTGTTGTTCTACGTACTTACTACAAGAGTAAAGCTTCCTTTTAAAGTCCCCTAAGAGGAACCCCCTTTTTCCGTACATCTTACAGAATTCTCACTTTCTGATTCACCATCTCAGAGGTTGAGAATCAGAGAGAGAAGCGCGAATCTGGCTGAGTATTCTGGAGGAAGAATGAAGTCTTTTGACTTCCTTCTTTCATCCACTAGCAGCCATACATTTCCCTACAATTACACACCCCAAAACGAGCAGGTTAGCAATCTATTCTGTATATATATGTATATATATATATATATATATATATATATTTATTTCAATGTGTATATATATATATATATATATATACACACACACACACATACAGATATATATATATATATATATATATATATATATATATATATATATATATATATATATGTGTATACCTATATATATATACACACACACACACACACACACACACACACACACCGTATATACTCGAGTATAAGCCGAGATTTTCAGCCCTTTTTTTGGGGCTGAAAGTCCCTCCCTCGGCTTATACTCGAGTCATCGAAATTTTTACATTGTAAATATTACCTGTAAAGAAGTTGCGGCTGCAGCGTCCATCGTTCAAATTCCGTGGCGTCCATCGTTCAAATTCCGCGGTCTCTTCCTGTTCCTTCCGTGATAGGCGAATCTCATCAGACACTCTCCGCCTATCACGAACGTTCTCTCATCCTCAGTTTTCCAGCAGACGTCTGTGATTGGCGGAACACCCAACACAGTGTCTGCTGGGAAAACTGAGGATGAGACAATGATCGTGATAGGCGGAGAGTGTCTGCTGAGAATCGCCTATCAAGGAAGGAACAGGAAGAGACCGCAGAATTTGAACGATGGACGCCGCGGAATTTGAACGATGGACGCCGCAGCCGCAACTTCTTTACAGGTAATATTTACAATGTAAAATAGGGAACAGCGAGCTAGGGAACAGTGGGGCATCGGCTTATACTCGAGTCAGTAAGGTTTCCCAGTTTTTTTTTGCAACATTAGGTACCACGGCTTATACTCGAGTATATACCGTGTATATATATATATATATATATATATATATATATACACACATACACACATATAGATAGATATATATATCAATATATAGATATATTATATATATTTTTTTTATTTACATGTTCACGTCTCTGGCTGGGTTCACACTTGTGCGATGCGGGAACCAGCATGATCCCTGTGCGGTTTCCACATCACACCTGCATTGACATCTGCGCACCGCTGCGGCTGTCAATGTAAAGTTAATAACACCCCCAGATCATTTCACAGATCGCAGTGTGAACTATGAAATGGTGCAGCAATCGGATCGCATGGGTGTGAACACTCATGCGATTTGTTTCAGTGCGGGCCACATAAAGGGTCCTGTATCATTTTGGTGCAAATGCAATATGATTTAAATTAATATCGCACAAACATTGCATGTGATATGCACAGCAATGCGTCCCGCGGGAGTCAGAACCCGTAAGTGGTGCAAATACCTGTATTAGACAGGTATCTGCACCCCCTCCCCCCTGAAAGGTGTCAAATGTGACACTGGAGGGGGGGTGGGTTCCAAAAAGCGGAGGTTCACTTTTTTTGTGAACCTCCGCTTTAATGTCAAAACCGCTGGCAACAAAAGTGAGTACACCCCTAAGTAAAAATGTCCAAATTGGGCACAATTAGCCATTTTCCCTCCCCGGTGTCATGTGACTTGTTAGTGTTACAAGGTCTCAGGTGTGAATGGGGATCAGGTGTGTTAAATTTGGTGTTATCGCTCTCAGTCTCTCATGCTAGGAGATATTTACTATAAACCGATGCACCAATGACGTCACACGCATGCGCACTAGCTTCATTGACGGTTTTCTGAATGGGTTCTTGCAGGCCCGAGCACGCATGCGTGTGACGTCATCGCTGCTCCAGGCCAATCACAGCGCCGGAGCGGCGATACACTGACGGCAGTGACGGGACATCAAGGAAAGATGGCGGCGGGGGCAGAGGTGACCTAGGACCACTGCGGGGGCTTCGATCTCCGGTAAGTCATTCAGAATGAGCTAGTATACTATGCATACTAGCTCATTATGCCTTTCTTTTGCAGGGTTTTTTTTAAAAAAAAAATGGCTTTACTTCCTCTTTACCTTTTCTTTATATATATATATATATATATATATATATATATATATATAATTCTACCTGCATTAAAATGCTATTATTAAAGTAATTTTTATATAATTTTTAATTTATTAGTAAACAACATTTTGTAAACCCTGAAATATGGTTTTACCCATGGACTGTTCTTTTACAGTTATACGGGGTTTATCAATTTTGATATATATATATATTTTTAATTTATTAATAAAAATTAATACTTGTATACTTTATTAAAAAAAAAAAAATAATGATTATAAATGTGTTTTACATTTTTATGAATGGTGTATAGCTGCATTACATATGTGGATTACATTAATTTACTATACACCATTCACATTTAACTAGGCACATGTATAATCTTTAATTATTGATAGAAACAATGTTTTTTTAATAATTAGGTTAATGTATATTGTTTGGTGGGAATGTAAATGTATTAATTTATTAATATGTGGTGCATAATTCGTGTTCACTTTTGTATTTTACATTTCCTCATACTGTAATCCCGCTACATCGCGCGAGATTACAGTGAGAGGAGTTGTTCTCAGGAGTTCCCGGCGTTTGTAGCTCGCCTCTCAACTCAACATGAGAAGCGAGCTACAGAGCTTCATACACAGGCACTCAGAGGAGAGCGATCTCCTCTGAGAATGCCTGAGAACAGAGTAGCGGTATTTTACCGCAGTTTCATAAAAGGACACCTAAGCACGGGAAACAAGCGCTGCTTTACAGGCATACTATACACACACCCTAGGTACGAAATTTAAAGGAATATTTCACTTTTATTGCTTTACTTTAAGTATTATTAAAATCACTTCTCCCGAAAAAAAATGCAGTTTTTAACACTTTTTTTGCATTGATACATGTCCCCTAGGGCAGGACCCGGGTCCCCAAACACTTTTTATGACAATAACGTGCATATAAGCCTTTAAAATTAGCACTTTAGATTTCTCCCATAGACTTTTACAGGGTGTTCCGCGGCTTTTCGAATTTGCTGCGAACACCCCAAATTGTTCGCTTTTCGGCGAACGTGCGAACAGGCAATTTTCGAGTCAAACATGAGTTCGACTCGAAGCTCATCCCTAGTGTACACCTTGACTGACACGCTCCTCCACAGTGATCTAAAGAAGGACTCAGCTGAGGCCTTACTAAAGAAACCTATACAGTCAGTGCATAAAAAAAAAATCACTTTTCTCTTTATTGCCACTAAGCAAACAATTGCTCATTCCTGGAAATCGTCCATACTGAGTGTCCAAGAGGTCAATGCTCGCCTAAATGGCTTCATAGTCAACGAGAAATTGACAGCCAAACTGGGAGATAAATACGATAAATTCCTGAAAGTCTGGTCTCCATGGATAGACTACTATCAACCAGATCAGGGGGAGTCAGTCTGTATCTGTGTCCCTGGGGTCCAGCTGGCGGCTTGTACGGTGGTTTCCGGCACTCGCAGCTCAGTCTGGGTAGCGAGGGACGCTAGAGATTCGGGAGCAACGTCATGTCCGGTCCACAGAGCAGGGGAAGCGGCTTCATGTTTGGAGCATGCGTGGTCCTTCCTCAGGCCTGTGCAGCATGCCAAGGCACTCTCGCTTCTCCCCCCTTTTTCTTTCCATTCTCCTTTCCCACCCCCACCTTTTTTTGCTCGGTCTATGGACTCATGGACTATTGAAGTCTAGTTTGTTTCTGTGTATATTTGGTACCGGTATAGGGGCATTACAACCCCTCCTACTTTGTGCAATTTCATAATTTTTTATTCAATTCTTGTAAAATTGCAAACTTTAAATAAAATGTATTGAACCAGAGATATGTGGGTTTCATACTTTTTAATCTTTGCTTTTGTAGTCTTTTCTAAAAGTAGAGAGAACCAAACAAAAAATGTCACCATAAAAAATGGCAGCAATGATAAACTAAAGATATGCAATGGAAAGGTATGTTTCCTAAAGCAGATATGTATTTCTGTATAAAAACACTATAAACCTGTGGGCTGAGACTACTGCATTCCAAAAAATGAACTCACTCAACAAGTGGCAGAGATGAGAGGTCAAATCACAACAACGATGAAGAACAAGTTTTGGCCATTGGAGGATTACTTTATAACATGTAAAGGAAGGGCAATTAATAAACTTTTATGACGGCCTAATTATAAACGGTGAATTCAGGAACATTTTCAGCTTATTTTGGCATAACATTATATGAGCAGATATTTTGATGACCTCTCAAAGCAAGATTTTTACTTCAGTTCCAGTGAAATCATAACGAAGCCAAGTAGATTTAAACAAAAGGAAACATAACTATTTTTTCATCAGCTCTTAAACGACACATTTTGTGAATATTTAACTAAGTTCTAGAGTCTAATATCAGCTACAACTGATCAAATCATCCTATGAGATCAAAAACAAATACACATTCATTTTCTTCTCATACATAGCAACAATACCAGAGGTGTGCGCAGGGGAGACTTCATTTGTCAAGGCTTAGCCCGAAGGAAATTTCCTGCAGCTAAAGAATGATAAAGCATGCTTAGAAAAGAACAAGTGCACAGACACTATGAAAACAAATGCAAGTCTGAAGGCCAAAGCAGAGGATGCATGGCTTTCCTCCCTGTTTGGAGAGCATAAGTCGAGAGAAAAATCACCTACAAGTATAAAATATCAGATGCCTACCTAGTACATCCATTTTAAATGTGAGTTATAGAAATCACTGTCACAAAGAGGAATTTAATTCTGGAGCTGTACCTGAACTAAACAAAGGCAGGCAGAGGACACAGGCCAAGTCACCAGTGACTGCAAATTATCTCTATCTACTTACTATACCGTGCTCTGCACTGTGTGGATGCAGCCATCTTGGTAGAGGCATATTTTTGCTTCCTTTCAGAGCCTCCAGCAAGGAGAACAGTGTGTAGCACGATAAAGGCATCACCAAATCTCATTCCACTCCGAAGCATTAGCTCTATTCCTGCAGATATACAGCTATAAGGTTGTAGGAGGGCTACACATCAGGAGGTTTAGGAGTACGCAAAGAAAGAATACTTAATGGTGCCACACAGCATCATGCATTTCCATGGTGGGCCACCCACCAGTACCCTTACAACCGATGATACAGTGTGGTTCATCTGCAACATGGAAGCACATGCTGCTCATCCAGGGCAAGTGGCATTGGTGTTACTTTTGTGAGCTCCTTGCTCCTTATTTGTCCTTGCCACTGCCTGTCTGTTCTTATTAGGAAACCATTCTGGTGAAGATAGAAGAATAGTAAGTCTAAATAAATAAGGGCATCTGCCCATAAGGATGATAAAAATCTGCCCAGGTTCAATTAGCAGCAAAATCTATTAAAGTATAAGAGAGGTGATTTATTATGGCCAGAGTATGCAATCCTACAGAGAAGAAATCCTGGGGCACTTAGATTGAATTCGGGCTGCAACTAATTATTATTTTCATACTCAATTAGTTGGCCAATTATTGTTTTGATTAATCGGATAAAAACCTCAAAAAAGTTTGGTGTATAATTTAGTTGTTACGAAAGTTTAAAAAAAAAGACAATTTATTCTTGAATAGCTATATACAGTGTTATTATAAAATAACCAGCAATAATGGTTGCAAAACAAAATATCTAGAGATACCATATTTATCGGCGTATAACAAGTGTCGGCGTATAACACGCACCCCAAGTTTAGGAGGAAAGTTTAAAGGAAAAAAAAAACTTACATTTTAAATGCCCATCAATGCAGCCTTATCAGTGTCTCCATCTTCAGCCTTGCCCAGCGTCCATCTGCAGCCTTGCCCAGCGTCCATCTGCAGCCTTGCCCAGCATTGCAGCATGATGGGTTTTTAAATTTTAGCGCCGCCAAGATACACAGAGCCGGATGTCCTGTGTATTCGGCTCCTCTCGTCTCCTCTCGCAGTCCCGCCCCTTGGCCCGGCTCCTATGATGGACACAACACCGGTCCAATGGCGGGACGTAAAGGCTAGGAGGCGGGACTGGGCGTGACTGCGAGCAGTTTATTTCGGCGGCGCTCGCTCCTCTTCCCCTCAAACAGCGGGGATCGGCGTATAACACGCACCCACGATTTTTCCCTGATTTTAAGGGAAAAAAAGTGCATGTTATACGCCGATAAATACGGTATATATATATATATATATATATATATATATATATATATATACACACACACACACACACACACACACATACGGTATATATATACATATATATACACATACATACATACATACTGTGACAGCAGGAAGGTAAAGTCACCTGGTTGCATCCAGGGGGGTAGATATATTTCGCCCAGATTCAGGCTTTACGCCGACTTATACAACTAGGTGGAGAGTTGTATAAGGCTAGTGGGCTCATGGATGACTCATACCTCTAGGGAGAGTGTGGGGCGTCGTGCAGACAGAGATGAGGAGACCAGCTGAACCTTGTCAGCTCATTTAGGCCTCTATAAGAACTCCCAGCTTCATTAGATGTTAGCTCATGCCTGGAACCAGACCTGTGTGGACTGTCTAGGGAGAGTGAACCCCTGTGCGGTGAGACAAAGCCTGTGTGGCTATTTGCTTGGACATTTAAAACCAGGGACTTAGGGACTAGGACAGCACTAGGCTGATCCCAGTTGTTAGTTAGGAAACCTGTATGTTTAGTTAGAGGTCAAGTTGACCAGGATTTATTTTGTTTATGTTTCTTTTGCTTTGCTGTGTTTTGTCACTGTAAATAGAAAATAAACCGCACCTTTTTGATTTTGAAAACCACAACCTCCGTTTGCTGGGCCTGTTTTTGTGTGGGGAGCCCATCCCGGGGGTCACCCACACCCGCTGCCGAGCTAACCCCCTCACAGTTGGTGGAGAACCAGTGGCAGTTTTTTTTAAGCCAGCATGGAGGAGATACTGAAACAGCTGGCTCTAGCAAATGCCAATCAACAGCAGACAAATGCAGGTTTGCAAAAGAGCCTTGCAGCTCATCAACAGAGCCTTGCAGCTCATCAACAGAGCCTTGCAGCCCAGCAGCAAGCTCATCAACAGAGCCTTGCAGCCCAGCAGCAAGCTCATCAACAGAGCCTTGCAGCCCAGCAGCAGACAAACGCAACTTTGCAACAGAGTCTGGAGGCTCAGCAACAAGCCCAGCAGCAATCTGAGGCCCGCTTCATAGACCTGTTGCAGAAGCAAGAGCAGAGACTACAACAACAGATGGAAGCAGTAATGCAGCAACGTCCGCAGACCAGTGAGGAAAGCCGTCCCACTAATACCGCGTCCTTTGGGGTCAGTCGTTTATTGACAAAAATGACTGGAGAGGATGATCCAGAGGTATTTTTGACCACATTTGAAAGGACCGCTGAAAGAGAAAAGTGGCCTGAGGAGCAGTGGGCTGGACTGGTGGCTCCTCTGTTAACTGGTGAATCGCAGAAAGCTTACTATGACCTAGAGCCTAACCAAGCAAAAGACTATGTGATGCTAAAAGCTGAAATATTGGCAAGGCTGGGTGTCACCCTGGCTGTCCGGGCTCAGCGTGTGCATAACTGGACTTTCCAGCTTGGAAAACCCCCCAGGTCTCAAATGTATGATCTCATTCACCTGAGCAGAAAGTGGCTACAGCCAGAGACTTTGTCCGCACCAAAGATTGTGGAACGTGTTGTAATGGATCGGTTTTTGAGAGCTCTTCCTACTGCCATCCAAAAGTGGGTAAGCCATGGAGACCCAGAGACGGCCGATGGTCTTGTGGATCGTGTGGAGAAATACTTGGCTACAGAGAACCTGACGGCCTCTTCCAGAGACACTCGGACTTTCCACCCTAAGACCAGACCATCCCCAGGGGCGGATAAGAGGATTCCAAGGGGTGAGGGTGGAGAGAGTGAGAGGGTGGGAGCTCTACCCCAAGTTTGGCGAGAACAGCCTGGGAAATCAGCGGCTCAAGAGGCGGCAAGAAGGATCGTTTGCTACCGCTGCCGGCAAGCGGGACATATTGCAGCCAATTGCCCGGTTGTGGAGGAACCCATGCAGTGTGACTTTCTGACGGGCAGACGTCAGTCGCTGTGTGCGACAGTCGCATGCACTGCCATTCGAGGAACTGAGAAACATTTATGCAAAATGTGTGTTAATGGTAGAAATGTTGTGGTATTGCTGGATTCAGGTAGCCTTGTGACCCTGATAAAGGCTGAGTTAGTTAAAACAGAGGTCTCTGGGAATAGCAAGGTAGCTGTTATTTGTGTGCATGGGGACACCCGAGAGTATCCAGTGACTACAGTGTGTTTCGAGACCCCCAAAGGTACCCTCTTTCATCCAGTGGGCTTAGTATCTCAGTTACCGCATGACGCCATTGTGGGAAGGGATTTTCCGAAGTTCTGGGAACTGTGGGATGATCCTGAGCCCCCCACTGGTGCCCCTATGTACCAGGAATGTGATAGCCAGAACTCCCCTGAGAGTGGTGAGGACTCTCCGGAATTTCCCTTATCAGTATTGGCAGGGGAGACTCAAGAAACTGGAGAGGAGCCCACCTCCTCAGACGAAAACCTACCGTCTGTGGAGTTTTCTGATCTTGAGGTTCACAGGGAAAACTTTGCCACAGAACAGTTGAAAGACCCCGCCCTAATAAAGGCACGGGAAAACGTAGTGAAAATAGATGGCGAGTTAGTGAACCCAGATAATACCTGCACTTACCCATACTTCAGCGTAGAGAAGGACCTACTGTATCGGGTGGCAAAAAGGGCAGAAGAAACCGTTGAGCAGCTTGTGGTGCCCAAACCTTACAGGAAGTTGGTGTTGGAGTTGGCTCATGGGCACATTCTTGGAGGTCATCTGGGGACAGAGAAAACCCGAGAGAGGGTATTACAGAGATTCTATTGGCCGGGGGTGATGAAGGACATAGAAAATTATTGTTCCTCCTGCCCTGTGTGTCAGAGGTCGGCCCCGATGCCACATTTCCGTAGCCCGCTGGTCCCTCTACCCATCATTGAGGTCCCGTTTGAGAGGATCGCCATGGATTTGGTAGGTCCTATAATCAAGTCCGCTAGGGGGCACCAGTACATATTAGTTATAATGGACTATGCCACCCGTTATCCAGAAGCGATCCCTCTCCGAAATACCTCGGCCAAAACCATAGCCAAAGAGCTATCTCTTGTGTTTAGCCGGGTGGGTATTTGTAAAGAACTGCTTACGGACCAAGGTACACCCTTTATGTCCCGGGTTATGAAGGAGCTGTGTAAATTGTTCAAAGTGACGCAATTACGTACATCTGTGTATCACCCCCAAACCGATGGGCTGGTTGAAAGATTCAACAAAACCCTAAAACAAATGTTGAAGAAAGTGGTGGATAGAGATGGAAAGGATTGGGACTGTCTACTTCCTTATCTGATGTTTGCTATTAGGGAGGTGCCCCAATCCTCTACGGGATTCTCCCCCTTTGAGTTACTGTATGGGAGACACCCAAGAGGGCTGTTGGATATTGCCAAGGAAACTTGGGAAAGTGAGAGTTCTCCCCACAGGAGTGTGATTGAGCATGTCGCCCTGATGCAAGACCGAATTGCACAGGTAATGCCCATCGTGAAGGAACATTTGGCCCAAGCGCAGTTAGCACAGCAGAGAGTGTACAACCGTGGAGCCAAGACCCGTACCTTTTCCCCGGGGGATAGGATACTGGTACTTGTCCCTACGGTTGAAAGTAAATTCCTTGCCAAATGGCAAGGCCCCTACGAGATAATGGAAAAAGTGAGCGAAGTGAATTACAAGGTCAGACAACCAGGAAGGCGAAAGCCCGAACAGATCTATCACGTTAATCTGTTGAAAGCCTGGAGGGATAGAGAGTCCCTAGTCGCAGACACTTGGTCACCAGCTCAAACTGGTTGCGTGATTCCTGAGGTTGGAATAGCAGCCACCTTGTCACAACCCCAACAACAGGAGGTTAAGGAGTTTGTGCTTCGCAACAAGGAGGTATTCTCTGAGCTGCCGGGACAAACATCTGGGGTAGAGCATGACATCATTACCCCGCCCGGTGAAAGGGTGAAGTTAAAACCCTATCGGATCCCAGAGGCCCGACGGGAGGCAATACGGGAGGAAGTACAGAAAATGCTGAACTTAGGGGTGATAGAGGAGTCCCAAAGTGATTGGTCTAGTCCCATTGTGTTGGTGCCTAAACCGGATGGGAGCTGGCGATTTTGTAACGATTTTCGTCAGTTGAACAAAGTTACAAAATTTGACACCTACCCCATGCCACGTATAGATGAGTTGATCGACCGGCTGGGAACAGCCCGATACATGACGACTCTTGACCTCACAAAAGGGTATTGGCAAATCCCCCTGGCCAAGTCGGCCAAAGAGAAAACCGCATTTGTAACCCCAGACGGGGCGTTCCAATATAAAAGAATGCCGTTCGGGTTACAGAATGCGCCGGCCACATTCCAGCGGAAAATGGACCAGATGCTGAGGCCCCATCGGAAGTATGCTGCGGCTTACCTGGATGACGTAATTGTCCATAGCACAGATTGGGCCTCACATCTGCCAAAAGTGCAAGCAGTCCTGGACTCTGTTCGGGAAGCGGGGTTTACGGCTAACCCCAAGAAGTGTACCATTGGGCAGGAAGAGGCCAAATATCTTGGGTACACCATTGGGAGGGGAGTAATAAAACCCCAACTCAACAAAGTCGAGGCCATCCAGAGTTGGCCACGTCCCAACAGCAAGAAGCAGGTACGAGCCTTTCTGGGAATCGCTGGGTATTATCGGCGATTCATTCCCCACTTTGCTTCTAAGGCTGTGCCCCTAACCAACCTGACGAAGGGGAAAGGGTCGGTCATGATTAAATGGACCCCCGAGGCTGAGGCAGCATTCCAATTCTTGAAACAAGCCTTATGTAGCCAGCCAGTGTTGTACTCACCCGACTTCTCTAAAGACTTTGTCGTACAAAGTGATGCGTCAGATGTGGGGTTAGGAGCAGTATTGTCCCAGGTCTGGAACGGGGAAGAGCACCCAGTCATTTACCTCAGCAGGAAGTTGAAGTCCCATGAGGTAAATTACGCCACCGTTGAAAAGGAGTGTTTAGCGGTGAAGTGGGCTCTAGATTCCCTTCGGTACTACCTGCTAGGTAGGCACTTTGACATGGTTACGGATCACGCTCCGTTAAAGTGGATGGCTCAAAACAAGGAAACAAATAGAAGAGTGAATAGGTGGTTCCTGGCCCTCCAGGAATTCAACTTCACAGTAAAGCATCGCCCTGGCGTTCAAATGGGGAATGTGGATGCTTTGTCTCGAGTACATGAATGCCTGATTGCTGGTGTTCCAACCCCGAGGTTAAAACAAGAGGGGGGGGTATGTGACAGCAGGAAGGTAAAGTCACCTGGTTGCATCCAGGGGGGTAGATATATTTCGCCCAGATTCAGGCTTTACGCCGACTTATACAACTAGGTGGAGAGTTGTATAAGGCTAGTGGGCTCATGGATGACTCATACCTCTAGGGAGAGTGTGGGGCGTCGTGCAGACAGAGATGAGGAGACCAGCTGAACCTTGTCAGCTCATTTAGGCCTCTATAAGAACTCCCAGCTTCATTAGATGTTAGCTCATGCCTGGAACCAGACCTGTGTGGACTGTCTAGGGAGAGTGAACCCCTGTGCGGTGAGACAAAGCCTGTGTGGCTATTTGCTTGGACATTTAAAACCAGGGACTTAGGGACTAGGACAGCACTAGGCTGATCCCAGTTGTTAGTTAGGAAACCTGTATGTTTAGTTAGAGGTCAAGTTGACCAGGATTTATTTTGTTTATGTTTCTTTTGCTTTGCTGTGTTTTGTCACTGTAAATAGAAAATAAACCGCACCTTTTTGATTTTGAAAACCACAACCTCCGTTTGCTGGGCCTGTTTTTGTGTGGGGAGCCCATCCCGGGGGTCACCCACACCCGCTGCCGAGCTAACCCCCTCACAATACATACATACACACACACTCTGTATACCATTAGAGGTTGAATATGGTACATATTATTATAATACAGGATTTATATAGCGCTGACAGTTTGCGCAGCGCTTTAAAACATCGGGAAGACAGTACAATTACAATACAATACAATACAAGAGGAATCAGAGGGCCCTGCTCGTTAGAGCTTACAATCTAGAAGGGAGGGTCAAGTGGAACAAAGCGTAGTAGCTGTGGGGGATGATCAGATGGACAAGATGAAAAAACAGTTGTTGTAAGGTGTGGGTAGGATAGGCTTCTCTGAAGAGAAGGGTTTTCAGGGATTGTCTAAAAGCTAATAGAGTAGGAGATAAGCAGACAGATTGAGGTAAGGCGTTCCATAGCCTTGGAGAGGCTCTGGAAAAGTCCTGGAGGCGAGCGTGGGAGGAAGTGATGAGAGCGCTAGAGAGCAGGAGGTCTTGCGAAGAACGAAGCGAACAATTAGGTTGGTATTTTGAGACTAGGTCAGTAATGTAGCTAGGGGCAGAGTTGTGGATGGTTTTGTAGGTAGTCGTTAGTATTTTGAATTGAGTTTGTTGGGTGAGCGGAAGCCAGTGGAGGGATTGACAGAGAGGAGTAGCAGACACAGAGTGATTAGTAAGGTGGATAAGTCTGGCAGCAGCATTCATGATAGATTGAAGGGGGGATAGAGTATGCAGAGGTAAGCCAATGAGGAGGGAGTTGCAGTAATCAAGGCGAGAGATGACTAGGGAGTGAATTAAGAGCTTTGTGGTGTCATTGGTTAGAAATTGGCGTATTTTGGAGATGTTGCGGAGGTTGAGGCGGCAAGATTTGGACAGTGATTGGATGTGGGGCTTAAAAGGAGAGTTCAGAGTCCAGGACTACACTTAGAACCTTGGCATGCAGGGATGGGCTGATAGTTGTGCCATCGATTTTGACAGAGAGCCCTGTAGGGGGCGTGACCGGATGTAGGAAGACGAGGTAAGAGGCTGTAGCAGCATGGAACCCATGCCCGCTCCCATGCTGCACGCCGTCTAAGCCACCCTGCATGGAGGAGGAGACACGGAGAAGCCGAGGCGCCGTAATACAATTACACAGCCTCACAGATAATGCTGCGGCGGGCGGCGGATGTAAGGGACTTCTCATGAACCCCCTGGAGCTTAGACCCGGACAGACTGACCAGCTTTTGGCGCTACCCCCTCGAGTGGAGGAATAGATAGCTGGGGACCGCGGCAGTGGGTGAGTGTAAGTCCCGGTGTCTCCTGTCAGGTTCCCTGCTGGCCGGTTGCCTGGCATCCTTTACCAGCTAGGAGCCAGAACTAGAGCTGCCGCAGGGACTAATGAACTAATGAACTATTATCCACTACTATCACTGGAGGGTCTGGATCTGGCCTCCTCTTTTCTTTTGGGGCCGGCTGCCGCAGGGACTAGTGACATTGAATTGAAAGACCCAGTCCCAGTCTTCAGAGGTCTGGGATAGTGAAAACCAGGGGGCGGAGCCATATAACTTGGATAACTGTTGGGAGAAGTTCACCTGAGCGCAATAGACACTGGAGGACCATAGTGGAGGTGTAAGCCCTATAGCCCCAAAAATAACCAGTGGATAATGCTGGGTATCCTGTTGGTAATGACAAGGAAAAAAGGAGAGGAAGCTGCCTCTCAGGAAGGAACCTGTGCAGGCGTCGGGGGCCAGATACAGCCACAGACACAGCCACAAATAACGTGTGGAACCAAGGCAAGCCAGGCGGCGGCGGCTGCAGCAGCTAAATTGGAAAAATTTGCACATACAGCAGGCTATATAGTGGGCCAGACGCCTAAGAAGACACCCAAGAAAGCACAGGGGGAGCAACAACCCAATACCCAGAGGAGAAGCCAGGGAAAGGCACCAGCAACAGAGGTTCCAGTAATGGTAGCTAGCAATACGGGGACCAAGAAAAACACGCCGAAAGAAAACACGGAGGTAACTGCAGAAATGGCGAAAGAGGAACCATCTATGAGAGAGATTCTCCAAGCAGTCAACAACTGTAAGTCTTCATTACTTGAAATATTTGATCAATTAAGAGATATAAAAGAGGACATGACAGTGCTTAAACAAGATGTGCAGGGGATTGGGGAACGGACATGTGCCTTAGAGGGGAGACTTAGTTAGGTGGAAGATGATGTTGATCCATTGAAAAGCGAGATAAAAGTAATGCGAGAACAGCTGAATATGTGCATCCATAAGATGGATGATATGGAGAATAGACTGCGTAGGAAAAATATCAGGGTACTAGGTCTGCCGGAAAAAAACAGAAGGTAACAGCCCCGCAGAATTTATGGAAGACTGGCTTGGAGAAATGTTTGGTAGAGACTGCTTATCAAATTTTTTTGCGATTGAACGGGCCCATAGTGTCCCATTAAGGACCCCTGCCCCTGGCGGCCAGCCAAGGCCTCTTCTCATTAAACTGCTCCACTTCAGGGATAAGATCACAATCCTCCGAAAAGCAAGAGAGATGAGAGAGATACAATATAAAGGTGTGAGAATCTCAATTTACCCAGACTTTTCCCCGGAACTACAGAGACAAAGGGCAAAATTTGCAGAGTGCAAACGTAGGCTGCAACATAATAATCTTAAATATGCAATATTTTATCCAGCACAGCTACGGATAACGGATATGGGGGAACATACCTTTTTTAGTACACCTTCCGAAGTGACATTATGGTTGGATGGGAGGGAGGGGAGGACACAGGGTGGGAGGGAGGAGGGAAACGGGTAAAGAGAGGAAGTAAAGGATAAGACTTGGTTCCTCTTGCCATCCATCATCCTGTTTTGTTCCTTCCCTGTTTCCACTTTTTCTTCCCTTTGTTTGTTCTCTTTTTTTCTTTTTTTAGGATTGTCTTGGACGGTTAGGACACGGGGAGTGGGGGGAGGGGGGAAATGCTGTAATACGGTCAATATGAATGTGATTCTGTTTTACACTTGTTTTTTGTTGATGAATAATATGAGTGTGGGGGATAAGAAAGTATACAAATGTACACGGATGGAACAGATAACATGGGGAAACACAGTGAAGAATAAGATAGCACCTAGCACCTCGAAGGGAAAACACGGTCACTTTAGAAGCCCTCAACATAGGCCCAAAAGAGGGCAGGAAAGGGGGGAGGGGGAGAGGGAGGGATGTGGGGGGGAAAGGGAGGGGGAGATGGAGGTATGTGTGAATGGGGTGTGGGAATGGGTGAATCCACCAAAATATGATTTCTTGACGGGGAAAAAAATAAGGACTAAAAGGAAAACACGTTTGAGGCACAGAACCATAACATGGGAAGTACACTGACAAATCTGAATAATGATAGCTAACAAACAGGATAAAGGGGTATCCCTAGGACAGATTAGAAGAATTTAGGTATGCTCTTGGAATGTTCGAGGGGTAATAGATCCAGTCAAAAGAAGGACAATTTATTCGATGGCAGAGATGGGAAATATTGGGATACTGTGTCTGCAGGAGACGCATCTAGAAAAGGAAACTATCAGTACACTAAAACACAGAAAATATCAAGTACAATATCATGCCACCCATACCTCATACTCAAGGGGTATGAGTGTGCTGATTGATTCTGGAATAGTGTTCTCCTGCAGGCAGAGTAAGGTGGATGAGAAAGGGTGGTTTATATTCCTTTTTTGTCAGATAGAGACAAGAGAATATGTACTGGCTAATGTTTATATTCCACCACCATTCAGCACTGAAATTTTGGAAGAGCTGATGAAGTTTTCCATGGACAAGGAAGGGGTGCCAGTCATAGTGACGGGAGATTTCAACATGACTATGAATAAAAAGGTGGATAGGTTCCCGTCCGGGGTCTCCTCCAGTGGCACGTCTGGCAGCCCCCTCCTCCAATTTTGTGGAGAGACGGGACTGGTGGACGTGTGGAGGGTGAGACACCCGGAGGAAAAACAGTTTTCTTGTCATTCAAAAACGCACGCGACCTTGTCCAGGATAGATCTGGTACTTTGTAGTGAGGATGCTTTGAGCGAGGTGGGGGAGGTGAAATATGAACCGAGAAGTATCTCGGATCATGCTTCAGTAATTTTTTAAATAAATACAAGTAGGAATCTTAGTAAAGGGGATTGGAAGTTGAACCCATTCTGGTTGGAAGTAATTAACGATGCGGGGGGAATTTGTGCTAGTCTGGAAGAATTCATGAATATGAATGAAGGATCAGCACCGAAAGGAATTATTTGGGATACCTTGAAAGCCTTCCTTCGGGGAGCCCTAATACAAAAAAATTCATATGTTAAAAAACAAACACAAGCCAAAGGAGGTTACGGCAAGGGAAAAGGTGAGAAGGGCTGAAGTAAAATATGTGGAAAATCGAACTACAGAGAAACATAAAGAATGGATGGAAAGCCAGGAAGAATATAAAGATTTGTTAGTAAAAAAAAGCAGAAAATAAAATGTTGTTTCAAAAACAGACCTTCTTTGGGGAGGGAGAGAGAGTGGGGAGGATGTTGTCCCTGATTGTCAGGGCCAACGCTCCCTCCTCGGTCATCTTGACTATATGTGATAAAGAAGGGGTGATTAGGAGAGGCACCAGGGAAATAACAGAAGTCTTTAAAAACTACTATCAAAACTTGTATAGTAGTACACCATCAGAAAATGTAGAAAGAGAGATGGGAACCTTTTTTGAAGGGCTACGAATCCCCCCCACTATCAATGGAAGATAGGGAAGGATTGGAGGCACCACTGACGCTGGAAGAATTACAAAAGGCAACAGCAGATATGGCGAACCAGAAGGCCCCTGGACCAGATGGACTGCCAATAGAAATATATAAGACTTACAGTGAGGTGCTGCTTCCAAAACTCCTGGAAGTGCTTAATTGGGCAGCTGAAGAAGGGAAGTTACCTCTGTCTATGACAGAGGCAACAATTATAGTGCTCCCTAAGGAGGGGAAAAGTCAGGTAGATGCAGCATCATATAGGCCGATATCTCTCTTATGCTCGGATGTGAAGATATTGGCTAAAGTACTGGCAACACGACTTAATAGAATAGTTGCGAAATTGGTGCACCCGGACCAGACTGGATTTATTCCAGGCAGATCCACAAGTATCAATATAAGAAGGACATATTTAAACATTCAACTGCCAATAGAAAACGGAGGGACAAGAGCTATTTTGTCTCTAGACGCAACCAAGGCGTTTGATAGCCTTGAGTGGCACTTCTTGTGGAGGGTACTGGCTGAGCTTCAGTTTGGCCCGAGGTTCATCCAATGGGTCAAGACATTGTATGAGGGTCCAAGGGCTAAAATAAGAATAAATGGTGAGTGCTCAGAGTGGTTCCAATTGGCAAGGGGGACAAGGCAGGGGTGCCCACTGTCGCCCCTGCTTTTCGCCTTCGCAGTGGAACCTCTGGCCATTTCAATAAGGGCATCCCCAGAAGTACAGGGATTTAAGAGGAAACTTGCGGAAGAAAAGATTGCCATGTATGCAGATGATATTTTGCTCTTTTTGGGGGACACGCAGTCCTCGCTGGATGCAGCAATGGGGATAATTGGTGAATATGGTAAGATTTCAGGGCTGAGCATTAACTGGGAAAAATCTGCACTTTTGCCGATAGACCCAATAACACAGCAGATAACCCAAGTTAAAGTTGTAAGTCAGATGAAGTACCTGGGAATAAATGTAACAAGAGATCCAGGACAATATATAGCTAATAATTTAGTACCATTGATGACAAGGTTAAGGCAGAAGTGCCGCGTGTGGAACAGACTTCCACTCTCGGTGGTCGGACGTTGCAACCTTGTCAAAATGGTCTGGATGCCTCAGATCCTATATGTCATACACAATTCCCCAGTATGGATCCCAAAGTATTGGTTTAAAAAATTGGACAGCGTATTTAGGGAGCTGATATGGAAAAATGGAGCGGCAAGAATCTGCCTCCGCACTTTACAGCAAACCAGAGAGAGGGGGGGCTTAGCACTGCCCAATCCGAGATACTACTTCTTAGCTGCACAAATGCAGCATATGAGTGGAAGTAATCTACCGGTGAGCAGGGAGGCTGGGAAGAATCTACTACTGAATGATACAAGTCATGATACGGAAGTGGAGGCAGTGGAGGCGGACTCTTTCTGTTCAAGGTGTCCAACAGGAAAACTGATGGTAAAATGTTGGGAAACGGTCAAGGAGATGCTGGGGTATAGTGGATTCTCAGAATTCTCCCCTATTTGGGATAATAGCAATTTAGAAGAGCTCAAAATTATGGGGAAAATTGAGGAATGGGATAAGTGCGGTGTACACCTTTTGATACAGCTTTTTAAAAGAGGGAAGAATAAAAACATTCCAAGAGATAAGAGAGGAGTACTCAGTTCCCAATAAATCATTCTACAGATACCTACAGGTCAGACATGCCTTGAATGCGCAATTTGGGCAGGAAATACCAGTATGAAATGAAATGCCCCAGCTCCGCAGGTTAGTGAACGTGGATACATCTAGAGGGATAATATCGGAGATGTACAAGTGCATAAGTGAGGTAGATCAAGAAGAGAGATCTGATACTAAAAACAAGGGAAAATGGGAAAGAGATCTGGGCCCAATAACACAAGAACAGTGGAAGAGGATATTAGAAGCAGGTCCGAGAGTCACACTCTCCCCCTCTCAAATGGTTTCACAACTATACTTAATACATAGAGCATATTATACACCCCAAAGAATGTATCAGTTTGGTAGTAGACAAGATGTGAAGTGTCAGAGATGCAGAAACGAGGGGGGAGACTTGATACACATGATTTGGAGATGTCCCAAACTGTACTGGTATTGGAAAGAGATAATAGATGGAATAAACTTTGCAATGGGAACATCTTTACAACCAGAGGCTAGACTATGTGTGCTGGGACTGATAGAAGAAAGGGCAATTCCAGGAGACATACAAACGGCAATATTAAGATGTCTGTTCCAAGGTAGGAAACTTACAGCGCAAAGGTGGCAAGCAAAAGACCCCCCAACAGGTATAGAATGGAGGAAAGTAATAGACAATACCATTAGAAAAGAAGAATTTATATATAATAAGAGGGGAAATAGAAAGAAATGTATGAATATATGGAAACACTGGATAGAGGTGGAGGTATGGTAGAGAGTGGGGGGAGGGAGCATGGGGATGGGGGGGGAGGGAGGGGGGGAGAGAGGAAGTGGGAAAATGCGAAACGGTGGGTGGAGGTGGGGATTCTTTTAATGCTTGTGGTTAAATGATATGTATATTGGTGCATATGGAAGGAAGTACTATATGTAGAAGAATGTTTAGATAAAAAATAAATAAAGAAATAAAGAATATTTGATTTTGACAGAGAGATCGGGGGAGGGGGCACGTGGGGGAGGAAAAATTATATGTTCGGTTTTGGATAAATTAAGTTTGAGGAAGTGGTGTGACATCCAGACTGATATATCTGATAGTAAATTAGTGATACGTGAGGAGAATGATGGAGTGAGTTGAGTGGTAGAGAAATAGATTTGAGTGTCGTCAGCGTAGAGATGGTATTGGAAGCCGTGGGAGGCCATCAGCTGACTCAGGGGTCCAATAACAGAACCTTGGGGGACTACAACAAAGAAAGGAAGAGGAGAGGAGGAAGTAGAATTGTAAGTAATGCTAAAAGTGCGGTTGGATAAGTAGGTAGAAAACCAGTGAAGAGTACAGTCGCGGAGACCAAAGGCATGGAGTTTTTTGAGGAAGAGGGGGTGGTCAACCGTATCAAAGGCAGCAGAGAGGTCAAGGAGTAGGAGTACAGAATAGTGTCCCTTAGTTTTGGCCTTTAGTAGATCGTTTGTTAGTTTTAGGAGAGCAGTTTCTGTGGAGTGTTGTGGGCGAAATCCAGACTGAAGAGGATCAAGAAGGCCATTATCGGCAAGGTGGACACTCAGTCGGTTGTAGACTAGACGTTCAAGGAGTTTGGATAAAAAGGGGAGCAAGGAGATGGGGCATAGGTTGTTAAGATTGGATGGGTCCAGAGAGGGCTTTTTAAGTATGGGGCTGACAAGTGCATGTTTTAGAGAGTTAGGGAAGATGCCAGAAGAGAGGGAGAGATTAAAGATGTGGGTTAGAGTGTAGAATAGAGCCAGAGGGTGAACGTAGCATTTGCGAGGGAACAGGATCCAGAGGGCAGGTGGTAAGATGGATGTTGGCAAGTAATTTAGCAACTTTGTCAATAGTGGTGGGGTTGAAAGAGGGGAGCAATGATTGTACCTGTGAATGCTTTTTGTATCACCTATCACGATAGGGTTAAAAAACAAAGCGCTTTATAGTACAAAAACAGCAGATAATCACTACTATAAAGGGTTCATTTATGCTGTAAAATAGTGAAAGTAATAAGAAGTAGGATACAGGGTATTTTAGCCTGGAGTCAGACATTAATCTATATGAAGGGCGAGATCTGCAAAATACTCACCATACCTCTCAGCAAATAGCTTGGGGTGTCTACGTTCCAAAATTGGGTCATTTTGGGGGGTTTTGTGCCATCTGGGCATTCCATGGCCTCCTAAACTGATGGAGTGAGGAGTGAAATCAAAAATTTACACCCTTAGAAAGCCTAAAGGCGGTGCTTGGTTTTTGAGGTCCCGTACGCGGCTAGGCTTCCAAAAAGTCTCACACATGTGGTATCCCTGTACTCAGGAGAAGCAACAGAATGTATTTTGGGGTGTAATTCCACATATGCCCATGGCATGTTTGAGCAATATATCATTTAGTGAGAACTTTGTGCAAAAAAATTAAAATAAAATGTATTCTTTTTTCCGCAACTTGTGTCAGCATATAAAATATTCCATGGACTCGACATGCCCCTCAGCAAATAGCTTGGGGTGTCTACTTTCCAAAATGTGGTCATTTGGGGGGGGGGGGTTGAACTGTCCTGGCATTTTATGCACAACATTAGGAAGCTTATGTCACACATCATCCACTCTTCTAACCACTTGAAGACAAAGCCCTTTCTGACACTTTTTGTTTACATGAAAACATTTTTTTTTTTGCAAGAAAATTACGTTGAACCCCCAAACATATATTTTTTCAAAGCAAAGGCCCTACAGATTAAAATGGTGGGTGTTGCATTTTTTTTTTCACACAGTATTTGCGTAGCGATTTTTCAAACGCATTTTTTGGGGAAAAAAATACACTTTTTTTCATTTTAATGCACTAAAACACACTATATTGCCCAAATGTTTGATGAAATAAAAAAAAGATGATCTTAGGCCAAGTACATGGATACCAAACACGACATGCTTTAAAATTTCGCACAAACGCGCAGTGGCGACAAACTACATACATTTTTAAAAGCCTTTACAGGATACCACATTAGATTTACAGAGGAGGTCTACTGCTAAAATTACTGCCCTCGATCTGACCTTCACGGTGATACCTCACATGCATGGTGCAATTGCTGTTTACATATGACGCCAGACCGGTGCTTGCGTTCGCCTTTGCGCAAGAGCAGGGCGGGACAGGGGTGCTTTTTTTTTTTTATTATTTATTTTGCAATTATTTTTTTTTTTGTTCCTTTCATTTTTTTTTTTTTTATCATTTTTATTGTTATCTCAGGGAATGTAAATATGCCCTATGATAGCAATAGGTAGTGACAGGTACTCTTTTTTGAAAAAACTGGGGTCTATTAGACCCTAGATCTTTCCTCTGCCCTCAAATCATCTGACCACACCAAGATCGGTATGATAAAATGCTTTCCCAATTTCCCAATGGCGCTTTTTATATCCGGGGGGACATTCCCTCCCACTGCTTGTAAAAGCAGTCCAGAGGCTAATTAGCCGCTAGGATTGCTTTTACATGAAAGCCGGCCGCTGGCTGAAAAGAATGATACCAAGATGATACTTAAACCCGCAGGCATCATTCTGGTATAACCACTCAAAGTCCAGCAACATACCAGTACGTTGCTGGTCCTTGTTGGAATCTTTTTTTTCATGCAGCCTGTTGGCTGAACGAAAAAAAAGAGATTGATCGGTGGGTATGCCCACCATTAGAGTACCTCCCTTCATTCACCCACTTCTAATGATGGGCATACATGCACCATTTATATATGCCGAAGCATGGGGGCATCCTCCTGCAAAAGTTATGCCGCGTACACCTGGTCGGACTTTTCCACGGGCAAGCCTCCGTCGGAATTTGACCGTATGTACGCGGCATTAGGAGCAAAATCACTCCTCCGCCCGTGCTGCCCCCATGCTTCGGCATATATGCTCTTTTTTTAAATGTGGTGGTGAAATCACCTCCTACAGCACTGGAGTTGCAGGGATCAGGCCTGTCTCTGCGAATGCTGCAGTTATGTGTGTTGTGTTTTGTAAGTGACAGTGATCGATCGATACTGCACTTGGGTGGCCTGGGCTGGACGGAGGAGCAAAACGCAGGTGCTAGCAGGTATCTGGGCTGATCCCGCTAACACTGCATTTTGGGAACCCTAAACTGCTGGGGATGCTAGTATAGATCTGATCAGATCAGATATTGATCTGTTCAGATACTATACCACTAAGGGAGGTGTATGCTTTGCACGTGGGTGTTAGCACTACTGGCACTAACCTGACACTGCCTGGGGCGACGCAGACCCTAACTGATGCTAAAACCCGCCGGGCGATCAGGGGGTTAAACCTTTATTGGGTTATATACGGCGGGTGCCCCGACACTATAAAAAGCAAACTAACTAACCAGCGTCACCCGTAACACTTATACAGTGATCACTGGTGAAAGGGTTAACTAGGGGCAATCAGGGGGTTAAAACCTTTATTAAGTAATGTATGGGGGTACCTGACGCTATATAAAAACCTGACGGGGAATCTAAATAACGAAATAACTAACTGGCTAACCAGTGTCACCAGTGACACTTATACGGTGATCACTGGTGAACGGGTTAACTCTAGGGGCAATCAGGGGGTTAAAACCTTTATTAGGTTTTATATGGGGGTACCTGATGCTATAAAAACCTGGCGGCGAACCTAAAAAAATAACTGGCTACCTAGTGGCACCAGCATAACTAATACAGCGATCAGAAAAACGATCGCTTAGCGACAGTGGTGATAGGGGGTGAAAGGGTTACCTGGGGGGCGATCAAGGGGTTAAACCTTTATTAGGGGGGGGTTAGGGGGCTACCCTGGACCTAAAGGGACCTAACACTAACTGCCCTGACACTTTTACTAACACAAATGTCACTGATTGCAGTGATCAGTAAATAAATGATCACTGCAATCGGTGACACTGTGAATGGGGGCTGGGGGGTGATCTGGGGGGTGAAATATGTGCCTATGTGTACCTACGTGTCAGTGGGCTGTTGGTGCACTTACCTGATGTCTTCTCTCCTCGGCGCTCAGGACGAATAGAGCGCCGCATGAAGAGATGACATCACTTCCCCTGCCTGTGTTTACATTACACAGGCAGGGGAAGCATCTCATTCGCCGGGAGCGATCGCGAGGGGATGGCCAGAAACCAATACCGACCGCCACATGTACCAGAGGGGGGTCCAATCGGACCCCCCACCCATACGAAGGCAGTCACGTACAGGTACGCGATTGTGCCTGTCCGTGCCATTTTGCCGACGTATATGTACATGGGGCGGTCGTTAAGTGGTTAAATACCTTCTAGGATCATTGGACTGCAATCTTAGCTTACTGAGACTTCTATGGCATTCCAAAGTATTCAAATGGAAGGTTGGTGGAACTTGGTGTAATTCAAACATTTCAACAACACACTGAGCGCCAAGAACATTTACAAAGCAAGTGTGTAGAGCAGGGGTAGGCAACCTCGGCACTCCAGCTGTGGTGAAACTACAAATCTCATCATGCCTCTGCCTCTAGGAGTCATGCCTGTGATTGTCAGGGGCTTGCAATGTCTCATGGGACTTGCAGTTTCACCACAGCTGGAGGGCCGAGGTTGCCCTACCCATGGTGTAGAGCGAGTCCTTATACTACACCATGCATTCTCAAGCAGGGTTATGTTGAATCCATCGGTTCCTTCAGGAGGTTTCTGGGGGTTGCTTGAGCTGTAGCTGGTTGACCATTTTTCGATAGTACCTGCATAGTTACAGGGCCAACATCACTTGGCATAGCCTGCAGCATGATGCCAATGATGCTTTTAGCTATGTTAGGGTTGCATTCTTCCTCCTGGCCACCAATGTAAGGGACATTTCCCCATTTGGCCCCCCATGACTTGGAAAAGGGTTGAAAGGGTTCTCCAAGACCTCAACATTATTTCAAGGGTTCCCCTGGGATAAACCGTTTGAGAAAGGCTGCACTATACAGTTGATGGTAAGTGTGTTACTCTGTGTTACTCTGATAGATCAACTCTTTGTGTGTGGCCAGCTTTTAGGGATTAGTTCAAGACTACAAATGCAGGCTGTACATACACTATTAACTATTCTAACACCTAAAAACTTAAATGCTTTTTTTAAAAAAATGAAAAGCTAAAAAGAAGGTGATGTTTTACATGTCGAATAATCCTTAGCATTACAGAACAAGATACTAAATCCTAAAAATTCCTATTTTTCACCTAGCAAATAGCAATATGCTTGCAACCCTTTTTTTACAATTGTCCTTTTACACGAGTATTCTTATCAAAGGATTATAGCCTACTGTCACAATAACAAAGAAGAATTTGCATTGACAAAGGAGTGGCAAAAACAAAAAAAACTCAGTCTAACACCTTTAAAAACGGTATTCAGCCCTCCACCTCACTGAAATCATAGAGGGTCAGGACAGTACGTGTTCTGCTTCTTATTGAAAAAGGAACAGAATAGAAAACCATGACATTTTACAAATCTTTCATTCACACTACACAAAGCAAACACAAAGACAAGAGGCCCCCAACCCCTCACAAATGTAAAGTGCTTGTACTCAAGTCCCTTAAGCTCCTAGGCATTTAGAAAGCAAGGGTGGCAGGGCATTCTTCTCCATTTCATGCACCTCATATATGCTACCCCAGGCTTTAAGCAAATCATGAAGGCACAACGCATAACTATGTTTTTATACTGAGATTTTGTCCAACAAAGAGAGGTTTTAGCAGACAAATTCAATCATGTTCAAGCCCTCCTGAATCTGCCATTGAAGAGAGCCCCTAATCTCAAAGGTGTACTTTGGGTAGGTTGAAAATCAAAACAGAACAAAGAATGGCATTTGTAGAATTCACAAGCTGATCTTTAAAATATCTCTCAAGTATTCAAACTAACAACACTGTACAAAAGGTATATAATGCAAATCTGCAATCATATCAGTCATATTATAGAAATTCCAATGCCTTTACAAAGTACCCAGTGCACAGAAATCTAGGCAAATTCTGAAGTTTTTTTTTTTTTTTTTTCTAGCAATGTCTTCCAAAAATGACTTCTCAAATTGGGGTGGGATAGGTCTTCCTGCTGCCCAATAGTTATGGGTGGTCTCTCCACAACCATGCTTCCCAGGAATACATGGAGCAAGTTTTGACCGTGTGACAACAGCCAGCTGTAGGGCAGGCTCAGAAAAAAACGAAATATAAAAGATTGTAAGGCCATTTTTTTTTTTGTTTAAAATGTTTGATTTTTAAACAAAATGCAATGGCTGTGAGAGATATGGGTTACAAAAGGAATACAAATTTGATTGATTTAAAAAAAAAAAAAAAAACACATGTAAATCACAACCTGATAAAGAGATCAACCATTGAAACCAAACAGGACCCGCCCAGGAGCCTTGAGGCCATTTAGTTCGCATTTGCAGCGCTATACAAGTTATTTACTCACTCACGAGTGAGATGTTATTGACATGGGTTACAGGAGTAAGTGGGTGGTCAGCCATAAGCAAGGCCATTTTTTGTAAGAGAAAGCTCACCCACACACAGTGTAATTTAGATCTGGTTTAAGCCCAACACCTTTATACCACTAATCCCCACTGCTGCCAGTCAACTACAAAATGACAATGCCCACTGAGGTTCTGGCATTTTAGAGCTAAAATGACAGGGAACCGGGGTACCATGGTGCCCTCCATTCACAATGCACTGGTGCAGAAAACAGAATTGACATAAAGACATCACTGCATTACTAAGAACAGACAAGCCCTGTGCAGGCCAGTCAGGTTCTTCCACCCCAAACTCGCTCATCCATGTCTTTATGGACCTTATTTGTGCACTGGTGCGCAGTCATGTTGGAACAGGAAGGGACCATCCCCAAACTGTTCCCACAAAGTTGGGAGAACGAAATTGTCCACAATGTCTTGGTATGCTGATGCCTTAAGGCTCCTCTTCACTGGAACTAAGGGGCCAAGCCCAACTCCTAAAAAACAACCGCACACCATAATCCCCCCTCCAGCAAATGATTTGGACCAGTGCACAAAGCAAGGTCCATAAAGACATGGATAAACGAGTTTGACTGGCCTGCACAGAGGCCTGACCTCAACCTGACAGAACACCTTTGGGGTGAATTAGAGCGGAGAATGGGAGCCAGACCTTCTCGTCCACATCAGTGCCTGACCTGACAAATGCACTTCTGGAAGAATGGTCAAAAATTCCCATAGACAAACTCCTAAACCTTAGGGACAGCCTTCCCAGAGGAGTTGAAGCTGTTAAAGCTACAAAGGGTGTGCCAACTCAATATTGAACCCTACGGACTAAGACAGGGATGCAATTACAGTTCATGTGTGTTTAAAGGCAGGCATCCCAATACTTTTGGTAATATAGTGTATGTGCTATAAGCCAGCATTTTTGGAATAGACAGATGGCCAAGAGGCAAAAAAAGAATTTTGCATGGCTCTGTTCTCTATCCTTTTTTTTTTTAAGAGGCGTTTATTTAAGATTTTGCATATACATACAAATATGATCAAGGAAGGAAAACCAAAAAAAACAAACACATAACTTAAATGTAACAGATAGGAGTACTGCATTCAAGGGGAGCGAGGACATTACAAATCCTGAGGAATACACACAGCCCTATAAAAAAAAAAAGAAAGTAGGTGCCAGTACTAAGTATCCAGGAAAAATAAGTACGTGAACCCGGAATGCACACACACACACACACCAATCCTCCATATATACAGTATGCACAGTAAATAATCAACCTCGACAGAGTTACATACCATAGAAATAAGAACCAACATAAAGTAGTACAGAAGCAATTAGGACTGTTTGGATAGAGAAATCTTCCCCCAAAAAGACTCACAGATGTCCAAACCAAGGCCGCCATACTTTGGTAAACTTCTTAGGACATGCCTGACCCTTGTAGATCAATTTGAACTTAGGTAGATCAGTATTAACTAAACAAAAGAACAGTTGGACGGATGGCGAAACTGCATTTTTACATTGTCACAAAATAATTTTACGTGCATAAAACAAAATCATGCGGCGCAGAATGCGAGCATGAGTCCGAGACACTGGAAGATGAAGGGTAGTCTCAAAGAAGAGGAATAGATCCAGCCAAAATTTTACAATACAGGGCAAACCCAAAACATGTGGAAAAGGTCTGCACCCCTAAGTCCACAACGGCAAAGAGTGGCAGTAGACCCAAACCCCATGCGAGCCAATCTGGTTGGAGTGTAATGAACATGATGAAAAATCATAAATTGAATAAGCCTATGAGCCGACCTAATCACATCATGAAAACAAACCTCAGTGGCCTCTTCCCATCCATTTACTGAGAAACATACCCCGGTTTTTGGGTTTGTAAAATACATTTAAAAAAGTGTTACTAAACCCAGTAATATAAAAATATTTCATCTGCCCTCCTCCCCCACAGCTTATAAATAATCTTTTTACATTAAAATATTGCCACGATATACCTTTTTGGATGATCTGTATACCACGGTTACATGATAAACTGCACAGTTTATCCAGTGCTGAAAGTTCAGGAAGGTGAAGATTTCCACTGCAGCCTGTATACACGCCGACATGTGTGATGTCAATAGAATGTGACTTGGCTAGCTCTGCTCATCAAGTAAATGTGCTCTCCAGCATAAAAGACACAACTGAGCATGTGCAGGTCAGCTACTCTGCCTGTGTTAGCTGGCCTTCTCCAGATAGACAGTGCAGGAGGGGGAGGATCTGTGCATACAGGCTAAAACAGCTTTTTTCCACAAAGCAGAGGAATAACCACTTAAAGCAGAGTTCCAGCCTTTTAATGTGTATTAAAAGTCAGCAGCTACAAAAAGTGTAGCTGCTGACTTTTAATAAACAGACACTTACCTGTCCCATGGTCCAGCGATGCGGCCGCATGGAGTGTCGCTCCTCTCCTCGGCGCCTCGATTCGCACACTGGGCACCTGGCCATGACAGCTTCACGGCTGGGCACGCACTGCACATGCGCGAGTCGCGCTGCGCTCCCGGAGTGGACAGGCGATCTCCTGGGACCTTTCACGTGTCCCAGGAGATCGCCTAGAGGGAGGGGCCGCCTAGGGGCAGAGGAGGAGTCGCCTAGGCGGCTCCTAGGTGGGAGTAGGAAGTGGGACAAAAAAAAATTACATGCCACTTTTGGGTGGAACTCCGCTTTAAGTTCAACAGTGAGTATAACAAGCATGCCATGCTGCATATACAGACTGCATATACAGACTTATACTGTTGGGGGTTTAGTAACACATTAAAGATGCAGATACTTTCTGTTTTACGAAAGCTTTTATCTACAGGTCTTAAATCAGGAACAAAAAGCACTCCTACCATGAACCAGGCTAGCTTTCTGTGCCTTCTGGTTTAGTCATAGTGGTGCTATGGTAGAGGTGACCACAGACACAGCATGGCTCACACTGATTCTCAAGGATTTAAAAAGGAGGGCAAATATAGAGCAATCATTCAGTGTTTATTTTAGAAACTCATCTCATTTGCATATTCTTAACGTTTACTGTCTCAGGATATGAAAAAAAAAAAAAAAAAAACCCAATTAGAAACAAGAGCATTCAGAAAAATGCTCATTTGGAGCAGAATTTATCTTCCTTTACGTTAAGTTTAAATAAACATTATACAATTAAACAAAAAGACACTAAAGGCCCTTTTCACACTTTGACACGACTTTGCCGTGCGACTTTGATGCGACTTGAAGCAATGCCTGTGTAATCTTGAGGTCTATGGACCTCAAGTCGCATCAAAAATCAGACATGGGGTACGACTTGTCATGCGACTTTGCAGCCCCAAGTCGCAGGACAAGTCGCACAAGTGTGAAACAGCCTAACTAAAAGATGAAATGCAAGGATGATAGATATTGTATCAAAAGTCTAGTAGAAAAATTACCTGCAATGACATGTCATTTTCTAGAGTCAAGTTAAAGCTGAGCTCCACCGAAAAAAACAATATTAAAAGCCAGCAGCTACAAATACTGCAGCTGATGACTTTTAATATTAGGACACTTACCTGTCCTGGAGTCCAGCGACGTCCGCAGCAGAGGACAAGCAATCGCTCATCACTCTGCTGCCCCCACCGCCATCCTCGGTGAGGGAACCAGGCAGTGAAGCCTTGCGGCTTCACTGCCCGGTTCCCCAAGGCGCATGCGCGAGTCGCGCTGCGCCGTTCTGACTGGTCCCCGAGTGTTCTGGGAGCCGAGTGTCTCCCAGAACACAACAGGTATTCTGCGGGAAGTGACGTACTTCCCGCAGATTTCCCGCAGAGAGGACTCCCGGAAGTGGGTGAAAATACCTGTCTTAGACAGGTATCTTCACCCCCCTCCCCCCTGAAAGGTGTCAATTGTGACACCGGAGGGGGGGAGGGTTCCGATGAGCGGAAGTTCCACTTTAGGGTGGAGCTCCGCTTTAATATTTTTAAGCCTATCCCCAGGCATGGGAAGAAATGACTATTCCTTGGACAGATGACAATTCTTGGGTCTAGGTAATGGCTACTAGTCCGAAGAACTTCCACAGGGGAGAAGCTTACATGCTTCCCCATACCTGTAGCTGTGATAAATTGGTCCAAATAAATTTTTTCTAACAGCTAAAAAAAAAACATGTAACAAAACTGTTGTGATTGGGGCCATAGGAAAGCATTGTCTGAGTTTAGGTGCGGTAGATAACTTTATCTATCCACATCTAAAAGCTGGTTAGGGTGGTTGCTACTTTTTTTGTACAGTTTGCAGAGATGCTGTCACTTTGCCTTGTGTGAGCTAGGCGAGATTGTCTCTGTAAATAGGCTTTAAACTTTGATTGTATATACCGGTACTTTGCTAAATCCATTTTTATCATAAATAATTGCAATTTGTTTTATAAAATACCTTTTTTCACTTTTTTTAATCCTTTGTTACATCTCAATGCTGCTAATCTCCTGCAATCACTGAGGCTGCAGTTTTACCGCAATTTTGCAGTGATTTTTATTGAGTTTTGTGCCGTGATTTTGCACAGGTCAAAACGTCACCAATGTAAAAAGCAGAAAAACGCCTGCAATCTGCCCAAAAAGAAGCTCATGTACTTTTTTGAGCTTCAGGCATTTTGCTTAAGGCTACAAAATGCTCAGATGTTAACAGGGGCCATTTAAATGAATACAATTTTGCTTCTTGGGCATTTTTCTGGTGTTTTTCCTGGTGTTTTACGAGCTGAAAACGCTCAGGTGTGAACGCAGCCTTATTGTATAAATGCACTCCAGAGAAATAGCTGCATGCCATTTCTCAGGATGGATGGTGACAACAGTGGACCATACTTATGTAATGTATATTAACCACTTGACCTCTGGAAGATTTACCCCCTTGAGGACCATGCAACTCTGTACCCAAATCAAATTTGTATTTTTTTTCCACAAATAGGGCTTACTTTTGGTGGTATTTGAGCACCAATAAAAAATAAATAAAATCTAAATAAATAAAAAACACACTATTTTTTTACTTTATAAAACATATCCAATAAAATCATTAAAAAAAAAAAATCAAATTTTTTCATAAATTTAGGCCAATATGTATTCTGCTACATGTTTTTGGTAAAAAAAAAAAAAAAATCCCCGTAAGCAATCATACAGTATATTGATTGTAGATGCTATAATGTTTGCGTAAACCAAACTACTGTATGGTATATAAACCAAAAGAGAGTGTGGCACTCACGGGTCTTGAAAGGTGAACACGGTTTTATTTCGACGTTTTAACGAGGCACAAGCTCGTCTTCCTCAGGAAGTGCGTTGCCTCGAGCTTGTGCCTTGCCGAAACGTCTAAATAAAACTGCGTTCACCTTTCAAGACCTCTCTTTTGGTTTATATGCACTACAGTCCTTGCTGTGTACCCGGACCCATTTTTTTTATCCCTGATTTATGTGCAGTGGCAACCATTGTATATCAACTGATCAGCGACTTATAGCAGGACTGCGATATTGCGACAAACAATCGGACACTAACTGGCACTTTTGACACTTTGCAGAAACCAGTGACACGAATACAGTGCTAAGTGCTGAAAAAACAGAAAGCACTATCACTGTACTAATGACACTGGCTGGGGAGGGGGTTAAACATCTAGGATGATCAAAGGGTTAACTGTGTGCTTAGCCAGTGTTTTTGTGTACTTTATGTGCTGCTTTTACTAGGGGAAGAGATGGATGGATTTTATTCCCTGCTTTGTAGGGACACAAAATCCATCCCTTACCACCTGTCAGAATGGAGATCTGCCTTGTTTACACAGGCAGATCTCCGTTGTGTGTTTTACTGATGATCGGGGAAGGGGGGGTGCAGTGGACATCCAGTGCCCAGCACTCACAGATCAGCTTCAGCTAGGATTAATCACAGCAAAAGCAGCCCGCCGTTTGCGCGCAATGCCCCCTGTGGACAGAAGTGCAGAATCACACACACACACACATATATATATATATATATATATATATATACATACACACACACACACACACACACACACATATATATATATATACTGTGACAGCAGGAAGGTAAAGTCACCTGGTTGCATCCAGGGGGGTAGATATATTTCGCCCAGATTCAGGCTTTACGCCGACTTATACAACTAGGTGGAGAGTTGTATAAGGCTAGTGGGCTCATGGATGACTCATACCTCTAGGGAGAGTGTGGGGCGTCGTGCAGACAGAGATGAGGAGACCAGCTGAACCTTGTCAGCTCGTTTAGGCCTCTATAAGAACTCCCAGCTTCATTAGATGTTAGCTCATGCCTGGAACCAGACCTGTGTGGACTGTCTAGGGAGAGTGAACCCCTGTGCGGTGAGACAAGCCTGTGTGGCTATTTGCTTGGACATTTAAAACCAGGGACTTAGGGACTAGGACAGCACTAGGCTGATCCCAGTTGTTAGTTAGGAAACCTGTATGTTTAGTCAGAGGTCAAGTTGACCAGGATATATTTTGTTTATGTTTCTTTTGCTTTGCTGTGTTTTGTCACTGTAAATAGAAAATAAACCGCACCTTTTTGATTTTGAAACCCACAACCTCCGTTTGCTGGGCCTGTTTTTGTGTGGGGAGCCCATCTCGGGGGTCACACACACCCGCTGCCGAGCTAACCCCCTCACAGTTGGTGGAGAACCAGTGGCAGTTTTTTTTTTTTAAGCCAGCATGGAGGAGATACTGAAGCAGCTGGCTCTAGCAAATGCCAATCAACAGCAGACAAATGCAGGTTTGCAAAAGAACTTCGCAGCCCAGCAGCAAGCTCATCAACAGAGCCTTGCAGCCCAGCAGCAGACAAACGCAACTTTGCAACAGAGTCTGGAGGCTCAGCAACAAGCCCAGCAGCAATCTGAGGCCCGCTTCATAGACCTGTTGCAGAAGCAAGAGCAGAGACTACAACAACAGATGGAAGCAGTAATGCAGCAACGTCCGCAGACCAGTGAGGAAAGCCGTCCCACTAATACCGCGTCCTTTGGGGTGAGTCGTTTATTGACAAAAATGACTGGAGAGGATGATCCAGAGGTATTTTTGACCACATTTGAAAGGACCGCTGAAAGAGAAAAGTGGCCTGAGGAGCAGTGGGCTGGACTGGTGGCTCCTCTGTTAACTGGTGAATCGCAGAAAGCTTACTATGACCTAGAGCCTAACCAAGCAAAAGACTATGTGATGCTAAAAGCTGAAATATTGGCAAGGCTGGGTGTCACCCAGGCTGTCCGGGCTCAGCGTGTGCATAACTGGACTTTCCAGCTTGGAAAACCCCCCAGGTCTCAAATGTATGATCTCATTCACCTGAGCAGAAAGTGGCTACAGCCAGAGACTTTGTCCGCACCAAAGATTGTGGAACGTGTTGTAATGGATCGGTTTTTGAGAGCTCTTCCTACTGCCATCCAAAAGTGGGTAAGCCATGGAGACCCAGAGACGGCCGATGGTCTTGTGGATCGTGTGGAGAAATACTTGGCTACAGAGAACCTGACGGCCTCTTCCAGAGACACTCGGACTTTCCACCCTAAGACCAGACCATCCCCAGGGGCGGATAAGAGGATTCCAAGGGGTGAGGGTGGAGAGAGTGAGAGGGTGGGAGCTCTACCCCAAGTTTGGCGAGAACAGCCTGGGAAATCAGCGGCTCAAGAGGCCGCAAGAAGGATCGTTTGCTACCGCTGCCGGCAAGCGGGACATATTGCAGCCAATTGCCCGGTTGTGGAGGAACCCATGCAGTGTGACTTTCTGACGGGCAGACGTCAGTCGCTGTGTGCGACAGTCGCATGCACTGCCATTCGAGGAACTGAGAAACATTTATGCAAAATGTGTGTTAATGGTAGAAATGTTGTGGTATTGTTGGATTCAGGTAGCCTTGTGACCCTGATAAAGGCTGAGTTAGTTAAAACAGAGGTCTCTGGGAATAGCAAGGTAGCTGTTATTTGTGTGCATGGGGACACCCGAGAGTATCCAGTGACTACAGTGTGTTTCGAGACCCCCAAAGGTACCCTCTCTCATCCAGTGGGCTTAGTATCTCAGTTACCGCATGACGCCATTGTGGGAAGGGATTTTCCGAAGTTCTGGGAACTGTGGGATGATCCTGAGCCCCCCACTTGTGCCCCTATGTACCAGGAATGTGATAGCCAGAACTCCCCTGAGAGTGGTGAGGACTCTCCGGAATTTCCCTTATCAGTATTGGCAGGGGAGACTCAAGAAACTGGAGAGGAGCCCACCTCCTCAGACGAAAACCTACCGTCTGTGGAGTTTTCTGATCTTGAGGTTCACAGGGAAAACTTTGCCACAGAACAGTTGAAAGACCCCGCCCTAATAAAGGCACGGGAAAACGTAGTGAAAATAGATGGCGAGTTAGTGAACCCAGATAATACCTGCACTTACCCATACTTCAGCGTAGAGAAGGACCTACTGTATCGGGTGGCAAAAAGGGCAGAAGAAACCGTTGAGCAGCTTGTGGTGCCCAAACCTTACAGGAAGTTGGTGTTGGAGTTGGCCCATGGGCACATTCTTGGAGGTCATCTGGGGACAGAGAAAACCCGAGAGAGGGTATTACAGAGATTCTATTGGCCGGGGGTGATGAAGGACATAGAAAATTATTGTTCCTCCTGCCCTGTGTGTCAGAGGTCGGCCCCGATGCCACATTTCCGTAGCCCGCTGGTCCCTCTACCCATCATTGAGGTCCCGTTTGAGAGGATCGCCATGGATTTGGTAGGTCCTATAATCAAGTCCGCTAGGGGGCACCAGTACATATTAGTTATAATGGACTATGCCACCCGTTATCCAGAAGCGATCCCTCTCCGAAATACCTCGGCCAAAACCATAGCCAAAGAGCTATCTCTTGTGTTTAGCCGGGTGGGTATTTGTAAAGAACTGCTTACGGACCAAGGTACACCCTTTATGTCCCGGGTTATGAAGGAGCTGTGTAAATTGTTCAAAGTGACGCAATTACGTACATCTGTGTATCACCCCCAAACCGATGGGCTGGTTGAAAGGTTCAACAAAACCCTAAAACAAATGTTGAAGAAAGTGGTGGATAGAGATGGAAAGGATTGGGACTGTCTACTTCCTTATCTGATGTTTGCTATTAGGGAGGTGCCCCAATCCTCTACGGGATTCTCCCCCTTTGAATTACAAGGTCAGACAACCAGGAAGGCGAAAGCCCGAACAGATCTATCACGTTAATCTGTTGAAAGCCTGGAGGGATAGAGAGTCCCTAGTCGCAGACACTTGGTCACCAGCTCAAACTGGTTGCGTGATTCCTGAGGTTGGAATAGCAGCCACCTTGTCACAACCCCAACAACAGGAGGTTAAGGAGTTTGTGCTTCGCAACAAGGAGGTATTCTCTGAGCTGCCGGGACAAACATCTGGGGTAGAGCATGACATCATTACCCCGCCCGGTGAAAGGGTGAAGTTAAAACCCTATCGGATCCCAGAGGCCCGACGGGAGGCAATACGGGAGGAAGTACAGAAAATGCTGAACTTAGGGGTGATAGAGGAGTCCCAAAGTGATTGGTCTAGTCCCATTGTGTTGGTGCCTAAACCGGATGGGAGCTGGCGATTTTGTAACGATTTTCGTCAGTTGAACAAAGTTACAAAATTTTACACCTACCCCATGCCACGTATAGATGAGTTGATCGACCGGCTGGGAACAGCCCGATACATGACGACTCTTGACCTCACAAAAGGGTATTGGCAAATCCCCCTGGCCAAGTCGGCCAAAGAGAAAACCGCATTTGTAACCCCAGACGGGGCGTTCCAATATAAAAGAATGCCGTTCGGGTTACAGAATGCGCCGGCCACATTCCAGCGGAAAATGGACCAGATGCTGAGGCCCCATCGGAAGTATGCTGCGGCTTACCTGGATGACATAATTGTCCATAGCACAGATTGGGCCTCACATCTGCCAAAAGTGCAAGCAGTCCTGGACTCTGTTCGGGAAGCGGGGTTTACGGCTAACCCCAAGAAGTGTACCATTGGGCAGGAGGAGGCCAAATATCTTGGGTACACCATTGGGAGGGGAGTAATAAAACCCCAACTCAACAAAGTCGAGGCCATCCAGAGTTGGCCACGTCCCAACAGCAAGAAGCAGGTACGAGCCTTTCTGGGAATCGCTGGGTATTATCGGCGATTCATTCCCCACTTTGCTTCTAAGGCTGTGCCCCTAACCAACCTGACGAAGGGGAAAGGGTCGGTCATGATTAAATGGACCCCCGAGGCTGAGGCAGCATTCCAATTCTTGAAACAAGCCTTATGTAGCCAGCCAGTGTTGTACTCACCCGACTTCTCTAAAGACTTTGTCGTACAAAGTGATGCGTCAGATGTGGGGTTAGGAGCAGTATTGTCCCAGGTCTGGAACGGGGAAGAGCACCCAGTCATTTACCTCAGCAGGAAGTTGAAGTCCCATGAGGTAAATTACGCCACCGTTGAAAAGGAGTGTTTAGCGGTGAAGTGGGCTCTAGATTCCCTTCGGTACTACCTGCTAGGTAGGCACTTTGACATGGTTACGGATCACGCTCCGTTAAAGTGGATGGCTCAAAACAAGGAAACAAATAGAAGAGTGAATAGGTGGTTCCTGGCCCTCCAGGAAATCAACTTCACAGTAAAGCATCGCCCTGGCGTTCAAATGGGGAATGTGGATGCTTTGTCTCGAGTACATGAATGCCTGATTGCTGGTGTTCCAACCCCGAGGTTAAAACAAGAGGGGGGGGTATGTGACAGCAGGAAGGTAAAGTCACCTGGTTGCATCCAGGGGGGTAGATATATTTCGCCCAGATTCAGGCTTTACGCCGACTTATACAACTAGGTGGAGAGTTGTATAAGGCTAGTGGGCTCATGGATGACTCATACCTCTAGGGAGAGTGTGGGGCGTCGTGCAGACAGAGATGAGGAGACCAGCTGAACCTTGTCAGCTCGTTTAGGCCTCTATAAGAACTCCCAGCTTCATTAGATGTTAGCTCATGCCTGGAACCAGACCTGTGTGGACTGTCTAGGGAGAGTGAACCCCTGTGCGGTGAGACAAGCCTGTGTGGCTATTTGCTTGGACATTTAAAACCAGGGACTTAGGGACTAGGACAGCACTAGGCTGATCCCAGTTGTTAGTTAGGAAACCTGTATGTTTAGTCAGAGGTCAAGTTGACCAGGATATATTTTGTTTATGTTTCTTTTGCTTTGCTGTGTTTTGTCACTGTAAATAGAAAATAAACCGCACCTTTTTGATTTTGAAACCCACAACCTCCGTTTGCTGGGCCTGTTTTTGTGTGGGGAGCCCATCTCGGGGGTCACACACACCCGCTGCCGAGCTAACCCCCTCACAATACATATATACACACACATACACACACACACACACATATATGTGATTCTGCACAGGGGGGCTGCCCTGTACCAGTAAATCTGCTATAGGGCAGCCTGGAAGTGGTTAAAATCGCCACTTCTAGTCTATAGTCTATCAGAAGGTTGCACAATTTCTAGAGAGGGACAAAAAACTGGCACCATATAACAACAGGATGTGCCTAAACAAAAAAAACTTCATAGTAGGATCAGCAGGTATTATTTTAATGAAAGCTGCAGATTGACAAATATCAAAAATTACTTTTGAAATAGCATTAACACATGAAAGCTTATATGAAATTTTAGAAATTCGGGATTCTTTATGGAAAATATGCATTTTTTTTTGTGAAACAATTAGGACAATCCTTCTGCTACACTGTGCTTCTCAGATGAACTGGCACATATAATCCTGGCATCAGCAGGATACAAACCTCAAGCATGGCTGAAGATGAAAAAGTGCATCTCTAGCCGAGTTAAACCTTTAAAAAAAAGGGCCCTAACTGCACTGCCAAGTACACAGGCTTGTGAATAATAACAACTTACATGCTGGGTAATTATTTTTTCCAGGTTCATCTGAATCCTCAGCTGCTGAGATAGATGCTATCGGAGATATGTCAGCAAAATAAACTAAATAGAACACTGGAACAATGGCACAATGTGCAATGAGCTGTAAAAAAAATACTGGCACAGCTTCAAAGGAAGCACACAGAGAGACACTGGCTGACCAGAAGAAACAGGCCACAAAAACTGGCATACAACCTGTTCTGTGGCAGTCCTCATTCATCAGCAGGATGGCTTTGTGAAGTAAAATGAAAAAAAAAAAAAACACGGCACAGATCACCCCAGGTCAAAGCAATACTACAATGTTAAAAGAGAAAAAGGTGCTCATGTCTAGAAAAGTAAAGGCACACTGTATATGAAACAATCCATAAAATGTTTGTATACCCCTGAAAAAAGCTTAGTATTTACAACCAGAAAAAAAGTATACTGTATTTTATTAACTGACCAGGGAACCTAAAAAAAGTAAGTTACCAAAAAAAGGCAACTGATAACAGACACAGATACTGCATACCTATACATTTCCATAGGTGCATTTTACTCGCAAGTCAGCTTAGGGTATTTAAAATATATCTCATCAAGTTCAGAAAATAATGTCAAGCCTAGTTAGTTCCAATACTCTCCAAACATATTCTGTAATCAATACATTTGTTATATGTACTAAGCTGCCACTAAGATCCAATTAGAGAACCAAGGACAAAATAAAAAATAAATAAAAAGGCCTGATGTACTGTAAATTATCATTTCAATTTGTTTTAACCTTTTTCTGCCCTGGCATCCCCATTAAAGTCATTATAGAGTCTCGTTTTTTTTTCTCCATAAAAATAACAAACATGTTATTTAGGCCCGGTTCACACAGGGGCGGCACGACTTCGGGGGCGACCTCGGCAGCGCGATCTCAAGACGACTTGAGACGCCCGCCGAGGCGATTTGCATAACGACTTCTGTATAGAAGTCAATGCAAGTCGCCCTGCGTCGCCCCCAAAAGAAGTACAGGAACCTTTTTCTAAGTCGGAGCGACTCAGGTCGCTCCTATTAGAACGGTTCTATAGCACAGACCGGGACGCGACTCCTCAGGCGACTGAGTCTTACCTGCCCTGTGTAATGGTTTTACACAAAGAGCAGCCCAGATCCTCCTCTTCTCAGGTCCCTCTTCGGCTCTCCTGGCCTCTCTCTCCTGTTGAGTGCCCACACAGCAAGCAGCTTGGTATGGGGGCACCCAAGCCGAGTCACAGCTCCCTGTGTCCATTCAAACACGGAGCACCGGTTCGGCCCTGACCCCTCTCTGTCCTGATTGGCCAACTGACTTTGATTGACAGCAGTGAGAGCCAATGGCACTGCTGCTGTGTCTCAGCCAATCAGGAGGGAGAGTCCCAGAAGGCTGAGTCACTTGTGGACATTGCTGGATAGAGATGGGGCTCAGGAAAGTATTAGGGGGTGCTGGGGTGGCTGCTGCACACAGAAGGCTTTTTATCTTAATGCATAGAATCAGGGTGGATTAAAATCACTAGTAAAAAGGCTTGATTTAACTGTCATCTCTGTCCCACAGCGGCTCCTCCTCTGACCCGCTGTTCACTCACCGACAGTCCCATTCACTTTAATGGGACGGCAGTGACACAACAAGGTGAGGGACATGGCGGCAGCAGGTGAGTTGATGCCCGATAACAGGCGCTGCCATGATGGATCTGAAATGACAGGTGCTTTTTAAATGTAAGGACTGATTCTTGCTGGTAGTTACAATCTTTAATATTTGCAAATAAAATTATGATTTCCTATTTAGAATAATAAGCTGTCAGGTTAGTAAAACAGCAATATCAGAACTGATTCAATCATACAGTTTGTAGTGTACATAGATGTGTAAAACAATGGGATAAAGGAATATTCCTGAACTTTGTTTTATCTCATGGTTACTGTGAAATTGTGTGAATGTATCAATGCAGTGCATGTTATCTCAGCTTGCAGAGCTTGGATTCATTGAATGAAATTTACCAAAAATTTACAGCCTTCTGCTCCATAGCAAAGATCCATTTTATGCCAAATAAACTAAATTATTAATGTATCTTAAATAGAAAACTATCTGTAGATAGATTTTTACTCCAAAGGCATTTTATTAAAATACATTTGATAAAAAATAAATAAAAAAAAATCAGATTTAAAATCAAAAAAAATCTTTGATTTTTATCCACCCTGCATAGACTGCATTAAGATAAAAAAACATTTTGACTTTACAACCACTTTAAAAGTTTGACAAATCTTTTGCTTTCCCCATGACTCAGAATCCAGAAACATCAGTGCAGCACTGGATGAAAGATGCAAGGGCCTGTCAAAAGTCCAGAAACTCATTGACCTTTTATACACACACACTAATTACAAGCAAACAGATCACAGGTGAGGATGGTTACCTTTAACCGGTTCCCGACCGGCTCCTGTACATTTACGTCGGCAGAATGGCACAGCTGGGCAAAGTAACGTATATTTACGTCACTTTGAAATTCCCGCCGTGCCGGGCATGCACGCGCCCCTGCCGCGAGCTCCCTGACCGTGCCCGCGGGACCTGTGGACTCAATGTCCCGTGATCGGGTCACAGAGCTGCAGAACGGGGACAGTCAAGTGTAAACATGCCTCTCCCCGTTCTGCCTAGTGACACTGTCATCGGGAGCAGCGATCAGTGACCTGTCACTCGCAGCCACGCCCCCTAACAGTAAGAATCACTCCCTAGGACACACTTAACCCCTTCAGCGCCACCTAGTGGTTAACCCCTTCACTGCCAGTGTCATTTTCACAGTAATCAGTGCATTTTTATAGCACTGATTGCTGTAAAAATGACAATGGCCCCAAAAATGTGTCAAAAGTGTCCGCCATAAAGTCGCAGTCACGATAAATCATAAATCTATCCCCTATTTTGTAGATGCTATAACTTTTGTGCAAACCAATCAATATACGCTTATTGCGATTTTTTTTTACCAAAAATATATAGAAGAATACGTATCGGCCTAAACTGTGGAAATTTTTTTTTTTTTTATAGATTTTTTTGGGGGATATTTATTATAGCAAAAAGCTCTATTTTTGTTTATAGCACAAAAAATAAAAACAGCAGAGGCGATCAAATGCCACCAAAAGAAAGCTCTATCTGTGGGGAAAAAAAAAGTACGTCAATTTTGTTTGGTAAACACGACGCACGACCGCGCAATTGTCAGTTAAAGTGACGCAGTGCTGAATCGCAAAAAATGCTCTGGTCTTTGGCCAGCCAAATGGTCCGGGGCTTAAGTGGTTAATAGCCCTTTGTGTCAACTTGTGTACATGTTATCAGGCCAAAATCACCAGGGTATGTAAACTTTTGATCAGGGTCATTTGACTGATTGATAACAAAAGGCTTCAGCCAAACACTAAGTGAAAGAAATGTTTTTGTGTTATCATTCATATTCTCTGAAAAATGGCCTTGAAATCATAAATTCTGCCAGGAAGTGTAAACGTATGAGCACAACTGTATATATTACAAACCCAACTCCAAAAAAGTTGGAACGCTATGTAAAATCTCCATAAAAACAGAATACAATGTTCTGGGACATCTTTTTCGTATTTTTCATTTCAAGATGCGCCAAATATTTTTAATTAAAGGTCTGGACTGCAGGCAGGCCAGATAAGCACCCAGACTCTTCTACTAAAAAAGCCATGCTGTTGTCATAGATGCAGTGTGCGTTTTAGCATTGTCCTACTGAAATATGCAAGGCCTTCCCTGAAAAAGACATTGTCTGAATGGGAGCATATGCGGCCCAAAAACCTGGATATATCTTTCATCAGAGATGCAAGCTTTTGAACTGAGTGCTAACAAGCCAGAAGGTCATTATCACATTTGAACTATTTGATATATTTTCTATTGTGAATAAAATATGGGTTTATGAGACTTGCAAATCACTGCATTCTGTTTTCAGGCTGGGTTTACGCCATGAATCGCACAGGAACGCGTTGTGCCACACCAATATTAGTGCATACACTACTTTAAAAAACGCACGGTGACCGTAACACATATTACTACTGTACCATGCGATCCAGTGCAGGAAAACGCATTGCATTGTGGTGTCATTAAGTTAACACTGACACCAACTACAGATTGTAGTGAATGCGACACAGGAAACACGCATTGAACGCGGGTTTCCCGCACTGCATACTGGTATAACCTAGCCCTTAATGTAGATTTAATTTCAATAATTTTTATTGAGTTTTCATACAGAAGGATACAAACAGATAATTGCATTAGTACACTCTGCATACAGTAGAACTATCATCAAAGGATTACTAGTATGGGTGCAATGCCAAATAGGAGTCAAATTAACCAGAACTTAGTAGGAATTAACATTATTAGTCATACGGTAGGCGTGTTGCTCCCTGTCCCGGACACCTCCCTGGGGGCCTTAATGTAGATTTAACACAGCGTCCAAACTTTTGTGGGTTTGGAGTTGTACAATAATGACAATTAAGTATAACAAGCAGGGTCAAATTGGAAAGTCACATCGAAATTACTTTCAGATAATAACCTAAAAACTTTATGCACAAAAAAAATACTCTACAATCTGCTGTCAGCCAGAAGGCTCGGATTGCTATTACACATAATTCATCCACGTAAAGATCCCAAATAAGTATTTATCCAGAAATGGAGAGGTACTTCTTTCTGAATGTACCAATAACAGATCAAAGTGAACAAAAACAGAAACTCAATATTAAACCTAAAGCATACTGTGTGACAATACCTTTTTTGCGGATTCTGTAGAACATTTCTTCTTCATTGTTCTCAGTAAAAATTCAGGCATATTATTTTCAATATCCTCTCGTGTTCCTTTCTTTTGTAGGACAGCAGCTAGAAAGGATATGACCTAAACCAAGAAGGCACATTTTATTATTAGTGCAATGAAGAGGTAGTATTGTATGCCTGGTCAGCAGCTATGCCGTTACCCAGTTGGGTTGAACTATCAGCTACCAGAGAAGCAAACCCAGGAGGCAACAGCAAATCAGACAAACATTAGTCAGTCTAGAAGCGACCCTTTATATTGGTGGTAAGTATAGGTGGGAGATTAATTCATCATTGCATACTGCTTAAAAGAACCGCATAGCAACCTAAGGTGGAACCCTAGTTGAGAAAGGCTGACCTAAGGAAAAACGTTTCTCCAAGCAAAAAGCTCTGTAATCATTAACAAGGTTTTTGATTAATCCAACAAGCGATCAAGTGGAGTTCAAGTGGTTGTAAAGGGTATTTTTTTAATTAGAATATTAAACATGTTATACTTACATGCTCTGTGCAGTGGTATTGCACAGAGCAGCCCCTTACCACCTCTTCTGGAGTTCCTAGCAGGTGCTCTCCACTCCTCCTCCGAATGGGACCAGGAGACGTGGATGATCTTAAAAAGGAGCTTTTTAGGCTGGGCTTCTCCTATGGGTCACAGGAGTGCAATTAGTTTTGCACTCCTGTGACCCATTTTCAGCGGAGAGTGGTCGGAAGTCCACTCTCCGCTGACGTCACTGAAATCAGTCCAGGCAGCGTGTAATCCTGACTCTGGAAGTCTGGACCCGCCAGCTGCCTGGACTGATGGCAGTCTCAGCCTCTCAGCGAGCGGCTGAGACGGCCGCTCCCCACCCCTCCACAGCTCAGCGCTCCAATGAGCGTGCAGGAGTAGAGCAGGAGAGATGCTGTCTGACAGGCAGCAGAGCCTTGCTTGAGGAGGTGAGAGAACCTTGCCATCTGCGCATCCACCTAGGCAAGTGTGAATAGGCAAAAAAAAAAAAATTATATATATATGTATATATATATATATATATATATATATATATATATATTATATTATATTATATATATATATATATATATATATATATATATACACACTTCTCTTTTAATGCTGTTTTTACCCTGCTATCCTGTGAGTGCACCTTATATTAAAGAGTGACTATTTTAATCCTATACTGCACTTAGATTGGCGCTGCTCTCTCTTGCTTTCATGTCCACAGAGCCCCTTCTTACTCTGCAAAGCTGGCTGCCTGTCTGTATTTAATCAACCACATCCTTTTGCATGGACTCTCCCTCAGACATACCATCATAATATGTATTAAATACCGATACCGATGTGCTGATTCAACTCCTTATCCCTTGTGCCACACACCAGCAGCCAACCTACATAGTGCTCACCATATCCATATACTTTTTCCACTCCTCCTCACTTGCGTGTGCCCCCATAGCAAGTGGGCACACTTTTGGGACAGACTGTGTGCATCCATAGACAGACATGGAGTGGTTAGGCCCTACCCCCACTCCCTCCTCACAAAATTTGACTGACAGCAGCAGAAGCCAATAGCTTCCGCTGTCGCCAGAGTCCCCTCTGAAGGGAGAGAAGAGATGCAGCCAGGACAGGACTGGATCGAGAGAGGCTTCAGGTGTGTGCTAGGGAATGCCTTAGGATAAAAAATATTTTAACTTTAGAACCACTTGGAAGTATAACTACAGACCAAACTTTTTTTTTTTTGGAGTGGAGAGGAATTAGAATACTTATTTATTGCCGTCTGTCTGTGCCCCCATTCGCCTCCGGAGATCCACCCTCGCTATTTGTCTTGTTTACCGTGGTCATCAAACGTAATGAAAGTGAAAGAAAATCCCAAAGTTTGGGTTGACACCAGAAGTCCAATGGGGACATAAATTCTGGTGACCCTGGACATTATTCCTCCCGGTGATCACACAGTAAGTGATCTCCACAGGGGAGTCACGGACAGTAATAAAATCTGACAGAGGTTCTAACCCTACAAAAGATTGGCTGAAGTTGGGTAAGTTCCAGGATCACCAGATAATTGACAAAAGGGAGTGGGATTTGGATGAGAGACTACAGTAATGCCAGGATGAAAAACTGAAGTATTGAGTGGGTAGGCTGTGCACTTGTATGGAGTATCTCGAAGCATATTTTTTTCAGTTTTGGCTGAAGTATTATTTTAAAGCTGAACTCCAGCCACTTCCTCTCCTTCACACACATTGACCTTAGGGTTGCCACTTCATCCCTTTAAAACCAAACACATATTAATTATAAGGATGGGCTCAGGCGTATTAGCAACTCCACGTGCCTGCGCCCACCAGGAAGCTGACACTCCGCAGCGCTAATCACAGGCAGCGGCTGCACAGATCGGGAAATGTCTCACTACCTGTGATTAGCACTGCAGAGTGTCAGCTTCCTGGCGGGCACTTGGAGTTGCAAACACGCCTGAGCTCATCCTTATTTACACAGGTTCTGTGGCTGATTAAGGTGGCAATTAAACTCACTTGGTTCCTTATCTGCATTAAATTAGCCTCAGAACCTGTGCAATTCATATGTGTTTGGGTTTAAAGCGATGCGTGGCAACCCTAATTGACCTCTACCCAAAACTAATCACTGGCTTTGTTTAAAAAAAAAAGAAGCATTCCAACTGCCTAAAATACTCACCTATAGAAACAATCACAAGATGCTCTGGGTCCGGAAACTTTATTTTTTTATTTTTTTATTATACATGAGGAGAGTTCTCACTCAAATGTCACTGACTGGATGACGTGTACTTTACCTATTGCAGGGGTCAGGAACCTATGGCTCGCAAGCCAGATGTGACTCTTGATGGCTACATCTGGCTCTCGCCTCTCAATCCGTGGATCGCGTGGTGTGCCGATCCGCGGATTGAGCCCATAGGAAAGGCCGCGGCTTCAGCCTAGCTCCGGAGCGGTGGCCACCTTGGTACACCCAGCGGCGGCCTAGATGAGCGGCGCGCTGACGTCATCATCACCCGCCTCAACTGCTCATGGATCTGCCTGGTTGTGTAGTGGTAAGCAAGCAGACAATCGTAGGGAAGATGTGGACATTACAGTGGGGGAGATGTGGACATTACAGTGGGGGAGATGTGGACATGACAGTGGGGGAGATGTGGACATGACAGTGGGGGAGAGGTTATTGTACTTTAAAAGTGTTGGTCTTACATAAAATGCACACATTTACTTGTATTTCGTTTTAAACATATTGTATGGCTCTCACGGAATTACATTTTAAAATTTGTGGCGTTCATGGCTCTCTCAGCCAAAAAGGTTCCTGACCCCTGACCTATTGGTTGTCCAGCATCGAGACCTAGGGAGAGATTTACTAAAACTGGAGCACTCAGAATCTAGTACAGCTAGGCATGGTAGCCAATCAGCTACTAACTTCAGCTTGTTCAAATAAGCTTTGACAATAAAACCTGGAAGTTGATTGGTTACCATTTAGAACTGCACCGGATTTTGCAGACTCCAGGTTTAGTAAATCTCATACATAATGACATCAGGAGGAGGCAACCAGTGTACTGCAGCACTGGATCCATCAGTTGCGACTCCCAGAAGCGCAAGTGGTAAGGGACAAGACTGGGAGACTTAGGGGAGTATGTAAAAAAAAAAACTCTCACAGTATTTTGGGAAAAAAACTTCTAAATGGGTGAGAGAGGGGCAGGAGGGAGGGATGGGAAGGGAGAACAGTCTTGCTTCACCTTTAGTAAGTTGTCATTTAAAAAATCCCACCCCTCTAATGCATCATGTTCCTATGGGTATATACTCATGGTGGCCTCCAGCGGTCCCTTGAAGTATCCACTGAAATGAATGGGGCCATGTTGCATATGCACAGAATGAAAAGGAGCCAACCAAATCCATGTGAGAAAAAAGATGGCTGGATCAGGGAGGAAGTTAAGTTCTAATTTCAAGAGATAGAGAGATAGCATGAACTGTGCATGTCCGGTCTTTGAATAGCAAAAACACTTGTTATGTCGGTGTGCTTTTTCAAAGGCCACACTCCTATTGCTGATGGGAGAGCATCAAAACACTGGAGTGTCTACTGGGGCCCCTTGATTGAATGGGCTGTTTTTTGATCAATCACAATTAGAATGAGCTGTTTTATGCAAACATTTACTAACTCTTTAAACCCATCTTGGAACCATTGCCATCCCAAAAGAGTGGATATCTGCAGCAATTAGTAGCACCTAATAAGGCATTTTTTAAATGCAGCTCAAAGAAACACATAAACAAAAAGAAAATCCTGAGATCGTCATCTATCATTTTTATAGTCCGATATTCAACATACTAGAATCATATCTCACAATATTTACATATGTAAATAGTAAATGTACAGAGAGAATATGAATTCTGCCACTGCTAAATTGCCTTTGTCTGGCTGTTGTGTTGTTTCAATAGCTTCAGTAAACCCAGAGTAACCGAGTAGGAATACATAAAGTATAGAACAGCATATCAGGGGGTGTAAAGTTATTCTGATTTTCTCATATGCATGCTTATTCTGGGTCATTGACCCCCATAAATATCAGCAATGGCAGTTACCATATTTCTCTCAGTCGAAAGAAGTCAAAAAATACCTGTATTGTCTTCCCAAGCCCCATGTCATCACCAAGGATGCATCCAGTTGAACGTGTGTAGTGCTCATACAGGAATCGAATACCATCTCTTTGATAGTCACGTAAATACCTATTAATAGTAGAAGGCACAAAGACTCCACTATTTGATAGTGGGAAATTTGCAGCAGGAGCTGCAGGTCTCCGATCTGGGAAATATGGTTTTTCCAGGTCCTCATCATCAAAAATAGAAGTGTTCCAGGAATTACTGTAGCCATGGGCTTTACGGAGATGTCTGAGTGGTACTTTCCTCTCTGTTGAATCCATAAATGAAATCACTGCATAGGATAGATCGTCTTCCTTATGCTGAATGGACTTCACCACAGCTTCTTTAAGCTCACAATTATCCAAGTAAGGTGCCAAACACTTCTCATCAATACGCCACACGCCTAGAAAACCACATGAAAGTGAAAGATGTAAATAATAAGTACCAATATCAATCACAAAATGTGTTTTTCAAAATGTGCGTACAAATGTTAATAATGCATTTTCTGCAGGTGCACCATAATGAAGTTTCATTATTATGTGAATGCATTATTATAGATTAAATGGGAAACTACTACAATTATTTATAGTTTACTGATGCCTTAGCTTTGAAACAATCATCATTCTAACCTATTCTGTTCTATCTAATGTTAAAGGCCAACAAAGCCCAAAGAGATAGTTACATTCAACATTGCTGATGGTTAGCTGAATCTCATGCAAGCCTCATATCCACTGTTCCACTCAATTGCGGTTGACAGTGTCAATCTTCCCCAATGGAAACTCCAAAACAAATGAGCCTTCATTATTAACTTCACAATAACCTTAGTTTTCACTTTTTAGGCCGGGAACACATATGTGCTGCCACGGGTTCATGCCTGGGGCCCGATGCATGTCTGTTCACCGGTTCAGGTCTGAATTTTTGCCTGAATCCACAGCTGAGCCGAACCCAAAACACGCACAGGACCCTTTTGCAATCCACTCCAAGGTGACCCTGGACATGTGTGAACCGTCTCCACGAGAGCCGGTAACACTCGCCTGTCATGCAAATTTGATGTGGCTTTCCCTGCAATTCGCACATATGTGAACCCAGCCTCAAAGTTCACCTTTCATGAGAAAATTATGTCCGTTGCCAATGCTGCCTCACTGGTTACCTGGTTGTGCTTGGCTTTAAAGCTGAAATCCATATATGATTTTTAATGCATGACTAAATTTGTCCAGCTTGGACCAATGCAAGTATGCATATCTCACGCCTAAGGAATTGCTGTGGAAGCTAACCACTGTACTAGTTAGAACTACTACAGTAATTGCTTCAAATTTCTTGGTCCTGTGCCAATTGACTGTCCCACTGCATACTGATCTAAGGGGGCATTCACACTGCACTGCTGCCATTTACAGAACGCCCCTGTATTTTTTTTGTTGATGTTCTCTGATTGGATGAGGTAGAGAGGGAGCTGACGTCAATGGGTTTCAAATCTATTAGTTCCGAGTTGCAAACCCCCAAACAAGCATGCAGAATAGGAGTGGCAGAAACGCATTATAATTCCTCATCAACACCATATCAAATTAGTGCTGCTCCAAGCCTGCAGTATCAGTCTCCCAGGTTTACACTCTGTGTTCAGGTGCTGGCAGAAATAGAGAGCATCTTACTCCAAAATGTAATATAGCATACAGATACCTCTGCACACTGTATTCAACTCCAATGTAAGGTGAATGAAAAATTAGCTGCGGCCCAGATCCCAGCCTATCAGTCACACCCCTCTGACATGTTTCACCCACATTGGGGTTAATCTTAGATTAACCCCAATGTGGGTGAAACATGTTAGAGGGGTGTGATCGATGGCCTGGGATCTGAGCTGAAGCTAGTTTTTTATGTGCATTTATGTGCATTAATCCATAATTAATTTGAGAATTTTTCTTTTTACCCCAGGTATATTGATTTTTCTATGCTTCCCTTTGGAGACGTTTGCGGTCCCGGGTCGCTGTCTGGACATCGCATGTGCGCAGTTTCCACCCATTTCCCCATATAGGGGATTTTTTTCACCACTTGTTTTCAAACCATAACCTTTATGTTTTCTGGGTGTTGTGGTTCTATGATGACTGATATATAAGCTTGATATATGGCTGCAGAGGTGAGTATTCTGCCAATTGGGTGTTTTCCATGCTCACCCTCATTTGCATATTTATTGTTTATGTTTTGTTTTGTGTTTTATGTTTAATGAATGCCATCATATGAGACAACTGTATTCTTCTCTGTTTTAGATTTCAATTCTGAATTATATGTCGGATTATCCCTGAAGAAGGAGTTATCTCCGTAACGCGTAGGATCTGACCTATATAATTACTATTCCAATTTTCATATAATTGTGCACTAGCATTGCAGTCTAGGGTATAATCCTTTCCCCTGGGCATGCGATGCATTGGGCATAATTCAACATCTATTCTATTGATTCATTGATTGTATTTTCTGCATATATCAAGTCTTTTTTATTGGCCTACAATTTTATGTAATCATACTTTCTACTTTTGTAATAAATTTTTTTTATACTCTACCCTAGTGGTTATGTAAATTCATGCCTATAAAGTCCCGCCATGTGAGGGGAAACTTTTGTATTGTATCAGTTAGGGATGTTGGCTACATCACACCAGACCTGTTTTCTACAACCTCCTATTTCCTTGGTAGTTTCCATTGGGGAAGATTGACACTGTCAAGCACAATTGAGTGGAACAGTGGATATATGACACTTGCATGAGATTCAGTTAGTCTTAGCTAATGTTAGATTAACCCCAATGTGGGTGAAACATGTCAGAGGGATGTGATCGATGGGCTGGGATCTGAGCTGAAGAATTTTTTATTTGCCTTACTTTAGAGTTGAACACAGTGTGCGGTGGTATCTGCATGCTATATAATACCTCATTAGTTTACCTCTAGGTGTCACTGGAACAGGAAGTGCAGGAAAATCTTACCAATTTAGTCAGACAAAAATATGAATCTGCAGAAAATATTTGCTTTGCCCCATATTAGCTAAAACATAACAAAGAAAACTGACTATAGTTAGGCTGTAAGGCAACCAAAGTAAATGTATATGTCAGGGGTGCCCAACCTTTGGAAGAGCAAGGGCCACTTAAGCGACTTGGTAACCAGTCGTGGGCCACACTGAGCGAAGCGGGTGGATGGCAGCCCACTCTACTCTATAGAGCCCACTCTACTAGCGAATCGGATTGGAGGTAGGCGTTTTTAAACAGACACAAGTCCATTTACATCTGCCACTCCTTAGAGGTGAATGGAGGGTCTGATTGGGTCAGACTGATCGCGTGAAAGGGGCCAAAGGCTGCTTTCACATTGATGCACTATTGTTTACCCGCACCACGAGTGCAGCACAGTTCACCTGTGGCTTTCCTGCAGGTTAGCTGCACTTTGCCATAGACTTTTATGATATCCTGTAGGTGTGGTGCACTTTCAGAAAGCACACCAAACTCACAGGTAATAGAAGTCTATGGCTCAGTGCAGGTGCACTGCTCTGCACCTGCGGATCAGTTTGAAAGCAACCCAATAGCCACTGCAGAACAGATATGCCCATATATACAGTGTAATTTTAGTATTAAACTTACCATTAAAGTGGTTGTAAACCAACTTTTTCAACTTGCACCTACAGATAAGCCTAGATTAAGGCTTACCTGTAGGTGCAAGAAATATCTCCTAAACCTACACGGTTTAGGAGATATTTACTAAAATGACAGGCGCCGCTGTCTACGGCGCATGCGCGCCGTAGACAACGGCGCATTCATAAGGTTAATCACATTCACAAAATCGGCTACTTCCCAGCAATCGCTGGGCGTAGCCGATTGTGACGGCTCTCGCACGCATGCACAGAGTGACGTCTCCGCCGCTCCGGCCAATCACAGCGCCGGAGCGGCGCTGTGATTGGCTGGTGCGGCGATACCCGGAAGTAACCTTCAGAGATGGATGCGGCTGAAGAGGGAGACGAGGATGGCTTCGGGGGCCCCGATCTAAGGTAAGTGATGCATAATGAGCTATTATGCTAGTCATATTAGCTCATTATGCCTTTGACTTGCAGGTGGTTAAGAAAGAAAACAATAAAATGACCGGGTTTACAACCACTTTAATAACAGTATTCTATTCCATGCCAAAGCAGGAGGTCGCGGGCCATATCAGAGGGCTCCGTGGGCCACTGGTTGGGCACCCCTGCTCTATGTATACGAGCTAAGCAAGAATGACAGGTGATTTTACACTGGCCATATACAACTTGAATGTCATCTGTTGCCTGAGCACATTTGTGGGGCGCTTGCAGAGCAGCCCCACTCACTTGAAAGCAAAAGGGGTCATAATTGTTACCGCAACAAGTGTACATGCCCAGTTGCTGCCTCTGCAGCTAAAGCAGGGCACAAATGTTGGGTTTTTCCACCCCTCAAACGTTAGTGAGAATAAGGCCAAATGTCACTCAGATCAGTGAAGTCAGAGAAATGTCAGAAATCCGTATCTGTGCAATTTATTTGTTCCATGTCATGATGGTCATTCACACAATTAGACATTCAAAGGGACAGATCACTAATTGCAGCCTCCTTCTCTCATGTCAGGTGTCCTTTCTTTCTAATTAACAGGATTTTAGTAAATCTACTTGCCTGGTCCATCCATGTTTACAGGGTCCATACTTCAACTATGGATATGTGACACACAGCCCCCACACTTCTAATACAGCAATGTAGATCTGTAGGATGGGACTTGGTACAGTCATATTGTCAGCAAATGTCCAGTCATTCTATAGGCACTGCAGCAACACAACGATGGACTGCATGCAATAAACTCTCTGTATTCATGACGGTTTCCTTCTTCTATACATTGCTTTTGTTGCTTATTGTCCAAAACTAGAGAATACAGCTCTCCTCCAGCACACACACACACACTTCCTATCCCGAGCAGCCAATGTTTTGCTTCCTCTATGCTCCTCTCCTCCTTGCATAGGCTGAGGTAAAACTAGCTTTTACTTTCACTTTCATCTTCCGCACTTTCGCCATTTATTAAACCAGACTGGCGATGCTCAAGCCTTTGCAAGGAACGTTTCAGAAAATAATTAATGTTTCACAGCCTCCAAAAATGCAGGTTTATTTTAAAGGAATAATATAAAGCAGAATAGAGATTTTAGACTAACTATCAAAAGAGCTGATTTGTAATCCAAGGACGTTTCTGCATGTGAAGCCTTTGAGTCTGTCCAGTTCACCTATTGCAGTTGTTCTGCAAAAAAAATAGAAAATCTATGTGTGTATATGTATGTGTATATAATATATTAGGGGTCGACCAATTATCGGATCGGCCGATTATTGGGGGCTGATGTTCACATTTTTCAAATAATCGGTATCGGTCAGAAACTTAGTGATATTGGTCAGACCTCCTCCTCCTGTCTGCGCACGGCGCTCGCTGCAGTCTCTGCCAATCCCTGTCAGCGGTGCGGTGGGCAGCAGAGAGATGACATCATCTCTCACTGCCCACCTTGCATCACCGCTGTTCTGCCCTTACAGCAGAGACATGAAGGTTTTTTTTTACATGTAGGCGGAGCCTTGTTATAATTAGGGGGTGGGGCATGCATTCGTAGGCGTGTCCCACATTAATACCAAAATGGGTGTGGTTTACGCACGATATTGGGCGTGGCTTAAATGGGCGTGGTTCAGAAGGGGTGTGGTTAGAGTCTGAGAGGAAGGAAGGAAGGAAGATCCTACACCACAATAGAAATATGTGTATTCCAGAAAGTTTAACAAAATCGGCAGGTAAAGATACTCCAAAACACATGTTGTTGGCGCTTCAATCATCCCGGCACCAAAGTTGTTATGGTGTCAGGATGATTGAAGCGCATTATTTCTATTATTACATTGTAATATAAAATGAAATCATTCAACTCACCATAATTCCGAATCAGTGGGACCCCTAAGCGTGTCATTTGCCACGTCGCCTGCCACCAGATGCCATCAGGTGCTCCCAGCAGAGCCCAGTCCTTACATTAGTGCCCCAGCAGAGCCCGGTCTTTACATTAGTGCCCCAGCAGAGCCCGGTCCTTACATTAGTGCCCCCAGCAGAGCCCGGTCCTTACATCAGTGTCCCCATCAGAGCCCGGTCCTTACATCAGTGCCCCCAGCAGAGCCCGGTTCTTACATCGGTGCCGCCAGCAGAGCCCGGTCCTTACATCAGTGTCCCCATCAGAGCCCGGTCCTTACATCAGTGCCCCCAGCAGAGCCCGGTCCTTACATCAGTGCCCCAGCAGAGCCCGGTCCCTACATTAGTGCCCCCAGCAGAGCCCGGTCTTTACATCGGTGCCCCCAGCAGAGCCCGGTCCTTACATTAGTGCCCCCATCAGAGCCCAGTCCTTACATCAGTGTCCCCATCAGAGCCCGGTCCTCACATCGGTGTCCCCCATCAGAGCCCGGTCCTTACATCAGTGTCCCCATCAGAGCCCGGTCCTTACATCAGTGTCCCCATCAGAGCCCGGTCCTTACATCAGTTTCCCCATCAGAGCCCGGTCCTTCCATCAGTATCCCCAGCAGAGCCCGGTCCTTACATCAGTGTCCCCATCAGAGCCCGATCCTTACATCAGTGTCCAGTCCTTACATCAGTGTCCCCATCAGAGCCCGGTCCTTACATCAGTGTCCCCATCAGAGCCCGGTCCTTACATCAGTGTCCCCATCAGAGCCGGTCCTTACATCAGTTTCCCCATCAGAGCCCGGTCCTTACATCAGTGTCCCAATCAGAGCCCGGTCCTTACATCAGTGTCCCCATCAGACCCCGGTCCTTACATCGGTGCCCCCAGCAGAGCCCAGTCCTTACATCAGTGTCCCCAGCAGAGCCCGGTCCTTACATCAGTGTCCCCATCAGAGCCCGGTCCTTACATCAGTGTCCAGTCCTTACATCAGTGTCCCCCATCAGAGCCCGGTCCTTACATCAGTGTCCCCATCAGAGCCCGTTCCTTACATCAAAGTCCGGTCCTTACATCAGTGTCCCCATCAGAGCCCGGTCCTTTACCTTACATCAGTGTCCCCAGCGGCTGTGTCCTCTATCAGAGCCCCCCCCCGCCGCCGCCTCCCAGATCCACATGTTCAGTATACGGGGGAGGGGCCGCCAAAAGAGAGAAGCCGATTGGCTGCCCCTCTCCTCTGCACTGAACACAAGAGGACAACACAGTGGCGGCAGCGCGGGGCCATTTTGCTGTTTTTTTTACAAACACTCCTGAATTTCCTGGGACATTCAAAAAGTCCCGGGGAAAAAAATGGGACAAAAACAATCCGGGACAAGGTTCCCAAATCCGTGAATGTCCTGGGAAATCCGGGACTGTTGGTAACTATGCTCTTGACAGAGCTGCAGCCGCAGCAAGCAGAGAGATAGTTAAGTCGTCTCTCACCACCCGCCCTGCATTTAGAAGTTTATCCACTCAGATAACACTGGGGAGAGGCTGCCAGAAGTAGTGTAAGTAGTGACAACCTGCATATGGGTGGCAGGAGACAGTGGCAAGTGACACGCTGCATCTGGGTGGCAAGTGGCGGTGAGGTACAGAATATCAGCACCTGAAAAAAGAAGATTTGGGGGACTTTGGACTTTGTAGGCACAGATTGACAAAGATATTTTTAGAAAAATATAACAATTTATTAAGGTACAACATACATCATTAGTTAAAATGAATAGACCTCTAAAAACAAAACACAAATATGTACATGGACAATAAAATTGCAAACACTGGAGGATAGCCAAGGCAATAACAGAACCTAAGGGAGGGAATCCCTCCCCATAAACGTAAGATCCTGAGGAGTGGCTAGATCAGTGATTCTCAACCAGGGTTCCGTGGAACCCTAGGGTTGCTCCAGAGGTTGCTAGGGGTTCCTTCAGCATTGGGCAATTTCTGCCTCTCAGATAATTTCCTACTGACACCATTGATCTTTTTAGCTATCTGTAAGGAGGTAATTCTTCCCAATGACCACAAGTGTAAAGACCATCCTTCCCACTGACCATCACACAAAGGTATCGTGAATTGTAGATTTCTAATTTTTAGCAGGGGTTCCCCGAGACCGGAGAACTATTTCAAGGGTTCCTCTGTGTTGAAAAGGTTGAGAAAGGCTGGGCTAGATACTGACAGTGGAAGATGTTGTTGTTGTAGAGAATAGAATCCGAAGCTTTAACATGTTTCATGTGAGGGCACGCTTCTTCAAAAGGCAGAACATAAATGGCTAATAGAGGAGAATACAATGTATTATAGATATAGAATAGTAATCATACAATTATCATAGAGAAGTAAACAACTTAATATAATTTTGATTTTCTGCTAACAAAGCGTAGGACTTTTGTCCGAAGGGCGTTGGCCGTGAACTTGTCTTGCATACAAACGGCAAAGAATTGTCGGCCAACAAACATGAAACTACATGGTTTTTCAGCTCTTTAGCACCACCCTTTAGGCAACTTCTGCTAATGTTGTGTTATGGTTAGCATTGCTTCTGAGCATGCGTGTTTGTACTTTGGAGTTTTGTCCGAAGGACTTGTATACACATGTAGCGGGGGTCTAAATCTAGGGGGTTCACCTGGGTGGTAGTATGACCCAGGTGTGTATAAATCATAAGAGGATTTGGACCATTTTCAGTCGTGGAGGACTTTGGTGGTGTACTATTCTCTTTGGCCTGAGGTGGCGGTGTTCCCACAGGTCGAGGTAGAATCACTGCCGCAGTGCTGTCCTTTTTGTCCCGTCCTGGCGGGGGGCAGAGAACCTGCTGTGGCGTCACGGGAGGGGATAAAGGGGAGAGACGCCCTCGCCACGAGGTCTTCTGCATCCGGCGCCCAGGCACCTCAGGCCTGGGTGAGGTTGGTCCGGAGTTCCAGCCCAGGCGCCCATGGCTTGGTCGGAGCAGTGTTGGCGTCCATCTCAGGCACCTTAAGCCTGGGGTGAGGTACTACACCGGAGGCCTGGGGCCCAGTGACTTCAACTGGGCTCCGCAAGGGTGGATGAGTCCGAGGGACCCTGAGGTGGATGGGGCCCATGTCTGAGGTGAGGAGGCAGGGGAGGTCACCCGTCTGAAGAGCCCGGAGCAGCATCAACCCGGTGACGGAGGGGCCTCTGGTAACTCCCTTGGAGGGACATCTTCCCCCTGACAGGGGCCACAACGCAGCGAAGGTACTCCAGTTCATGTTCTCCAGGGTCGCTGGTAGAGACTCAAAGGTTTCAAGTTTCTCTCTTTAGCCGATGGCTATAGCAACCGCTGGTGAAACCACAGTGGTTTAGTTTATTATCAGGACAGTGCCTCGACCTGCTCACCCCACCGTGTTGAACTGTTTATGGGTCCCAATCAGTCGGCTTACAAAGAACTGTTTAATTGTGTGCTACAATAAAACAAGTGTTGGATCCTTATCGGTGTGTGGTACTCTGGTTAATGGGAGCGAAGGGAAGTGTCGGCACAGAAGGACTTGGTATTCCTGCAGAAACACACAGGCCCGAGGAAAACAATATGTACTGGCCTTCACCTCACCCGCTGCAATGGGGAGGACATGGGCCGTAGCGCATCTTACTCTCACATACAAGATACCCCTAGAAAAGAGCTATCGAAAACCCGATTCACATGAGGAGAGAGTGGGGCCGCCACGCACACAATCGGATAATCCGACAACACACATTTGTTGGCGGAATATTTTAAAGCATGCTATCCCACATTTGTTGGCTTAAAATCCGACAACATTTGTCCGATGGAGCATACAAATGGTCGGATTTTCCGACAACAGCCTGCCATCACACAATTCCCGTCGGAAAATCCGATTGTATGTACGAGCCTTTAATGGTTGTTGAACTAATCATCTGAGTTTCCATTGTTTCTTATGGGGAAATTTGCTTTGATATACAAGTGCTTTGGATTACAAGCATGTTTCTGGAACGAATTATGCTCGCAATCCAAGGTTTTACTGTATATATAAAATAATATGCAAAGTGGTTGGAGGAAAGCTTCAGAATGGCAAAGATGTTTTTATTACAAATTATGAGAGCAGGCTGCAGTTCCTATTTAAAGACTGTATAATTGATTGACAGACCTTTGATGAAAACTGATGAATTCATTTGTTGAAGGCACATTTCATATATCCTCTCATAATTCTTCCCCGTAAACATCTTGACTGAATCTTAGGATTTGTAGCATGTGTTTTCAATGATTTAACCTTTTATTACTTTAATAGGATAACATATTTCAGGTTTGTGCCTGTGATCTTTCAATAAAAGATATAACCAGGTGTATGACACTCTGAAAACGAAAGAAATCCTTAATGTAGAAAATGGGGCGTAGCATACACTTTGTAAGAACTGAAATCCTTCATTTTTTTTGTTCAACCTAAAAATGAACATTTTTATTGTACATTTTAGGTCACAACATTTGGTTGTTAACTAGTTTTTAATCTGTTAAAAAGAAAGATGGCATTGGTTCTGCTCCTAAGGGATATATGTGGTAAAAAGGATAGACCACCATTCAAAGTCATGTAGCATTGCCACCATCCATGTCACCACAGGTGCAATGGCGTCCCTAGGGGGGGACCAGAGGGGACCCTGGCCCCCCCAACATTATGCTGTGCCCCACCATGTGCCCCCCCCAAAAAAAAAATTTTTTTTTTTTGCTCGGGCTTCTGCTGGGGTAACATAGTCTCTCCTGAGAGGGAGAGCGTCCCCAGTCAGCTCCTGTGGGGGATTCCTCCCCCTCCCTCTGCTCGCTGACACTGCATAATGCGAGCGCTCACACAACCACAGCCGCTCAATCTGCTCCTTTCCCTGCATCCTCATTGGCATGGAGAAGAGCGAGTTGCAGGAAGGACTCCACAAGCACTGTGGGAGGGGGGGAGGGGGGCCCAAGCCTTCATCTCAGTTACTGAAAAAACAGACTGATTTCTCCCGTCCTTAGGACAGGAGAACCAGCCTATAAATTCCGAGAGTGGTGACTGCAAGCTGAGCCGAGTGTCAGTCTATGACACTCTTTCACAGCCCAGCGAGTCCAGCCACCCCCCCCTCACTCTCCTCACATACGAGCAGGGAGGAATACAGCTCCTCCTCCTCCTTCCAGTCCCGCCCACACTGTCCCAGCGTGCTGTATCTGAAGAGAGGGGATGTGTGGGCGGGAAATATGAAAATCAGCAGCATTCCAGGCTGTGTGTGAATGATGCCTGAGATTCTAGCGTAGACCATGGGTAAGTGTGTGCACTGCAGACTGCAGTACACTGTAATCACTGAACTGCATTATCTCCATCCCTTCTCTCCCCCATCTGTCTCCCTCCCCCTCTCCTGTTCTTTCAAGACATTCACAATTTACTTTCGCTTTCAGTTAGGCAGGGAATATACGCATCCACAGATTGCAGGAAAGAAACTTGCATGATTCCCCCATAAACACAGACAGTGCTGACAGGGGAATATCCCTCCTGCCCAGCAATTGTATTCCCCCGACAAACAGTGATTATCACTAGGCTTGTGCAATTCGTTTCGTAACGAATTGAAATTCGTCCGAATTTAGCAACTTTCGGACATTCGGAAGCATTCGAATTTCCGAACAAAGCAATTACGAATAAGACCGAATCCGAAATAAATTATACCGCAAATAGCGAATGCCCGAATGTCTTCGGCATAATTCGTTATGAAAAAGTTACGAATGTACGAATCCATACGAAGCACAATAACACTCACTCTGCTCTGCTCTCTGCTTCTCCCACACCGTGCTGAACTCCCTCTCAAAATGGTGTACAGGGGCGGAGGCTATAGCCGCATGTAAAAAACGAAAGTAAAATACGAGATTTCGAATCCATTCGAAGCACAATAACACTCTGCTCTGCTCTCTGCTTCTCCCTCACCGTGCTGAACCCTCTCAAAATGGTGTACAGGGGCAGAGGCTATAGCCGCATGTAAAAAACGAAAGTAAAATACGAGATTTCGAATCGTTACAAATAACCGCAATGTATTTAGAAAAGTACAAATCCATTCGAAGCACATTAGGCATAATAGGCAGCGTCGTTGTGAGAGAGACACGGAAAATTACGAATCAACGAACCCAAAAAAAGTTACGAAAGTAGGAGTTGTGTCCAGAATCAACGAAAAACAACGTACTCTACCGAAAGTACGAACCCAAAAAAAGTTACGAAAGTAGGAGTTGTGTCCAGAATCAACGAAAAACAACGTACTCTACCGAAAGTACGAATTATAAAGCAACAAAAAATTCAACGAAAAATGTCGCTTGCAAAAATACGAATGAGTCCGAACACGAAAAATCCCGTCTAGCAAAATTACGAATGATTACGAATCAACAGGACCGGAAAGAAACGAACCGAAACGGAACGAATTTTTCCGTTGTGCACAAGTCTAATTATCACTAGTGACTATAGCAACCACTAGTGATAATCATAAGAGAATCTGCTCATTAATGGTTCAAATCTCAGCCAGTTCCTGCTGAACCAGCTGAGATTTAAACTGTCTATGGCTGGTCTTAGCTCTTAGGCAGCCCATACATTGATCACTTTTTTTCATTCAACTATTAGGTTGAATGAAAAAAAAAGGAAATTATCCAATTCCCCCATCTACACATTATAGGTGGATGGGGGAATGTTCCCAGTGTGGACCAGTGCTGGAACAACCAGAGTTGCTGTCCTGTCCCGGCTATTCACAGCGCTGGTCTCTGTCTCCATGGCAGCGGCGGCAGCACATTGGAACCCAGTGCTGGTTACTTTATGGGGCTGATGTACAGGAGGGCCAGCTCAATTTGTTGTTAGAGATGGGCTGGGCATGTTCAAAATTCCACATGCCAGAGCCTGCCAGAAAGCCCACACTGCACAGCGCTAATCACAGGCAATGAGACATTTCCCGCTCCGCAGCTGCACAGATCAGGAAATGTCTCACTGTCTGTGATTAGCACTGTGGAGTGTCGGCTTCCTTGTGGGAGATCGGGCATGTGGGATTTTAAACACACCCGAGCCCATCTCTATTGGTTGTAGACAGTTGAGCTCCCTGCAGGTTGCTTAGCAGCAGTGGCGCCTTCTCTGACATGCTGATCGGGATGCAATCCAGGTGATGCTCCTAGTCAAATCCTAGTGTTAAATATCAGTGATTTTATTGATCAAAGCCCACACTTTACAGGCATAGAGCCCACATGGCCGCTGAACATACAGTTTATATATATATATATATATATATATATATATGTGGTTGTACTCTTGATGCTAATAAATACTGTGTTTATTAGATCTGACTGGGAGCATCACTAGGATCACATCCCGATCAGCATGTCAACAGAGAAGGTTATACAGCATTTCTGCTGCTAGGTGACCAGCTGGGGGCTCGGCTCTCTATAACCAATAGTGCCAGCCTTCCCCTGCATGCACCCATAATGTCACCAGCACAAAGTCCTAATAGACTGCCGCCGGTGCCAAGGAGACAGATGCCAGACCAGCGCTGTCAATAACAGGGACAGGACAGCTGGGGAACCCCACAGTGGCAGAACACCAGGGCCCGGTGGCAAGACAACCTTTGCAACCCTGATAGTTCTCCCACTGCTTTGGACCCTTATATTTTCTTGGTGTGCTGGTGACATATATCTCTTGTTTTCTGCCACCCTGGTGGGGCCCCAGTATAGTAGGAAGGGAGCTCACTACAGAACATGTGAAAGGGCCCGTTGTGGGACCGTAGTAAAGGGCCCGAGGATATATATATATTTGCATTTTATAGTTGCCCCCCTACTTTTGTCCCTGTCCCCCCATGTGCCCCCCCTAAATATGAAAGCTGGAGACGCCACTGCACAGGTGATAAGGAAACATAAAATCAAATAATAAACCATGCAAAATACATGAAGATGACTGTAAGGAGCCCAAAAGAATTGGGGTCCTGAAAATGAATAGAGTTGCTGAATCTTGGATTCAGCAACTCTATTCATTTTCAGGACCCCAATTCTCATGTATTTTGCATGGTTTATTATTTGATTTTATGTTTCCTTATCACCTGTGGTGATTTATGTCTATATTCAATACATTTCTATATTTTATTTAATGTTTCTATATATTTTTGTATTTTTCTATATTTATATTTCATTGCCCTTAAAATCCCATTTTTTTGAGGTACATTTTCCTTAGGGATATATGTGGTGTGCTTTTATCAGAGAGTGCCCTGAGACACACAGATTGTCAAACGTTTTGTTTACATTTGGATAGAGTAGGGAAAGAGTAAACTATCAAACTCAGCCATTCAACGTCAATAGGGCCACACCCAACGCTGTATTCTGGCCTAGGCCAACAAGGCCCAGGCCTAGGGCAGCACTTTTCAGGGGGGCAGCACGGAAAGAGTTCCCGGTGTTAGTGTAACGCAAGCTGCTTCTAATTTTGACTGTCCTATCATCCTGGACCACAAACCTTCCTCACTGTGCTATATGTCTTCTGCTGCACCATTGGCATGGTTACAGTATATCTTCTTAGTCCTCTCCATAAAATTATCAGAAATTTGTGCTTAAAGTAGAACTATAGGCAACACTTTTTTTTTTTCATTTTGAATAGAGTAAGGGAGGGTTATAACCCCTGTCAGTTTCTTTTTTACCATCTCTATCCCATTGCAGAGATTTCCCATCACTTCCTGCCCCATAGCCAAACAGGCAGTGAGAGGAAATCTTTGCAAATTAAGGGAATACAATGCCCCCCCTGCCCTAAGAATTAATGTCCCCGCTCAAAAATTTCAGGGTGGGTCTTAAACAGAAAGGGGTGTGGTCTTGACAGGAAGGAGTGGGTCATATTTAAATTAGGGGGTGCACGAGTTTAGTCAGGCCTAGGGCAGCACAAAACCTGAACACACTACTGGCCACACCACAACTGCGAGCCAAACACTTGTTTGTGGAGCATTAGCACCATTATGAACTGCAATTTGGCAAAAAAACAGGCATTCAGGGGGCAACAGGACCACCTCCTGAACATCTGACAGCAGCTGCTTAGCCACAATCTGAAAAGTCAGGGATCACGGCGACCCCCCACCCCCAAAATGCAGCCTTTACCCAGGGACGTGTGGTGAGGTCAGTGGCTGGTGAGACACTGACTAGTAGTGATGAGCCGAACACCCCCGGGTTCGGTTCGCACCAGAACCCGCGAACGGACCGAAAGTTCGTACGAACATTAGAACCCTATTAAATACAATGGATGCGAACGTTCGAATTCTAAAGTGCTAATTATAACAACTATTATGCATGTTATTGTCCTAAAAAGGGTTTGGGAACCCGGGTTCTGCACCAGGGGACATGTATCAATGCAAAAAGAAGTTTTAAAAACGGTCGTTTTTCGGGAGCAGTCATTTTAATGATGCATAAAGTGAAAAAAAAAAAGTCAAATATTCCTTTAAATATCGTACCTGGGGGGTGTCTAAAGTATGCCTGTGAAGTGCCACGTGTTTCCCGTGTTTAGAACTGTCCCTGCACAAAATGACACTTCTAAAGGAAAAAAAAGCCATTTAAAACTGCTTGCGGCTTTAATGTAATGTCTGGTCCCGGTAATATGGATGAAAATCTTTAAGAAAAATGGCATAGCTACCCCATGACCCCCCCCCCCTACCCCAGCCCATTACCAGCCCCTTTGGGTCTTGTATGGATATTAAGGGGAACCCCGCACATAAAATAAAAAAGGCCCTATATACTCTGAACAGCCGTATACAGGCGGTGCATACAAGACAGGGACTGTAGGTTTGTTCTTATGTAGAATCTGTTTGTAATTTTGAACAGGTACATTGTTTAAGTGTAGCTCCAGCCCAAAAATCTATTTTTAAACTTTTTGGAAAACATAGGTAAGGGTTATCACCCCTGTAACATTTGTTTTGCTGTCTGTGCCCCTGTTCAGAACATTTCACCTCACTTTCCGTCCCAATGACAACTGTTTTTGAAATGTGGTGTTTTTCTTGAAACAAGGATTGCTGATAAAGCATCAGTACAGAGGAGACACCTTTCTCCCATATTAATTCTTACAGGAGAGAATTTTCCTTCCTAGGGGTAGATTTCCTCTCACTTCCTGTTGTCTTCTTGCGTTTGCAAGTAGGAGTCGTTTGTAAGTTGGATGTTTGAAAGTAGGGACCTGCCGTAGATACTCTGCAGAAATAGGCCCCTTAGTTGTTGGTGTTGGCACAACACTGTAAGCACTCACAGTTACTCTTGGTTGGTGCTGGAACGCCCTGCTGTCAACTATTATATCAGGAATTGTAATTACATATAATTGTTGAACAGTGGTAGTAAAAATTGGGCCTTTGATGGTGGTGCTGGTGCCACAACACTGTAAGCCCTGACAGTTACTCTTGGTGGGTGCAGCAATGGGCCCTGCTGTGAATTATTAGATCAAGAATTGTAATTGCATGCCCCTGTTGAACAGGGGCTGAAAAATTGGGCCTTTGGTGGTGGTGGTGGTGTTGACACAACACTGTAAGCCCTCAGAGTTACTCTTGGTGGGTGCAGGAATGGGCCCTGCTGTGAATTATTAGATCAAGAATTGTAATTACATGCCCCTGTTGAACAGGGGCTGAAAAATTGGGCCTTAGGCACTGGTGGCACAACACTACAACCCCTCACAGATACTGTACTTGGAGCACAGCAATGAGCCCTGTTGCAAAGTATTGCTTCAAAAATTGTAATGACACGCCCCTGTTAAACAGGGGCTGAAAAATTGGGCCTTAGGCACTGGTGCCACAACACTCCAACCCCTCACAGATACTGTACTTGGAGCACAGCAATGAGCCCTATGGCAAATTATTGCTAAAAAAATTGTAATTACACGCCCCTGTAAAACAGGGGCTGAAAAATTGGGCCTTAGCCACTGGTGGCGGCACCCATAAACAAAAATGATCTTCCAAGCTATCATCATCAATCGTATCATTGAGGACTCGGAGGAGGAGGATAGCCAGTCAACATAACAGCACAGACACTCAGCATCAGCATCAGTCTTGAAGGGATGTGACATGTTAAAATCAATTAGTCTGTTATATCAGCATCAGGTGTGTGGTAGCTGGTGGTGATCCAAGACTGGTTCATCTTGATGAAAGTCAGTCGATCAACCGAGTCGGTGGACAGGCGCACCCTGTGATCCGTGACAAATCCTCCAGCAGCACTGAATGTGCGTTCCGAAAGAACGCTGGATGCAGGACAGGCCAGTAGCTCAATTGCATACTGTGCAAGCTCTGGCCAGTGATCCATCCTCAAGACCCAGTAAGCCAGAGGATTTTCGGTGGGGAAGGTGTCCAAGTCTGACCTTGCCCCTAGATATTCCTGCACCATGTTTATCAGACGCTGGCGATGGTTGCTGGAACCAATCATACTTTGGGGCTGCGGACTAAAGAATTGTCTGAACGCATCGGTCAGACGGCCACCTTCCCCACCGCTCCTTCTTTGACTGGCCGAAGCCTCAGCAACTCGTTGTCCAGGACCAGGAGTTTGTAACCTCCCAGTCTCTGGGAACGCGTTGCACAGACCTTTCTGCAAGGCCTCCCGGAGTTGTCTCATCCTCTGCTCCCTCTGCGACGGTAACATAAGGTCCGCAACCTTACCCTTGTACCGTGGATCAAGGAGAGTGGCCAGCCAGTAATGGTCCCTCTCCTTGATCCGAAGAATACGAGGATCCTTCCGCAGACTTTGCAGGATCAGGGAGGCCATGCAGCGTAGGTTTGCTGAGGCATTCGCTCCGGAGTCCTCTGGGTCACTAAGGACGACATGATCCGCAGTCACCTCCTCCCAGCCACGTACAAGTCCACTGGTTTCTTGGGACTGTAAATCATCCCTAAAAGACTGCTGCTGATGATGCTGAGTGCCAGCCTCCACCTCCATGCTGACACAATCCTCCTCCTCCTCCTCCTCCTCTTCCTCTTCCTGTGCGATGGGTGGGACAGAAGGAACACTGTCTGGGTAAAGGGGGCCTTGAGAGGCAAGGAACCTCCTCTTCCAGCCTCTGTTCTGCCTCAAGTGCCCTGTCCATTATTCCACGCAGCGTGTGCTCCAACAGGTGGACAAGAGGGTACAGTGTCACTGATGCATGCACTGTCACTGCTCACCATCCTCGTGGCCTCCTCAAATGGTGCCAGGACAGTGCATGCATCCCTGATCATGCCCCACTGGCGTGGAGAAAAAAAACCAAGCTCCCCTGACCCTGTCCTGGTGCCGTAGTCGCACAGGTACTCATTGATGGCCCTCTGCTGCGTGTGCAGCCGCTGCAGCATGGCCAACGTTGAGTTCCACCTGGTGGGCATGTCACATATAAGGCGGTTCTTGGGCAGGTTCAACTCCTTTTGCAGCTCAGCCAGGCGAGCACTGGCATTATAAGATCTGCGGAAATGCACACAGACTTTCCTGGCCTGCCTCAGGACATCCTGTAAGCCCGGGTACCTGCCCAAGAACCCGCTGCACCACCAGGTTAAGGACGTGAGCCACACAGGGCACATGGGTCAGTTGTCCCTGTCGGAGGGCGGAGAGGAGGTTGGTGCCATTGTCGCAAACCACCATTCCTGGCTTAAGCTGGCGTGGCGTCAACCACCTCTCGGCCTGGCCCTGCAGAGCAGACAGGACCTCTGCCCCAGTGTGGCTTCTGTCCCCCAAACACACCAGCGCAAGCACGGCATGGCATCTTTTTGCCTGCGTACTTGCGTAGCCCCGTGAACGGCTACAGAGCACCGCTGGTTCATAGGACAAACCACAGGAAGAGGCCATGGAGGAAGAAGAAGAGGAGGGGGTGGAGGAGAGAGGTGTGTCACAACCAGTAGTAGCATTTTGGAGGCGTGGCGGTGGGACAACCTCCAACACTACTGCACCTTGTCCTGCATCCTTCCCAGCTGCCAAAAGAGTGACCCAATGGGCCGTGAAAGAAAGGTAACGTCCCTGTCCATGCCTGCTGGACCATGAGTCAGCGGTAATATGCACCTTACCGCTGACCGCCCTGTCCAGCGAGGCCAAGACATTGCCTTCCACATGCCGGTAGAGAGCCGGAATAGCCTTCCGTGAGAAAAAGTGGCGTTTGGGAACCTGCCACTGAGGAACCGCACATTGCACAAACTCACGGAAGGGGGCCGAGTCTACCAACTGAAAAGGCAGCAGTTGAAGCGCTAGCAATTTAGCCAAGCTAGCATTCAACCGCTGGGCATGTGGATGGCTGGGAGTGAACTTCTTTAGACGGTCCAGCAGCTGGGGCAGGGAAATTTGCCTGCTAGAATCGGACGTCGGTGTACTGCTAGCAGAGTGGCCGCAAGTACTTGGCTGTGACACACCTAATTCTACACCTTCATTCCTCTCAGTGCATGTTTCAGAGAGGACTGAAGTTATAGTGGGGTTGGAAATCCCAGCTGATGCGGTGCAAGGAGAGGTCCGCTTTGTTCTTTGGTGTGGGTCTTTGAGGTAGGCTTGCCAACGAGCTGCATGGCAGGTCAACATATGTCTGGTCAGGCATGTGGTACCCAAGCGGCTGATGTTTTGGCCACGCGATATACGCTTGAGACATATGTTGCAAACAGCAGCTGTGCGATCTGATGCACTAGCCTCAAAAAAGGCCCACACCAAGGAACTTTTTGAATGACGGGCAGAGGCAGCGCCCTGCACAGGCGGAGCTCTGCGGTGTGATTCCGTCGGTGTACTGCCCTTACGCTGGCCACCAAAGGGCATCCTGTCTCGTTGGAGATGTGCCTCCTCCTCATCCTCCTCCTCCTCTCTCCTATTAGGCACCCACGTGGAGTCAGTGACCTCATCATCCCCTCCCTCCTCATCCCTGGAGCCAATCTGGCAGTATGCTGCAGCTGCTGGAACATGACTGCCAGATTGGTGTCCTTCTTGAGCATCCCCTCTGTCTGCTCTCACGCTACTGCCTTCCTGTAGCTGGGTTTCATCATCAGACCCTTCGAAACGCTGGGCATCCTCCTGGAGCATGTACCCAACACTGTGCTCAAACAGTTCGGGGGACTCCTCAGGAGGAGGACATGGTGGGTCTAGGGAAGGAGTGACTGATGATGAGTCTGACATTGATACCAGGGAAGAGGACGCTTTGGCAGCTGCTTTGCCAGTACCCTGAGCCTGGGTGAGAGAGGATGAGGAGGAGGAGGAGGGCTTGGTCATCCACTCTACCAAGTCTTCGGCATGATGTGGCTCAACATGTCCAGCTGCGGAAAAGAAGGACAAGCGTGTCCCATGGCCATGTGCTGATGACAATGCACCGCGTCCACGACCAGCACTGTTGCCCCCAGACACAGAGCCTGCTTGCCCTCTTTTATTGCCTCCTGACTGTCTGCCTCTCCTTGTTTGCCTTCCAGACATTCTAATAGATGGCCTGCAGGGAGATGGGAAAAAAGCAATAAGGGCTACCTTCAGGTGTCCTTCTCTGTCCCTTGAAACAAGGACTTGCACAGTGAAAGAAACTGACACTCTCCCTACCTACAGTTTTCTGTCCCTAGAAAAAATGTTTTTTTTAAGCACAATATAGCACAAGGAGAATTCACTCACTGTCCTTCCAGGTCCCTAGAAACAAGGACTTGCACAGTGAAAGAAACTGACACTCTCCCTACCTACAGTTTTCTGTCCCTAGAAAAAATGTTTTTTTAAGCACAATATAGCACAAGGAGAATTCACTCACTGTCCTTCCAGGTCCCTAGAAACAAGGACTTGCACAGTGAAAGAAACTGACACTCTCCCTACCTACAGTTTTCTGTCCCTAGAAAAAATGTTTTTTTTAAGCACACTATAGCACAAGGAGAATTCACTCACTGTCCTTCCCAGTCCCTAGAAACAAGGACTTGCACAGTGAAAGAAACTGACACTCTCCCTACCTACAGTTTTCTGTCCCTAGAAAAAATGTTTTTTTTAAGCACAATATAGCACAAGGAGAATTCACTCACTGTCCTTCCAGGTCCCTGGAAACAAGGACTTGCACAGTGAAAGAAACTGACACTCTCCCTACCTACAGTTTTCTGTCCCTAGAAAAAATGTTTTTTTTAAGCACAATATAGCACAAGGAGAATTCACTCACTGTCCTTCCAGGTCCCTAGAAACAAGGACTTACACAGTGAAAGAAACTGACACTCTCCCTACCTACAGTTTTCTGTCCCTAGAAAAAATGTTTTTTTTAAGCACAATATAGCACAAGGAGAATTCACTCACTGTCCTTCCAGGTCCCTGGAAACAAGGACTTGCACAGTGAAAGAAACTGACACTCTCCCTACCTACAGTTTTCTGTCCCTAGAAAAAATGTTTTTTTTAAGCACAATATAGCACAAGGAGAATTCACTCACTGTCCTTCCAGGTCCCTAGAAACAAGGACTTGCACAGTGAAAGAAACTGACACTCTCCCTACTGTGACAGCAGGAAGGTAAAGTCACCTGGTTGCATCCAGGGGGGTAGATATATTTCGCCCAGATTCAGGCTTTACGCCGACTTATACAACTAGGTGGAGAGTTGTATAAGGCTAGTGGGCTCATGGATGACTCATACCTCTAGGGAGAGTGTGGGGCGTCGTGCAGACAGAGATGAGGAGACCAGCTGAACCTTGTCAGCTCATTTAGGCCTCTATAAGAACTCCCAGCTTCATTAGATGTTAGCTCATGCCTGGAACCAGACCTGTGTGGACTGTCTAGGGAGAGTGAACCCCTGTGCGGTGAGGCAAAGCCTGTGTGGCTATTTGTTTGGACTTTTACTAAACCAGGGACTTAGGGACTAGGACAGCACTAGGCTGATCCCAGTTGTTAGTTAGGAAACCTGTATGTTTAGTCAGAGGTCAACTTGACCAGGATTTATTTTGGTTATGTTTCTTTTGCTTTGCTGTGTTTTGTCACTGTAAATAGAAAATAAACCGCACCTTTTTTTGATTTTGAAAACCACAACCTCCGTTTGCTGGGCCTGTTTTGTGTGGGGAGCCCATCCCGGGGGTCACACACACCCGCTGCCAAGCTAACCCCCTCACAGTTGGTGGAGAACCAGTGGCAGTTTTTTTTAAGCCAGCATGGAGGAGATACTGAAGCAGCTGGCTCTAGCAAATGCCAATCAACAGCAGACAAATGCAGGTTTGCAAAGGAGCCTTGCAGCCCAGCAGCAGACAAACGCAACTTTGCAACAGAGTCTGGAGGCTCAGCAACGAGCCCAGCAGCAATCTGAGGCCCGCTTCATAGACCTGTTGCAGAAGCAAGAGCAGAGACTACAACAACAGATGGAAGCAGTAATGCAGCAACGTCCGCAGACCAGTGAGGAAAGCCGTCCCACTAATACCGCGTCCTTTGGGGTGAGTCGTTTATTGACAAAAATGACTGGAGAGGATGATCCAGAGGTATTTTTGACCACATTTGAAAGGACCGCTGAAAGAGAAAAGTGGCCTGAGGAGCAGTGGGCTGGACTGGTGGCTCCTCTGTTAACTGGTGAATCGCAGAAAGCTTACTATGACCTAGAGCCTAACCAAGCAAAAGACTATGTGATGCTAAAAGCTGAAATATTGGCAAGGCTGGGTGTCACCCAGGCTGTCCGGGCTCAGCGTGTGCATAACTGGACTTTCCAGCTTGGAAAACCCCCCAGGTCTCAAATGTATGATCTCATTCACCTGAGCAGAAAGTGGCTACAGCCAGAGACTTTGTCCGCACCAAAGATTGTGGAACGTGTTGTAATGGATCGGTTTTTGAGAGCTCTTCCTACTGCCATCCAAAAGTGGGTAAGCCATGGAGACCCAGAGACGGCCGATGGTCTTGTGGATCGTGTGGAGAAATACTTGGCTACAGAGAACCTGACGGCCTCTTCCAGAGACACTCGGACTTTCCACCCTAAGACCAGACCATCCCCAGGGGCGGATAAGAGGATTCCAAGGGGTGAGGGTGGAGAGAGTGAGAGGGTGGGAGCTCTACCCCAAGTTTGGCGAGAACAGCCTGGGAAATCAGCGGCTCAAGAGGCGGCAAGAAGGATCGTTTGCTACCGCTGCCGGCAAGCGGGACATATTGCAGCCAATTGCCCGGTTGTGGAGGAACCCATGCAGTGTGACTTTCTGACGGGCAGACGTCAGTCGCTGTGTGCGACAGTCGCATGCACTGCCATTCGAGGAACTGAGAAACATTTATGCAAAATGTGTGTTAATGGTAGAAATGTTGTGGTATTGCTGGATTCAGGTAGCCTTGTGACCCTGATAAAGGCTGAGTTAGTTAAAACAGAGGTCTCTGGGAATAGCAAGGTAGCTGTTATTTGTGTGCATGGGGACACCCGAGAGTATCCAGTGACTACAGTGTGTTTCGAGACCCCCAAAGGTACCCTCTCTCATCCAGTGGGCTTAGTATCTCAGTTACCGCATGACGCCATTGTGGGAAGGGATTTTCCGAAGTTCTGGGAACTGTGGGATGATCCTGAGCCCCTCACTGGTGCCCCTATGTACCAGGAATGTGATAGCCAGAACTCCCCTGAGAGTGGTGAGGACTCTCCGGAATTTCCCTTATCAGTATTGGCAGGGGAGACTCAAGAAACTGGAGAGGAGCCCACCTCCTCAGACGAAAACCTACCGTCTGTGGAGTTTTCTGATCTTGAGGTTCACAGGGAAAACTTTGCCACAGAACAGTTGAAAGACCCCGCCCTAATAAAGGCACGGGAAAACGTAGTGAAAATAGATGGTGAGTTAGTGAACCCAGATAATACCTGCACTTACCCATACTTCAGCGTAGAGAAGGACCTACTGTATCGGGTGGCAAAAAGGGCAGAAGAAACCGTTGAGCAGCTTGTGGTGCCCAAACCTTACAGGAAGTTGGTGTTGGAGTTGGCCCATGGGCACATTCTTGGAGGTCATCTGGGGACAGAGAAAACCCGAGAGAGGGTATTACAGAGATTCTATTGGCCGGGGGTGATGAAGGACGTAGAAAATTATTGTTCCTCCTGCCCTGTGTGTCAGAGGTTGGCCCCGATGCCACATTTCCGTAGCCCGCTGGTCCCTCTACCCATCATTGAGGTCCCGTTTGAGAGGATCGCCATGGATTTGGTAGGTCCTATAATCAAGTCCGCTAGGGGGCACCAGTACATATTAGTTATAATGGACTATGCCACCCGTTATCCAGAAGCGATCCCTCTCCGAAATACCTCGGCCAAAACCATAGCCAAAGAGCTATCTCTTGTTTTTAGCCGGGTGGGTATTTGTAAAGAACTGCTTACGGACCAAGGTACACCCTTTATGTCCCGGGTTATGAAAGAGCTGTGTAAATTGTTCAAAGTGACGCAATTGCGTACGTCTGTGTATCACCCCCAAACCGATGGGCTGGTTGAAAGATTCAACAAAACCCTAAAACAAATGTTGAAGAAAGTGGTGGATAGAGATGGAAAGGATTGGGACTGTTTACTTCCTTATTTGATGTTTGCTATTAGGGAGGTGCCCCAATCCTCTACGGGATTCTCCCCCTTTGAGTTACTGTATGGGAGACACCCAAGAGGGCTGTTGGATATTGCCAAGGAAACTTGGGAAAGTGAGAGTTCTCCCCACAGGAGTGTGATTGAGCATGTCGCCCTGATGCAAGATCGAATTGCACAGGTAATGCCCATCGTGAAGGAACATTTGGCCCAAGCGCAGTTGGCACAGCAGAGAGTGTACAACCGTGGAGCCAAGACCCGTACCTTTTCCCCGGGGGATAGGATATTGGTACTTGTCCCTACGGTTGAAAGTAAATTCCTTGCCAAATGGCAAGGCCCCTACGAGATAATGGAAAAAGTGAGCGAAGTGAATTACAAGGTCAGACAACCAGGAAGGCGAAAGCCCGAACAGATCTATCACGTTAATCTGTTGAAAGCCTGGAGGGATAGAGAGTCCCTAGTCGCAGACACTTGGTCACCAGCTCAAACTGGTTGCGTGATTCCTGAGGTTGGAATAGCAGCCACCTTGTCACAACCCCAACAACAGGAGGTTAAGGAGTTTGTGCTTCGCAACAAGGAGGTATTCTCTGAGCTGCCGGGACAAACATCTGGGGTAGAGCATGACATCATTACCCCGCCCGGTGAAAGGGTGAAGTTAAAACCCTATCGGATCCCAGAGGCCCGACGGGAGGCAATACGGGAGGAAGTACAGAAAATGCTGAACTTAGGGGTGATAGAGGAGTCCCAAAGTGATTGGTCTAGTCCCATTGTGTTGGTGCCTAAACCGGATGGGAGCTGGCGATTTTTTAACGATTTTCGTCAGTTGAACAAAGTTACAAAATTTGACACCTACCCCATGCCACGTATAGATGAGTTGATCGACCGGCTGGGAACAGCCCGATACATGACGACTCTTGACCTCACAAAAGGGTATTGGCAAATCCCCCTGGCCAAGTCGGCCAAAGAGAAAACCGCATTTGTAACCCCAGACGGGGCGTTCCAATATAAAAGAATGCCGTTCGGGTTACAGAATGCGCCGGCCACATTCCAGCGGAAAATGGACCAGATGCTGAGGCCCCATCGGAAGTATGCTGCGGCTTACCTGGATGACGTAATTGTCCATAGCACAGATTGGGCCTCACATCTGCCAAAAGTGCAAGCAGTCCTGGACTCTGTTCGGGAAGCGGGGTTTACGGCTAACCCCAAGAAGTGTACCATTGGGCAGGAGGAGGCCAAATATCTTGGGTACACCATTGGGAGGGGAGTAATAAAACCCCAACTCAACAAAGTCGAGGCCATCCAGAGTTGGCCACGTCCCAACAGCAAGAAGCAGGTACGAGCCTTTCTGGGAATCGCTGGGTATTATCGGCGGTTCATTCCCCACTTTGCTTCTAAGGCTGTGCCCCTAACCAACCTAACGAAGGGGAAAGGGTCGGTCATGATTAAATGGACCCCCGAGGCTGAGGCAGCATTCCAATTCTTGAAACAAGCCTTATGTAGCCAGCCAGTGTTGTACTCACCCGACTTCTCTAAAGACTTTGTCGTACAAAGTGATGCGTCAGATGTGGGGTTAGGAGCAGTATTGTCCCAGGTCTGGAACGGGGAAGAGCACCCAGTCATTTACCTCAGCAGGAAGTTGAAGTCCCATGAGGTAAATTACGCCACCGTTGAAAAGGAGTGTTTAGCGGTGAAGTGGGCTCTAGATTCCCTTCGGTACTACCTGCTAGGTAGGCACTTTGACATGGTTACGGATCACGCTCCGTTAAAGTGGATGGCTCAAAACAAGGAAACAAATAGAAGAGTGAATAGGTGGTTCCTGGCCCTCCAGGAATTCAACTTCACAGTAAAGCATCGCCCTGGTGTTCAAATGGGGAATGTGGATGCTTTGTCTCGAGTACATGAATGCCTGATTGCTGGTGTTCCAACCCCGAGGTTAAAACAAGAGGGGGGGGTATGTGACAGCAGGAAGGTAAAGTCACCTGGTTGCATCCAGGGGGGTAGATATATTTCGCCCAGATTCAGGCTTTACGCCGACTTATACAACTAGGTGGAGAGTTGTATAAGGCTAGTGGGCTCATGGATGACTCATACCTCTAGGGAGAGTGTGGGGCGTCGTGCAGACAGAGATGAGGAGACCAGCTGAACCTTGTCAGCTCATTTAGGCCTCTATAAGAACTCCCAGCTTCATTAGATGTTAGCTCATGCCTGGAACCAGACCTGTGTGGACTGTCTAGGGAGAGTGAACCCCTGTGCGGTGAGGCAAAGCCTGTGTGGCTATTTGTTTGGACTTTTACTAAACCAGGGACTTAGGGACTAGGACAGCACTAGGCTGATCCCAGTTGTTAGTTAGGAAACCTGTATGTTTAGTCAGAGGTCAACTTGACCAGGATTTATTTTGGTTATGTTTCTTTTGCTTTGCTGTGTTTTGTCACTGTAAATAGAAAATAAACCGCACCTTTTTTTGATTTTGAAAACCACAACCTCCGTTTGCTGGGCCTGTTTTGTGTGGGGAGCCCATCCCGGGGGTCACACACACCCGCTGCCGAGCTAACCCCCTCACACTACCTACAGTTTTCTGTCCCTAGAAAAAAATGTTTTTTTTAAGCACAATATAGCACAAGGAGAATTCACTCACTGTCCTTCCAGGTCCCTAGAAACAAGGACTTGCACAGTGAAAGAAACTGACACTCTCCCTACCTACAGTTTTCTGTCCCTAGAAAAAATGTTTTTTTTAAGCACACTATAGCACAAGGAGAATTCACTCACTGTCCTTCCCAGTCCCTAGAAACAAGGACTTGCACAGTGAAAGAAACTGACACTCTCCCTACCTACAGTTTTCTGTCCCTAGAAAAAATGTTTTTTTTAAGCACAATATAGCACAAGGAGAATTCACTCACTGTCCTTCCAGGTCCCTGGAAACAAGGACTTGCACAGTGAAAGAAACTGACACTCTCCCTACCTACAGTTTTCTGTCCCTAGAAAAAATGTTTTTTTAAGCACAATATAGCACAAGGAGAATTCACTCACTGTCCTTCCAGGTCCCTAGAAACAAGGACTTACACAGTGAAAGAAACTGACACTCTCCCTACCTACAGTTTTCTGTCCCTAGAAAAAATGTTTTTTTTAAGCACAATATAGCACAAGGAGAATTCACTCACTGTCCTTCCAGGTCCCTGGAAACAAGGACTTGCACAGTGAAAGAAACTGACACTCTCCCTACCTACAGTTTTCTGTCCCTAGAAAAAATGTTTTTTTTAAGCACAATATAGCACAAGGAGAATTCACTCACTGTCCTTCCAGGTCCCTAGAAACAAGGACTTACACAGTGAAAGAAACTGACACTCTCCCTACCTACAGTTTTCTGTCCCTAGAAAAAATGTTTTTTTTAAGCACAATATAGCACAAGGAGAATTCACTCACTGTCCTTCCAGGTCCCTGGAAACAAGGACTTGCACAGTGAAAGAAACTGACACTCTCCCTACCTACAGTTTTCTGTCCCTAGAAAAAATGTTTTTTTTAAGCACAATATAGCACAAGGAGAATTCACTCACTGTCCTTCCAGGTCCCTAGAAACAAGGACTTGCACAGTGAAAGAAACTGACACTCTCCCTACCTACAGTTTTCTGTCCCTAGAAAAAATGTTTTTTTTAAGCACAATATAGCACAAGGAGAATTCACTCACTGTCCTTCCAGGTCCCTGGAAACAAGGACTTGCACAGTGAAAGAAACTGACACTCTCCCTACCTACAGTTTTCTGTCCCTAGAAAAAATGTTTTTTTTAAGCACAATATAGCACAAGGAGAATTCACTCACTGTCCTTCCAGGTCCCTAGAAACAAGGACTTACACAGTGAAAGAAACTGACACTCTCCCTACCTACAGTTTTCTGTCCCTAGAAAAAATGTTTTTTTTAAGCACAATATAGCACAAGGAAAATTCACTCACTGTCCTTCCAGGTCCCTAGAAACAAGGACTTGCACAGTGAAAGAAACTGACACTCTCCCTACCTACAGTTTTCTGTCCCTAGAAAAAATGTTTTTTTTAAGCACAATATAGCACAAGGAGAATTCACTCACTGTCCTTCCAGGTCCCTAGAAACAAGGACTTGCACAGTGAAAGAAACTGACACTCTCCCTACCTACAGTTTTCTGTCCCTAGAAAAAATGTTTTTTTTAAGCACAATATAGCACAAGGAGAATTCACTCACTGTCCTTCCAGGTCCCTAGAAACAAGGACTTGCACAGTGAAAGAAACTGACACTCTCCCTACCTACAGTTTTCTGTCCCTAGAAAAAATGTTTTTTTTAAGCACAATATAGCACAAGGAGAATTCACTCACTGTCCTTCCAGGTCCCTAGAAACAAGGACTTGCACAGTGAAAGAAACTGACACTCTCCCTACCTACAGTTTTCTGTCCCTAGAAAAAATGTTTTTTTTTAAGCACACTATAGCACAAGGAGAATTCACTCACTGTCCTTCCCAGTCCCTAGAAACAAGGACTTGCACAGTGAAAGAAACTGACACTCTCCCTACCTACAGTTTTCTGTCCCTAGAAAAAATGTTTTTTTTAAGCACAATATAGCACAAGGAGAATTCACTCACTGTCCTTCCAGGTCCCTAGAAACAAGGACTTGCACAGTGAAAGAAACTGACACTCTCCCTACCTACAGTTTTCTGTCCCTAGAAAAAATGTTTTTTTTAAGCACAATATAGCACAAGGAGAATTCACTCACTGTCCTTCCAGGTCCCTAGAAACAAGGACTTGCACAGTGAAAGAAACTGACACTCTCCCTACCTACAGTTTTCTGTCCCTAGAAAAAATGTTTTTTTTAAGCACAATATAGCACAAGGAGAATTCACTCACTGTCCTTCCAGGTCCCTAGAAACAAGGACTTGCACAGTGAAAGAAACTGACACTCTCCCTACCTACAGTTTTCTGTCCCTAGAAAAAATGTTTTTTTTAAGCACACTATAGCACAAGGAGAATTCACTCACTGTCCTTCCCAGTCCCTAGAAACAAGGACTTGCACAGTGAAAGAAACTGACACTCTCCCTACCTACAGTTTTCTGTCCCTAGAAAAAATGTTTTTTTTAAGCACAATATAGCACAAGGAGAATTCACTCACTGTCCTTCCAGGTCCCTGGAAACAAGGACTTGCACAGTGAAAGAAACTGACACTCTCCCTACCTACAGTTTTCTGTCCCTAGAAAAAATGTTTTTTTAAGCACAATATAGCACAAGGAGAATTCACTCACTGTCCTTCCAGGTCCCTAGAAACAAGGACTTACACAGTGAAAGAAACTGACACTCTCCCTACCTACAGTTTTCTGTCCCTAGAAAAAATGTTTTTTTTAAGCACAATATAGCACAAGGAGAATTCACTCACTGTCCTTCCAGGTCCCTGGAAACAAGGACTTGCACAGTGAAAGAAACTGACACTCTCCCTACCTACAGTTTTCTGTCCCTAGAAAAAATGTTTTTTTTAAGCACAATATAGCACAAGGAGAATTCACTCACTGTCCTTCCAGGTCCCTAGAAACAAGGACTTGCACAGTGTAAGAAACTGACACTCTCCCTACCTACAGTTTTCTGTCCCTAGAAAAAATGTTTTTTTTAAGCACACTATAGCACAAGGAGAATTCACTCACTGTCCTTCCCAGTCCCTAGAAACAAGGACTTGCACAGTGAAAGAAACTGACACTCTCCCTACCTACAGTTTTCTGTCCCTAGAAAAAATGTTTTTTTTAAGCACAATATAGCACAAGGAGAATTCACTCACTGTCCTTCCAGGTCCCTGGAAACAAGGACTTGCACAGTGAAAGAAACTGACACTCTCCCTACCTACAGTTTTCTGTCCCTAGAAAAAATGTTTTTTTTAAGCACAATATAGCACAAGGAGAATTCACTCACTGTCCTTCCAGGTCCCTAGAAACAAGGACTTACACAGTGAAAGAAACTGACACTCTCCCTACCTACAGTTTTCTGTCCCTAGAAAAAATGTTTTTTTTAAGCACAATATAGCACAAGGAGAATTCACTCACTGTCCTTCCAGGTCCCTGGAAACAAGGACTTGCACAGTGAAAGAAACTGACACTCTCCCTACCTACAGTTTTCTGTCCCTAGAAAAATTTTTTTTTTTAAGCACAATATAGCACAAGGAGAATTCACTCACTGTCCTTCCAGGTCCCTAGAAACAAGGACTTACACAGTGAAAGAAACTGACACTCTCCCTACCTACAGTTTTCTGTCCCTAGAAAAAATGTTTTTTTTAAGCACAATATAGCACAAGGAGAATTCACTCACTGTCCTTCCAGGTCCCTAGAAACAAGGACTTGCACAGTGAAAGAAACTGACACTCTCCCTACCTACAGTTTTCTGTCCCTAGAAAAAATGTTTTTTTTAAGCACAATATAGCACAAGGAGAATTCACTCACTGTCCTTCCAGGTCCCAAGAAACAAGGACTTGCACAGTGAAAGAAACTGACACTCTCCCTACCTACAGTTTTCTGTCCCTAGAAAAAATGTTTTTTTTAAGCAGACTATAGCACAAGGAGAATTCACTCACTGTCCTTCCCAGTCCCTAGAAACAAGGACTTGCACAGTGAAAGAAACTGACACTCTCCCTACCTACAGTTTTCTGTCCCTAGAAAAAATGTTTTTTTTAAGCACAATATAGCACAAGGAGAATTCACTCACTGTCCTTCCAGGTCCCTAGAAACAAGGACTTGCACAGTGAAAGAAACTGACACTCTCCCTACCTACAGTTTTCTGTCCCTAGAAAAAATGTTTTTTTTAAGCACAATATAGCACAAGGAGAATTCACTCACTGTCCTTCCAGGTCCCTGGAAACAAGGACTTGCACAGTGAAAGAAACTGACACTCTCCCTACCTACAGTTTTCTGTCCCTAGAAAAAATGTTTTTTTTAAGCACAATATAGCACAAGGAGAATTCACTCACTGTCCTTCCAGGTCCCTGGAAACAAGGACTTGCACAGTGAAAGAAACTGACACTCTCCCTACCTACAGTTTTCTGTCCCTAGAAAAAATGTTTTTTTAAGCACAATATAGCACAAGGAGAATTCACTCACTGTCCTTCCAGGTCCCTAGAAACAAGGACTTACACAGTGAAAGAAACTGACACTCTCCCTACCTACAGTTTTCTGTCCCTAGAAAAAATGTTTTTTTTAAGCACAATATAGCACAAGGAGAATTCACTCACTGTCCTTCCAGGTCCCTGGAAACAAGGACTTGCACAGTGAAAGAAACTGACACTCTCCCTACCTACAGTTTTCTGTCCCTAGAAAAAATGTTTTTTTTAAGCACAATATAGCACAAGGAGAATTCACTCACTGTCCTTCCAGGTCCCTAGAAACAAGGACTTACACAGTGAAAGAAACTGACACTCTCCCTACCTACAGTTTTCTGTCCCTAGAAAAAATGTTTTTTTTAAGCACAATATAGCACAAGGAGAATTCACTCACTGTCCTTCCAGGTCCCTAGAAACAAGGACTTGCACAGTGAAAGAAACTGACACTCTCCCTACCTACAGTTTTCTGTCCCTAGAAAAAATGTTTTTTTTAAGCACAATATAGCACAAGGAGAATTCACTCACTGTCCTTCCAGGTCCCTGGAAACAAGGACTTGCACAGTGAAAGAAACTGACACTCTCCCTACCTACAGTTTTCTGTCCCTAGAAAAAATGTTTTTTTTAAGCACAATATAGCACAAGGAGAATTCACTCACTGTCCTTCCAGGTCCCTAGAAACAAGGACTTGCACAGTGAAAGAAACTGACACTCTCCCTACCTACAGTTTTCTGTCCCTAGAAAAAATGTTTTTTTTAAGCACACTATAGCACAAGGAGAATTCACTCACTGTCCTTCCCAGTCCCTAGAAACAAGGACTTGCACAGTGAAAGAAACTGACACTCTCCCTACCTACAGTTTTCTGTCCCTAGAAAAAATGTTTTTTTTAAGCACAATATAGCACAAGGAGAATTCACTCACTGTCCTTCCAGGTCCCTAGAAACAAGGACTTGCACAGTGAAAGAAACTGACACTCTCCCTACCTACAGTTTTCTGTCCCTAGAAAAAATGTTTTTTTTAAGCACAATATAGCACAAGGAGAATTCACTCACTGTCCTTCCAGGTCCCTGGAAACAAGGACTTGCACAGTGAAAGAAACTGACACTCTCCCTACCTACAGTTTTCTGTCCCTAGAAAAAATGTTTTTTTTAAGCACAATATAGCACAAGGAGAATTCACTCACTGTCCTTCCAGGTCCCTAGAAACAAGGACTTACACAGTGAAAGAAACTGACACTCTCCCTACCTACAGTTTTCTGTCCCTAGAAAAAATGTTTTTTTTAAGCACAATATAGCACAAGGAGAATTCACTCACTGTCCTTCCAGGTCCCTGGAAACAAGGACTTGCACAGTGAAAGAAACTGACACTCTCCCTACCTACAGTTTTCTGTCCCTAGAAAAAATGTTTTTTTTAAGCACACTATAGCACAAGGAGAATTCACTCACTGTCCTTCCAGGTCCCTGGAAACAAGGACTTGCACAGTGAAAGAAACTGACACTCTCCCTACCTACAGTTTTCTGTCCCTAGAAAAAATGTTTTTTTTAAGCACACTATAGCACAAGCACAAAACACACTGACACTCTCCCTACCTATCCTTCTCTTTCCCTAAACTAAAGGAATCCAGGTTAAGCAAGAAAGAAATAAAAGTCACTGTCCCTGCCTATGCTGCTCTATCCCTGCTCCGGAACACACTACACTAGGCCGCCGTGCTGGCGGCCTTTTATAGTGTGGGGCGTGTACTAAACACCCTCAGCAATAATTGGCCACAGGCATCCTGCCTGTGGCCAATCATTGCTCTCCTCGCTGCCGGCGCTGTGATTGGCCAAGCATGCGGGGTCACAGTGCATGCTTGGCCAATCACAGCACCTGGATGACACTGCGATGGCGTAGTGCATTGTGGGCCGTTCGCGTCACTCGAATTTGGCGCGAACGGCCCAAATCGTTCGATCTTCGTCGAACGATCGAACAGCCGATGTTCGAGTCGAACGTATGTTCGATTCGAACACGAAGCTCATCCCTACTGACTAGTAACAGAACCAGATACACACAGGTTACTTACGCCACGATCGTTAGAGCGAGAGCAATAATTCTAGCACCATACCTCCCCTGTAACTCTAAACATCTAACCTGTAAAAAAATGTAAAGCGTCTCCTGGAGAGATTTATAAGTACTGAAGTTTTGGCGCCATTCCACAAGTGTGCGCAATTTTAACCACTTATGGGCTTGGGCTATTTTTCAAACTTGTTGTTTGTTAAAATCAGATTTTTTTTGCTAGAAAATTACTTAGAACCCCTAAACATTATATATATATATTTTTTCTAACACCCTAGAAAATAAAAAAAATGGCGGTTGTTGCAATACTTTCTGTCCACCATATTTGCGCAGCGGTCTTACAAGCACGCTTTTTTTGGAAAAAATACACTTTTTTTAAATAAAAAATAAGACAACAGTAAAGTTAGTCCATTTTTTTTTTTTTTTATATTGTGAAAGATGATGTTACGCCGAGTAAATTGATACCCAACATGTCACACTTCAAAATTGCGTCCGGTCGTGGAATGGCGACAAACTTTTACCCTTAAAGTTTAAAAAAATTATTCAGGTTGCATGCTTTGAGTTACAGAGGAGATCTAGGGCTAGAATTATTGCTCTCGCTCTAAAGATCGCGGTGATACCTCACATGTGTGGTTTGAACACCGTTTTCATATGCAGGCGCTCAGGCCCGGATTTACTCCCTTTGCCGCCCCAAGGCCGGGTCCTTCAATGCCGCCCCCCCTCCCCCCTGCTTTACCGTCGTTCTAGCAGCACTTTTCGGGCGCTAGCGGGGCACTTTTAACCACCACTAGCGGCCAAAAAAGGGTTAAAATCGCCCTCAAAGCGCCGCTGCTAAATAGCTTTACAGGTGCTTCGGCAGTGCTGCCTATTGTTTTCAATAGCAGGGGCGGTTTAGGAGCACTGTATTCGCCGCTCCCGCACCACCCCAAAGATGCTGCTTGCAGGATTATTTTTTTTTGCTGTCCTGCAAGCGCACCGCCCCAGTGTGAAAGCACTCAGGCTTTCACACTGGGGCTGCAGAAAAGGCAGTTTACAGGCGCTATTTTTAGTGCAAAAAACACCTGTAAAACGCCTCAGTGTGAAAGTAGGACAGATTCTATAATTAGCAGACCCACATGAAAAGTTACCTGGGGGGGGGGGATACATAAATTGTGAGATCAAAGTAATTCAGACACTACCTGTAACATTAACATTCTACTTAGACCCCTTTCACACTGAGGCGCTTTTCAAGCGCTATAACGCTAAAAATAGCACCTGCAAAGCGCCCTGAAAGAGCCGCTCCTTTCACTACAGTGTAAAAAAGCCTGAGGGCTTTCACACTGGAGCGGTGCGCTGGCAGGATGCTAAAAAAAGTCCTGCAAGCCACATCTTTGGAGCAGTGAAGGAGTGGTGTATACACTGCTCCTCCACCGCTCCTGCCCATTGAAATGAATGGGCACCGCAGCTACTGTATACAACCGGCAAAGCACCGCTGCAGCTGCTACACTGCTCCTCCACCGCTCCTGCCCATTGAAATGAATGGGCACCGCAGCTACTGTATACCACCGGCAAAGCGCCGCTTTACGGGTGGTTTTAACCCTTTTTCGGATGCTAGCGGGGTTAAAAGCGACCCACTAGCGGCCGAATAGCCCCACGAAATTGACAGTAAAGCGCCGCTAAAAATAGCGGCGCTTTACTGCCGACGCCCACACCGCCCCAGTGTGAAAGGGGCCTTAGTAGTACATGTGTGTACAGACGCAACTACTCACCAGCATCTGTAGGGGGGAGGAGTCATTGCATGTTGATGACTGGAGTCTGGAGGGGCGTGTCAGGGAGAGCTCTTCCTGCTAATCTGATCCCTCCTCAGCACTCTGCTCCCCATCTCCTTCATCTGCTGCAGGGATGAGCTCCGTGTAATGTAATCTCTGTATTCTCCTCCTGCTGCTTGATCTCCTCAATGTCTGCAGCTCTTCTGATACTTGTGATGAGAATGAAATCAGGCACTGGGGGGAGTGGCAGGAGGAGAATATCAGATGAGACCAGCAGGAGCCCCCCCCCTTTCAGTCCTCTTCCGTGAGACCCTCCGTACTTTCCATACACTCCGACGCACTTCCTGGTTGCCGGGGCAACGCCAAGCTCACTCCTCACAGGCGCCGCAAATTAGAAGCATCCGGATGCACTTCTTCTGCAATTGGTGGAGGGGGAGGTGGGCGGAAACTTTGTGAAGGCGGAAAAAAAAAAGTGTTGTATCTTTTTGTTTTCCCTCCTCCTGCCGCGGGGGGGCAGCGCTGCCCCTGCATCCACTGCCGCCCCGAGGCCTGGCCTCGGTGGCCTTGTCTGGAATCCGGCCCTGCAGGCGCTACTCACGTATGCATTCTCTTCTGCATGCGTGAGGCCCAATGAACTTTATAAAATTGGAGACCACACACAAACATACCAGAGCAGACATAGTGATCACATGTTTTGGAACCACTCTAATTGGTTTCTGATCTTTAGTGCCGGAGCTGTCAATAGGGATCGAGAGGCACCAGCATGGTGCATCTTTTTTTAAGGAACAATATAGTGACAAAAAGATCACACAGCTATACACAATAACACCCATAAACTTCATCTGTAAACTACATAGTTGATGCATTTCGTTGTTGCTCTTTAGATGATGATGAGAAAAAATAATTTAAAATTTAATGGAAAGACAACTTCTATCACAAACATTAAAATATTTGCCTGATGACAAATCCTACTATCATCTGTTGCAGTTTTTTTTTACATTATATACACTGCCCAGTTATTGTACAAAGCACATGTGTTAGACAATGACTATCATCTAGGGATCTACAGTAATTCCCAGAAACATATAAGGACCATTGTCCCAAATATAAAAAATAGCTCTATTTCAGCATACAAACTCTAGAGTATAAGGGGGGCTTGCCTGCCAAAACTAGCAAGAAAGTGGATTGGAGAAGGCGTCAATAAGTATAACTAGTATTCTCGGAATTATCAACATAGGCAATCTCACAAAGTTGATGCAAAATGGTCATTGATGTTTGTAACGCCCTACTCGCTTTGTCACACATAGATGTTTATATTAACATTTAGCTGAGACCTTGCTTTTTCGGTCACCATGACTAAAAAATACATTTTATTTTGATGTCAATTGACAGTCAATTGGTCTTCTGGTTCTCATCTTGGCAATTGAATATAACTGGGAAACCTAATACATCCCATCCTAATCGTTTTTAGAAAAAAGACTTAGGCCCCTTTCACACTGGGGCGGGCAGGAGCGGTGGCGGTATAGAAGCGTGATTTTCAGTGCTGCTATACCGTCGTTCTTACCGCGGTATGCGGTCGCTAGGGGGGTGAATTTAACCCCCGCTAGCGGCCGAAAAAGGGTTAATACCGCCCGCAAACCACGGCTATTGCCGCGGTTTGCGGGCGGTATTACCGCGCTGTCCCATTGATTTCAATGGGAGACCGCGGTAAAGGATCGGTGAACACACCGCTCCTTTACCGCTGTAAAGAAGCGGCTAGCAGGACTTTTGGAGCGGTCCTGCTAGCGCACCGCTTCAGTGTGAAAGCCTTCAGGCTTTCACATTGAAGGCTAAAGGGCATGATTTTTTCATGCGGTATAATAGCGCTAATATTAGAGCTAAACCGCATGAAAAACGCCCCAGTGTGAAAGGGGCCTTATAGTTTTTCCTCTATATTGTATACTAAAGTAATTAAAAACATGGTTATTTACAATCAAATTACCTGTAAGTTAACAAAGTGTCATTGTATAAGTGTAGCACACCATTCCTTATGCCCCCGCACACGATCGGAAATTCCGACAAGAAAAGTCTGATGTGAGCTTTTGGTCGGAAATTCCGACCGTGTGTACGCTCCATCGGACTTTTCCTGTCGGAATTTCCGCCAACAAAAATTTGAGAGCTGGTTCTCAAATTTTCAGACAGAAAAAATTCCAATTGGAAATTCCAATCGTCTGTAGCAATTCCGACACACAAAATTCAGACGCATGCTCGGAAACAATTCGATGCATGCTCGGAAGCATTGAACTCCATTTTCTCGGCTTGTCGTAGTGTTGTACATCACCGCGTTCTTGACGGTAGAAAGTTCAGAGAACTTTTGTGTGACCATGTGTATGCAAGCCAAGCTTGAGCGGAATTCTGTCGGAAAAACCATTGTGTGTATGCGGCATAAGTGGAGAACTTAGGATATCTGCTTAGGATATCCTAGCATATCTGCTTTTAAACAGTTGCCAGCAGAAAATATTTCCTCATTGGGAGATTACCCTTTACCTCCTGTTCCTCTGTCAATTTAAAAATGTTGGATTTCTCCTTACCTTCTGTCACCAGTACATAGAGAGGTCAAGTCTTTGCAATGGGGACACAGACAGCAACTAACCTTTCCAACTTCTGTCCAAAACAAAGAAAAGTGTTTTGGTTTTACACATGTTTTAAGCTGGTATGTCCTGCAATGGGACTGGTGCACTCAGAATCTGGTGCAGCTATGCCTTGTAGCCAATCAGCTTCTAACTTCAGTTTGTTTAATTAAAGTGTAAGTAAACCCACCTATCGTTTTCAGCCAAGGAAGCTGCCATCTTTGCCTCTTTTTAATCTACAACTGCCATGATGCTGCACATGTGATCAGTTATGACACCAGCTATTGGATGGTTTGACAGTTTGGTTGAGAGCACAACCAATAGGAGCATTTCATGAAACTGTTTTACGGAAGGGTTTACTTCCGCTTTAAGCTTTGGCAATAAAACCTGGAAGCTGATTGGTTTTTATGAAGAGCTGCACCAAATTTTGCACTCTTGAGTTTTAGTAAATAACCCCATTGTATTAGCAGGTGTACATGACACCCAGGTCCAACATGCTCTCCATGTTTTGGGGTTTGTCACTCTTCCTGACCCAGGAAAGCTATATTTTGTTTGTGTGGGGTCACCAGCAGAATTTGTTTCTTCTCTACACTGAATGGTATCAGTATATTGAACAATATGTTCCTTCAAATATGGCTGGGTGCATAAAAGACTTGGCTTAAACTGTGTTAAATCTAAACAAAAATTGGGCCTCCCCATGTTGTAACAAAGCTAAAATACGAGCAGGGCCCTCTGATTCCTCCTGTATTGAATTGCATTGTGACTGTACTGCAGGGGAAGGCAACCTTGGCCCTCCAGCTGTGGTGAAACTACAAATCCCATCATGAGTCTGCCCCTAGGAGTCATGCCTGTGATTGTCAGGGTCTTGCAATGTCTCATGGGACTTGTAGTTTCAAAACAGCTGGAGGGCTGAGGTTGCACACCCCTGCTGTACTGTCTTCCCTCATGTTGAAAAGTTCTGTGCAAGCTGTTGGCGCAATATAAATCCTGTATAATAATTGTAGCGCACCAACCCCAGACTTTACCTGCTTTTCTCTTCTTGGCTCCTCCGCAGGAAAGACTGAGGCACACCGTACCACAAGCCCGTACCCTCCTGGATGGGGAGGTTGAGCGGTGTTAGTTTCTCGGGCCTGCCTGCAGCCAGTGTTTGAAAACCTCCCGAGCTGATCTCGCTTCTGCGGTAGCCAGAAACAAGTCCTTTAGTTCTCCCCAGTAAAACGACTGTCCACACCAACTGAGACTCCAACTCAATATTTAATTATGAGAATGATAAACAGTCTCTGTGAAAGCAGACAGGTTGGACGAGAACAGTTCAGATAAGGTCGGAAGAGGTCCAGGCACAAACTCAGCGTTGATTAGGGGAGCACTGTTCTGATTAGCACTAAAAGCTTGGTGCACAGTCACTGCCACTGACTTGATGAATAGTTGTAGTCACTGCCACTGACTTGGTGTGCGTAGAGTCACTGCCACTATGACCTACAGAACATGCACTTTTCCTTCCTTGAATAGTTAGGCCTCTGTAGGGAGAAACCATCCCTCCGGAGAGTTACCAGAGGCCCCTTCTGTCACCACGACTCTGCGCTGGGTCTTCAGAAAGGGTCACCTCCTTGGCCTCCTCATCCTGGATACGGGTCCCCTCGCGAGGCGGATCCCTGGGAGCCCTCATTCCTTCGCGGAACCCAGCCGAAGGTCACTGGGTCCCTGGCCTTCTCAAAAGTACCTCACCCCCAGACCTAAGGTGTCTGGGGATGGAACAGCAGTTCAGTCTCCGGGCCTAGGAGCACCCGGAGACCATCCTCACACACACCCAGGCCAAGGGCACCTGGGTGTCACGAACAGCAGCCCCCAGGACCTCGACCGGAAGATGTCTGCCCCTTTTATACCCTCTCCCGGCAAGCAGGGCAGGTTCCCCGCCCCGCCGTACCACTGCCGCGAGGGGACACAAAAAGGCACAGCCCTCTAATAGTGATTCAACCCCGGCCTATGGCGACAGCGCCACCTATAGGCCGCAGGGAACTAGACACCATTGATATCCTCCACGACAAAAATGGTCCACAACCCTAACAATTAGCGTACCTGAGCCTTGTTACCACTCAGGTACCTCCCCTAAATGTAACCACCCGCTACATAATAATAATAATAATAATAAAATCCCATCCTATATTATACAAGCCTACTATTGTCACATATTCTTGAAATCCAACTGGCATACTCATCTGTTGTAAGCTAAGTACAGTACAGTGGACCAAACGACAGGAATACGTTTTTTCAAAACAGATTGCCAACATTTACGTTTCTTAGAACTGTTAAGCTTGTATCATAAGTTATTAAAACCAGGTAAAGATCTGTGTCATAGGTGGAATAGTAGTAGATAATAAGATACTGTTACAGTAACCATGACATTAAGTATCACAGGTATAACTTGTATAGTATATTTCCTATATATTTTACTATTGCTTCTGGCAGGCCACATAATGGCACAGTAAATACTCCACCCAGGCACACTCATTTGAGATGTTGGCACTTTCATCGTCCTACATTTCAAGGCTAAATCCCATGATATCAGGGCTTAGATGATATCACCAAGGCACCTTTAAACAAGTTTTATGTATGTCGTATGGATATAATATTTAGGTTATTTAGACCTTGATTTCCTTTTTTCGGAGCACACTAACTCTTTTAAAGCAGTGCATTCCTAGCATTTCACAAAAATTCACATTGTTGTAATTGCTTTTAGCACAGGAAATGGTACATCTGTTAGTAAAGAGACTGTGGGGACTCTCTTATGAATCACCAAATCCAGTTGCCAATACTAATTAATTCAAAGCCAAACATGACATATAATTTTAAAAAGTGTAGCAATGCTCTGTGTTTGGGATTGGGTGGAGAAAATCTTAAATGTTGGTAACATTCACAGCTACATCAAACTCTCAACTCAGCTCAGCAACAAAAACATCCCCAGTGTTTAATAACTACTACAAGTGGAGGTTTGCAGACATCCTAAGACAAAAGGCTAGATATTATGCAGGGCTTACTCAAATGCAAATGGTTGTTCCATTTTACACTGTGTTCCAATTGAATAGTAATATAATCTACAATGCAAGTTTATCTTGGATAAAATTCATCATGCAATGTATAATAAGTAACACACTTTCAGCTCCAAAACCATGTATACACAAATTTAATGTAACATTTTTTAATAGTATATTATTATTGTATATTATACAAACCGGACCTTACTACTAGAAGTGGCCATCGGATGCCTAACCTGGCTCCAGCCTCTACTGGTTATTGAGCCCTGAGCTAAAACTAGCTATAGAATCCCAAACTGAAAGGGACAGGGTAACCTAAAATACCAGGAGTGGCGCTACCTGGGGTACCTGACAGTGGGGAAACCCACTAAATTAACAAAAAGTATCTATATAACCATATAATGTAAAATGTAGAACCCGTACCTTGGTGGGATCATACAATGTAAATAATGGATTCTAAGACCAGTGAAACAACAATAAGTGAGAAAGCATAAATAAGTGCATAACAATCTGTGCAATAAAATCTCTATACCACTACCACTATACCTCTATATCTCTATTCCTGCAATAAACAATTGCGCCCAGGGCAGCCGCTCCTCCTGGCGACCCCTTGTCCCTGAGGATAGAGATAGGTCTGTCACAAGGATTTAGATGCACATTCAAGAAGCTGAAGTTAAACTATTAGAACTTAAGAATACTTGCTCAATAGTCCCTGGGCTCCTGGCCTGGGTGAAATTCCACAGCTATTTTATGTATGAGGTCATGTGGCTCAGTTCTGTGTGTCTACTTCCTGGAAACTTCCCTTAATATAACATCACTGTCTTCCAATTGGGGTTTTCGGAGCCAGCTAGCAGGGACAGGAAATACCTGTCTGTAACCAACTAGCTCTAAGGAAATTAATAAGCAGATGCTATTTACAAATACAGACAATAAAGGGTACCAGATTCCTACACTTAGTTGCAATGTAACTATGTACAAAATATCCATACCTGGAATTCTTCTTTAACCACCCCTAGGTATCCATGTTTTTTTTTAAATGATTAGTATTTGTGGTTAAAAAGTTTAAAAACAAAATTCATTAATAAACAGAAGAATGACATTTAGAATTGTATTAGTTGCTATGGACAGTTTTCTTTTCAGAATCTTTTTAAACAAGACCAGTTTTAAAGATGGTGTTCTTCCAGTGATGCTGTCTGTTTATGAATAAGACATCATACAGCACAGACGTCAATGTTACAGCTGTTATGTTGAGTGAAAGAATTTGTGTTGAAGATTAAACTGTGTCAAGGCAAATGGATTAGCGATATCCAAAGTAGGAAAGAGATTAAAAGCATTAGCAGACTTACATGACAAGTATTACAAGATTGCTGTAATACATATTTGCAAACCAGTCTTAAAATGCAGGTGTTTATGTGGAAGAAAAGCTAAATATCTTTAGTAGTGAATGAAAATATATGCAAAGCGGACTTTTCAGAGTTTCTGTTGGACAGCCTCTGATACTGTTTCCTGCTAGTGAAAAGTAATAACTTCTCTGCCATGGTGTGCTGATCAGGCTATACGCATGTGCATTTCTTCATTGCATTTCAAAAAAATGATCATTATAGAGCAGCTTTAGACAAGTATATTGGATCACTGAACCATTAACCACTTAAGGTTCGTCCTATAACAGTTTTCCTGGTACAGGGCGGAACCTCTACGCCGGATCACGTATATACACAATACGTGATCCGACTCTTCCAGGTAGGATATATGCGCTTCCGGCGGCTCGCTTCTGCTGTGATTTGACACAGCGGAAGCCGATCGGCGAGTGCATAGTACCCGATGTCCGCCGGCACCTCCAATCGCTAGGCAGAGAGACAGAACTGCGATCTGCCTATGTAAACAAGGCAGATCACCATTCTGTCAGGAGAGAAGGAATGGAATATGTGTTCCTGCAAATAAATTCCATCTTTTCTCTTAGTAAAAGGGCCTCACCAAGTGTAGTAAAACACAGGTTAGGCACACAGTTAACCCTTTAATCGCCCCTGATGTTAACCCCCTCCCATCCAGTGTAATTTCTTTAGTGACAGTTCATATTTTTTAGCACTGATCACTGTATTAGTGTCACTGGTCCCCAAAAAGTGTCAGAATGTCTGCCGCAATATCGCAGTCCCGCTATAATTTGCTGATCCCCGCCATTACTAGTAAAACAAAATAAAAAAAACAAAAATATATCCCATAGTTTGTAGACGCTATAACTTTTGCATAAACCAATCAATATACACTTTTTGGGATTTTTTTTTTTTTACAACATTTTTTTAGCAGAATACATATTGCCCTAAAAAAAATTATTGGATGTGTTTTATAGCAGAAATTAAAAAGTATTGTTTTTATTTCAAAATTGTCTGTCTTTTTTTGTTTATAGCGCAACAAAATAAAAAATGCAGAAGTAATCAAATACTACCCAAAGAAAGCCCTCTTTGTGGGGAAAAAGGACATCAATTTTATTTGGGTATAGCATTGCATGACCGCGCAAATTTTGTCAGTTAAAGTAACACAGTGTCGTATCGCAAAAAAATGGCCTGGTCATGAAGGGGGGGTAAATCTTTTGGAGGTCAAGTGGTTAATGCTACCGAGGAAACATTGCAACTGTTAGAAAGTCCATTTGCTTATTTATAACACATGTGACATAAAAATCTAACGCATGCTGATTTAGCAAGTGTTTTGTTGTCCTAGGAAGGATTGTAGACTCTTGTCACATGATACTGTGCAAACTCAATAATAGACTAGATTCACCTGCACACTAGGGATGTGCCGAACCGGTTCGGTTCGCACTAGAAAATGCGAACAGGCAAAAAGTTCTAGCGAACATACGAACCCTATTACAGTCTATGGGACACGAACATGAAAAATCAAAAGTGCTAATTTTAAAGGCTTATATGCAAGTTATTGCCATAAAAATGTATGGGGACCCAGGTACTGTATCAATGCAAAAAAAAGTTTTTAAAACAACAGTTTTTTCAGGATCAGTGATTTTAATAATGCTTAAAGTGAAACAATAAAAATTAAATATTCCTTTAAATATCATCCCTGGGGGGTCCCCTTAGTCTGCCTGTAAAGTGGCGCATCTGTGCAATGTGTAGCAAAATTACTTTTCTAAAGGAATTTTTCTTTATTTAAACTTGCTTGCGGCTGTCATGTATTACTGGCTCCCAGCAATATAGATGAAAAATCAAGGAAAAAAGTGTGGGTTTGCCCCCCCTCAGGTCTGGTATGGATTTTAAGGGGAACTCTACGTCAACAACCCGCTCTACGTCAACGACCCTTATCCAAGCATGCAGCCCGGAGGATAGGACGAGCGAGCCCCCCCATCCTGAACCATACCAGGCCACATTCCCTCAACATGGGGAGGGTGCTTTGGGGTCCCCATTTTTATACAGCAGTAAATATACCATTGATAACACATTCACTGTAGGATAATCAAGATACACTTGCAGTGAATGTTTGATGAATTTCACATTCATTGTTTTATAACTATAACCCCTAATATTTGCCCTTTCCCACCCAGCCCCAGCATCCCTTTAGCTGGGTTATTATAACTGGAGCAGGAAGGTCTACCTAATCACATGACTAATGTGATTGGCTGTCACAATAGTCACATGATCAGAAGCTGGTCCCACCAGCTTCCAATCTTTACTAGGGACAGCAAGCTGTCTTTTACAGCTCTGTCTCTGTGCTGGGAGAGTGCAGTAAGCGCAGGTTCCTACCTGTTTCTTGTCTGAAGAAAATGCTTGTTTATCTGCCTTTGCAAACTGTTTGTCTTCCTTTGCAAACTGTTTATCTGCCTTTGCAAACAGTTTGTCTGCCTTTGAAGAATTATTCTGAATGGCAAGGTCTGGTTCATTAAAATCAATTTGCGCACTCTTAGGGCTCATTTACACTTGCTTCAAAATGTGGCATTGGACATTTTACACCAGTCTGAATGCCAATCAAAGCACCTGTCACTAAATTAAATCTTTAGCTTACAGTCCTGTTGACACTGTTGACACTGCTTCAAATATGACACCCCATGTCGCTTTCTTGGTGTTTCAAAGCATTTCCAGGCCTCCATAAAAGTCTTTCAGCACCTGAAGCTTTTGAGGGGCTTTTATTCAGCGTTAGCGTTGCTTTATTTTGAAGGTATTGCAGGTATGAGATATCCCAGGATACACTGGAAAACCAACAAGTGAACCAGAAAGATGTCATCAGCAGTCACTTTGGGTTCCTGTGTATATATCTTGGAAGTGTCTGCTGCAGATATCTCATCTGGTGTGCAGCATGGAGCAACAGGAAAGTGAGCAGGGCTTAGACTGGTTTGGAGCAACTAGTAGACAGCACCCATGGTGTGTTACATAGGAATACTATAGCAGAAGGGGAGCAGGGACCGAAGAGAGAGGACTGAGTGACAGAGGATCAGCAGAGCTGGGGGACTGGAGCAGGAGAAGCTAGCAGATGTCACACGTGGTGAGTAGCGTGGGAGCAATATAGTGGGAGGTGAGCGGGGACTGGAGAGAGAAGAAGATCAGCAAACCAGAGGATCAGCAGAGCTGGGAGTTACTACTGAGTGGGGTATCAGCAAAGCTAAGGGCACTACTGAGCAGGGGATCTGCTAAACAAGGGTATTAATAAGCTGGAGATCTGCTGAACAGGGGTACTAATGAGCTGGGGATCTGCTGAGTGGGGGGTACTTCTGAGCTGGGGTTCTACTGGGCTCCTTTAAAACAAATAGAAAATCAACTCACACAGGGCATATGCCAAGCGTCAAAAAAGCATCACCAAAGCATCAAAAACACATAAAAAATCACGTTGAAGTGGTAGGTGCTTTAATGTGTGTTAAATAATATGTTAAATAATATTTTTCCTGTTTTTCCAAGCTGTCTTGCATACACAGTGTCACACCAAATTCCGACAGTCAAGAACGCGGCGACGTACAACACTACGGCGAGCCGAGAAAAATTAAGTTCAATGCTTCCGAGCATGCGTCGAGCATGCGTCGACTTGATTCTGAGCATGCGTGTTTTTTTTCTCCGTCGGAGTTCCATACAGGAATTTCCGATAGAATTTTTTTCTGTCGGAAAAAAAGAGAATATGTTCTCTTTCTAACTCCGTCGGAATTTCCGACGGAAAAAGTCAGATAAGGCATACACACGGTAGGAATATCCAATGAATACATTCCGTCTGACTTTTTTCCTCGGAAATTCCGACCGTGTGTATGCGCCATTAGTGTTCGGCTGAGAAAAACTGCAGTGTCTGCATCCCTTTAGAAGTATTTAACTTTTGTAGAGTATCTCATCAAAACTAACATTTTACTGCAGCAGATGACAAAAATTTCACTTGTATCTTAGTGCAGGGAAAATTAGCTTGCCAATCACACAAGCAGGAAATTATATTTTTATACCCCGACAGTGCACAGAATTGCTCCAGATTGCCATTCTGCATTGAATTGTACAGAAAATTACAGATGCAGATTGAAAGGGAAAGGTCATTTTTAACAACATGAAGTTACAATATGGCTTATGTAGCGATTGTATATACTTTATTATTATCATCATCATGTATCCTTTAGGTTTGAATATGATTTTTTTATTTTTATTTTTCTTGCATAGTTAAGACAAATGTAAGTATTCATATCTCATACCTGACTGAACCCTGTGTATGCTGCGGTGTATACTGAATCACTGTAGTAGTTGCAGCTACTACAGTGAAAGCATCAGTCTCCCAGGTCCAATGCTGAGCAGCTGTAGTTCTGCATAGTAACCACAGGGGGTTGCTTGCTCCGCAATGCAGCCAATCAAATAATTGCCTTGTATTCACTGAAAAAAATATAAATTCTCTGAATAGTACTGAGCAAGCATCCACCCTGTGGTTACTGTGCAGAAGGACAGCTGCTTGGAATTGGATCCGAAAGATTGCTGCTATCACTCTAGTCTAGTAGCTGGCCAGGTATGGGATGAGAATAGTTATATTGGTTCAAGCTGGACCAACGTAACTATGCAATACATTTTCATTCCTAAACTTCAGCTTTAAAAAAAAAGCTGTTAATTTTATGCTAATTGGTAGAGGCCTAATTAAATGAATCCCACTGCTGGGTATTACATTCTCAGTTAAGTCATTTTATACTTAAATTAGGTATTGAACATTTTTACCACAGCCCTGACTGTTATTTGTAAAGATGGTGGGGGTTAACCTTCCCCTACTTCATTGTCCATTTTATATTTTGATTGTGAAGGTTCCTTCATAAATTTATATTGTTCCCCTTTTGCTTAGAAGGGGAATTTGGGAAACCCATTTAAAATGTAATGCACTCTGAATTTTTTAATTAATATTTAAGTATGAAAAAAAATTATATTAATTGTTACCTTAAATGTAATATTTAAACCAGGGCTTGACAAATTTGCTTGGAATCTAGGAGCCAGCTAAAAAAGTTAGGAGCCAGTCTTTCGGCTGCATGCTCCTCTAGCCCCCCCATGCTGCTCTGGTCCCCGTGCTCCTCTATCCCCCCCCCATGCTGCTCTGGTCCCTGTGCTCCTCTATTCCCCCCATGCTGCTCTGGTCCCCGTGCTCCTCTATTCCCCCCATGCTGCTCTGGTCCCCGTGCTCCTCTTTTCCCCCTTCTTTGCTGCTCAGGTCCCCATGCTCCTCTATTCCCCCCTTTGCTGCTCAGGTCCCCATGCTCTACCCCACCCATGCTGCTCTGGTCCCCCATGCTCTATCTTCCCCCCTCCATGCTGCTCTGGTCCCCCATGCGCCTCTATCCCCCCCCCCCATGCTGCTCTGGTCCCCCGCAGCGCTCACCTCCTCTCCCTGGCTAGTTAACTTCAGCGTGACTGAATACAGACATGCTCCTCGCACTGAGAAGCTCATTATACGATCCGGAAGGACGGCGGCCACACACAGCTGTGACATAAGCTTCCTCGGCACTTGTTCTCCTGGTCTTTCCAGCTCCTCTATTCCCCCCATGCTGCTCAGGTCCCCATGCTCCACTATTCCCCCCATGCTGCTCAGGTCCCCATACTCCTCTATTCCCCCCATGCTGTTCAGGTCCTCATGCTCCACTATTCCCCCCATGCTGCTCAGGTCCCCATGCTCCTCTATTCCCCCTTTGCTGCTCAGGTCCCCATGTTCCTCAATTCCCCCCTTTGCTGCTCAGGTCCCCATGCTCTACCCCACCCATGCTGCTCTGGTCCCCCATGCTCTATCTCCCCCCCTCCATGCTGCTCTGGTCCCCCATGCGCCTCTATCCCCCCCCCCATGCTGCTCTGGTCCCCCGCAGCTCTCACCTCCTCTCCCTGGCTAGTTAACTTCAGCGTGACTGAATACAGACATGCTCCTCGGGAGTCGCACTGAGAAGCTCATTATACGATCCGGAAGGACGGCGGCCACACACAGCTGTGACATAAGCTTCCTCGGCACTCGTTCTCCTAGTCTTTCCTTCCCCGCTTTCCATCTAGATTCTCTGCGGCAGCAGACAGGAGAGAGGGAGAGAGAGAGGAGGTGAGCGCTGCGGGGAGGTGGAGACAGAGGAGCGGAGGGGAGGGCGGCGGTCCGCTGTCACTGAATCCCGATGGCCAGTACATGCCTGGAGCCAGGTCGCTAATTCTAGCCCCCAATGCGACCTGGCGCCTGGGGTTTGTCGAGCCCTGATTTAAACAGAAACATAAGGCATTAGGGCAACATTTGGAAGATATGTTTAAGTGCAATGTGCTATCATACTGTATGTTAAGTAATTTGGATCAAAAAAAAAATTAATGCTTAACCACTTTCCCACTGGGCACTTAAACCCCCTTCCTAACCAGGCCAATTTTCAGCTTTCAGTGCTGTCAGACTTTGAATGACAATCACTCAGTCATGCAACACTGTACCCATATGAATTTTTTGTCCTTTTTTTCATACAAATAGAGCTTTCTTTTGGTGGTATCTAATAACCACTGGGCTTTTTATTTTTTGCGCTATAAATAAAAAAGAGACCGAAAGTAATGTAAAAAAAAATATGAATTTTCTTTGTTTCTGTTATAAAATTTAGCAAATTAGTAATTTTTCTTCATAAATTTTAGCCAAAATTTATACGGCTACATATCTTTGGTAAAAATAACCCAAATCAGTGTACCGTATATACTCGAGTATAAGCCGACCCGAATATAAGCCGAGGCACCTAATTTTAACACAAAAAACTGGGAAAACTTATTGACTCGAGTATAAGCCTAGTGTGTCCATCTGCATGCCTCACTGTGCCTCACTGTGTCCATGCCTCACTGTTCCTTACTGTGGCTATGCCTCACTGTGTCCATGCCTCACTGTGCCCATGCCTCACTGTGCCCATGCCTCACTGTGCCCATGCCTCACAGTGTCCATGCCTCACTGTGGCCAATCTCCCTACCTGATCTCCGGCGCTGTGTGACTAGACTGAAGTTTAACATGGGAGTCTATGGAAGGGGTGCCTGGCTTTGAAAAATCGGTGCTCCCAAGCAGTAGGTCCCCTGGACAACAAACTTTGCACCCTTATAGATGAAAAGTGGGGCTACATGTGTGCCAAGTTTGGGGTCCAGGGGACCTAGGGCCGGCCAGTGCCGGGTCCCCAAAATCCCCGGAGAAATTACCATTTAACATTGGAGTCTATGGAAGGGGTGCCCGGCTTTGAAAAATACGTGCTCCCTGGCCATAGGTCCCCCGGACAACAAACTTTGCACACTTGTGGTCCAGGGGACCTACGACTGGCCAGGATCAGGCGCACAAATTTGAAGATGGACACAGACTCGAGTATAAGCCGAGGGGGGGCATTTTCAGCACAAAAAATGTGCTGAAAAACTCGGCATATACTCGAGTATATACGGTATAATATTTGGTCTTTGTGAAAGTTATAGTGCCCAGAAGCTATGGTGCCAATCAGTGAAAACGAATCACACCTGATGTACTAAAGGCCTATCTAATTTCCTGAGGCTCTAACAAGCCAGGAAAGTACAAACACCCCCCAAATGACTCCTTTTTGGAAGGTAGACATTCCAAGATATTTAGTAAGAGGCATGGTGAGTTTTTTCACATTTACATTTTTTCCCACAATTCTTTGCAAAATTAAGATTTTCTTTTTTGATTTTTTTGTTTTTCACAAAATTCTCATATTACCAAGTTAGTTCTCTCACATGGCATATGCATACTTACAACTATACCCCAAAACACATTCTGCTACTCCTCCTGAGTGAGGCGATACCAAATGTGTGAGACTTTTACACAGCCTGGCCACATAGAGAGGCCCAACATGCAGGGAGCACCGTCAGGCGTTCTAGGGACATAAATTTCACATATAATTTCCTGACAACCTATCACACTTTTGAAGGCCCTGGAGCACCAGAACAATGGAAATGCCCACAAAATGACCTCATATTCTATTGCACTCATGGGGCACTGTAGAGAACTGCGGGCCACTGATGGGGCACTGTAGAGCACAGATGTGCACTGATGGGGCACTGATGGGGCACAGATGTGCACTTATGGGGTACTGTAAAGAACTGCTGGGGCACAGATGTGCACTGATGTGGCATTGCTGGGCACTGATGGGGCACAGATGTGCTCTGATGGGGCACTGATGGGGCACAGATGTGCACTGATTGGGCACTGACATGGCACTGATGGGGCACAGAAGTGCACTGATGGGGCACTGCTGGGCACTGACATGGCACTGATGGGGCACAGATGTGGCACTGCTGGGGCACTGTAGAGCACTGCTGGGCACTGATGTGGCACTGCTGGGGCAGATATGTGCACTGATGGGGCACTGGCATGGCACGGCACTGATGGGGCACTGAAAAGCACCGATGGGGCACAGATGTGGCACTTCTGCGCCACTGTAGAGCACTGCTGGGCACAGATGTGTCACTGCTGGGGCACATATGTGGCACTGCTGGGGCACTGATGGGCACTTGGAATGTATAACAAAAAAAATCAAGCAGCATCACACTTCAGCTTCTCAATCCTCTCCTTACACGATCGGTGTGAGGAGAGAGAGAACCGGACATGATGCCGGTTTGTTGACAGTGATTGCTCTGTCGTTGGACAGAGCAATCACGTGGTAAAGGGCCGCTGGGATTGGCCCTTTACATCTCTGATGTGCCGGGCCCCAAGAACCCAGCAAGCACGAACACTCCTGTGTGCCTGCCCCAGCGCGATTCTGGGAGGACTTCATTGTGCGCCCTCCCAGAATTATCCGACTGCGCTGTAGCCGTCATTCGTCTATGGCCCGGTCGGCAAGTGGTTAATAAATGCAGCTAATGCTTTTATTTCCAAATACATTTTGGACCTAGTTAAAATAAATATTTTTCTGCATTCCTTTTTTATAGCAGCAATAATAAAGTAAACATTGCTTATTGGCAATTAAGATGAAAGAGGAAGGCGACAAGATATTTGACATCACTAACAGTGTCAGATATACTGCTTCCCATGGACTACACATGATTGAGAGACAACCAATGACAAAAACATTTTTTCTCATCAAATGATGATGTTGCAAAGTGTTGACCTAAATTAAGATGCTTCTCTTTGTTCTGCAGTGGAATGGAAAAATTGCAAAAGTTTTTTACAACTGAACTGTGTCTCATTATAGAGCGACCCTTTAAAGAAACCTTTTGTCTGAGCAGCAGAGACAAAGTGAGCTTGCCAGCCAGCGAGTATGACTGTCTGTTTCATCTATCTCTTCATGAAAGGCTTTTGAGCCTATCTTGGCTTCGACTACTGTAACAGTTGAAACTGACTGGAATTCTATACATGTGAATGAATACCATGTATCAGAACCTGGCCTCAGACACGCTATGCTCATCCTTCTCCAGAGGTCAAGCTAATATAAAATTGCACATCAAATGAGTAGCCGAAAGTCTTTTTATTTCCTATGTTAAGGCCATTTTGGCAGTCAGACAAATAAAGCATGAAACACTACCTGCTTCATTTTAAAAGACATACTGGTGCGAAAAAATATCACTTTTCAGAAGTACAGTAAAAAGCAAGATCGACATAATGAAACAGGATCTACATTACTGTTTCATGTATTAAATTACTATTATACCTTTTCTGACTTCTCTACACAATGTGGATGTCATTTCATTCCCATGTTTTATTACCTGCTTATATTGAAGGTGAATACTGTGTAAGTTTATAGGGGATCTTCAGTCCACCCCCCAAAAGAATAAAAGCCAGCAGCTACATATACTGTTGCTGCCCTCATCGGGCTGGTTCTTTGCTGGTCTTTTTTTATTTATTTTATTTAGAAGAATCAGCGTAACAGTGCAAAAGTCAAAACATTTAGGCATAACATTTATAAGAAGCGAGAGACTGCATTACATAGCCAAACCCAAAAGCCCAAAAAGGTGGTGGCCCAGCAGGCTATCTCGCCTATCACACCAGGTTATACTGATTCTCCCAGTTTTCGTTATATTTTTTATGGGGGGGGGTGGGGGTGTAAATGTCAAACCCCAAATCTAACAGAGAAAAAGAGGGAAGGAAGAGGGCATTAGAGAGGAAAGAAAAGTGTGGGGAAGGGGAAGACGGGAAAAGGAGGTTAAAGGATCCCTCTCAACTCCCCGGGCCACATTACCATTCTATGGTGTTTGCCAGGACTAGAAGGATCCGTCTATTGCTGTTGAGAAGCAAGAGCTGTTTAATCTTTATAAAAAAGTATGGAGTCCAGATTTTCCAAAATTCCTCTTCCTGTTCTTTAAGTTTTATAGTGAGATTCTCCATTTGCTGGATCTCTGAAATTTGAGCAAGCCATTGCACCCTATCAGGTGGGTTAGGGCTCTTCCACAGTGCAGAAATGAAAGCCTTCGCTGCATTGAAAAGAAGCCCAAGCTGTGAATTTTTATATTGCTTATTAGAAAGCGGTGTGTCATGCAGCAGAAAAGCCGCTGAATTTCCTCCAAGAGACACCCCCATGAGTGTCTTGATCGTCTGAACTCTTGTCCAGAACTCTTTAAATTTGGGACACTCCAAGAAGATGTGAAGCAGGGTTCCCTAAAGCCTTGTACACACGGCCGAGATTCTCGTCGGAAAAAACATGTCATTTTTTCGACGAGATTCCTGGACAAGAAACTTGTCCCGGCCGAGTGTACACACGCTCGATTCAAAGAACCCGCGGTTCTTTGAATGGAGCCTACACGGTGACGTCATCGACTACGACGAGCATGCGCTCGTCACATTCGATGCCGTCGCCGCCATCTTGGTATACCCTACCTATGCCTAGGAAGCTACCGCGCATGCGTCAAATTCATTTTGAACATGCGCGGGCTTCCAGGGAGGACAGGTAAGTGTACACACACTCACTTTTCTCGTCGAGAAACATGCCGACGAGAATCTCGACGAGAAAATAGAGAGCAGGATCTCTATTTTCTCGTCGAGATTCTTGACGCTTTTCTTGACGAGAAACCATACACACGAACGAATTTCTCGGCAAAAAATCTCTGCCAGCAAGTTTCTTGCTGGTTTTTGCCGAGAAACTCATTCGTGTGTACGAGGCTTCAGACTCCAGGCATCTCCAGCAGGAACACGAAACCTGGGGAAACATACGGTAAAGTGCCAAAGGCATCCGGTATCAACATGTAAGGAGTTTACTGTATATCCCCCTTCCTAGTATATACTGGCGAGAGAGGTATTGTGGGCAAAGAGTACGATTTTTTCTGTTTAGGGGAAAAGGTTGTGTTTAAGTCTCTCTCCTATTGTTGCAGGAATGAGAGCCCTCGAGGGGTACCAAGGGTGAACAAAGTAACATAGAAATGTGACAGGGAGTGTCGAATAGGTTCGCCCACTAAGCAGGCTTGTTGAAAAGTCAATTGTGATTGTGAGACCTGTAGCTGGAGGTGATGCACTTACTGCAGAGACACAGACAAAGAGGAGGACTCCCAGACTGAGCAGTATTTTGCAGGCAACGAGCATAAGTAATCGCATAACTGAAAGCGATAGAAAAAGGCCAGGTCTTGCGAGAAAGTAAGAGACAGTTCCTGAGCTGTCATAGGGCGGTGATTTATGAAGAAGTTAAGGAACGACAAAGACCCCCGCTGATGCAATGCCAGGAAACGCGGGTTGCTAACGCCTCGCAGAAAGTCAAAGAAACCCAAAATAGGAGTCAGTGGACCCGAATAGTGGATAAGGAAATACTTTTAAACACCTGCCTGATAGTCCATAAAGTGGCTCCCACAAGTGGGTGGTGTTTAATGGATAGAACAAGTGCCTTTTTGGGATACCAAGCTAGAGGGAGGTAAATGGTTACCTGTTCTAAATGCACCCATAATTTTTTGCCATGGATTGTGCACCAGTCAATCACCTGTGCCAAGTGGGTGGCTTCATGGCACTTAACTGGATCAGGAAATCCCAAGCCTCCTTGTGCTTTGGGTAGAGAGAGAATGGATCTCTGGAGCCGCACAGACTTAACCGACCAGACAAATTGCAAGAAGCTGAACCATAGGCTTTGCATAATTCTTGGTGGAAGCTTTATTGGTAGAGTTTGGAGTAAGTGAGTCGTGGCTTGACATTAATTTTCAAAATGTTGATGCGGACAATCCTAGAGAAGGCGTCTTTCCCATCTCCGCAGATCCAATTTAAGTTTACGAGCGGGGGGGGGGAAAGTTGAGCTCAAAAGTCCTCCGTAAGTTGAGAGGAATGTTCGTGCCAAAGTACCGTACATGGGAGGAGGTCCATTTAAAGTGAAACTGGGAAGCAATCTGAAGCTGCAGTAAATGGGAGACTTCAACCCCCATGCCTCTGATTTAGAGTCATTTATTTTAAAGTTTGACAGAAATTTGTAATGCCTGAGTTCACTCAGCAAGGAGGGCAGAGAGATTAAAGAGGCTTTGCTGATCTTCATGTCCCCTGGTGCCGCCATGTCTAGTGAGGGAAGCTGTGACTACTTGAGGATTCAGAGCCGGCTTCCCACCGCGCATGCGCAAGCCACGCTGCACTTTGTGAATGCTCCCTCAGCCTTCTGGGACCTGTGATGTGTCCCAGAAAGCTTCAGGCTAAAAAGGGGGAGGGGGCTGAACTTCCACACGGATCGCCTAGGCAGGAGTGAGAGCAGGTACCTATCGAAACAAAGTTCCCGCTCCCCCCCCCCCAAAAAAAAATCTCCTTGCCAAACTAATAACTACAAGGAGTGGTTACCCTTTGTATAATGAAAATAATCAAATTTCTCTAATACATTCAAGAGGTGGTTTACATAAACTGAAAGAAAGAAGATAGCTATCCCAAGAGGATAGGGGGAGAACATGAGTACCCCTTATATAAAAGACTAAACCAGAACATTGTTGCCTAATGGGCATTGAAAAAAAACAACTAACTGGAAAATTGTCCCTTGATGGTATTCAGTGTTAAAGGTTGATCCACACCCTGCTAAAGAAAAGTTACACTTACATTGACACACTTTCCCAGATAAGGGGTAGAAATTATCCCCCAATGTCAGTATGGGGACGTTAACCACCAATTGAGGGTCTCGCCGGGGCACCGGGACAAAGGGACACATTTCCTTGTCCAGAGAAGTTTGAGACATGTCCGACTTCTGAGGGAATTCCTGTTGTAAAAAAAGAGAATTAAATTGAGAAATACTTTCAACATGTCTACAACTCATGGTCAGTAAACCTTTGGGGATCAGTCAGAGATTGGAAGTGAAGAGTGAAGAAACTGGATTAGAATTCTAGTCTTAAACCCATGAGCTGGGTAAGCAGTCATTTCTTCTTTGTACACTCTCTGACAGTTTTGGGGGTGTTAAGCCACCCAAATGAGCTTTCCTCCTAGCTACCTGACTGTTAGATTTTTTAGAAAGGGAGGTATTAAACCCTTTGAGGTAAAGGGTTTGGAGAGTGCACAGTCTGGTACAGCTGTGAATGGTAGCCAATCAGATTCTAACTCCAGCTTGTTCAGTCAAGCTTTGACAAAAAAAAAATGGAAGCTCATTGGTTTCTATTCAGAGCTGCACCAGATTTTGTGTTCTCCAGTTTTGGTAAATCAACCGCATATCTCTCTGAAGCCATGACATGCACCCCCCCCCCCCCCTGCTCTGACCACACAGTTTGACGCATTGTTGCACTCACCTGCTGCCTCAATAACTCCATTCCCTCTTTAGCTCCGCCTTCTTCTTCCCATCATGGCCCAACCGACAAAGCTGACATATTCTCCCTATCCTGCCAACTATGCCAAGTGATTGTAGGCCTCTGGTTGACCACTAGCAACAGCCATGCTGGCTCAGGGCACCTCCCTTGGTTACGCACACACTCCCAGCTAGAGACCTTTCTTTCACAGGATATTTTAGAACTTGTTTCCAATAAACGATTCTCCACATGGTCAGCCTTTTTGATGTTTTACTTGGAAATGTATAACAGGGTACAAAGCAGTTCCATTACTTATACATTTAGCATATTTCTAGAAATATCTAGCAAATCTTGTACCAAATAGGGGGGTGCTGCCCAGATCTTTCATACGCTAATTCCCAAAGCATTTCCTCATTTCATATACTCTCCTGTACATGCTTAAGGCCTGCCTCATGGGATTGATTCTCCAGGTCCCTTGTGGCTCACATAGGGCTTGTTTCAGATTGCTACTTTCCTTTGACCTACCCACTTTCTACCTTGCCGAGACATATATAAGGAGATAATGACCCAACCTCAACCACCCCCAGGGGTGGAAGTTTCCAGAAAAGGAGTACTAACCCCTTGCTAACACATTCCTGCTATATCTTTTGGCTTAGATGGTATGTTCTTGGCCCCGCTCCTTACCGGCAAAGAGCTTGGCTGACCACCTTGATCACTCTCCTTGGTACCTCGCTCTGGGATCTCTACCCATTTCTTTGCCTCTGGCCTTCCCCCCACTATCCTCTCTGATTAACCCTGTGTGTGCTACATTCTGCCCACCAACAAGGTAATTATGTGGTTCACTCTCTAGGTTGCCAGCAGCACATGTCCATAAGCACCATCAGTGACTATGGCAAACACTTGGTAACCCCAAAACTAGCATCGGACTTAAGAGCCTGTCTATCGCCCAACTGGTAGAAAACTAGTGTTCCTTCACTGGTCTTCAGCTAACTTAGTCCTTGGACTATATAGAATAATAAGACTTAATTTAAAAAAAATTGGTGGTTGAGAGGAATAGGAAGGGGGTTTACATTGCCCGGAGATGGGTTTTTAAAAGGAATGACACACAGTACAGTGCACAGTTATATGTAATAAACATACAGTACATAATATACATACCATCCTATTTGTATACTGTCATAAATACATAATGCTAGTATAGACCACCTGCTAAACATGTGTAAACTGGTGGACTGGATTTGTGAGAGACACTGTGCAGAAAAACTTTACCTATTTAGTGTCCATCTCATTTTTACAATATTTTTGCCCTCTTAACAGAATGTTGCTTGATCTCTTGAGAGCTTGTGTATTGTAAAACTAAGCTAACAAGAACATTTCTTAGCCATAGCAGGCGTGTGGGAGCAGGTGAGGAGAGAGAGAAGGAAATCTTGAGGAGAGGAGAAAAGTTGACGGTTTGTGTGATATTTTTAGATGAGGTTGAAAATGTTGCAGGGGGTAGAATTGTGAGTGGCTTTGTATGTTGTTAGTATTTAGAATTTTTTACATTGGGCTAGCGGGAGCTAATAAAGGGATTGGCATAGAGGGGCAGCAGTCACTGAGTGGTTGATATGATGATCTAGTAGCAGCATTCATGATAGACTGAAGGAGGGACACCCTGTGTAAAAGTAGGCCAACCAAAGGTTGTACTAGTTGACGTGAGAGATAACTAGAGAGTGAATTAGATGTTTTGTAGTGACATTAAATCCAACTCGCATTAAATGTCTCTATAGTACCCAAGTTATTCTGCGGAAAGTCTTGCATCTTTTTTTTTTTTTTTATCCCTTTGTAGGAGTACAGAATACACATGCAATATGATAACAAATTGCATTTTTAAAGATGGTGTTTGCCAGCATATAACTATGTCTCCATTCATTTTCAATAATTGAAGTTTCTGCTGACATAAAAACACAGTGCTTAGACACTGCAGCTTCAGGTCACATGACCTTGAACTGCATCTAGGACCAACATTTACAGATTTTATCTATGTCTCTGCAGCATTTCACGTTGTTACTTCCTAGTGCGTTCTTATTAGATTAAATTGTAAATTTGTGAAAGAAAAATGGAAAAAAACTGGAAGGTCCATGTGTAATGTTCCCCAATTTAAGAAACTCATTCAGATGTGCAAAGGACATCCTAAAATCAACATCAAATCTTGGCATTCTAATGACTTACTTTATACAGACATGCCAATGATCTGCAGAGTTGCAGAAACAACAGAATAAAATAGCTTAAGTGCTAGTAATGTGTGATTATTTTACTCTTTCAGCAGTAGATATTTTTATACAGATCACAAAGCTTACTAAAAGTTTTATATCTGCGTGTGGGAATGTTTTTCAAAATGTTATATAGCTTGCATATTGTAATTTTTCAATCATAAATGCAAAATCAAGACCCACATAAATTGATGTCAATGTATGAAGCACATAATGCTTATGAATGATTCAGTTCAGAGATTCTATAGTGAGCCCTAACAAAAGGCAGCAGCAAAAGAGCATGTATTAAAGAATGCTGGCATTTGTTCGGATCGTTTTTATTTGTACAAATAAATTAGGTTATCAACCACTAGATGGTGCATTATTGTATAGCCATTATCAAGTTAGAATTGGGCAGCTCTGGGCTCACCATGGTTATGTTTTTTTTTTTTTTCACTGTAACAAAGACCAATTAAACTTATTTTGGTTTTCTTTTTTCAAGACATAACTGAAATGCTAACATTTTCATTCTTATTATTCTGGAAACTCATGTCACAAATTTTGATGTAACATTTTATATTTCAAAAATCTTCCACTAAGCACTGCATTGCAATCCAAAATACCAAAATGTAAGCATTTCTCTAAATAAATACAAACAATAAATTAAATGAGTCACTCCATCCTAAATTGATATCTTATGAACAAGTAGACTTTGGTGAGGTGAATCACCCAGTGCTTTATGTATTTTGAGATTCCAGCCACAGAATTTTGCCTTTATGACCATTATCACTCTACTGCTGCTGCAGGGGAGTCTGACTCCTTCTTTATTTATTAGACATGTGCGATTAGTTTCGTACGAATCGCAAATTCGTACAAATTTTTTGAAATTCGTACATTTGTACGAATCCGAATTACGAATTTTTTCGAATATGAATTCTGTACGAAATACGAAATTTTGAAAAATTCATACAAAATTTCCTATCCAAATTATCCGAATCCAAACTACCAAATAAGACATGAAAATTCGACAAAGCGATAGGTAAATATTTTTTGGTCGAATGTGACTAACCTTAACTCTATTAGTCCAAGATTATTCTACATAGAGAGAAAAGATTCGACATAGAGAGAAAAGATTCGACATTATAGAGAGAAAAGATTCGACATAGAGAGAAAAGATTCGACATTACAGAGAGAAAAGATTCGACATTATAGAGAGAAAAGATTCGACATTATAGAGAGAAAAGATTGCTGCTGGAATTGGGTGGGGGAAGTACATTTGCGGTCGAATCATTCGTTCGTTCCGATTCGACATTATAGAGAGAAAAGATTCGACATTATAGAGAGAAAAGATTCGACATAGAGAGAAAAGATTCGACATTATAGAGAGAAAAGATTCGACATTATAGAGAGAAAAGATTCGACATTATAGAGAGAAAAGATTGCTGCTGGAAGTGGGGGAAGTACATTCCGGTCAAATCATTCGTTCGTTCCGATTCGACATTATAGAGAGAAAAGATTCGACATTATAGAGAGAAAAGATTGCTGCTGGAATTGGGTGGGGGAAGTACATTTCCGGTCGAATTATTTGTTCGTTCCGGTCGAATCGTTCGTTATACGTGTCGTGCGAAATTCGTATTTCATACGAATTCAAATTGAATTCCGTACACGAATTACGATTTTTTTTTAATACGAAACGGAACGGAACGGAACAAAACGAATTTTTCGACGGCTCCCATGTCTATTATTTATAACAGAGAACAAATGAAAACTCTAACATCTTCCAACTGAATTACAGTAAAAAGAATTACTCCAAAATTCTGTCTTGCCTGTGGACTTTGAAAACTCACCACCCTGTTGTTTTGGTTACTAATATTAGTGTTTTTACAATTGATTATTTTTTCTGGGAGGGAAGATCATTGATGGAACAGTCCATCATCTGACAGTTAGCCCAGGTTCACACTGGGGCTGCCGGAGTGAAGCCGTGCGAGTTTAGCTGAACTCGCACGATTTCTCTCCTGCCTGTCAGTCCCGATTTCAGTTTGATTACAGAGACATCTGACACAGCTGAAATCGCAAAAAGTACAGAAACAACTTTTTGTAATCGGTGCAGCGCTGCAGATGCGGCGTTGCACCGATTAGGACGGTGCCATTGCCCGCAATTTGTGGCAAATTTCGCCGATTTGACATGCGATTTGACATGTCAAATTGCATGTCAAATCGCACCAGTGTGAACCAGGGCTAATATTGTAAAGGAAATCAACCAGCGCAAATACTAATAACCTAAAACAGCAGCTAAAGCACTGGGGGTCAAATTATCAAATCCCACAATAATATTATAAAAGCAGCAGTGCAGCGCAAACGTGATCGAGGATCGTGACGTCACCCGCGTCCATACACGCTGTCTCGTGTCATTGCTGTTACTGCTCGTTACCGCTTACTTGCTGTGGATCCCTCGCACTGGGGAACAGTGCTACAGATTGTAAGCGGAACTTTTACTTGCTACTTCTTAATACATTTTAAAACGGAGAGCACTAGATTTCTGTTTTACTTTTTTCATGTGAACAACGTTTGAGAGATCAAGTCTATGGTCATTACATCGCCCTGATTCGAAGCTTCTGGCTACACTCCCTCTAGTGGGGAAATGTCTGATTGACCTAACTGATGCACTCAGGGGTCCATGTTTTGTGGTGAGCTGCCATTGCTGCCATTGGTGGAGGGTGTCACAGTATCATCTGAAAATTTATTCTCTTCACTCTGGACACTTGATGGTGCTTGTTCATCTGACCTCTGAAGATTTTTCTCTTCTTTATACATGGACTCTATTCTTTAGAATTGTGCTTGACATCATCTGACAGTGCCCAGTTCCTGACAGTCTTTTATTGTAATTCAATTAGCAGCTGAGAATCTTATGCTGATATTATAGCTTTTAGGTAAGGTTCTACCAAATTTCCATTGTCCTCTTTCACAGACTTAAATGTATATATATATATATCCTAATATTAAATGCATAATTCAAATTCAAATTTATATAGCAATTTATAATTATTGTATAAGTTTGTACACACTCTAAATCACTGTCCTCATTATGTATATTGATATATTTGATTGTAAATGCATGGGTCCTCCTCCCCCAGGTGCAGCCTGCTCTCTTTAATCTTCTCCCTTCTTGATGTCCTTTCCTGCTGGCCTCACCCCTGATGACGACTTGGCCTGATCTTGGTATGCCCTGGTGACCATATGGACGCCCAAGGGTGCTCTAGCCTTTTGGCTTGACGCCCGATTTCCTGGCCGTCTCGTGGACCTAATCGCCGCTCCCTATCCCTCCTGAGAGGTTCCCTTTCCTGGGTGTCTTCTCTTTTTCCATCACTAGAGGGCACTCCTGTGCATGTCTCTCCTTGCTGTGTTTCCAGCGCAGCATAGAGACACAGAGTGACGTCCGCGGCGTCATTCCCAGGTACCTTCTCTTTTTCTACCACTAGAGGGCACTCCTGTGCGTGTCTCTCCTTGCTGTGTTTACAGCGCAGCGGAGAGACACGGAATGGCGTCAGCGGCGTCTCTCCTGGGTGCCTTCTTCTTTTTCATCCCTTGAGGGCACTCCTGTGCGCGTCTCTCCTTACTGTGTTTACAGTGCACGGTACAGCCCAGCGTCCGCTTCTTTTCTGGTTGGTGTCATTGTGCACCTGTTAAAGCATTTATCTGGAGGCATGGTATGCCTATTGGAGCATAATACAGCTGATTATATTCGTCTGTATATGCTGATGTTCTCTTTGGACTGAATATCTCTCTCTTTCTTTATGTACCATGATTCTTTCATTATGTTCTCCTGTTTCAGTTCTTTGGACTTTACCATCCTTTCTGAACTTAATGATCAGCATCAGTCCCAGGAATTAGGCCACCAGTAGATCTGGCCTATGTACTGTAAGTTTATCTTATTTTCAGTGTACCTTAGTGTATGCTTTTCTTTTCCCATGTTGGGTTCATTCATTATACCCTTCCCAATTTACAGACATTGCCACATAGTCGGTCATCTTGTTCCCCCTGTGATTACTGATGGTCTGGATTTGAGACCGCTACCCTGGGGTGTGCCCGTTTGGACTGGCTATAGTAGGGAGAGGTAAGGGGCTGCATCTGTTGGGGTGGGAGTGGCGCATGCATAATATTAGATTGTTAAATGAAATGTTTTGGCACATATATTCTTTTTGTTTATTTGTAATGTGACACATATATATCTGACTTTTGTATTTTCTAGAAGGCTTGTACCATTTATTTGGACAGTTTCCCTTTGAAGAAGCCCGAATTAGGGGCGAAACATGTCGGGAACATATTTCATCTGACTTTCCTATTAATTGCTATTTTGTACTACCACTCTCCATCTATTAACTTTTTTCCTTGTTTTTATTTTGCTGATCAAAATAAAAATATTTTAAAGAATCTACAGTATTTCATATTTTGCATTTGTGCACCTAAAAAATCCCATTTCTTCCGTCTTTGTCTTTATATCTCTGGGATTTGGTGCTATACATATTAGTTGGGACACCCACAACCACAGAACGAGTCCTACAATTACACAGGTAGGTTGTTCCAAACCTCTTTTCTTAATCTACCATATTTCTTCATATTTCTGTCTCTTCATTTAATCCCAGACAGACTTGATCATGTTAACCACTTCAGCCCCGGAAGAATTGGCTGCTCAATGACCAGGCCATTCTTTGCGATATGGCACTGCGTCGGTTTAACTGACAATTGTGCAATCATGCAACGCTGTACCCAAACAAAATTGGCGTCCTTTTTTCACACAAACAGAGCTTTCTTTTGGTGGTATTTGATCATCTCTGCGGTTTTTATTTTTTGCGCTATAAACAAAAAAAAGAGCGACAATTTTGAGAAAAACACTATTTTGTACATTTTGCTGTAATAAATAGCCCCAATTTATTTTTAAAAAAGCAAATTTTTTCCTCAGTTTAGGCCGATATGTATTCTTCTAAATATTTTTGGCAATTAAAATCGCAATAAGCGTATATTGATTGGTTTGTGCAAAAGTTATAGCGTCTACAAAATAGGGATTCGATTAATGGCATTTTTATTATTATTATTTTTTTTACTAGTAATGGTGGCGATCTGTGATTTTTATCAGGACTGCGACATTATGGCGGACATATCGGACACTTTTGTCACATTTTTGGGACCATTGGCATTTATACAGTGATTAGTGCTATAAAAATGCACTGATTACTGTGTAAATGTCACTGGCAGGGAAGGGGTTAACACTAGGGGGCGATCAAGGGGTTAACTGTGTTCCCTATGTGTGTGTTCTAACTGTGGGGGATGGGACTGACTATAGGAGATGAGAGATCGTGGTTCCCAGCTCGTAGGAACTCACGATCTCTCTCTCCTCTCAGAACAGAACTGGGATGTGTGTCAACGTGACTGCCGGCCACGAGCATCGGCACCCCGCTGTGCAGCGGGCGCACGGGCGCGCCGGCTATCCCAATTAAAGGGACCGACGTACAGCTACGACGGTTCACGTGATCGTGCTGTCCTGCCGCAGTATAATGACGGCGGCTGGTCGGCAAGCGGTTAAGAATGATCAGGGTTCATTATCAAATTTGGGTCCAATCACACGCCTCCCTGGTGGTACGGCATGATGGATAAAGCCTAGTACACAATATTCGTTTTTTTTTTCTTTCAACCCAGCCGGCTAAACAAAAAAAAAACAGAAGAGCTTGGGAGCAGCCAGTGTACTAACTAAGTAATGTTACTACAGCCACCTCCCCCACTAAGCTATTGTGTTCTGTTATTGTGATGTCCCCCACCCATGCTAGAACACACCGCTCAGTGCTCTCAGCCATTAGTATCTGCCTGTATTTCTCAGCATTGAGGACACTATTGATTCTAACCAAATCTCCAACTCCATTTGCAGAAATGCAGCCCCAAACTTGCAAGGAACCTCCACCATGCTTCACTGTTGCCTGCAGACACTCATTCTTGTACTGTTCTCCAGCCCTTCATGAACAAACTGCCTCCTGCTATGGCCAAATATTTCAAATCTCAACTCATCAGTCCAGAGCCCCTGCTCACTTTTTTCTGCACCTCAGTTCCTATGTTATGTAGATATATATAGGCAAATAGCCATTGGAATCTTCCTGCCCTAAGTCAAACTGGCAGCAACTATTATTATATGTGCACAGTACAGTGCCCCACTACCTCAGGATGGAAGTTTTTCTATACATTGGTTTTATGTATAGATTTACCTACATGAGATAAAATTATGAATGCAGCATCATGTCAAGGAATTAAAATGACTAAGTTAGTGATCTAGTTAATGTTGATATAATCTCTATATCGCAATGATTTCTGATGATGAGTGCAAGGTGAATCTGAAAGGTAAAGGTGGTGTTTCACTATAAATATAGAGATATTGCTATACATTATTTCTTCTCCTAACAAGAATAGACAGTTACTGATAAATCTTCAAATTTCCAAGCATCTGTCAGCAAAGGAATTCACAAACACTGTAAGCACAGAAGATGTTCAAGTCAGTTTGATTGTAAACGCTGAATGGTGTGAAGACATTCCAAAGGAATGCAAATTACCCTTTTGTAAACTGCTTACATAGCTCTGTGTATTAATTTAAGTAAACATTTATAAGCACAAATGCTGCTCTAGCAGCATAACCGTTCCCAGCTGCATGCACATTTTTTTTGCCTCTAAGTAATTCGATTTGTTGGTAATCAGCTCTGCATCTACAGAAAGCAAAATTCTCCAACATTTTCCATACTCAGTCATTTACTATTAACTTCACAGCATTATGTAGCTGTTTTTGTAAAAAGCACCTTTTTTACAAAGAATATTGTTTTATTAAATTTAGTGAAGAATGGAAGCAATGTCCTTAAAATTTCCCTTTTCTAGATTAAATGAAAAGTTCTCCCAAAATTGTTACTGCACTTATGGGTACATGCCAGTGGGATTCACAGTGGGAAGCAAGTGTAGCTATTGGAGACTTCAGCTTAGGTGTTGGCCAAAATCCAAAGTGTTTTTTAAAGGTATTCTAAATATAAAATTTTATAAAAAAAAAATCAGTTTGTAAACTGATGTTTTTACTATTTCTCTCAGTAGCAAAAGCTACCATTATGGCTGGTACAATGCTAAAATTGCTATAAGGGCACCAGCTTAAACTTGTTCAGATTCTATTCAGAACCCACCAAATCTATTTCCCAGAAAGCTGTCACTGCACTCTGCTAATCAAAAGCATTCTTCGCACGTATACATACATATACTTATTTCACAGTGTATTGCATTGTTCATTTCTCCTTCTGTCTCTGGAACTCCCACGTTATCCTGCCTCTAAGTTCCCACAACCATGTAGAAGAAATATGTGTAAACAAGAGTACTAATGTACTACCAAAAGTGTTCAAACAAAATATATAATAATACTAATAATAAAGTGCTATAATGAGGGCGTAAACAGCAGCTGATTTCTGTAGTGTATCCAGCACCCAGAAAATGTTTTATATACATATATAAGTGGATGCACCAATTATAGCACTTTCTCACATGGACTTGGTTTTAGTTTAGTATATATTTTACCTGAATGGACTTTATATTATTAACCATACACTGTTGTGATGCACGTTATCATTATTATTAATATGAGATTCATTTGCACTAACTTTATTCACATAGCACTTTGTTAAATAGTAATTAGCGCTACTTCATTATATTTAAAACATGTAGAAGAAATGCAACAGAAAGTGCTCTTGAAAAGTCTACAAAAGACAAAATTAATCCAGCTATGGATATTTTTATAGAATATTTTAAATTATTGGAATTCATTTTTTTTTTTAAATGCTACACAAATAAACCCCATCTGTTATGTTTTTAGCGCATCCCCAAAAACCAGCTATGAATTAGGACCCAAACTACTGAATGATTCCTCCATAGCCACTCTGAGACACACTCCCAAACAAAAAACTAATGTAATTCTGTAATTGTATTCACTGAACTAGCTCGCACAAATTTACAACACCACAAATGGAATATACAACATAATACCCCTAACTCTAGACAAAGACCTACTTTGCTAACAATAACCCTTCCCCCTTCTCAGCAGATAGCATCAACCGGGCCCAGGTTTGGATTTTATATATTTGTAGGGCAAATCCACTTTAACTGTAGTGAGGATACTTTAAGACACATTAGTAACTGCCAATAAATGTCTGTATCAAGCCCTTTTTTGTGATATGCTGTCACTAGGCTTTGTAATGTGACCTCAGTAAGTTCAAGTCTGACTGCAGTGCTCTAGGGAAAATAAAAAAAACAACAACAGCGTTGTGTTAAACGTGAGTTTGCTGGCTTTGTTGGCTGGCTGGCTTTGTAATTGTTTCTCCCAATTACACCAATGAAGGGGCACAATTTCTTCCACTGACACCAAAGATGGGGCATTATTTTGCCCCACTGACTCAAAACCTTTTCTACTCCCAATGGCAACATTCCGGCCATCCTGAAGTCTGAAGAACACTAAGCTAGCCCTTTATTTAGAACGTTTGGGGACCCCTGACATAGGGCATAGTCGAACAATGTTTCTCAAGTAGAAAAAATATGTTTTGACAACATTCTGCATTAAATGTTAAGCTTACATCCTATGTTAGGTAGATTGTACTAGTTGTGTATTGTTGACCATGTTGGTCATGGAGGGGCCTGGTGTCTTGCCAAGGTCACCCTTTTTCAATGTTTGTAGGCCTTGTTTAAAATGCTTTAATAAAAATAATAAAAAAAAAAAAAATGTTAAGCTAACATCAAAAAGCGGCCCAAGATTTTTTTATTTGGACTAAAGTTCAAGTACAATACCATCAACATATAGATTTAAAGGGCTGGCTTTACAAAGCTGACAACTTCAGGCTTGTCACAGTTTAAATTAAGGAAATTGAGTCATCCTTGTTTTTATGTCACAGATGTATATCTGAGAATCATCAGCATAGACGTGATAATTGAGGCCATGTGATCTTAACAACTGATGAAGAGGAAACAAGTATATGCTATAAAGTATGGAACCAAAGATAGAGCCCTGAGGGACACCATCTTAACTGGACCAATTTCAAACTGAAATCCACCAAGAGAGACAAAGTGATAGTGATCAGTAAGATAAGACTTGAACCATGCCCGAGCAATTTCTGAAACTCCAAATATGGTTTCAAGGCACGATAGTAAAAGATTGTGGTCTACAGTGTCAAAGGCAGAACTAAGGTCAAGAAGAAAAAGGATAGAGGGTCAAAATCAGAAGCTATCAGAAGCTATCAAAAGGTCATAGGTGAGTTTGACCAGCGCAGTTTCTATGCTGTGCAGTTGTCAAAAACCAAATTAGAGGGTTTCAAACAAGTTACATCAGATAGTAATGCAATTAAGATATAACAGCACAATCCTAAATCTTAGCAAAGAAGTGTAAGTTAGTATATGGGGTGGAAATTGCTTAGGATATCCAGAGCCATGTTGACTATGTAAAAGCAACATCCTAGGTAGGGACTGTAGGAATTATACAAATAGCTACTGTTTCAGAGTATTAGATATTATGTACTATAATCTTCATATAATGCAAAAAATTAAGCAAAAGCATAGGATCACACATTGGGTTTGATTTCCTAAAGGGTTAGAGACTATTCACATATGAGTAAGTAACGATGTATTTACCAGTGCCCAGTTTGACAAATCTGAAGATGTTATTTGGCCCTTTCACACGGAGCGGACTCTGCACCACTCAGCAGGGGATATGTGAGAAGATCCCTTGCAAACAAGATGGATGTCAGTGTGTTGACATTCATAGCGATTCCATTTAGGTCCGACAGACCCATGTCAGCTGTATGGGTGGTCAGTCTGCCTCCGACCCAGTCCACGAAAACAGAAAAGGACATAGTCCTCTTTCATTTTTTTTTTTTTTTTAATTGGGACTGGAACTGACCCAGAAGTAGGCAGGTGTAAATAGACACAAGTCTATTTACACCCATCTGTCCATAAGGCTGCACTACCCATGGTTTCAGTAGTATCCATTATCTCTATCTTATATATTTTTAATCAACAGGCAGTCAAAGCTAAATGCACCAAAATTACCTTCATCTTAAAAAGGCCAATAGATGCTTACCTGGAGTAAAAGCATGGGCAATCAGCTTGAACTGGTAAGGCTGTATGTAAGCCATTGCTAATATTTGGAGTAATGACTACTGGTGTGTCAGCACCATCCATTTAATGTTCTTTCTTTCATTTAACTGAGTGGATTGGTTAGCCTCGTAACAAAATCCCCAGTTTGTGTGGAGCAATTTCCTCATTACTAGTCAAGACAGATAGAAGGCAAAGTTACAGAACAGGGTCCTAACTAGAATATCAATCAGGATCAAATAACAGGAGGCTTAACCATTCAAAAGAACCAACAGGAATCATTTGTTGAGTCACAGTCCTGGTGCCCAAGGCAGAATTTAAATTTAACATCGGGTGAAACCAATGAGAGTATTTTCTTACGTCCGAGACAAAAGAAGAGACTCTCATTGGTCAGCGCTGCCGCTGTCACATGACCGTGCTAACCAATGGCCAGGAGCAATTGACCTAAACTAAACACATTCTCCTTTATAACTGTCAGGGAAATAAACAGCTTCAATCCGTGCAGCGTGTCACGTGACATCCTGGCTGCCTGTCAGGGAATAAACAGCCTCAATCTGATTCAGCGTGTCACATGACATCCTGGCTGCCTATATAAGCTGAGCAAATCTCCAAGCAAATTGCTGTTTTGTCTTCAGCTTCCTGTGTCTCAAGTTCCTGTTTCCTGCCTGCCTGATCTACTGCTGTGACCGGGATTGCCTCTTGACTACCCTGATCTCTCCTGACCTAACCCTTGGCTTGCTTATTGGACTTCGCTGCTGTCTCCTGTGTTTGACCCTCTGCTTGTGAACCGGACTTTGCTGCCAGCCTCCTGCACCTGACCATCATGCCTGTGACCCGGATTACCTCCAGGCTCCAGTACTTATCCCTCTGCTTGCCTTTGGACTTCCCTCCTGTTGGGTGTTTGACCCCTGGCCTGCTCTGGACTTTCTGCACAACTACACCAGCTGAGTTCTGACCACCATCAGTTCCTGTACCTGTCTTCTGTGACCTTCACGCAAGTCCTGCTCAGCTTACTGGTAGCTTGTGCCTCTTTGTGCCATTCACCCTCTGTCCCATCTCCACGGGGTGGAGTGCGCTTAGTCGCAAGAGTGAGCCGCTCTCTGCATCTCGGCCTTGGTGAGTACCCTTTTCTGACAGTACAAAACAGCCATGTCAGAGGCCGACAGAGCACGCTCACCTCTTGATGTCCTGTGCCAGCAAGTCACAGCTCTCACTGATGCAGTCCAAAAGTTGCAGGAAGGCTACGTTCAGATAGACGGCCATCTCCATCAGCTGTCTGGCTCACCTGCACCGACAGCCACAACTCTGGCACCGGCCAGTGGGGCCTCCTCATTGCAAGCCTCATCCAGTCCCACGGTGATCATGGCTACTCCTGAACCCAGGATCCCGACGCCGGAGCGATTTTTAGGCGACCGCAAAAAGTTTCGGGCCTTTAAAAACGCTTGTTCCTTGTACCTAGCCCTTCATCCCAGGACTTTTTCATCCGAAGCTGTTAAAGTAGGATTTCTTATCTCCCTTCTTGCTGAAGAACCACAAGCTTGGGCCCACGGTCTAATGGAACAAAGAAGCCCTCTGCTGAACTCAGTAGATACATTTTTGTATAGTATGGCTCAACTTTATGATGACCCCCAATGCACTGCGACAGCCGAAGCCATCCTGCATACTCTATCTCAGGGGAAAAGGCCAGTGGAGGACTACACTGCGGAATTCAGTAAATGGTCAGCTGACACCGGGTGGAATGAACCCGCCTTGAAATACCAATACCGCCAGGGTCTGTCAGAGGGTTTAAAGGATGAGTTAGCCCGAATTGAGACCCCAACCACTTTGGAGGACTTAATTCAAGCCGCAACTAAGCTGTATAGACGCATGCGTGAGAGACGCTCTGAGCGCTTCCAGGCCCCTCGTCCTGGCTGGGTACCCCCCAGATCTTCTCCTGTACAGTCACCTTCTCCAGTTCCTCCTATTACCTCTGTCCCTGAAGTTGAACCCGTTCAGCTAGGATTGATCCGTGCTCCATTGACTCGACGGCGACAGGCCAACCTTTGCTTGTACTGTGGGGGAACAGGATATTTCCTTTGAACCTGCCCTGTGAGACCCAGCAAGTCACATTCACAGTTTATTATGAACTATCAAGCCATTGACTTTTCCCAGACTTTTGTCACCCTTTTTGTTTCTCTGCAGCTGGCGGAAGAAGAAATCCATCTCCCAGGAATAATTGATTCTGGAGCTTGCACCTCTTTTCTGGACACATCACTGGCTCAAATGTTGCATATTCCACTGCAGACCAAGAAACAGAGTCTTCAAGCTCACCTGGCTGATGGCTCTCTTCCCCGCTCTGGACTTGTTACACATGAAACTAACCCCATCCTGGTCACCACAGACTCCGGTCACCAGGAGTCTCTACGTTTTGATGTTATTCCCTCTCCCATGTTCCCTATCATCCTGGGACTCCCTTGGCTACAGACACATGAACCCAACATCAGTTGGAATAAGAAACAGGTGCTTTTCACATCCCCTTTTTGCTCCCAGTACTCCGGCCACTGGCCTCACCTTGGCCCCAATGCCTGACAATCTCCAGCACATCCGTACAGAATACTTTGAATTCAAGGACGTTTTTGATAAGCAAAAGGCCGATTGCCTACCACCTCACCGGTAGGGATGAGCCAAACACCCCCCCGTTTGGTTCGCACCAGAACCTTCGAACGGACCGAAAGTTTGCACGAACGTTAGAACCCTATTAAATACAATGGACGCGAACGTTCGAAATCTAAAGTGCTAATTATTAGGCTTGTGCAATTCGTTTCGTAACGAATCGAAATTCGTCCGAATTTAGCAACTTTCGGACATTCGGAAGCATTCGAATTTCCGAACAAAGCAATTACGAATAAAACCGAATCCGAAATAAATTATACCGCAAAATAGCGAATGCCCGAATGTCTTCGGCATAATTCGTTATGAAAAAAGTTACGAATGTACGAATCCATTCGAAGCACAATAGCACTCACTCTGCTCTCTGCTTCTCCCTCACCATGCTGAACTCCCTCTCAAAATGGTGTACAGGGGCGGAGGCTATAGCCGCATGAAAAAACGAAAGTAAAATACGAGATTTCGAATCCATTCGAAGCACAATAACACTCTGCTCTGCTCTCTGCTTCTCCCTCACCGTGCTGAACCCTCTCAAAATGGTGTACAGGGGTGGAGGCTATAGCCGCATGTAAAAAACGAAAGTAAAATACGAGATTTCGAATCATTACAAATAACCGCAATGTATTTAGAAAAGTACAAATCTATTCGAAGCACATTAGGCATAATAGGCAGCGTCGTTGTGAGAGAGACACGGAAAATTACGAATCAACGAACCCAAAAAAAGTTACGAAAGTAGGAGTTGTGTCCAGAATCAAAGAAAAACAACGTACCCTACCGAAAGTACGAATTATAAATCAACTAAAAATTCAACGAAAAATGACGCTTGCGAAAATACGAATTAGTCCGAACACGAAAAATCCCGTCTAGCAAAATTACGAATGATTACGAATCAACAGGACCGAAAAGAAACAAACCGAAACTAAACAAATTTTTCCGTTGTGCACAAAAAACGAACCGAAACTAAACAAATTTTTCCGTTGTGCACAAGTCTAATAATTATAACGACTAATATGCATGTTATTGTCCTAAAAAGGGTTTGGGGACCCGGGTTCTGCCCCAGGGATCAATGCAAAACGAAGTTTTAAAAATGTCAGTTTTTCGGGAGCAGTCATTTTAATGATGCATAAAGTGAAAAAAAAAAAGTCAAATATTCCTTTAAATATCGTACCTGGGGGGGGGGTCTAAAGTATGCCTGTGAAGTGGCATGTGTTTCCCGTGTTTAGAACTGTCCCTGCACAAAATGACATTTCTAAAGGAAAAAAAGCCATTTAAAACTGCTTGCGGCTTTAATGTAATGTCTGGTCCCGGTAATATGGATGAAAATCTTTGAGAAAAATGGCATAGCTACCCCATTACCCCCCCCCCCCCTACCCCAGCCCATTACCAGGCCCTTTGGGTCTTGTATGGATATTAAGGGGAACCCCACACACAAAATAAAAAAGGCCCTATATACTCTGAACAGCAGTATACAGGCGGTGCAAACAAGACAGGGACTGTAGGTTTGTTCTTAAGTAGAATCTGTTTTTTTAATTTTGAACAGGTACATTGTTTAAGTGTAGCTCCAGCCAAAAAATATATTTTTAAGCCTTTTGGAAAACATAGGGAAGGGTTATCATCCCTGTAACATTTGTTTTGCTGTCTGTGCCCCTGTTCAGAACATTTCACCTCACTTTCTGTCCCAATGACAACTGTTTTTGAAAAGTGGGGTTTTTATTGAAACAAGGATTGGTGATAAAGCATCAGTAGAGAGGAGACACCTTTTTCCAATATTAACTCTTATGCCGCGTACACACGATCATTTTTTCCTTTGGACGAGAAAAACGATCGTCTGTGGGCTTTTTGCCGTTTTCCCGACGGGAAAAACGGCATTAATCACGATGAGAAAAATTAGAACATGTTCTAATTTTTCTCGTCGTTTTTCCTGACATTTCTTCCGCGGCAGTGTTTCCCATAGGGAAACACTGCCGCGGAGCCCATAGACGATCGTTTTTCTCGTCATTTTAAAAAATGACGAGAAAAACGACCGTGTGTGGGGTACAAGCTGTTCCCTCGTTTAAAATGTCATTATTCACGGCGGTTTTTTCTCATTACAGGAGAGAATTTCCCTTCCTAGGGGTAGATTTCTTTTCACTTCCTGTTGTCTCCTTCCGTTTGCAAGTAGGAGTCGTTTGTAAATTGGATGTTTGAAAGTAGGGGCCTGCCGTATATACTCTGCTGAAATTTGCCCCTTACATGTTGGTGTTGCCACAACACTGTGAGCCCTCACAGTTACTCTTGGTGGGCGCTGGAACGCCCTGCTGTGAACGATTATATCAGGAATTGTATTTACATGCCATTGTTGAACAGTGGTAGTAAAAATTGGGCCTTTGGTGGTGGTGCTGGTGCCATAACACTGTAAGCCCTCACAGTTACTCTTGGTGGGCACATGAATGGGCCCTGCTGTGAATTATTAGATCAAGAAATCAAGAATTGTAATTGCATGCCCCTGTTGAACAGGGGTGGAAAAATTAGGCCTTTGGTGGTGGTGGTGGTGGTGGTGTTGCCACAACACTGTAAGCCCTCACAGTTACTCTTGGTGGGCGCAGGAATGGGCCCTGTTGTGAATTATTAGATCAATAATTGTAATTACATGCCCCTGTAGAACAGGGGCTGAAATATTGGGCCTTAGCCACTGGTGCCACAACACTGCAACCCCTCACAGATACTGTACTTGAAGCACAGCAATGAGCCCTGTTGCAAAGTATTGCATCAAAAATTGTAATTACACGCCCCTGTTAAACAGGGGCAGAAAAATTGGGCATTAGGCACTGGTGCCACAACACTGCAACCCCTCACAGATACTGTACTTGGAGCACAGTAATGAGCCCTGTTGCAAAGTATTGCATCAAAAATTTTAATTACATGCCCCTGTTAAACAGGGGCTAAAAAATTGGGCCTTAGCCACTGGTGGCAGCACCCAGAAACAAAAATGTTCTTCCCAGCTATCATCATGAATCGGATCATTGAGGAGGAGGAGGATAGTCAGTCAACATAACAGGACAGTCACTCAGCATCAGCATCAGTCTTGAAGGGATGTGACATTTGAAAATAAATTATTCTGTTATATCAGCTTCAGGTGCTTGGTAGCTGGTGGTGATCCAAGACTGGTTCTTCTTTATGAAGGTCAGTCGATCAACCGAGTCGGTGGACAGGCACACCCTGTGATCCGTGACAAAGCCTCCAGCAGCACTGAATGTGCGTTCCGAAACAACGCTGGATGCAGGACAGGCCAGTAGCTCAATTGCATACTGTGCAAGCTCTGGCCAGTGATCCATCCTCAACACCCAGTAAGCCAGAGGATTTTCGGTGGGAAAAGTGTCCAAGTCTGACCTTGTCCCTAGGTATTCCTGCACCATGTATATCAGACGCTGGCGATGGTTGCTGGAACCGATCATACCTTGGGGCTGCGGACTAAAAAATTGTCTGAACGCATCGGTCAGATGGCCACCTTCTCCACCGCTCCTTCTGCTACTGACCGAAGCCTCAGCAACTCGTTGTCCAGGACCAGGAGTTTGTAACCTCCCAGTCTCTGGGAACGCGTTGCACAGACCTTTCTGCAAGGCCTCCCGGAGATGTCTCATCCTCTGCTCCCTCTGCGACGGCAAGATAAGGTCCGCAACCTTACCCTTGTACCATGGATCAAGGAGAGTGGCCAGCCAGTAATGGTCCCTCTCCTTGATCCGAAGAATACGAGGATCCTTCCGCAGACTTTGCAGGATCAGGGAGGCCATGCAGCGTAGGTTAGCTGAGGCATTCGGTCCGGAGTCCTCTGGGTCACTAAGGACGACATGATCCGCAGCCACCTCCTCCCAGCCACGTACAAGTCCACGGGTTTGTTGGGACTGTAAATCATCCCTAAAAGACTGCTGCTGTTGATGCTGAGTGCCATGCTCCATCTCCATGCTGACACAATCCTCCTCCTCCTCCTCCTCTTCCTGTGTGATAGGTGGGACAGAAGGAACACTGTCTGGGTAAAGGGGGCCTTGAGAGGCAAGGAAGTCCTCCTCTTCCTGCCTCTGTTCTGCCTCAAGTGCCATGTCCATTATTCCACGCAGCGTATGCTCCCACAGGTGGACAAGAGGTACAGTGTCACTGATGCATGCACTGTCACTGCTCACCATCCTCGTGGCCTCCTCAAATGGTGCCAGGACAGTGCATGCATCCCTGATCATGCCCCACTGGCGTGGTGAAAAAAACCCGAGCTCCCCTGACCCTGTCCTGGTGCCGTAGTCGCACAGGTACTCATTGATGGCCCTCTGCTGCGCGTGCAGCCGCTGCAGCATGGCCAACGTTGAGTTCCACCTGGTGGGCATGTCACATATAAGGCGGTTCTTGGGCAGGTTCAACTCCTTTTGCAGCTCAGCCAGCCGAGCACTGGCATTATATGATCTGCGGAAACGCACACAGACTTTCCTGGCCTGCCTCAGGACATCCTGTAAGCCTGGGTACCTGCCCAAGAACCGCTGCACCACCAGGTTAAGGACGTGAGCCACACAGGGCACATGGGTCAGTTGTCCCTGTAGGAGGGCGGAGAGGAGGTTGGTGCCATTGTCGCAAACCACCATTCTTGCCTTAAGCTGGCGTGGCGTCAACCACCTCTCGGCCTGCCCCTGCAGAGCTGACAGAACCTCTGCCCCAGTGTGGCTCCTGTCCCCCAAACACACCAGCGCAAGCATAGCACCGCTGGTTCCAAGGACAAAGCACAGGAAGAGGCCATGGAGGAAGAAGAGGAGGGGGTGGAGGAGAGAGGTGTGTCACAACCAGTAGTAGCATTTTGGAGGCGTGGCGGCGGAACAACCTCCAACACTACTGCACCTTGTCCTGCATCCTTCCCAGCTGCCAAAAGAGTGACCCAATGGGCCGTGAAAGAAAGGTAACGTCCCTGTCCATGCCTGCTGGACCATGAGTCAGCGGTAATATGCACCTTACCGCTGACCGCCCTGTCCAGCGAGGCATGGACATTGCCTTCCACATGGCGGTAGAGAGCCGGAATCGCCTTCCGTGAAAAAAAGTGGCGTTTGGGAACCTGCCACTTAGGAACCGCACATTGCACAAACTCACGGAAGGGGACTGATTCTACCAACTGAAAAGGCAGCAGTTGAAGTGCTAGCAATTTAGCCAAGCTAGCATTCAACCGCTGGGCATGTGGATGGCTGGGAGTGAACTTCTTTCGACGGTCCAGCAGCTGGGGCAGGGAAATTTGCCTGCTAGAATCGGACGTCGGTGTACTGCTAGCAGAGTGCCTGCAAGTACTTGGCTGTGACACACCTAATTCTACAACTTCATTCCTCTCAGTGCAGGTTTCAGAGAGGACTGAAAGTATAGTGGGGTTGGAGATCCCAGCTGATGCGGAGCAAGGAGAGGTCCGCTTTGTTCTTTGGTGTGGGTCTTTAAGGTAGGCTTGCCAACGAGCTGCATGGCAGGTCAACATATGTCTGGTCAATCGGCTGATGTTTTGGCCACGCGAGATACGCTTGAGACATATGTTGCAAACAGCAGCGGTGCGATCTGATGCACTCGACTCAAAAAAGGCCCACACCAAAGAACTTTTGGAATAATGGGCAGAGGCATCGCCCTGCACAGGCGGAGCTCTGCGGTGTGGTTCAGTCGGTGTGCTGTCCTTACGCTGGCCCCCGGAGGGCATCCTGCCTCGTTGGAGACGTGCCTCCTCCTCATCCTCCTCCTCCTCTCTCCTATCAGGCACCCACGTGGAGTCAGTGACCTCATCATCCCCTCCCTCCTCATCACTGGAACCAATCTGGCAGTATGCTGCAGCTGCTGGAACATGACTGCCAGATTGGTGTCCTTCTTGAGCATCCCCTCTCTCTGCTCTCACGCTACTGCCTTCCTCTAGCTGGGTTTCATCTTCAGACCCTTCAAAACGCTGGACATCCTCCTGGAGCATGTACCCAACACTGTGCTCAAACAGTTCGGGGGACTCTTAAGGAGGACACGGTGGCTCTCGGGAAGGAGTGACTGATGATGACATTGAGGACGCTTTGGCAGCTGCTTTACCAGTACCCTGAGCCTGGGTGAGAGAGGATGAGGAGGATGAGGAGGGCTTGGTCATCCACTCTACCAAGTCTTCGGCATGATGCGGCTCAACACGTCCAGCTGCCGAAAATAAGGGCAAGCGTGTCCCATGGCCACGTGCTGATGATGATGCACCGCATCCACGACCAGCACTGTTGTCTCTAGACACAGAGCCTGCTTGCCCTCTTTTATTGGCTCCTGACTGTCTGCCTCTCCTTGTTTGCCTTCCAGACATTCTAAAGGCCTGCAGGGAGATGGGAAAACCAGCAATAAGGGGTAGCTTCAGGTGTATATTTTGCAAGAAGCACACTACGCCTGCTGTAAGTGCTGCAGATGCCTGCCCGTGTTACACAACAGGAAAACACAGCAATAAGGGCTAGCTTCTGGTGTATATTTTGCAAGAAGCACACTACACCCGCTGTAAGTGCTGCAGATGCCTGTTAGTGTAACACAAAAGAAAAAAAACTACGAGCAATAAGGGGTAGGTTCAGGTGTATAATGTGCAGGAGGCACACTACGCCCGCTGTAAGTGCTGCAGATGCCCGCCTGTGTTACACAACAGGAAAACACAGCAATAAGGCCTAGCTTCAGGTGTATATTTTGCAGGAGGCACACTACGCCTGTTGTAAGTGCTGCAGATGCCTGCCTGTATTACACAACAGGAAAACACAGCAATAAGGCCTAGCTTCAGGTGTATATTTTGCAGGAGGCACACTACGCCTGCTGTAAGTGCTGCAGATGCCTGCCTGTGTTATACAACAGGAAAAAACAGCAATAAGGGCTAGCTTCAGGTGTATATTTTGCAGGAAGCACACTACGCCTGCTATAACTGCTGCAGATGCCTGCCTGTGTTACACAACAGGAAAAAATAGCAATAAGGGCTAGCTTCAGGTGTACTTTTTGCAGGAAGCACACTACGCCTGCTATAACTGCTGCAGATGCCTGCCTGTGTTACACAACAGGAAAACACAGCAATAAGGCCTAGCTTCAGGTGTATATTTTGCAGGAAGCACACTACGCCTGCTGTAAGTGCTGCAGATGCCTGCCTGTGTTACACAACAGGAAAACACAGCAATACGGCCTAGCTTCAGGTGTATATTTTGCAGGAGGCACACTACGCCTGCTGTAAGTGCTGCAGATGCCTGCCTGTGTTACACAACAGGAAAACACAGCAATAAGGCCTAGCTTCAGGTGTATATTTTGCAGGAGGCACACTACGCCTGCTGTAAGTGCTGCAGATGCCTGCCTGTGTTACACATCAGGAAAAAACAGCAATAAGGGCTAGCTTCAGGTGTATATTTTTCAGAAAGCACACTACGCCTGCTATAACTGCTGCAGATGCCTGCCTGTGTTACACAACAGGAAAACACAGCAATAAGGGCTAGCTTCTGGTGTATATTTTGCAAGAAGCACACTACGCCTGCTGTAAGTGTTGCAGATGCCTGTTAGTGTAACACAAAAGAAAAAAAACTACGAGCAATAAGGGGTATTTTCAGGTGTATAATGTGCAGGAGGCACACTACGCCCGCGGTAAGTGCTGCAGATGTCTGCCTGTGTTACACAACAGGAAAACACAGCAATAAGGCCTAGCTTCAGGTGTATATTTTGCAGGAAGCACACTACGCCTGCTGTAAGTGCTGCAGATGCCTGCCTGTGTTGCACAACAGGAAAACACAGCAATAAGGGCTAGCTTCAGGTGTATACTGTGCAGGAGGCTTAGCAAAAATATCACTGACACTGTCCCCTGCCTATCCTTCTCTCTCCCTGCACACAAGGTTTAGCAGAATATCACTTACACTGTCCCTGCCTATCCTTCTCTCTCCCTGCACACAAGGTTTAGCAGAATATCACTGACACTGTCCCTGCCTATCCTTCTCTCTCCCTACACACAAGGTAAATTAACAAATATCACTAACACTGTCCCTGCCTATCCTTCTCTCTCCCTGAACCGGAACACACTACACAAGGCCGCCGCGCTGGCGGCCTTTTATAGTGTGGGGCGTGTACTAAACCCCCCTGAGCTATAATTGGCCACAGGCATCCTGTCACGTACCTGGTAGGTGAGCCCGAGGTGCAGGGAGTGGCTTCTCGTAGACCTCTGGCTCGAGAACCCCTGATAGAACAGACAGGGGCTCAGGAGGGCAAAGGAGCACAAGTGCCTGGCAGGAACTGAAGCAGGTGGAAGTAGAAGCAGCAGACTGCAGCTGAGGGTAACTGATGGGAGACGTGCAGTGGTCCGCAGCAGGCACTAGAGGATCAGGAAGCAGACTTGGTGAAGACAGGCCGGGTCAGACACAAGCGGGCAGATGAGTACAAAGCAGGATCCAAGAATAGTTAAAGTCCAGGCCGGGTCAGTGTATCAGGCGGGCAGCAAACTGGTTAGAGGAGAAGGCAGAAGAGAAGTCGGGATGAGCCGTGGTCAAAGGCGGGCAGCAGACAGGAGAAGCCAAGGGAAGCCGGATCAGGTACCAGAGCAATTAGATCAGAGGTTCAGGTAACAAGGGTCTTCAGGAAACGCTGTAGACCGGACAGCAAGGATGCAGAGTGACAGCTCTCTTTAAATAGGCAGTCTTTTGCGCCAAACTGCGTCATAGGCGCGCGCGCGCTATCGCGCATCCGCCCGTTCGCCACTATCGCGTGCCCGCACACGCTCGTTCGCCGCTATCGCGCATGCGCCGAACGGGTCTGCCTGTGCATAGAGATTCTGAGACCCCGATTGCTGGGATGAGTGAGAGAACGTCTTTCCTGACACATCCTTCCTGTGGCCAATTATGGCTCTCCTCGCTGCCGGTGCTGTGATTGGCCAAGCATGCGGGGTCACAGTACATGCTTGGCCAATCACAGTGCCGGGATTGCACTGCGATGGCGCAGTGTATTGTGGGCCATTCGCGTCACTCGAATTTGGCGCGAACGGCTCAAAACTTTCAATCTTCGTCGAACGATCGAACAGCCGATGTTCAAGTCGAATGTATGTTCGATTCGAACACCGAGCTCATCCCTACTCACCGGCTTTATGATTGCCCCATCGAACTGTTGCCTGGCTCTGATGTACCTTTTGGGCACATTTTTCCCCTGTTTGAGGCTGAGTTGGTGGCCCTCAAGGCCAACATTGACGAGAACTTGGATAAAGGCTTTATTCGCCCTTCCACTTCACCGGCCGGATCCTGCATCTTCTTTGTGGAGAAGAAAGATGGGTCCCTTAGGCCCTGTATCGATTATAGGGAACTAAATAAAATAACTATTAAAAATCGGTACCCCCTGCCACTCATTCAAGAACTGTTCCAGCGTTTCCGGTCCGCTCAGATCTTTTCAAAATTGGATTTGCGAGGTGCCTATAACCTCATACGAATCCGCCCGGGAGATGAGTGGAAGACCGCCTTCAGATCCAGGTTTGGGCACTACGAGTACCTGGTGATGTCATTTGGACCATGCAATGCCCCGGCCACTTTCCAGTACCTGGTAAATGAAATTTTTCTGGAGTACCTAGATAACTTTTTAGTCATTTACCTGGACGACATTCTCATTTTTTCCGCTACCATCGAATTACACCGGGTTCATGTAAAGACTGTCCTTACCATCCTTAGGAAACACAAGTTGTATCTCAAAGCGGAAAAATGTGAATTTGAAAAAACTGTGGTGCAATTTCTTGGGTTCATCATCTCCACTCATGGGGTCGCAATGAACCCCCAAAAGGTCAAGGCAATTCTGGAGTGGCAGGCTCCAGTAGATAAGAAGGGGGTGCAACGGTTCATTGGGTTCACTGACTTTTACAGAAGGTTCATTGTTGGTTTCTCTTCCATTGTCACACCCATTACCCAACTCACTCGTCAGCACACCCGTTTTCAGTGGTCCCAGGAAGCCCAAGAAGCCTTTGTCAAGCTCAAAGACTTGTTCACTACTGCACCAATCCTAAAGCACCCAGATTCAGCTTTGCCGTTCGTTTTGGAGGTGGATGCCTCGGAAACCGCCACCGGAGCCATTCTCTCTCAGAGACAGGGTCCCAAGGCCCTCCTCCATCCTGTGGCTTTCACCTCCCGGAAGTTAAGCCCTCCGGAAAAAAACTATGACGTAGGTGACCGGGAACTGCTGCCCATCAAGTTTGCCCTGGAGGAGTGGAGATATCTGCTGGAGGGTGCGTCTCATGCCATTATGATTTTCACGGATCACAAAAACTTAGAATACCTCAGGACTGCTAAACGCTTAAGGCCCAGGCAGGCTCTGTGGGCTCTTTTTTTTCCTAGGTTTAACTTTCACATTTCCTACAGTCCTGGTTCCAAGAATGAAAAAGCAGATGCACTCTCCCGGATGTTCCCTGAATCTCCTCAATCTACAGAACCAAGTACCATTCTTTCCCCACAGAATTTTTCTTTGCTGGCACATACCGACCTGATGACTACCATTAAACTGGCATCCAGTCACTGTACCGACCCTGAAGTACCCTCCTTGAGAAAACAGGATGACCTGCTTTGGGCTGGAAAAATTTTTTTTGTCCCACTGGAGGCAAGACCCTCTACCCTGAAGATGCTCCATGACCATAAGTTGGCTGGTCATTTTGGTACACGAAAGACTTCAGAGCTTGTCTCGCGTTTTTTTGGTGGCCCGGTGGAGACAGGACAAAATTACGTCATGTCATGTATTTCGTGCCAACGCAGTAAAGGGACAAATACCAAGTCCTGGGGATTACTAAGGCCCTTACCCATTCCAGAGCGGCCTTGGTCTGAGGTCTCCATGGACTTTATTGTTGACCTACCTCCCTCAGAAGGGTTCACCACTGTCCTGGTCAATGTCGACCGCTTGTCCAAGATGGCACACTTCCTTCCCATGGTGGGCACCCCCTCTGCTCTGGACACAACAAAAATTTTTATTAAAGAGATTATAAGGCTCCATGTAGTACCTGACAGCATTACCTCTGATAGGGGTACTCAATTTACCTCCAAGTTCTGGAGGGAACTCTGTAAAGCTCTGGAAATCAAGATTTGCCTCTATTCCGCGTATCATCCCCAAAGCAACGGCCAGAGAGAACCCATTTAAACTTTGGAACAGTACCTCCATTGCTTTTGTTCCAGCTCCCAGGATGTTTGGTCCTCTCTACTTGCGTACGCAGAATTTGCGTATAACAATTCCATCCATACTGCCACTAACCAAACACCCTTCTGGTAAAATTTTGGATTCCATCCTTCCTTCCTTCCAAACTCCACTCCTGAAACATCGATTCCCGCTGTACAAGACTGGTTAGCCAGTATTCAAAGGAACTTTCAAGAAATCTAGGACACATTACAGAAAGCTCAAGACAGTTACAAAAAACATTACAATAAAGGGAGAAAAGAGAACCCAGCTTTTAAAACAGGTGAAAAGGTGTGGCTATCGGCAGCAAACCTTAGGCTGCCTTGTCCTTCTCGGAAGTTGGGCCCAAAATTTATAGGACCATTTGAAATTAAGAGGATGGTGAACCCTGTAGCTTTTGAACTGAACTTACCCACTTCTTACAGGATTCATCCAGTCTTCCATGCATCCTTACTAAAACCAGTAACTCCCAGTCCCTTCTCAGGGAGAGAGGAATCACCTCCTCCACCAGTCAAAGTGAATGGGGAAGATGAGTTCGAAGTGGAGGCCATATTGAACTGCAGGAAGAGGGGTAGACAATTACAGTACTTGATCAAATAGAAGGGGTATCCCCCTGAAAATAATTCCTGGGAACCTTCAAGAAATTTGCACGACGCACGTTTAATTCAGGCTTTCCATCGGGAACACCCGGAATTGATGTCCAGCTTGGGCGTCCAGAGGCCGTCCCCTCGGGGGGGGGCACTGTCAGGGAAATAAACAGCTTGAATCCGTGCAGCGTGTCACATGACATCCTGGCTGCCTGTCAGGAAGTAAACAGCCTCAATCTGATTCAGTGAGTCACATGACATCCTAGCTGCCTATATAAGCTGAGCAAATCTCCAAGCAAATTGCTGTTTTGTCTTCAGCTTCCTGTGTCTCAAGTTCCTGTTTCCTGCCTGCCTGATCTACTGGTGTGACCCGGATTGTCTCTTGACTACCCTGATCTCTCCTGACCTAACCCTTGGCTTGCTTATCGGACTTCGCTGCTGTCTCCTGTGTTTGACCCTCTGCTTGTGACCCGGACTTTGCTGCCAGCCTCCTGCACCTGACCATCCTGCCTGTGACCCAGATTACCTCCAGTCTCCAGTACTTGACCCTCTGCTTGCCTTTGGACTTCTCCCCTGCTGGATGTTTGACCCCCGGCCTGCTCTGGACTTTCTGCACAACTACACCAGCTGAGTTCTGACCACCATCAGTTCCTGTACCTGTCTTCTGTGACCTTCATGCAAGTCCTGCTCAGCTTACTGGTAGCTTGTGCCTCTTTGTGCCATCCACCCTCTGTCCCATCTCCAGGGGGTGGAGTGCGCTTAGTCGCAAGAGATAGCCGCTCTCTGAATCTCGGCCTTGGTGAGTACCCTTTTCTGACAATAACAGATAAAAGAAGGAGATCATTATAGCCCAAATCATGAGATCAGTCTACTGTGATATTCTAGATTTTCCATAGGTACAGTGCAGTCACTGAGTGTTGTCACCCTAGGACAGGAAGTATATTATTGGCAAGATATATTACTTTTTTGAAGGTTACAATATACTCAAAGCGGTAAATAAAAATTAAAACTAAAGATGGAATTTATTGCAGCTTACCAGTCATTATATGTGGTGGCTGCATTTGTTTTCCTTTTTAACGTCTTTTATCCCTATGTTTTTACCTAGTCCACTCTGTCTATTTCCTTAACAACTGTTGAGAAAAGATGTTAGCCACCTAGGGAGTGCAATGTGAGAAGGAGTGGTATAGCACAACTACTCTTTATCACTGCTCACAAAGAAACAGAATCTACATATGTAATGAATGAGCAAATATGGCTGTCCTCATATACACATACAGTTATACAAAGAAATTAGATCTTAACATATTAACTCATGTTGATAAAATGATTCACATCAAGTACTGTAGATCTCTTTCAGATTACATCTAAGCAGGGTTTTTTTTTTCTCAGAGAATAGGTGCAGGTACTGACCTCCTTCCGAGTTACCCCTTGTATCTGCCCCCCGCCCACCTCCGAGCACCATCCCTTGGTTCCTCCTACCCATCTTCCAGTACTGCCCCTTTTAGGGAATACAGAACCAATTAAGCTAAGTAATTTGTATGGAATTTGTTAAGGAAGCCAAGGAAAACAGTAAAATAGATCCACTTCAGCCAGGAACAATAGACCCCTCCCCAGTAACAAAAGATCCCTTGCAGAAAAACACCCCCAATAGCAATAGACACCCACCAGCAACAATAGATCTCCTAGCAGCAAGCATTAACAGACTCTCCAGTAGCCAGCATTAAATGATCCCTTCGTCAACAGTAGATCCCTCCCTTGAACAACTGGCCGGCCCCTCAGCAACAACAGATCCATCACCAGCAACAATAGTCCCCCACCAGCAACAGTATATCTTCCAGCAGCCAGCAGCCAGCATCAAAAGACTATCCAGTAGCCAGCAACACTAAACCCCTCCCCCAACAGTAGATCCTTCCCAGCAATAATTGACCCCCAAGCAACCATAGATATCCCACCAGCAACAATAGATCTCCCCAGCAAAACTAGACTCCCCCCACAACAATAGATCCATATATCCCCCAGTAGCCATTATCAATAGACCCTTCAGCTCACCCCAGCACCCCTTGTCATGAAATCAGGGTTAGAGGTGCTGGAACTGCGTTCCTTCATGTTCCAGCTGAAAAAAGGCTTTACATCATTATAAAAGAAAGACTGTGTACTTTTTGAATGTGTGGTATTTATATCATGATAATATACATTTCATGTAGTATTGATATTGATGAAACAAGCAGATGATTACTTAGGTAGCATATACCATTTAGGAACAGATGCACCCAATGTGCTTTTAAGGTTTGGCTCCAATAGACTAGGATTGGTTCATGCAGAAATAAGATATTTGATATAGTCAGGTCTAAATATATACTTGACCACAATGTAAGACAAGGAATTCCTGTTGAATGTGTGCCAGTCTTCTATACCACCAACAAACATAAAATCAAAGCCAGACAGAAGTTATGAGCTATATCACCTAATTTATCTATAGCTTGTGTCCACCATTAATCGTAGTGTATTGCCACATTTACGTCATTTGTGGCTGTTGAAAAGGAGCTCTGCACTGACCAAAACTGTTTTCTAAGTCACTTCCATATGCAAACTGAGTTAAGCGTTTGAACTAAGTCCAACCACAAATTCCTCCCTTTAAAGTAAATCAAGTAACAACAGACAGCATAAGAGTTCGGGAAGTCAACATCTTTCAGTCTCACCAAAGCCCCTAAAATTGGGTGTTTCAGGGTAATGAAATCTACAGCAGTTAACTATTTTTTACTTCTTTAGCATTTTTTTTTTCCTTTTTCCATCCACAGTAAATAATTTCCAAGTGAAACCTGAAAATGTAGAGTCTGTATTTGTTTTAAATACCCTTATAAAATGGGATAAGCAAAGCTATGTTTTTAAAACACCTCTGTGATTTTTAGTTGTGGTTTTAAACCTAGGACTACTAGAATATATACTGTTTTACTTCTCTTATGTGGTTTGATGTACGTTTATAGTTTCAAATGTATAGAATAAATTAAAAATGTTTAATGTGCATATTTTTCTCTGGAAATGGGAACCTAAACCAGCCATTAAATAGGGCAGGAGTTGTTAGGCAGGAACTTTTATATTTCTAGCCCGCTGAAAAACAATAAGTTTGACACTGCAATGTGAAACCTATACTTTACAGAAGCTTGTGTGCGTTGTTAATTGCAGAGTCTGAATTACAACCTCAAGACGTTTTTGTCTTTGATATAGTTGCTTCCTTATGCACCAAGTATGTTATTAGCTGTCTTCCTAACATCTGATAGTATATTTTTAGAGCAGGTGGTGAAATCTCTGAACAGTTCTTTAAGCCTGTGTGTGTTTTTGTCCATGTGTGTTTGTAAAAATGTGTGTGGTCAATAAACTGTGTATCTTAGTGCCCACCCAAGTAGATCTCTTAAAATATGTATGATACTATCTTAATTTTAGTTGTGTTGACCCTGACAAAATTCAGTTTGCAAAGATCTATTTGAAACGCATTTTTAAGTGCCTTGAACATCTGTACTTCAGAATGGTAGGGGTACATATTAATTCCTGATTAATGTAATGTCTGCTTGCATATGTCTATAAAAAAGTCTATATTAAATGTCTGTGAAGGTTCTCATTTATCAAGGTCATAGTATATCTACTAGTAATTAGTCACATTCAGACTGGTTTGTTCTGTATTGTTAAAGACATTTCATAACTTATTGAAACCACTTCTTCAGTTCTAATAAATGTCACGGAAATACCCCAGCATTTATATCCACACTGATAGCATAGTCACTATCACATACCTGGTGAAGACTGGAATGTTGTGTAGGCATGCCTTGTACCTCTTGCCCAACACTCCTGAAGGTGGAGACAGAGGGTGTAAGGGCAAGGAGTGGCATGAGTGCCGTAGTAGCTGTCTGGTGATTTCCACTCTGTAGGTGGGTAGAGCCGGTAGTCACAGTCCTTGGAACAGGATGCAGGAGCAGTTTGGTACCAGAGTGAGAGACGGAAGCAGAACCAGAGACGAGCAATCAGTCAGCAGCAACCCGGGCAGCGAGGAACCAAATCAGAAGGCAACTCAAGTCCAGGAGGCAGGTCAAGGTCAGTAACAGCGGGGCGAAGCGGTGCAGAGTCAGCAGGAAGATCAGGTCCAGTAAACAGGCCGAGGTTGGAGTAGTTAGCTAACAGGGCAAGAGCAGAAGAAAAGTCCAAAGGCAAGCTGGGTCATACATGGGTCATACATGGGTAAGCAGGTACAGCAGATCAGGTCTCAGGAACACAGGAACAAGCTGAAGACCATTAAGCAACTGCTCATAGTGATGTATCAGTTTAAATAGGCCACTGGGCGGTAGTGCTAACTGTTATGCGCATGTGCGCACACACGTGTGAACTGACACAGTATATGTAACATTGGCCCTTCTCTCATTTCACTTTCTCTTTCTGATGCTAGGTTTACAATACAGTCACTTTAATTCAATTACCATGGCATGTGCCAAAGCAGATGTTGATTGTCCAACAACAGGATGGGAGGTTTGGAAGTTATATACCAATTCCTTGGTATCAGGAAGCTTTCATAGGTGGTAATCTTTTACTTTGCATGGGTGAAGGAATAAAATAAATTATTGTCACTGAGGTAGAGATTTTAAAACTGCATTATATGTGGAAGATAGACGGTGTTAAAGGCCCCCACCCCTGTTAAGAGATGGTTGTTCCATTTTAACATAGATGGTCTCACTGCACAACTTTCACATCTCCCATTTGTGTTCCATAGGGGAAGAACAAGAGAGGAAATCTTGCTAACATGAGGGAAATCCTCTCTAAGACAGCCGTTACTGGAACAAGTGTCCCCATTACAAGATTTCCACTCTAATACTGCTTTGGTAATAACTCATATTTTTGGACTTTTCCTCACCTTGAGTCTCGATGACAATGGTCACCTTAACAAAAAAAGTAAGCAAATATCCTTAGCAAGGGCACAGAGGGCAAACAAGTGTTCTAACCCTCAAGGCTCCAAAACTAAAAAGAAAAGTTTTTTCTTTGGATTCTCTTTCAAGGTACAGCCAGGTTGGGTTTTGGAGTTACATTAGGGGGCAAAGTGTTAGGTGTTGGGGAGAGGATAAATGCAGGGCATCATCTAAAAAACTTAAATTAACTATCAATAAAAAAAAAATGAATGAATCATTATTCATTCACTTCCTGTGAGCCCACACTGTCATGGACACAACCCTAGTGTTGCTTTATCATGTCAGCTTGAGTTCTCTGCACTAAACAGAGTTTAGTGTGAGACATTCAGTGTAGGATAAAACCACCCACAACTGCCACTAAAGGAGGAGAAGAACCCATAACTGACTAAATGGTTGCTGGATTAAAGGTATGTATGTTTTTTATTTTTATAAAATTAGCTGTGGTGGGGGCCTCAAAGAGAGTGGGAGCTGGGTTTTTAGATAGGGCTCCATTTTCAGTGTTAAACTTTAGGGTTGAAGTTAGAGGTCAGAGGATCTAGAAAATCACTTATTTTCTACATATGTTTTTAACTGACAACTACATGCCATTAAAAATTCAGCATCCATGATGCCTTGCAATCTCATAATGTCCTCAAACATCTAGGTTGGTTGACACTGAGTTGTGGACATCTAATGATTGAATGAGATTATTGTGGGATACAGCTACAAGGAGGAGGTAAGTAGTGCAGCCAAAGCTTCTTTTTTTATTTTAAATACTTTGACCAGGCATTTAAGTTTACCTTATTGCAAAAGAGACATCACGTTTTAAATTTTTTTGACTTTAGTTACACTTTAACCATAGTGTCCATACCATGACATATGGAGACATATGTCAGGGAACGTGGTTATAAAACACAGAAAACAAAGACTGCAGACAATGTCCACAATCTGCTGTCTAATTACTATTAGAGATTATCTTTTACCCACATCTTCTGTGCATTTTACCGCTATGGTTAAAACAGATTAGCTCTCAGTCTTTAACCACTTCAGCCCCGGACTGACCGGGCCACTTTTCGCGATTCTGCACTGAGTCGCTTTAACTGACGTGCGAAGTGGCTCCCAAAGAAAATTGACGTCCTTCTTTTTTTCCCCACAAATAGAGCTTTCTTTTGTTGGTATTTGGTCACCGCTGCGGTTTTTATTTTTTGCGATATAAACAAAAATAGAGCGACAATTTTGAAAAAGCGACTTTATGGCGGACACATCGGACACTTTTGACACATTTTTGGGACCATTGGTATTTTTAAAGTGATCAGTGCTATAAAAATGCACTGATTACTGTAAAATTGACACTGGCAGTGAATGGGTTAACCACTAGGGGGTGCTGAAGGGATTAAGTGTGTCCTAGGGAGTGATTCTAACTGTTAGGGGGAGGAGCTACTAGTGACACGTCAGCGATCACTGTTCCCGATCACAGGGAACAGTAGATCCCTGACATGTCACTAGCCAGAACAGGGGAATGCCTTATTTACAAAGGCCTCCCCCTGTTCTGCTTTTGCTGACTGCAATCGCGGGCCGCCCAGGAACGTCGAGTTCCCGGGACACGCGGGCGCACTCACAAGGCACGCGGCGGGCGCAAGCGCCCGCTGGTCGGCAATTTTAAAGGGACATACAGGTACGCCCATTTGCCTGCCCATGCCATTCTGCCGACGTATATCGGCGTGCGGCGGTCAGGAAGTGGATAAATTGTGTTTCCGCACTTCACGTTGCAGGTAGAAAGCTATGGACATTGCAAACTTATGCACCCAAAGGCATGTGTCGGCATGCAGGCCACTCTAGCAAGGAGTGGACTCCAGCCCCACAGTGCCTGTACAGTTAATGCACTGGACTGACTCAAGACAGCAGATTTGGGAGCGTGGGATGCGTAGCCACTAATCTGTGTTAGTAACCTCTGAAAACAGTATTAGGAGTTTTTTTTTCCAAATGACCACCCCCAACTTAATTTAATGGTGTCTTGTGATACCTCCCTGGCTGGTGAAAGCAAATTTGTATTGGCAGCATAAAATCTCACATTCTCTAATTTAATCTAATAATTCACATGCGCTTCCTACAAATTCTTGTCTAGTGCATTTTCTTATCTCCCACCCAAGACTAAATCTTGTCTAATATATTTCAGTAAAAAGATAATTGCATGTTAATAGTGAAAAAATATGACCAAAGTGACTGTTATGATATTTCGACTGGTAATAATTGTAGTGATTAAATCTGCCCGGATACCTTGGAAAAGACATTTCCTGTAATTATGCACCCGCTGCCCATAAATCTACTGAATGTGATTACTTTCAAAAAAAAAAGAGATACATTCAGCCGATGGCATGTGCTAATGAAAGCTAGCCGGCAGACAATGTTTTAATCTTGTTAGTTTAGAAAGGTGTTGCATACCAGACTGTGTCAGCATTACTGCTGAGGTGATATGAATTGGCCTCTCATGTTCCAATACACTAACTAGGCAAAGAGATGACGATTTTCTAATGTTTGTTTATACTAATAGAAGAGCATATCAAAGAGATTACAGAGTGTGTGGTCCACAAAAGAGGCCACCACCAAAGATTTTCATGATTCATCCTGAAAAAATAAAGCCTGCTTCTGTCCTGCTTTCTCAAGCATAGGTAGATTAAGCCAGAAAGAACATGCTTTTTTTTTTTTTCTTAATGGGAGGATTTTCTGCATTACAGGGCTAATTACACCACACATTATATTCTAAACCGGCATGTGAAAGCGCAGTGCATATTTACTTTTTCTACATAATATCTATGGTGAATCACTGTCTTAAGATAACACATACTAATGCATACACCTTAATGGTGAGGTCAGGTGGGTGCTTTGTAGTTATGACTGAACAGGCCTTGTTCGATTAGGGCGCTATTTTACAAATCTTGCTCAAAATTCAGAAAATGCAAACTCTATTGAAGTCTTTGGGGACTGGGGTGAAAAGAGCAAGGAAACTCTTGATTTTTTAAAGTATATCTATAACCCAAATTTTGTTTGTTTTTTTTTAAAAAAGTAGGAAAGTTTAAAAAACCCTAACAGGTTATTTTTTTTTTTTTTTTGTGTTTATACTGTTGGAAAAGCAGCTGTCTCCATCCATAACAGGTGTCCCCATTAGAAGTTACCCCCTACTTCTTGCTCTGGGGACAACTCTAAAATGTATGATTTCCCCTCACTTTCTTTCTTGGTGACAAGGGTCAAAGGGTCACCTAGAGAAATAAAGGACTGAATTGCCCCAGTGGGGACACTGATGAGGAAAACTTGACAACTTGACAATGAGTCTAGGCATTCACGACTTTATCCTTACAATTCCTGCCTCCATGCTCCCAAACAAGTCTACTTTGTCTCTCTTATTAACCACTTCAGCCCCGGACCATTTGGCTGCCAAATGACCGGGCCACTTTTTGCAATTCGGCACTGCGTCACTTTAACTGACAATTGCGCGGTCAAGCGATGTGGCTTCCAAACAAAATTGAAGTCCTTTTTTTCCCACAAATAGAGCTTTCTTTTGGTGGTATTTGATCACCTCTGCAGTTTTTATTTTTTGCGCTATAAACAAAAATAGAGCGACAATTTTGAAAAAAAAGCAATATTTTGTACTTTCTGCTATAATAAATATCCCCATTTTTTTTTGAAAAAAGCTAATTTTTTCTCAGTTTAGGCCGATATGTATTTTTCTACATATTTTTGGTAAGAAAAATTGCAATGAGCATATATTGATTAGTTTGCGCAAAAGTTATAGCGTCTAGAAAATAGGGGATAGTTTTATGACATTTTGATCATTTTTATTTTTTTACTAGTAATGGCGGCGGTCTGCGGTTTTTATCGTGACTGCGACTTTGCAGACACATCGGACACTTTTGACACATTTTTGGGACCATTGTCATTTCTACAGCGATCAGTGCTATAAAAATGCACTGATTACTGTAAAAATTACACTAGCAGTGAAGGGGTTAACCACTAGGGGGCTCTGAAGGGGTTAAGTGTGTCCTAGGGAGTGATTCTTACTGTTAGGGGGCGTGGCTACCAGTGACATGGCAACGATCACTGTTCCCGATCACAGGGAATAGTAGATCCCTGACGTGTCACTAGGCAGAACAGGTGAATGCCTTGTTTACAAAGGCATCCTCCTGTTCTGCCTTTGCCGACCGCAATCGAGGGCCGCCTGGGAACATCGAGTTCCCGGGACACGCGCGCGCAACGCGACGCGCGCGCGCGCGCGCTGGGCGGCAAATGTAAAGGGACGTACAGGTATGCCCATTTGCCTGCCCGTGCCATTGTTGCAACGTATATTGTCGCACGGCGGTCGGCAAACGGTTAATACTTTGTCATTCAGTCCCTGTCGGCTCTTCTCAACCTTTAACTCTCTGCTTCGTCCCCCACCCATTCTACCCACTAACTCACTCACTGCCCAAGAGATTGCCAATCACTTCAAAGACAAGATTGATGCAATACGTGAGGACATCTCCACTGTGCGTACATCTTCCCCACTCAACATACCTTGCCTAACAGCACAGTCAACCCTCAACTCTCCTCTTTTGAACTGGCTACTACTGAAGAGCTTACAAAACTTTTGTCAGATGCCCACCTAACCAATTGTCCCCTGGATCCTGTTCCCTCACAACTTCACCCAGTTACGCTATCCTATGCTCCCTCACTCACATCTTTAATCTCTCCCTTTCTAGTGGCACCTTACCCTCCCCTCTAAAACATGCGCAGATCACTCCCATAATTAAAAAGCACTGTCTACTCCTCTCCTTTGCCCCTTTCTGTGGGGGTCCCCCAAGGCTCTGTTATTGGAAGGCCCTGTTCTTGGACCCCTTCTCTTCTCTATCTACACCTCCTCCCTTGGTCACTTGATAACTGCCCACGGCTTCCAATACCATCTATATGCCAATGACACCCAAATCTAACTGTCTGCTCCTCACCTCACTCCTTCAGTCTCCTCTCGCATTACTAACTTACTAACTGACATATCAGCATGGATGTTGCACCACTGCCTTAACCACTTAAGGACCCCCTCCAGTAGATATACGTCAGCAGAATGGCACGTACAGGCACATCAACGTACCTGTACGTCGCCTTTAACTGCCCGACGTGGGGGTCGCACGCGCCCGCTACCTTCCCCGTGAGTCGGACCGCGGGTCCCGCGGACTCGATTACCACGGGGTTCCCCGCGATCGTCTCACGGTGTCACTGATTTCCGCTCTGTGTAATCAGAGCAGAGATCAGTGATGTGTCACTCGTAGCCAAGCCCCCTAACAGTAGTAATCACTCCCTTAGGCACACTTAACCCCTTCACTGCCAGTGTCATTTTTACAGTAACCAGTGCATTTTTATAGCACTGATTGCTGTAAAAATGACAATGGTCCCAAAAATGTATCAAAAGTGTCGGGCATAATGTCGTAGTCATGAAAAAAATCACTGATCGCCGCCATTACTAGTAAAAAAAAAAAAAAAAATTATATATTTTTGGGGGATATTTATTATAGCAAAAAGTAAAAAAAGTAAAAAATATAGATTTTTTTTTCAAAATTGTCGCTCTATTTTTGTTTATATCGCAAAAAATAAAAACTGTAGAGGTGATCAAATACCACCAAAAGAAAGCTCTATTTGTGGGAAAAAAAGGACGTCAATTTTGTTTGGGAGCCACGTCGCACGACCGCGCAATTGTCAGTTGAATCGACGCAGTGCCGAATCGCAAAAAGGGGCCTGGTCATTAACTAGCCAAAATGGTCCGGGCTTAAGTGGTTAAGCTAAATCTCTCTAAAACCGAGCTGGTAATATTCCCCCCTCCCCGTGCCCCCCCCCCAGTGACTTTTCTATCAAAATCAATAATGCAACCATCAACCCCTCCCCTCATGCCAGGGTACTAGGTGTAATCCTAGACTCTGGCCTGATTTAATGTTGCTTTATATCTTTTATTTACATGATCCATTTTTTTGTGTGATTGTGTTCAAACATAAAACAACAATACCTTATTGAAATAAACTTCAAATTTTGAATGGTTAGTCTTGTAATAAAAACTTTTTTTTTTCACTGGCATTTTGTTTTCAGGATAGTAATGTTCTATCAAGATGAAACAGGAAAAAACGCAGTGAAAACATACTGTACAACTGTTATCGACATATTTGTACAACACAAGGCAAAATAAATCCAATATATGTCTAAAATATCTTCCACAAAACTAACCCAATTATAGAAATGTTAGCTTAGTGCTGTACAGTAATCAGGACATGAATTGTAAGGTAAATGTCAGTAAATTGAAGTCTGGACGTAGTATTACAGTATATATTAGTAAAACATGTTTTGTGGGCTGAGTAGATCTCATAGGTCATATATTACATTCACCAAACATAAAACAATTTGTACTGTTACCTTAGCTCAACTAAAACAAACTTTTAATGGAAGCCAGAATGATATTTTCATATGAAGAGCATGCATGTAGCACAGCATATGCTGCCTGCAGTGGTTAAAACTTTGGCTACATACCAAATGTAATGGGCCTCCAACTATGTATAAATCAAGCTGCTCAAATATCTGACAGTCAACCAATGAGCAGACCACCAGAAAGGAGTTTGTATCCAAACCTCCTGAAATCTGTCAGTACAGAGAGAGGGAAAAAATCAAACACTGGTTCCTGTCCAGCATACCTAAAACATAATTACTGGAAGTTAAAAAGTACAGCTTGACCCGTTATGATACAGAATAAAAGGCTGTGAAAGTCGTCAAGAGCTGTTGCTGGGTTATTCCACTTTTTCGTGTCCAGATTTTATGTTTTGTCAAAATGAAAGGTAACATAAGGAAGTAGAAACACATTAGCTAAGCATCCCAAAGTCACACCAATTATACTGAAAGAATACAAACTGGCATAGGTTAAGGAAACATTGTTTGATCTCTGCTTTCTTTTCAATTGGAGGAACTACTACTGGTATAGGTAGCTTTGTTGCACTGGAATTTCTGTGTTGCTTAAGGATCTTTATGCCTACGTTGAATTGGATAATGGAGTGGATAATGTTCAGTAAGGAGTCTCATAATAATACATAAACCAAAATTTCTTGAGAAGATAGGGAGACACAAATGAGAAGTTGTTGATTTTAGGATACCATACTGTGTATTGCATGTTCCTAATAGGATTTGGGGGGGGCTGTCCGACATGAGACAAGGCCTTGACTAGTTAAAGCGGAGGGTAATGTGAGGGTCAGATGGTATGCAATTATGTCATAAATGTTAAAAGAAAATAGCAAACTTCATCAAGGTAATGCCAAATTTTACAGTCTAATCATTACTAGACAAGCATTAGACACAGCTGAGATACTGGAGCAGCCCACCATGCCAAACAATTTAAATTGATTTCAACTTGTTTGGATATGACTATGTTGCTCCCAATAAACTGTATTACACCAGGGCGGATGTGCACTCTCCTTTGTGTTGTTTCAGGTATTTTTCCACCACCCAGTGGATTTAACAAAGAGCTGCAGTGCCCCACTGCTTGTATATTGACCCAGAGCAACTTCTCTCATTATGGTGGTGGATTGGACCACCGCACCAGATAGTCTGTGTGTGTTTTTTTATGTGTTTATGACTAGGAAAGTTTATGACTAGGAAAGCTTTTTTTCATAAACATCTGGCTTCACAATTTATAGTGCTTGTCTAAGTGATATAGACATTCAAGAACATCTCTTCAACAAGTGCCTGTCCAAGTGATATAGATCTTCAAGAACATCACTTCAACAAGTGCCTATCCAAGTGGTATTGACTTTCAAAAACATCACTTCAACAAGTGCCTGTCCAAGTTGTATAGACCAAAGTAGATAGGCTGTTTCTGAGTTCCAGTGCCACAGCATATTTCCTGCCAGTGAGAAGTCCCATTCCAGGCTTATTGGACAACAGGCTGGAGAATACCCTGGTGCCTGCTGATCTTGTCTTTAGGTCTCTGACACAAAGACAGCTGCTTTAGCATCTTGAGGTGCCCCTGCAACTGGACTTTGCTGCAACATTCATCTGGAGTAGGGATGAGCTTCGTGTTCGAGTCGAACATACGTTCGACTCGAACATCGGCTGTTCGATCGTTCGACGAAGATCGAACGATTTGGGCCGTTCGCGCCAAATTCGAGTGACGCGAACGGCCCACAATGCACTACGCCATCGCAGTGTCATCCAGGCGCTGTGATTGGCCAAGCATGCACTGTGACCCCGCATGCTTGGCCAATCACAGCGCCGGCAGCGAGGAGAGCAATGATTGGCCACAGGCAGGATGCCTGTGGCCAATTATTGCTGAGGGTGTTTAGTACACGCCCCACACTATAAAAGGCCGCCAGCACGGCGGCCTAGTGTAGTGTGTTCCGGAGCAGGGATAGAGCAGCATAGGCAGGGACAGTGACTTTTATTTCTTTCTTGCTTAACCTGGATTCCTTTAGTTTAGGGAAAGAGAAGGATAGGTAGGGAGAGTGTCAGTGTGTTTTGTGCTTGTGCTATATTGTGCTTAAAAAAAACATTTTTTCTAGGGACAGAAAACTGTAGGTAGGGAGAGTGTGTCAGTTTCTTTCACTGTCAAAGTCCTTGTTTCCAGGGACCTGGAAGGACAGTGAGTGAATTCTCCTTGTGCTAAATTGTGCTTAAAAAAAACATTTTTTCTAGGGACAGAAAACTGTAGGTAGGGAGAGTGTGTCAGTTTCTTTCACTGTCAAAGTCCTTGTTTCCAGGGACCTGGAAGGACAGTGAGTGAATTCTCCTTGTGCTAAATTGTGCTTAAAAAAAACATTTTTTCTAGGGACAGAAAACTGTAGGTAGGGAGAGTGTGTCAGTTTCTTTCACTGTCAAAGTCCTTGTTTCCAGGGACCTGGAAGGACAGTGAGTGAATTCTCCTTGTGCTAAATTGTGCTTAAAAAAAACATTTTTTCTAGGGACAGAAAACTGTAGGTAGGGAGAGTGTGTCAGTTTCTTTCACTGTCAAAGTCCTTGTTTCCAGGGACCTGGAAGGACAGTGAGTGAATTCTCCTTGTGCTAAATTGTGCTTAAAAAAAACATTTTTTCTAGGGACAGAAAACTGTAGGTAGGGAGAGTGTGTCAGTTTCTTTCACTGTCAAAGTCCTTGTTTCCAGGGACCTGGAAGGACAGTGAGTGAATTCTCCTTGTGCTAAATTGTGCTTAAAAAAAACATTTTTTCTAGGGACAGAAAACTGTAGGTAGGGAGAGTGTGTCAGTTTCTTTCACTGTCAAAGTCCTTGTTTCCAGGGACCTGGAAGGACAGTGAGTGAATTCTCCTTGTGCTAAATTGTGCTTAAAAAAAACATTTTTTCTAGGGACAGAAAACTGTAGGTAGGGAGAGTGTGTCAGTTTCTTTCACTGTCAAAGTCCTTGTTTCCAGGGACCTGGAAGGACAGTGAGTGAATTCTCCTTGTGCTAAATTGTGCTTAAAAAAAACATTTTTTCTAGGGACAGAAAACTGTAGGTAGGGAGAGTGTGTCAGTTTCTTTCACTGTCAAAGTCCTTGTTTCCAGGGACCTGGAAGGACAGTGAGTGAATTCTCCTTGTGCTAAATTGTGCTTAAAAAAAACATTTTTTCTAGGGACAGAAAACTGTAGGTAGGGAGAGTGTGTCAGTTTCTTTCACTGTCAAAGTCCTTGTTTCCAGGGACCTGGAAGGACAGTGAGTGAATTCTCCTTGTGCTAAATTGTGCTTAAAAAAAACATTTTTTCTAGGGACAGAAAACTGTAGGTAGGGAGAGTGTGTCAGTTTCTTTCACTGTCAAAGTCCTTGTTTCCAGGGACCTGGAAGGACAGTGAGTGAATTCTCCTTGTGCTAAATTGTGCTTAAAAAAAACATTTTTTCTAGGGACAGAAAACTGTAGGTAGGGAGAGTGTGTCAGTTTCTTTCACTGTCAAAGTCCTTGTTTCCAGGGACCTGGAAGGACAGTGAGTGAATTCTCCTTGTGCTAAATTGTGCTTAAAAAAAACATATTTTCTAGGGACAGAAAACTGTAGGTAGGGAGAGTGTGTCAGTTTCTTTCACTGTCAAAGTCCTTGTTTCCAGGGACCTGGAAGGACAGTGAGTGAATTCTCCTTGTGCTAAATTGTGCTTAAAAAAAACATTTTTTCTAGGGACAGAAAACTGTAGGTAGGGAGAGTGTGTCAGTTTCTTTCACTGTCAAAGTCCTTGTTTCCAGGGACCTGGAAGGACAGTGAGTGAATTCTCCTTGTGCTAAATTGTGCTTAAAAAAAACATTTTTTCTAGGGACAGAAAACTGTAGGTAGGGAGAGTGTGTCAGTTTCTTTCACTGTCAAAGTCCTTGTTTCCAGGGACCTGGAAGGACAGTGAGTGAATTCTCCTTGTGCTAAATTGTGCTTAAAAAAAACATTTTTTCTAGGGACAGAAAACTGTAGGTAGGGAGAGTGTGTCAGTTTCTTTCACTGTCAAAGTCCTTGTTTCCAGGGACCTGGAAGGACAGTGAGTGAATTCTCCTTGTGCTAAATTGTGCTTAAAAAAAACATTTTTTCTAGGGACAGAAAACTGTAGGTAGGGAGAGTGTGTCAGTTTCTTTCACTGTCAAAGTCCTTGTTTCCAGGGACCTGGAAGGACAGTGAGTGAATTCTCCTTGTGCTAAATTGTGCTTAAAAAAAACATTTTTTCTAGGGACAGAAAACTGTAGGTAGGGAGAGTGTGTCAGTTTCTTTCACTGTCAAAGTCCTTGTTTCCAGGGACCTGGAAGGACAGTGAGTGAATTCTCCTTGTGCTAAATTGTGCTTAAAAAAAACATTTTTTCTAGGGACAGAAAACTGTAGGTAGGGAGAGTGTGTCAGTTTCTTTCACTGTCAAAGTCCTTGTTTCCAGGGACCTGGAAGGACAGTGAGTGAATTCTCCTTGTGCTAAATTGTGCTTAAAAAAAACATTTTTTCTAGGGACAGAAAACTGTAGGTAGGGAGAGTGTGTCAGTTTCTTTCACTGTCAAAGTCCTTGTTTCCAGGGACCTGGAAGGACAGTGAGTGAATTCTCCTTGTGCTAAATTGTGCTTAAAAAAAACATTTTTTCTAGGGACAGAAAACTGTAGGTAGGGAGAGTGTGTCAGTTTCTTTCACTGTCAAAGTCCTTGTTTCCAGGGACCTGGAAGGACAGTGAGTGAATTCTCCTTGTGCTAAATTGTGCTTAAAAAAAACATTTTTTCTAGGGACAGAAAACTGTAGGTAGGGAGAGTGTGTCAGTTTCTTTCACTGTCAAAGTCCTTGTTTCCAGGGACCTGGAAGGACAGTGAGTGAATTCTCCTTGTGCTAAATTGTGCTTAAAAAAAACATTTTTTCTAGGGACAGAAAACTGTAGGTAGGGAGAGTGTGTCAGTTTCTTTCACTGTCAAAGTCCTTGTTTCCAGGGACCTGGAAGGACAGTGAGTGAATTCTCCTTGTGCTAAATTGTGCTTAAAAAAAACATTTTTTCTAGGGACAGAAAACTGTAGGTAGGGAGAGTGTGTCAGTTTCTTTCACTGTCAAAGTCCTTGTTTCCAGGGACCTGGAAGGACAGTGAGTGAATTCTCCTTGTGCTAAATTGTGCTTAAAAAAAACATTTTTTCTAGGGACAGAAAACTGTAGGTAGGGAGAGTGTGTCAGTTTCTTTCACTGTCAAAGTCCTTGTTTCCAGGGACCTGGAAGGACAGTGAGTGAATTCTCCTTGTGCTAAATTGTGCTTAAAAAAAACATTTTTTCTAGGGACAGAAAACTGTAGGTAGGGAGAGTGTGTCAGTTTCTTTCACTGTCAAAGTCCTTGTTTCCAGGGACCTGGAAGGACAGTGAGTGAATTCTCCTTGTGCTAAATTGTGCTTAAAAAAAACATTTTTTCTAGGGACAGAAAACTGTAGGTAGGGAGAGTGTGTCAGTTTCTTTCACTGTCAAAGTCCTTGTTTCCAGGGACCTGGAAGGACAGTGAGTGAATTCTCCTTGTGCTAAATTGTGCTTAAAAAAAACATTTTTTCTAGGGACAGAAAACTGTAGGTAGGGAGAGTGTGTCAGTTTCTTTCACTGTCAAAGTCCTTGTTTCCAGGGACCTGGAAGGACAGTGAGTGAATTCTCCTTGTGCTAAATTGTGCTTAAAAAAAACATTTTTTCTAGGGACAGAAAACTGTAGGTAGGGAGAGTGTGTCAGTTTCTTTCACTGTCAAAGTCCTTGTTTCCAGGGACCTGGAAGGACAGTGAGTGAATTCTCCTTGTGCTAAATTGTGCTTAAAAAAAACATTTTTTCTAGGGACAGAAAACTGTAGGTAGGGAGAGTGTGTCAGTTTCTTTCACTGTCAAAGTCCTTGTTTCCAGGGACCTGGAAGGACAGTGAGTGAATTCTCCTTGTGCTAAATTGTGCTTAAAAAAAACATTTTTTCTAGGGACAGAAAACTGTAGGTAGGGAGAGTGTGTCAGTTTCTTTCACTGTCAAAGTCCTTGTTTCCAGGGACCTGGAAGGACAGTGAGTGAATTCTCCTTGTGCTAAATTGTGCTTAAAAAAAACATTTTTTCTAGGGACAGAAAACTGTAGGTAGGGAGAGTGTGTCAGTTTCTTTCACTGTCAAAGTCCTTGTTTCCAGGGACCTGGAAGGACAGTGAGTGAATTCTCCTTGTGCTAAATTGTGCTTAAAAAAAACATTTTTTCTAGGGACAGAAAACTGTAGGTAGGGAGAGTGTGTCAGTTTCTTTCACTGTCAAAGTCCTTGTTTCCAGGGACCTGGAAGGACAGTGAGTGAATTCTCCTTGTGCTAAATTGTGCTTAAAAAAAACATTTTTTCTAGGGACAGAAAACTGTAGGTAGGGAGAGTGTGTCAGTTTCTTTCACTGTCAAAGTCCTTGTTTCCAGGGACCTGGAAGGACAGTGAGTGAATTCTCCTTGTGCTAAATTGTGCTTAAAAAAAACATTTTTTCTAGGGACAGAAAACTGTAGGTAGGGAGAGTGTGTCAGTTTCTTTCACTGTCAAAGTCCTTGTTTCCAGGGACCTGGAAGGACAGTGAGTGAATTCTCCTTGTGCTAAATTGTGCTTAAAAAAAACATTTTTTCTAGGGACAGAAAACTGTAGGTAGGGAGAGTGTGTCAGTTTCTTTCACTGTCAAAGTCCTTGTTTCCAGGGACCTGGAAGGACAGTGAGTGAATTCTCCTTGTGCTAAATTGTGCTTAAAAAAAACATTTTTTCTAGGGACAGAAAACTGTAGGTAGGGAGAGTGTGTCAGTTTCTTTCACTGTCAAAGTCCTTGTTTCCAGGGACCTGGAAGGACAGTGAGTGAATTCTCCTTGTGCTAAATTGTGCTTAAAAAAAACATATTTTCTAGGGACAGAAAACTGTAGGTAGGGAGAGTGTGTCAGTTTCTTTCACTGTCAAAGTCCTTGTTTCCAGGGACCTGGAAGGACAGTGAGTGAATTCTCCTTGTGCTAAATTGTGCTTAAAAAAAACATTTTTTCTAGGGACAGAAAACTGTAGGTAGGGAGAGTGTGTCAGTTTCTTTCACTGTCAAAGTCCTTGTTTCCAGGGACCTGGAAGGACAGTGAGTGAATTCTCCTTGTGCTAAATTGTGCTTAAAAAAAACATTTTTTCTAGGGACAGAAAACTGTAGGTAGGGAGAGTGTGTCAGTTTCTTTCACTGTCAAAGTCCTTGTTTCCAGGGACCTGGAAGGACAGTGAGTGAATTCTCCTTGTGCTAAATTGTGCTTAAAAAAAACATTTTTTCTAGGGACAGAAAACTGTAGGTAGGGAGAGTGTGTCAGTTTCTTTCACTGTCAAAGTCCTTGTTTCCAGGGACCTGGAAGGACAGTGAGTGAATTCTCCTTGTGCTAAATTGTGCTTAAAAAAAACATTTTTTCTAGGGACAGAAAACTGTAGGTAGGGAGAGTGTGTCAGTTTCTTTCACTGTCAAAGTCCTTGTTTCCAGGGACCTGGAAGGACAGTGAGTGAATTCTCCTTGTGCTAAATTGTGCTTAAAAAAAACATTTTTTCTAGGGACAGAAAACTGTAGGTAGGGAGAGTGTGTCAGTTTCTTTCACTGTCAAAGTCCTTGTTTCCAGGGACCTGGAAGGACAGTGAGTGAATTCTCCTTGTGCTAAATTGTGCTTAAAAAAAACATTTTTTCTAGGGACAGAAAACTGTAGGTAGGGAGAGTGTGTCAGTTTCTTTCACTGTCAAAGTCCTTGTTTCCAGGGACCTGGAAGGACAGTGAGTGAATTCTCCTTGTGCTAAATTGTGCTTAAAAAAAACATTTTTTCTAGGGACAGAAAACTGTAGGTAGGGAGAGTGTGTCAGTTTCTTTCACTGTCAAAGTCCTTGTTTCCAGGGACCTGGAAGGACAGTGAGTGAATTCTCCTTGTGCTAAATTGTGCTTAAAAAAAACATTTTTTCTAGGGACAGAAAACTGTAGGTAGGGAGAGTGTGTCAGTTTCTTTCACTGTCAAAGTCCTTGTTTCCAGGGACCTGGAAGGACAGTGAGTGAATTCTCCTTGTGCTAAATTGTGCTTAAAAAAAACATTTTTTCTAGGGACAGAAAACTGTAGGTAGGGAGAGTGTGTCAGTTTCTTTCACTGTCAAAGTCCTTGTTTCCAGGGACCTGGAAGGACAGTGAGTGAATTCTCCTTGTGCTAAATTGTGCTTAAAAAAAACATTTTTTCTAGGGACAGAAAACTGTAGGTAGGGAGAGTGTGTCAGTTTCTTTCACTGTCAAAGTCCTTGTTTCCAGGGACCTGGAAGGACAGTGAGTGAATTCTCCTTGTGCTAAATTGTGCTTAAAAAAAACATTTTTTCTAGGGACAGAAAACTGTAGGTAGGGAGAGTGTGTCAGTTTCTTTCACTGTCAAAGTCCTTGTTTCCAGGGACCTGGAAGGACAGTGAGTGAATTCTCCTTGTGCTAAATTGTGCTTAAAAAAAACATTTTTTCTAGGGACAGAAAACTGTAGGTAGGGAGAGTGTGTCAGTTTCTTTCACTGTCAAAGTCCTTGTTTCCAGGGACCTGGAAGGACAGTGAGTGAATTCTCCTTGTGCTAAATTGTGCTTAAAAAAAACATTTTTTCTAGGGACAGAAAACTGTAGGTAGGGAGAGTGTGTCAGTTTCTTTCACTGTCAAAGTCCTTGTTTCCAGGGACCTGGAAGGACAGTGAGTGAATTCTCCTTGTGCTAAATTGTGCTTAAAAAAAACATTTTTTCTAGGGACAGAAAACTGTAGGTAGGGAGAGTGTGTCAGTTTCTTTCACTGTCAAAGTCCTTGTTTCCAGGGACCTGGAAGGACAGTGAGTGAATTCTCCTTGTGCTAAATTGTGCTTAAAAAAAACATTTTTTCTAGGGACAGAAAACTGTAGGTAGGGAGAGTGTGTCAGTTTCTTTCACTGTCAAAGTCCTTGTTTCCAGGGACCTGGAAGGACAGTGAGTGAATTCTCCTTGTGCTAAATTGTGCTTAAAAAAAACATTTTTTCTAGGGACAGAAAACTGTAGGTAGGGAGAGTGTGTCAGTTTCTTTCACTGTCAAAGTCCTTGTTTCCAGGGACCTGGAAGGACAGTGAGTGAATTCTCCTTGTGCTAAATTGTGCTTAAAAAAAACATTTTTTCTAGGGACAGAAAACTGTAGGTAGGGAGAGTGTGTCAGTTTCTTTCACTGTCAAAGTCCTTGTTTCCAGGGACCTGGAAGGACAGTGAGTGAATTCTCCTTGTGCTAAATTGTGCTTAAAAAAAACATTTTTTCTAGGGACAGAAAACTGTAGGTAGGGAGAGTGTGTCAGTTTCTTTCACTGTCAAAGTCCTTGTTTCCAGGGACCTGGAAGGACAGTGAGTGAATTCTCCTTGTGCTAAATTGTGCTTAAAAAAAACATTTTTTCTAGGGACAGAAAACTGTAGGTAGGGAGAGTGTGTCAGTTTCTTTCACTGTCAAAGTCCTTGTTTCCAGGGACCTGGAAGGACAGTGAGTGAATTCTCCTTGTGCTAAATTGTGCTTAAAAAAAACATTTTTTCTAGGGACAGAAAACTGTAGGTAGGGAGAGTGTGTCAGTTTCTTTCACTGTCAAAGTCCTTGTTTCCAGGGACCTGGAAGGACAGTGAGTGAATTCTCCTTGTGCTAAATTGTGCTTAAAAAAAACATTTTTTCTAGGGACAGAAAACTGTAGGTAGGGAGAGTGTGTCAGTTTCTTTCACTGTCAAAGTCCTTGTTTCCAGGGACCTGGAAGGACAGTGAGTGAATTCTCCTTGTGCTAAATTGTGCTTAAAAAAAACATTTTTTCTAGGGACAGAAAACTGTAGGTAGGGAGAGTGTGTCAGTTTCTTTCACTGTCAAAGTCCTTGTTTCCAGGGACCTGGAAGGACAGTGAGTGAATTCTCCTTGTGCTAAATTGTGCTTAAAAAAAACATTTTTTCTAGGGACAGAAAACTGTAGGTAGGGAGAGTGTGTCAGTTTCTTTCACTGTCAAAGTCCTTGTTTCCAGGGACCTGGAAGGACAGTGAGTGAATTCTCCTTGTGCTAAATTGTGCTTAAAAAAAACATTTTTTCTAGGGACAGAAAACTGTAGGTAGGGAGAGTGTGTCAGTTTCTTTCACTGTCAAAGTCCTTGTTTCCAGGGACCTGGAAGGACAGTGAGTGAATTCTCCTTGTGCTAAATTGTGCTTAAAAAAAACATTTTTTCTAGGGACAGAAAACTGTAGGTAGGGAGAGTGTGTCAGTTTCTTTCACTGTCAAAGTCCTTGTTTCAAGGGACAGAGAAGGACACCTGAAGGTAGCCCTTATTGCTTTTTTCCCATCTCCCTGCAGGCCATCTATTAGAATGTCTGGAAGGCAAACAAGGAGAGGCAGACAGTCAGGAGGCAATAAAAGAGGGCAAGCAGGCTCTGTGTCTGGGGGCAACAGTGCTGGTCGTGGACGCGGTGCATTGTCATCAGCACATGGCCATGGGACACGCTTGTCCTTCTTTTCGGCAGCTGGACATGTTGAGCCACATCATGCCGAAGACTTGGTAGAGTGGATGACCAAGCCCTCCTCCTCCTCCTCATCCTCTCTCACCCAGGCTCAGGGTACTGGAAAAGCAGCTGCCAAAGCGTCCTCTTCCCTGGTATCAATGTCAGACTCATCATCAGTCACTCCTTCCCTAGACCCACCATGTCCTCCTCCTGAGGAGTCCCCCGAACTGTTTCAGCACAGTGTTGGGTACATGCTCCAGGAGGATGCCCAGCGTTTCGAAGGGTCTGATGATGAAACCCAGCTAGAGGAAGGCAGTAGCGTGAGAGCAGACAGAGGGGATGCTCAAGAAGGACACCAATCTGGCAGTCATGTTCCAGCAGCTGCAGCATACTGCCAGATTGGCTCCAGTGATGAGGAGGGAGGTGATGATGAGGTCACTGACTCCACGTGGGTGCCTAATAGGAGAGAGGAGGAGGAGGAGGATGAGGAGGAGGCACATCTCCAACGAGGCAGGATGCCCTTTGGTGGCCAGCGTAAGGGCAGTACACCGACGGAATCACACCGCAGAGCTCCGCCTGTGCAGGGCGCTGCCTCTGCCCGTCATTCAAAAAGTTCTTTGGTGTGGGCCTTTTTTGAGGCTAGTGCATCAGATCGCACAGCTGCTGTTTGCAACATATGTCTCAAGCGTATATCGCGTGGCCAAAACATCAGCCGCTTGGGTACCACATGCCTGACCAGACATATGTTGACCTGCCATGCAGCTCGTTGGCAAGCCTACCTCAAAGACCCACACCAAAGAACAAAGCGGACCTCTCCTTGCACCGCATCAGCTGGGATCTCCAACCCCACTATAACTTCAGTCCTCTCTGAAACATGCACTGAGAGGAATGAAGGTGTAGAATTAGGTGTGTCACAGCCAAGTACTTGCGGCCACTCTGCTAGCAGTACACCGACGTCCGATTCTAGCAGGCAAATTTCCCTGCCCCAGCTGCTGGACCGTCGAAAGAAGTTCACTCCCAGCCATCCACATGCTCAGCGGTTGAATGCTAGCTTGGCTAAATTGCTAGCGCTTCAACTGCTGCCTTTTCAGTTGGTAGACTCGGCCCCCTTCCGTGAGTTTGTGCAATGTGCGGTTCCTCAGTGGCAGGTTCCCAAACGCCACTTTTTCTCACGGAAGGCTATTCCGGCTCTCTACCGGCATGTGGAAGGCAATGTCTTGGCCTCGCTGGACAGGGCGGTCAGCGGTAAGGTGCATATTACCGCTGACTCATGGTCCAGCAGGCATGGACAGGGACGTTACCTTTCTTTCACGGCCCATTGGGTCACTCTTTTGGCAGCTGGGAAGGATGCAGGACAAGGTGCAGTAGTGTTGGAGGTTGTCCCACCGCCACGCCTCCAAAATGCTACTACTGGTTGTGACACACCTCTCTCCTCCACCCCCTCCTCTTCTTCTTCCTCCATGGCCTCTTCCTGTGGTTTGTCCTATGAACCAGCGGTGCTCCGTAGCCGTTCACGGGGCTACGCAAGTACGCAGGCAAAAAGATGCCATGCCGTGCTTGCGCTGGTGTGTTTGGGGGACAGAAGCCACACTGGGGCAGAGGTCCTGTCTGCTCTGCAGGGCCAGGCCGAGAGGTGGTTGATGCCACGCCAGCTTAAGCCAGGAATGGTGGTTTGCGACAATGGCACCAACCTCCTCTCCGCCCTCCGACAGGGACAACTGACCCATGTGCCCTGTGTGGCTCACGTCCTTAACCTGGTGGTGCAGCGGTTCTTGGGCAGGTACCCGGGCTTACAGGATGTCCTGAGGCAGGCCAGGAAAGTCTGTGTGCATTTCCGCAGATCTTATAATGCCAGTGCTCGCCTGGCTGAGCTGCAAAAGGAGTTGAACCTGCCCAAGAACCGCCTTATAAGTGACATGCCCACCAGGTGGAACTCAACGTTGGCCATGCTGCAGCGGCTGCACACGCAGCAGAGGGCCATCAATGAGTACCTGTGCGACTACGGCACCAGGACAGGGTCAGGGGAGCTTGGTTTTTTTTCTCCACGCCAGTGGGGCATGATCAGGGATACATGCACTGTCCTGGCACCATTTGAGGAGGCCACGAGGATGGTGAGCAGTGACAGTGCATGCATCAGTGACACTGTACCTCTTGTCCACCTGTTGGAGCACACGCTGCGTGGAATAATGGACAGGGCACTTGAGGCAGAACAGAGGCAGGAAGAGGAGGACTTCCTTGCCTCTCAAGGCCCCCTTTACCCAGACAGTGTTCCTTCTGTCCCACCCATCGCACAGGAAGAGGAGGAGGAGGAGGAGGAGGAGGAGGATTGTGTCAGCATGGAGGTGGAGGCTGGCACTCAGCATCATCAGCAGCAGTCTTTTAGGGATGATTTACAGTCCCAAGAAACCAGTGGACTTGTACGTGGCTGGGAGGAGGTGGCTGCGGATCATGTCGTCCTTAGTGACCCAGAGGACTCCGGAGCGAATGCCTCAGCAAACCTACGCTGCATGGCCTCCCTGATCCTGCAAAGTCTGCGGAAGGATCCTCGTATTCTTCGGATCAAGGAGAGGGACCATTACTGGCTGGCCACTCTCCTTGATCCACGGTACAAGGGTAAGGTTGCGGACCTTATGTTACCGTCGCAGAGGGAGCAGAGGATGAGACAACTCCGGGAGGCCTTGCAGAAAGGTCTGTGCAACGCGTTCCCAGAGACTGGGAGGTTACAAACTCCTGGTCCTGGACAACGAGTTGCTGAGGCTTCGGCCAGTCAAAGAAGGAGCGGTGGGGAAGGTGGCCGTCTGACCGATGCGTTCAGACAATTCTTTAGTCCGCAGCCCCAAAGTATGATCGGTTCCAGCAACCATCGCCAGCGTCTGATAAACATGGTGCAGGAATATCTAGGGGCAAGGTCAGACTTGGACACCTTCCCCACCGAAAATCCTCTGGCTTACTGGGTCTTGAGGATGGATCACTGGCCAGAGCTTGCACAGTATGCAATTGAGCTACTGGCCTGTCCTGCATCCAGCGTTCTTTCGGAACGCACATTCAGTGCTGCTGGAGGATTTGTCACGGATCACAGGGTGCGCCTGTCCACCGACTCGGTTGATCGACTGACTTTCATCAAGATGAACCAGTCTTGGATCACCACCAGCTACCACACACCTGATGCTGATATAACAGACTAATTGATTTTAACATGTCACATCCCTTCAAGACTGATGCTGATGCTGAGTGCCTGTGCTGTTATGTTGACTGGCTATCCTCCTCCTCCGAGTCCTCAATGATACGATTGATGATGATAGCTTGGAAGATCATTTTTGTTTATGGGTGCCGCCACCAGTGGCTAAGGCCCAATTTTTCAGCCCCTGTTTTACAGGGGCGTGTAATTACAATTTTTTTAGCAATAATTTGCCATAGGGCTCATTGCTGTGCTCCAAGTACAGTATCTGTGAGGGGTTGGAGTGTTGTGGCACCAGTGCCTAAGGCCCAATTTTTCAGCCCCTGTTTAACAGGGGGGTGTCATTACAATTTTTGAAGCAATACTTTGCAACAGGGCTCATTGCTGTGCTCCAAGTACAGTATCTGTGAGGGGTTGTAGTGTTGTGCCACCAGTGCCTAAGGCCCAATTTTTCAGCCCCTGTTCAACAGGGGCATGCAATTACAATTCTTGATCTAATAATTCACAGCAGGGTCCATTGCTGCACCCACCAAGAGTAACTCTGAGGGCTTACAGTCTTGTGGCAACGCCACCACCACCACCACCACGAAAGGCCCAATTTTTCAGCCCCTGTTCAAAAGGGGCATGTAATTACAATTCTTGATCTAATAATTCACAGCAGGGCCCATTGCTGCACCCACCAAGAGTAACTGTCAGGGCTTACAGTGTTGTGGCACCAGCACCACCATCAAAGCCCCAATTTTTACTACCACTGTTCAACAATTATATGTAATTAAAATTCCTGATATAATAGTTGACAGCAGGGCGTTCCAGCACCAACCAAGAGTAACTGAGTGCTTACAGTGTTGTGCCAACACCAACAACTAAGGGGCCTATTTCTGCAGAGTATATACGGCAGGTCCCTACTTTCAAACATCCAACTTACAAACGACTCCTACTTGCAAACGAAAGAAGACAACAGGAAGTGAGAGGAAATCTACCCCTAGAAAGGAAAATTCTCTCCTGTAAGAATAAATATGGGAGAAAGGGGTCTCATCTGTACTGATGCTTTATCAGCAATCCTTGTTTCAAGAAAAACACCACATTTCAAAAACAGTTGTCATTGGGACGGAAAGTGAGGTGAAATGTTCTGAACAGGGGCACAGACAGCAAAACAAATGTTACAGGGGTGATAACCCTTACCTATGTTTCCCAAAAAGTTTAAAAATAGATTTTTGGGCTGGAGCTACACTTCAACAATGTACCTGTTCAAAATTACAAACAGATTCTACATAAGAACAAACCTACAGTCCCTGTCTTGTATGCACCGCCTGTAAACGGCTGTTCAGAGTATATAGGGCCTTTTTTATTTTATGTGCGGGGTTCCCCTTAATATCCATACAAGACCCAAAGGGGCTGGTAATGGGCTGGGGTAGGGGGGGGGGGGTCATGGGGTAGCTATGCCATTTTTCTTAAAGAATTTCATCCATATTACCGGGACCAGACATTACATTAAAGCCGCAAGCAGTTTTAAATGGCTTTTTTTTCCTTTAGAAGTGTCATTTTGTGCAGGGACAGTTCTAAACACGGGAAACACGTGGCACTTCACAGGCATACTTTAGACACCCCCCAGGTACGATATTTAAAGGAATATTTGACTTTTTTTTTTTCACTTTATGCATCATTAAAATGACTGCTCCCGAAAAACGACCGTTTTTAAAACTTCTTTTTGCATTGATACATGTCCCCTGGTGCAGAACCCGGGTTCCCAAACCCTATTTATGACAATAACATGCATAATAGTTGTTATAATTAGCACTTTAGAATTCGAACGTTCGCATCCATTGTATTTAATAGGGTTCTAATGTTCGTTCGAACTTTCGGTCCGTTCGCGGGTTCTGGTGCGAACCGAACCCGGGGGTGTTCGGCTCATCACTAATCTGGAGGTATCTCTATTGATAACTATATATGCCCGGGTATATGTGCACAATTCCTCCAGGACTCCCATTGGGTCATTTGCTGATAATACCTGTTGGTACATTGGATGTATGTACTGTTAATACCATCCTTGTATTTAAAGCTTGAATTATGTCTATACTAGTGTGCATCTGTTGCAGTAGTTCTTCTGCTCTCAATTACTCTGTATAGATAATTGATTAATTTCCAAGAAAGGGAATCCCCTCTATTCACAGAGGCCCTGTCCTGGGCAGAGGCACTCTTCCACTTAGGTTCTGGTTTTCTTATTTACCAACAGGTTTAGTGCCACATCCAGTTTGAGGAGGACAATTTCTCATAACCTCCCAAAAGGTACAAGGGAAAATTCTGCATATAGTATTTTATTTTTCTTGCACATTATTGGGTATCCTTTGCAAAGTGAATTTTCACTTAGTTGCTCTTTATTAACTAACATGCTCTACTGTTCCTGTCAAAAATTTCAACTCATATATTTCACTAGTCAACGCCCATAACTGACATTCACTTTAAAAGCTATTATTCTGCAAGAGATTGATAATAATTATTTAGACAATATATTTGCTGAATGTGAAGTTACCTGTTAAACAAATACCACTGTGCAAAAAAAAAAAAAAAAACACCCATAGTCTATGCATATGCAATGTTTGCCAAAATTGAATTCTTTTTGTAAGACATAAGAAAGTCAGATCTGTATACAAAGATAGTTCTGTTTTGCAATCATCTTGGCAGCCAACTTAATTTATAGCATGTAATGTGTTTTACATTACAGAAAAAATCCCCCACCATGATCTTAAGTTTTATTAAGACTAGAGACAAAAGGATGTTATATTTGAAGAATGAGAGACAGATCAATAAAAGTAATAAACAGAAAGCTGTGCAGACATCGGAATGAAGTGCTGCACATGGAACAAATTGCTTATGATAGAAATTACCATTACTTTATTACAGAACAAGCTTTTCTCTTCTTCTGAGCAGCTACACATCTTCATAGCAAATGTATTACCACCAACGTATAAAAGATTATTTGAAATGACCATTCCTATTTAATCTGCAGCACTGTAATTTTCTATAAAATGCAATGCAATATGGAAACCTGGAGGAATTATGTACACAGATGGTGTACAAAGCCCCCACCTGCACTAAGATACAAGTCAGATTTTGGTCATCCCATCTAAAGTGATGCAGACCCTACCACTTTCCTCATTAAAACCCTGCAAGTGCAGCAGCTGATTAATAATTATGAAATCACTCCCATTCACATTCACTTTGCACATGGACACAGACAGACAGCTGATTGTTCAGAATAACAAAAGGTAGGAATGTGCAACAAAGTTTTTTTAAATCCCTGCAATGTACATAGATCACCCAGAGGGAAATGTTTTTCTTTTCTTAACAAAAGTGAAGTTACGCTTTAAAGATCTTTATGCCTACACTAAATTGGATAATGGAGTGGATAGTGTTCAGTGAGGATTATCATAATAAATAAAAAAAAAGGTCTAGAGAAGTTAGGGCGACAAAGATGAGAAAGAGTAGATTTTAGGATACCATATATTGCATGTTCCTAATGAGATTTGGGGGGCTGTTAAGCATGGGAAATGGCATTGACTGGTTAAAGCAGAGGATAAGGTGAGGGCCAGGTAGCATGCAATTATGTCATAAGCTTTACAAAATAGCAAACTTCATCAAGATAATGCCAAATGTTATGGTGTAATCATCACTAGACAAGCAACAGACACAGCAGACATTCTGGAGCAGCCCACAATGCCAAAAAATTGAAACTGATATAAACTTGTTTGGCATATTATTACCAGATTATTATTTTTTTCATAAACGTCTGGATTCGCAATTTTAAGATGGCTTTTTTACGTGATATAGACCTTCAAGAACATTACTTCAAGAAGTGCCTGTCCAAGTGAAATAGACATTCAAGAACATCTCTTCAAGAGGTGTCCATCCAAGTATTATACAATGCCTTGAAAAATATTCATTCCCCTTGAAATTTTCTGCATTTTGTCATATTACAACCAAAAATGAAAATTTATTTTATTGGGATTTTATGTGATAGACCGACACAAAGTGGCACATAATTGTGAAGTGGAAGGTAAATGATAAATGGTTTTAATTTTTTTTTACAAATAAATCTGTGAAAAGTGTGGCGTGCATTTGTATTCAGTCAATACTTTGTAGAACCACCTTTCGCTGTAATTACAACTACAAGTCTTTTTGGGGATGTCTCTACCAGCTTTGCACATCTAGAGAGTGACATTTTTTGCTCATTCTTCTTTGCAAAATAGCTCAAGCTCTGTTAGATTGGATGAAGAACGTCTGTGAATGTTCAAGTCTTGCCACATATTCTCTATTGGATTTAGGTCTGGACATTGACTGGGCCATTCTAACACATAAATGTGCTTTGATCTAAAGTTCTAAACCATTCCAATGTAGCTCTGGCTGTATATTGTCCTGCTGGAAGGTGAACCTCCGCCCCAGTCTCAAGTCTTTTGCAGACTTTAACAAGTTTTCTTCTAAGATTGCCCTGTATTTGGCCCCATCCATCTTCCCATCAACTTTGACCAGCTTCCCTGTCCCTGCTGAAAGAAAAGAATCCCCACAACATGATGCTGCCACCACCACCATGTTTCACGGTGGGGATGGTGTGTTCAGGGTGATGTGCAGTGTTAGTTTTCTGCCACACACAGCGTTTTGATTTTAGGGTAAAAAGTTAAATTTTGGTCTCATCTGACCAGAGCACCTTCTTCCACATGTTTGCTGTGTCCCCCACATGGCTTCTCGCAAACTGCAAATGGGACTTCTCATGGCTTTCTTTCAACAATGGCTTTTTTCTTGCAACTCTTCCATAAAGGCCAGATTTGTGGAGTGCACCACTAATAGTTGACCTGTGGACAGATTCTCCCACCTGAGCTGTAAATCTCTGCAGCTCCTCCCGAGTTTCCATGGGCCTCTTGGCTGCTTCTCTGATGAATGCTCTCCTCACCCGGCCTGTCAGTTTGGATGGACGGCCATATCTTAGTAAGTTTGCATGTGTGCCATACTCTTTCCATTTTGGGATGATGGATTGAACAGTGCTCCGTGAGATGTTCAAAGTTTGGGATATTTTTTATAACCTAACGCTGCTCTAAACTTCTCCACAACTTTATCCCTGACCTGTCTGGTGTGTTTATTGGTCTTCATGATGCTGTTTGTTCACTAAGATTCTCTAACAAACCTTTGAGGGCTTCACAGAACAGCTGTATTTATACTGAGATTAAATTACACACAGGTGGACTCTATTTACTAATTAGGTGACTGCTGAAGGCAATTGGTTCCACTAGATTTCCGTTAGGGGTATTAGAGTAAAGGGGGCTGAATACAAATACACGCCACACTTTTCACATATTTATTTGTAAAACATGTTGAAAACCATTTATTATTTTTCTTCCACTAATTATGTGCCACTTTGGGGGTGATTTACTAAAGACCTGCGCCTGTGGTGCAGTGGAGAAATTGGAGAAATTGCACAAAAAACGGGACTCAAAACATTTATCAAAAATTATGGTGCACTTATATGCACCAAACCATATTTACATAGGAAGCGCTGTTGCGCACTTGCGCAATCTTTCGCGCCTACCATTAGCAAGCGCAGCCAATATAATCTTCAACATTTTTGTCTGATAGATAACTTTACTAGTTTATCATCTTCTGTTACTGGACAATTGTTTCCCCATACACTGTGCAATCAGATTGCACAGTGTATGGGGAAATTAATTGCTCAGAGAAATGAGTGGATGTAAATGTCATCCAAATCAGATTGCACAGTGTATGGGGAAAGAATTGTCCAGAACGCACAATACACAGACATGTGTTAAGAAGATGTTTTCATGGAAGTTTGGGCTCCACCAATGATTATAGACTATCACCATAAAATGCACAATTACAAGTCCAGTAAACATCTGCACAGTTGTTGATAGGAGGAAGATCTCTAGAATGAATATTGAGTTGTTTCAAAGAGAATAGAATGAAAGGAATAAAAGTGGAAGCAATATTCTCCATGTGATAAGGAAAAGCTCATTAACATGTTTAGCATTACAATGAGAAAGTGCCCGATGTCTGTTTCATATTTAAGAATGTGTATGCACCCGTGCGCGCAAGTCGACAGCATGCGCCATGTCGCAATAATTATTCCAGCCTGCGCAAATGCGCCAACATTTTCTTAAATCAGCCCCTTTGTGTTGGTCTATCTATCACATGAAATCCCAATAGCATACAACTATCGCATAAAATCCCAATAACATACATTTACTTTTTTGGTTGTAACATTAAAAAAAAAGGAAAATTTCAAGGGGTATGAATACATTTTCAATCATTGTAGACTTTCAAGAACATCACTTCAAGAAGTGCCTGTCCAAGTGGTAGACTTTCAAGAACATCACTCCAAGAAATGCCTATCCAAGTGGTATAGACCTTCAAGAACATCACTTCAACAAGTGCCCATGCAAGTAATATGGACCTCAAGAAAATCTTTTTTTTTTTTTAACAATTCACAGAGGAAATAAATGTACAACAATCCACCTGTAGCTGTTTACCTTTTACAATAGCAGACAGAATACTTGCTTCTATTTCCCTCCTTCATGTTTTCTCCTAGTGTGGAAGTGGTTAAACTTGAATTGTTGGTGGAAACCAATGCGCTAACACACTACAGTGTAGTTCCTCTTATCCTTTAGGGATTCCCCACAAAAATCCCTTGCTTTGACTATCTTTTCCAAATGATGTTGTTGATTTCCTAAAGGAGAATAGTAAATTCCTGTCTCAAAGTTAGTTTTCACTTATCTTCATGAATAAGTGAAAGCTTTGCTGATTTTATTCATGTGTAGGGAATCAGGGTATACAGTATATATCCAACTTACAGTAAGTCATACTGTATTAGAGGGCTCATGGCTCCAAATTCTGCTTAAAAGGTCAATTACAGCCTTCTGAGTTCATTTGCTTCTTAAATCAGACTAGCATAAGAAAAAGGTAATTGCATCTTCAAACAGTGGGATCCACTGTAGCCCTAGTCACTATTCTAAAAAAAAAAATTACCTAGTTGCAACTTAAACGTGTCTATTTTCAACTTTTTAAAACATATACTGTATATTCATTTCCACATTGTATCTTCATTATTTATAGCCTACTACTATTAATCTGTATGATCACCACACATTTGCTTCCTTGAATTCTGTAAAAAAAGAAGGGGCACGATCTCCAATGCAAATGTTTACTAAATTAAATTCTTCATACAATACGTGAAATAAACAGCAACAGTTTCAAGCATACCATGCTCTTCATCAAGCTGTGAGTAACTATATACAACAGATTCCTACCTATATACCCACACAGAAGGGTGTAACCACACAGGTGCATCCTCAATCGCCAGTCCTACCTGAGTTAACCCCTTCAGTCTGCTATATACAAAGTGTAGCACACGGACCTTTTCCTGCCTTCGGCTCACTTGCAGGTCAAGGCACTATATGCCCGTACCCTCCTGTTTGGGGAGGTTGAGCGGTGTTAACAATTTTGGGTCCTGCAAAATGTTCTCCCAACAGACTGGTTCTCATCCCCTAGAGTATAGGGACAAGTCTCTATTTCTCCCCAGGAAGGCCAATGTCCACACCACTTTAACTCCAACGCTGAGTTTATTTCACAAGCAAGTTCAAGTTCAGCAGACAGGAAAGGTGGATGAGAGAAAGGACAGCAAGGTTTGGGAGATAGGTCCAGGCACAAACAGGTATGATAGTCGCTACTCGATCCCGAGTAGGTTTAGCTCACCCGGATAGTCCCCTGTAAGAGCGGATCCTAGCAGCCGGAGTGATGCTCAAACATTCACTTTAGGTTTTCCTTGAGATACGATCGGGAGATCCTCTACCACAGAATCTTTAAGTCCCAAACTCCTCAGCTATTGCAACATAAGGACAGGTACTAGTGATAGCACGTTGCAAAGCCTGTGATGGATCTTTGAATCCCTCCAGAAGGTAACCAGGCCTCTCTTTCACCCTGAACTCTCACCGGTCCATCAGAAAGGTCCTCCCCCGGTCTACTCTTCTTAGAGCGGGTCCACCCTTTCCCGGGCACCCTGGGATTCTTCTTTTGGAGATAGGCCCAGGCTAAAGGTGCTGGGCCTATTAGTGGAGTTGCAGCCCCAGGCTAAAGGTGCCTGAGACCCATGCACGCGCGCACCCCTGGCCTGGAGGGCCGGGTGGCGCGAACCGCTCACACTCCAGACTCCTGACTTTTCCGCCCCAAAAGAATGGCGTCTGCCCCTTATATATCCTCTCCCAGCATGCACAGTATGAAAACATGAAAAGTAAAGGGGCGCTACAAAAGGATTACAAAAATGTATACAAAAGTGTACTACTCACAATAACTCCCTAACTAAACATTCAACTGTCATAATACCATTGTTCCCACTGTACAAGATTAGTCACATCCTATACACTATTTCTTTCCATATCATCTTCTCCATGAATCTATTATCTCTTTGTCTTTTGTATCATCCAAGTAATGGACAGAGATTCGGGATAAATGGCTGCCATACATGTCGATCTGCATATGTAATTTATATCTTAGTGTGCCCATGCAAATTGATCTTTGTGGGAGAAACCACACAGAAAATGAAAGACAGAATTGCTCGGCATCACAGCTTCATTAGGAATAAACAGCCAGGATTGCCGGTACCGAAACACTTCTCTGTACAGGGACATAAGGATTCAGATCTGCGATTTATGATTTTGGAAGAAGTGTCCAGAGACAGAAGGGGTGGGAGCAGAATTTTATAATGTTAAAATTAAAACAAAATGAGGTATGGTGGATCAATAGACTTCAATCTCTGCATCCTCACGGGATGAATAGAGCGTCAGGAAAGGCCTGCCAGAAGAAGAGATGATTCTTCCAGGCTAACTCCTGTTCCCCGAACTTGTCTTACAAAAGGTGCGTTAGCGCGTGCTAACATACGTTTGCGCATGCGCACAAAGATGCGCCAAAACGCGAACGGATATGCACATGCGTGCACTGACACGCGCAGCACATCCTGTGACAGATGAGGCCGCCAAATTTACTATTTAAACCAGATCAGAACCTAGGTCAAGTGCTGTCCTGTCTACAGCATTCCAGTGAGTGTCCTATTCCCTGTTTATCTGTATCTGATTCCAGTTACCCACCTGGCTTGCTTTGACTACTCCTGCTCTCCACCTGCATCAACCCCGGCTTGAACCTTGACCACTCTCCAGTCTCGGCATCTTTACCTCATCTGACCGCACTGTGTATGACATTATATAATATATACAGTATATGTGTATATAAATTCAATACTGTATATATTATAATACATAATAATATATACAGTATATGTGTATATAAATTCAATACTGTATATATTATAATACATAAATAAATAACAAATTATATATATATATATATATATATATATACCAGACCTCAAATTTTCCTCTCGCCTACTCGCATTTTGCAAGTGGAAAATTAGGTCTGGCGAGGAGCTGGGCTGCCTGGGAGTGGGGGGGCGAGCACTGCGGCGGGCAGGGTTGATCGGGAGCTGTTTACCCAGCGAGAGCACGGAGGAAGAGGAGAGCCGCGGGATCGCAGAGCGGTATAGCCCACTGTTACAACTTACATTGAAATTTCCTCCGCTCTGCTCACTCACACAGCCCCACCTCCTCCTGACCCCGCGCCTGTAATAGACAGAATGCGGGTCCAATGCTGAGATGTGTTTATCACAGGCGCGGGGTCGGGAGGAGGCGGGGCTGTGTGAGCGAGCAGATCGAAGGAAATTTCAATGTAATTTGTAACAGCGGGCTATACCGCTCTGCGATCCTGCGTCTCTCCTCTTCCTCCTGTCATTATATAGGAGCACAGCGAGTCTTCAATGTGGGGCACGGTGAATCTGCATTGTGGGGGCCATGGTGAATCTGCAATGTGGGGAGCACAGTAAGTCTTCAATGTGGGGCACGGTGAATCTGCAATGTGGGGGGCACGGTGAATCTGCAATGTGGGGGCACGGTGAATCTGCAATGTGGGGGGCACAGTGAATCTACAATGTGGGGGGCACGGTGAGTCTGCAATGTGGGGGGCACGGTGAATCTGCAATGTGGGGGGCATGGTGAGTCCGCAGTGGGGGGCACGGTGAGGCTGCATTGATGGGCACAGGTGAGGCTATGCTGAGGGGAACTGATAAAATTGTTGTTAATATTTATTTTTTGTAACTTAATTCTGCATAAAACATTTTACAAGATAATTTATGAGGGCGTGATAGCGGCAGAATTAGGGGCGGAGCAGGGTAGGGGTTGGGTAGGGCAACTGGTGGCGAGTAACCCTTGAGGCCTGGCTAGTGGTTCAAGGCTTGAAATTTTGAGCCCTGTATATACCATATATATTCTGTAAATTTTTTTGAAAATTACACTGGGCTATCTAGAGACAATAGGATGTCATATAGTCTATGTGAATGAAGAAAACAAAAAAAGAAATGTAAATCTGCTTAAATAAAATAAATATTTTAAACAACAACATGCATAGACTTTTTTGTAGCTTTTGTTATGTTGGTTATTTTCATAGAGGCAATTAGTTGTTATTTGTAGCTTGAAATGTAAGTAATGTGCTTTAACGCCATGCATCAGTTTATGCAATTCAATTCCTAGACTTGTTATCCTAGAGGGACTGGAGAGGTGGTGTAGTGGTAATGCACTTTTTATGTATTGTATTGCCTAATGGTGCCTGAACACATTCCTTTGCACTTCTGTAGCCTCAGGCATACATAATTCTCTGGAGTTTGTAATAAATCCTATTTCATAACATTGTAGCTGAATAGTGTCATGTTCCAGTTTCCAACATCACAACTGCACTATTAAAAGCTAATTTATTTTAGTATTCTGAAGTTTTGTAAAATGGGTTGCATGTTCATATGTGTAATAACCCATAGAAACCAATCAAATATGTTTTCATTAGTGTAATTTACAATTTGCAACACTTAATTTAAATCGGGGCATATCAAAATTTTGATTGGGACCAGGGCTGCATGGGGCCCAGCTATTCAATCCATCCATTATTCAGATAGTTGAAAAACCAAATGAGACACAAATTTCCAAGAATTTTTGGTGAAAATCAAGAGATTTCAATATAATTGTACCATGCCAATGAAATGCATTTGTGTCAATAATGAAGGCAAAATCCTTGCCAATGTGTTTTTTTAGGGTATTCATTTACCTTTTTATTTATTGTGAAAACATGAACTTACATTTTAAAGGCTAGGTTCATGGGGTTTCCCTTCAGACTCGTTTGTGCAGGTACAGCAGCCCATTCATTTGACTGGGCAACTGTACATGTGGGAAATGCAAGTAAAAGGTCCCTGAACCTTTTCCAAAATTTCAGCTGCATGGAAACCACGTGGCATGATGCGTTTCAGTGCAAGGAAAAACACGCTGCAGTTTCCAATGCTTGGGGTATCATTAAGAATTATTGATAACAACATGCTTCAGCTAAACACTAGCATGTTTTTGCTGTGAGGATGCGTGTGATTTACATGCAGTCCCACACGCACATAGATGTGAACCTAGGCTAAGGTGCTCTTTGTTGATTTTTAAGGATGTTGTGGGCTATAAATGTCTCCTGAGTTATAAAAGTTGCTTTCAACTTGAATGTGTTGTGCCAAAAAAAAGTACTCTCTGTGGAAAAAATTAAAATAATGAGCTGAATTGCACACCACACTGCCCCTTAGCGCAGCCGACAATGCAGAGCACCCGCAGCGGTGAATTGCTCCAGCTGCTCCATTTAATGGCTTTTCAGTGTAAATTTGCCCTTATTCATATAATCTTCTGGACAAAAAAGCCTGCATATAGAGAGATTATACCCTCTAGACCCATCCTCCAACCCTGGGACTGAAAGCTGGCCATATACTGTTGTTTTTTTTATCATTTAACTTACAGATTCCTCCAGCCCCACAAACAAGGCGGATGGGTGAATTCCCCCCCCCCCCCCCCACCAAGCTGGGAAATTGTATTCTGACAGCAGCATCCTGACAGCAGCACATCTGACAGATGTCCCTTTAACAGAAGTCAAGCAAATGCTCAACTTCTGTTGAGTGAGGACAACCACACTGTTTGAAATTTGGCTAGTCCCTGCTGAACCAACTGAATTTTGATAAGTGTTTGGACAGTTTAAATCTAGGCACACAGCCTCCACAAACAACTACCCACTCCCCAGCAAGGGAAGGACTAAAGGACCTCTCCCAAAGAGAGGGGGCTTCCTACGGACCCTTCCAGAACATTGACTCCCTGTGTTTTGTCAAAGCTAGTTTAATTCACTGGCACCAAGGATTGGTTAGCAGACAGAACAGACAGGATTATCTGTAAACACCATTAACACAGGAGCTTCCTCAACTATTCATCAAAAAAAGAAAAAACAAATACAAACAACATCAAATGAAATAAACTAAACTACCTAAACTCCCTAAATGCACCCTCCAAAGAAGCCTTTTAATGTTTTTAAGCACAATTTATACTGAGTGACATGCAGAGTTTCTACTTCAGCAAAAAAAAAAAAATACTTGCAGTAGGATCTATTTTTTTCCAAACTCATGACACTCATTCCTAATCATAAGTAACACGTTTGCTTGTGTCATTTGGCAGTTTAATAGTTCAAATAAAAATTTCTTGCACTTTGCATTTTTCTTCAAAATGTGAGGCCTAAGCAGTAGGGATAGTGCTGTTACTATAATGAAGTGTAGCACCCTTTAAGTAGGTAGGTGCTAGAGTGTTTTTTTTGTCTTAGGGTAGGCAAATTTAGGCAGGCCTGGCTGGCAGCAAGGTCTGTTTGTTTTGATCTGTGCTGGGAGTGGCTCAGGATAGCATCTGGTGATTCACAGGCAGCATCACTAAGACCTCGCTCTTCTTTCTAGAGCTTTCTAGAAAGTACAAGAAAGAGGGGAGAGATGGAGCTGCCTGGGGTTTTCTAAGGAGCCCTGACCAATCCCCAACCTGGATTGGCAAGGGGCAGGTCTCCTTAAATACCCAGTGTCAGAGTGTCAGCCCAGCTGGGGGGGGGGAGTTGGAGTTGTTTAGAGCTTAAAGATGGCATGCTAGGCTGTCAGGGCTTTTGAGTGAGCTCCCCAGTCTGGGGGGAGACCTTGGGCTCGGGGCTTGGGTGTGGACGAGGCCCTTCAAGAAACTATGAAGGCGTCTTGGACAAAAGGCACAGGAGGAACAAAAAGGACAGTAGGAGAGAGCATTGCCAGGCAAGTCTTCAAGGAGAGGAGCAACTGTTCGCAGCCAGAGAGGTTGGTGTGTGACAAGCACAGTCAGGAGGACTGGGGATGCACGCCTGAGAGGACTGGGAGCATGCAGTCTACGATGGGTGCAGAGCCAGTGGAGTGGACTGTGTTGTCAAGGGCAGTGGAGAAGGGCAGCTGCAGCCAGGAGAGCTGGAAAGACCTGAAGATGGGTTATTGGGCTTAGTAACCAGAGATAGGACAGCTAGCACCAGAGACTTTCTATCTGCTACACTATAGAGGCCCGCAGTCCTTTCCTGCAAAAGGCTGTTGCTAAAGGACTGGCTGAGTCAGAGTCAGGCCTAACCATATTGTGCTAGCTGGACCTGAAAACTTAGAGAGGAAGTGATGTGCAGGAGGTGAATGGAGTGAACATTAGAGAGGAAGCGATGTGCAGGAGGAGAATGGAGCGAACCTTAGAGAGGAAGTGATGTGCAGGAGGAGAAATGGAGTGAACCTACTGTTGTCCCAAGCAAATTGCTATTGTTTCTACTGGGCATCCCATATTTCCCATACCCCATCCAAGTTCAATTCCCTCAATAAAATACAAAAACAAAGCTGATGGACTGTTCATTGTCTTGGAGTGTCTGGAAGTGAATACCGGGTTGGCAGGGTGACAGGTGGGCCACATCACTTAGCAGCCCCTATGGGGGTAGCGCTACTGAAGATTTTGTCATGTTAAAAGTAAACAGGTACATCCCCTATTTTAAACCACCCTTTCCGCCACTGGTGTATTCAGAGAGCAGTGATAAATGACTATCACAAGAAGGGAAGAGATGTTTGATGTCCAGGTTGTGAATAAAAGCCTGGCTTCCACAGGCCTTTGGGAAAGAAGGAGAAAGAAGAGTTGGGCTTTCAATTCCCCTGACTGCTGCACCCGCTGAGTGGACAGTGATAGCTAATCACCCACAGGGGTAGCTTCACGTCCTTTATGCTGTATTAGAGGCAAAATGGCAGCACACAATGGAGAAATAACCGAGCCTCAGGGGTGAGACTGGAACAGAGGATTCGTTTTCAGTTTTGGTAATCGATAGTAAAAGCGGTTGTTTGGGCTAAAAAAAAACTTTTTAGCCCAAACTGCCACTAGGCGGCAGTTTCAAAGCAACGTACAGGTACGTTGCTTTGCCTGCCCGTGCCATTCTGCCGACGTAAATGTACGTTAGGCAGTCGGCAAGTGGTTAAAAGGGTTGAAAAGATCTTCTTGCGTGTTGCGGATGGTTGCTACTAGTTACTAACATCCACCATATCACCCTGCTGCCAGACCTTCATCTATCACCTCAGAGACAATGAACAGTCATTTGCGTTGTTTTGTTTTTGTTTATTGGGGATATAACTTGGTTGGGGGAAAGGGAATATGGGATGCCCATAGAACAAGATGCTTTGCCATCATATTTAAATAATTGAACAAGTAGATTGAGCCTTGAAGAATTGATGAACCTTAACGTTTACAGTCACTTCCCTGCATAACCAATGCAGACGATTGCTTCTCCTCTTCATAGCTCCTGCAGACTGTTGCTCCTCCGCTGGGCCTCGCACCCCCCCCCCAGATGGGGATGGGGCCCCTGCTGCTATCTATCACTCCATTCTCCACATCTCCCGGCCAACAACTCCCCCCAGTGAGCTGTTACCTCAGATTATATGGGAGGCCTGCCCCCTGCCAATTCCAAGTGGGGATTGGTCAGGGCTCCTCACATGAGCTGCCTATCACTTCAGCTCATGGCCCTGCCCCTCTTCCAGAACAGTCTCCCTGGAAGCAGGGGAGGCGCCCAAGTACTGAAGTACAGGTGGTCACACCCACTGCTACACTAACCACTCCCTGCCCCCAGATCTAAACAAGCAGGCCTACCCTGAAGCATAGGCCTGCCTAAGTTTACCTGCGCTGGCAGCTTTACCTCACAAAATCCTACTCTAGCACCTACCTATGGTAGAGGGTGCTACACATGTTAAAAGAATATTTTATATGTAATGGAAATCTGCTACCTGTGACATAATATCACTGTGTTGCAGGACAGATTGAGACAATGCAGATATTGTCCATTGAGGGCGCATGAGCGCCGCCCCCCCTGTCAATGCATCCGGCCCATTTCAGGACGCAGGATGCATGGATTCCAATGGCGGGGTGGGTGTGTTTTTAAAGCACTTGATTAGAGCCAGAGACTCTAGACCCCTTTCACGCTGGAGGCGTTTTTCATGCGCTTTAGCGCTAAAAATAGCATCTGTAAAGCGCCTGAAAAAAACCTCATCTGTAATCCCAGTGTGAAAGCTAAAACTAACGGTGCTTTACCGCCGACGCCCGGGTGATAGCAGTGTGAAAGGGTTCTAATAGGCTTCAAAATAGGGTGGGCTCAGGGCGCAGAGAATGAGAATTGAGCCCACCCAGGTGTGTAACAATAGCGAATAAATATTCACTATTGTAACACTGATCCTCCTCCCGGTCAATCGGCCAATCAGGAAACGGGTCTTGAGACCCGTCACCCGATTGGCTGAAAGGACAGGCGATCCTATTGGATGCCTACGCCTAGGAGGAGTGAAGGAGACGCATGGCCACCGTGATGGAGGAAAGGACACAGGAGCCGCTGCCCGCTGTTTGATGCCCACTGCCCAATGCCCACTGCCGATGCCCGGTGATGGTTGTTTGCTGCCCCCCTCCCCCCCCAAAAAAACCACCAACCGCCACTAAAAGAGTGCCCACTTGACAAAATAACCTATGGCTTTTCAAAGTGAATGTTCTCTGGGACTATCTTCACTTTAAATGGGTTGTAAAGCTTCGTGTTTTTTCACCTTCATGCACTCTGTGCAAAATGAACTGCACAGTGGAGGTAAGTATGACATGTTTTTTAATTTAAAAGAAAAAAAAAACTGAATATTTAGTGTCCCTTTAATCAACCAATCATGTGCTAACAAATATGCTGTTTTTTATTCAATTTTTTTATATCATACCGCCAATTAGCAATTAGCAGCAGAAAATCAGCAAGTGTACAGCCGTATACAAAATCCTAAAGAGCAGCCTCTCAACACGTTTCTGTGTATTAAAGGGTAACTCAACTTCAATCGTATTAGTAAATAGATAGAAAGGTAATTATATTTACTTGTTTTAAACTTTTTTTTTTTTTTACATTTCTTCAGTTGCTTTTTGGTTTCTGGCTCATGCTAAAATAATGTCATGCATACCAGGTGTCTTCATGATATATTTTTTTCTTTTATCTGAAGGGGGGGAGGGTTTTCTCAGCTAAGCACACCCTCCTGCCTGCATTCCTGAGATAAGGGCAGACAAATTCCTGGAAGTAAATGCTCCATGAACCATCTGCCCTCACTCAAGATGGCCACGGGCAGAAATGCTAGGGGGTGTTTTTCAAAGTGATTTCTCACTTTGAAAAATACCCCACTCAGCAAAATAAAGCATGTAGGCAAGGATGGATGGATGGATGAGTTGGCTTTGAATATTACAAACAAATTAAATATAGGTATTTATTTTTAGTGCTCAGATACAGTTTAGTTCCTCTTTAATACTTCAGAGTATTCTTCAACCTGGTTCTGGCTAGAGTGGTATTTATAATGTATACTATTTTTATATCTATATGTAGCACCCTCTAGTGCTAGAAGTGTAAATATTTTTTTTTTCTAGTACAGTGTAGGTAAATTTATGCAGGCTTGGCTGGCAGCCTGGGTTGGGCAGAAGGGGAGAGCTGGATGACTCACAGGCAGCATCACTCCCGCGTAATTCTCGAATGTTCTAGTACCTTCTAGAAGGATGGGAGGGGAAGTAAGGTGGAGTTGCCTGGAGTATTCTGAGGGCCCTGACCAATGCCCAACTTGGATTGGCAAGGAGCAGTCCCCCTCAAATATTCAAAATCAGCCCAGCTGGGGAGGAGTTGATGTTTGGGTGGAAGCTAGAGATGGAGTGTTAGGCTATCGTGGCCTTTGAGGGAGCTGCCCAGTGTGTGTGTGGGGAGGGTGACCTTGGGCCTGGGCTCGGATGCGGACAGGACCTTCCTAAAACTAAGGATGTGTCCTGGACAGGAGGCATGGGAGCAAGGAGGACAGCGGGAGAACACTGCCAGTCAAGTCAAGGAGGAACAAGGAACAGCTGGGAGGGCTGGTGAGTGACACACAGTCAGGGGGACTGAGAGGCACGCCTGAGAGGACTGGGATGAAGCAGTCTGGGATGGGTGCAGTGCCAGGACTGTGGTGGCATGGGCAGTAGAAAGGGGCAGCTGCAGCCAGGAGGGCTGGCAGTGCCTGAAGAGGTGGTACTGGGAGCAGTAGCCACATATAGGACAGCAATACTAAGGACTACCTTTTTTTGCTACACCATAAGGGCCCGCAGTCCATGCCTGCAAAGGGCATTTGCTTTGGACCTGACTGAGTCAGTGTCAGGCATCCAACCACAGTGCTAGCTGGTCCTGGGAGTGATAGTCTGCAAGCAAGCGTATGTGCTGGAGGTGAAGAAAAGATGTTGTATAAACCAGAGGTGTATATACTTCAGTCTCTAAATTTCCTATCTTCAATCAAGTGGGCATTCCATTTGCACCCCACCCCCATCCAAGTTCCATTCCCCTAATAAAACCAAACAAAACAAAGTACAAGGACTGTTTCTTGACTAAAGTGTGTGTCTGAAAATCCATGTGTATGGCTGTGCAGGGTGAGAGACGGACCACAATCACCAGCAGTCCCTATGGGGGTACCACTCCATATACAAAAAAGTTTTGCCTTTCATTTCTATTTTAAACTGAATGGGTTATTTTAGGTGGTCGTTTACAATGACTTTAATCCAGATTTTGCCAGTGTTGGTGAAATATGTTAGCCTGTCTAATCAGTGAACTTCTTGGTGCCTGTCATGGACGCACGCCTCTTAGACCCATAACAGGGCTCGGGCACATCCCCGCTAGCAGGCCTCCAGCAGTAAACAGATCGTGCACGCGCGTACAGAGACGCTGCTTTGGCGCGCAGTAGCTTTTAAAAGGGGCTTCCACTGTCCAGATCTTTGCTGTTTGATCTGCAGATTATCCTGGGACCTGACCCTGAACCTGCACCTGTTGTTACTCTGACCCGGCTCCCTGCTATCTCCAGTCCTGACCTTTGGCTTCCTTGACCTTGTTCTGCTCATCTGTCTGCCTGATCCTCAGTTGCTGATCCTGCCTGAACACTGACCACCCGCTGCCTGCAACTCCTGCCTGTATCTGATCCGCTGTGCATTACCTGGCTCGTCTGACCCTTCTCCTGCCTGCTGCTTGCATCTGCGTGCGCCAGTTGCTCCTTGGCGCACCTGCATCCTCTGACCTACATCCTCAGCTTCCAGGCTGGTTCCTGTCTTCACCTGTTGCGCACACCTGTTGCTCCTTGGCGCACCTGCATTCCGCTGACCTGCATCCTCAGCTTCCAAGCTAGTTCCTGCCTTCACAGCGGTCTACATATCCAGTCCAAGAGAACCCAGCAGGCACTCATACCCCACTGTGCTCCTCCGGTCACTGTCCCAACTCCAGTGACCCAGGAACCAGGGTTGTACGAGAGGTCTCCCTCTGCACATCAGGCTCACCTCCAAGGTACGTGTCAGTGCCAGAGTACAGTTTTTAGTGAGACTTTCCTTCACACACCTTTTACATTTATATTTAAAAAATTGTCAACATTTTGTTCAGAAACCTAATTATGCTGGGCTAAAAGTTACTTTCTTAGTTACCAATCTGCTAGTTTATTGTCCTAGTTATAGGCTTTCAGTAGTATTAAACCTGCAGAGTTTTTTTAGTTCTTACCCCAACAGTTTACAACTTTTAATGCTGTTGGCTTCTGCTTTCTCGGTGCTGCTTTCTTGAATGTCATGTCTTCACAGGAAAGCATTAACAGTGGACATTGCAATCTCCAGCCAGTCTGTAAGCTTGGAGAAATGAGAGGCAGGGGAGTGCCATGACATCATAGGCTATGAGGTTGTGTGTTTCTATTGATGCACACAGTGTAGGGAGGCACAACTCTAGTCCCTGCATGACATAGAATGCTGCAAGAGAAAGAAGTCACCCTGAATCAGGAAACATGGGCAAGTAGTCATAGAACCAGATTAAACTGGGGCATAGGCAAGGATTAAAGGATAAACAAGCTGCACATCCAGTAAGTGAATAAAATCAGCTGCTAAATGTACCTAAAAAACTGAGGGTTTAATATCACTTTAAAGCTCTGGATAGTGCAAAAATTACCATTGCAGTGGGTCACTTCTACTCTCTTCAAGGGTTAAATCGTTGTTTGTCTAGAGGAATTAGAATAAGCAGTTATTCTTACCTTATTCCTGTGTCCCCCGACAGCCAAGGCTCTTCTCCGCTCTCCACTACTCCCAAGATGTGCGCCGCACCTCGCCATCCTCACATAAAATGCAGGACTACTGGTCCTTCATTGTACATGTTGACATCAGAGAGAAGCAGTAAAGTGGCTTCGGGGGGGACCTTTCTTGGAAGCATGAGGAAGTGAGGAATAAGGTAAGTATTACTGCTTATTCCTCTACCACTAGACTAAACAAGCACTGCAAGGGTAATTTTTTGCTGGTTTTTAGATATTTGTGGGTAACTTTGGCTTTACAATGCCAGTTACTTGGTTATCAAGTGCTTGGTTAAGATATGATGGTTTTAAAGCGGTAGCAAACTTTGTAAACTAAAAAATAAAACATTTCACCCTGCAAGGCAATGTCATAATGCGCTAGTATGCATAACATACTTGCACATTATGAGAGACCTACCTTAAAATGAAGCCCTCCAGCAGCATGCCATCGCCACTGACCGGGCTTCCATCTTTGCCCGCTCTTCCTTCTGGGTTCGTGGACTCCAGCCGTCTGACTGGCCGAGCTGCAATGACTTCTCTCCCACACATGTGCACTGTTTACGGAACAGACCTCTGAAAGAAAGGCATGGTGATGTCACCAGCTGCTGCTCTGTGGAATATCTCCTAAACGTGCATGTTTAGGAGATATTAATTTTACCTACAGGTAAGATATATTATAAGCTTACCTGTTAGTAAAAATGGCTGAAAAGACTTTACTACCACTTTAGGATGGTGCTCTGTGTAAACTATTCTTTCCAATATGATTTTTCACAAGAAACAAAACAATATTTGTCATTAATTCGGTAGCCTTTAGGCTGAAGAGAGACAGTTAAAGATTTATATTTATAAGTACAGTCATTGCAAAAAATATTGGCACCCCTGCATTTCTGTCAGATAATGCACCACTTTGCCCAGAAAATTGTTGCAATTACAAATGTTTAGGCATTCTCATGTTTATTTATTTTGTTTGTATGGATTTTAAGGGGAACCCCCTACACCGAAAAAACGGCGTGGGGGTTCCCCCAAAGTCCATACCAGATCCTTATCCGAGCACGCAGCCCGGTTGGACGAGCGAGCACCACCCCCCTTCCTGAACCGTGCCAGGCCGCATGCCCTCAACATGGGGGGGTGAGTGCTTTAGGGCAGGGATGCCTCTGCGCCCCCACCCCAAAGCACCTTGTCCTCGTGTTGATGAGGACAAGGACCTCTTCCCGACAACCCTGGCCGTTGGTTGTCGGGGTCTGCGGGCAGAGGGCTTATCGGAATTTGGGAGCCTCCTTTAATGAGGGGTCCCCCAGATACCGGCCCCCCACCCTATGTGAATGTGTATGGGGTACATTGTACCCCTACCCATTCATCTGAAAAAAAAGTGTCAATAATAGAACACAATACACAGGTTTTTAAAGTAATTTATTAGGCAGCTCCTGGGTCTCTTCTGACTTCTTCCCTCTCCGGCTCTTCTGCCTCCTCTGCTGACGTCTTCTGCCCTCTCTGGTTCTTGTGCCTCTATCTGGTTCTTCTCCCTCTGTCCGCTGTCTTCTGCCAGGTCTCCTCCGCTATCTTCTGCTCTTTTGCCAACTCTTTTGCTTGCTCTTGCCCGGTCTTCTCCGTTGTCTTCTTCCCTCTGCTCTTCTTCCGATGTTGACACGACGCTCTCTCCCAATGCGCGGTGTGCCACTACTTATATTGGCATGGGGCAGGTTCACCAGAGGCCCGCCCCTTATGACGTCACCACCCATCATGCAGTGACATCATAAGGAGCAGGACCTCTGGATGATGTCACACGGTGACCCCGCCCCATGCCAATATAAGTAGTGGCACACCGCGCATCGGGCATTAGAGCGGTAGAGAGCGTCGTGTCAACATCGTAAGAAAAGCAGAGGGAAGAAGACAACGGAGAAGACCGGGCAAGAGCGAGCAAAAGAGCAGAAGATAGCGGAGGAGACCCAGCAGAAGACAGAGGGAGAAAGAGCGGAGAAGAGCCAGAGAGGGGAGAAGAAGTCGGAAGAAACCCCTGGAGCTGCCTAATAAATTACTTTAAAAACCTGTGTAGTGTGTTTTATTTTTGACACTTTTTTTTCCAGGTGAATGGCTAGGGGTACAATGTACCCCATACTCATTCACATAGGGTGGGGGGCCGGGATCTGGGGGCCCCTTATTAAAGGGGGCTCCCAGATTCCGATAAGCCCCCTGCCCGCAGACCCCAAAAACCAACAGCCAGGGTTTTCAGGAAGAGGCCCTTGTCCTCATCAACATGGGGACAAGGTACTTTGGGGCACAGGGCCCCCCTGCCCCAAAGCACCCACCCCCCCTTGTTGAGGGTCTGGTACAGTTAAGGAGGGGGGGTGCTCGCTCGTCCGCACCCCCTTTCCTGACCGGCCGGGCAGCGCGTTCAGATAAGGGTCTGGTGTGGTCTTTGGGGGGACCCCCACACCGTTTATTCGGCGTAGGGGTTCCCCTTAAAATGCATAACAGACCAAATTGCCTGGTATGCTCCTAGAGGGGGAACCCATGCCATTTTTTTTTCTTTAACATTTGGTGTGGAGTTCTTCCTAAAGATTCATACCAGACACAGTGCCTGGTATTGTCAGGGATCGAAGTCAGATCCCTGTTCATTGAAGTACTGCATACTGCATGCTAAACTATCTCTAAAGGAGCTCGTCTCTTCTCTTCCTTCCTGAAACTCTTCCAGCCCCCAATGATCAACTCCTACTTCCAACCAAATCTCCGTTCAGTATCTCTCTCTTTCTTTAATTTTCTTCCTATTATCTCCTTCCCCCTTTTTTTCCCCTTCCTCCCTCCCTACATTCTCTTCCCTTCCCCCTTTTTTTTCCCCCTCCCCTCCCTCCCATTTCCCCTGTCCTCGCCACTCCACTCCATTTCTTTCCTTTCCCCCCCCTCCCCTCCTTTCCTTCTTTGGTGTGATTGGTGCTGACTATCAGCTGACCCGTACATAAGATGTGCGGCGACTGATAGTCCCCACGTCCAAAGACGAAGCTACACCATAGTGTACGGCGAAACGCGTCAACGTCACTAGCCGACACCAGTCACGTGACGCTGAGTGGTGTCCGAACGTTGAGAACGGGACGAACGGACACTCAGATATCAGTGAATGGCTAGTGCGCCCCGCAGAAGGCTGGATGGTAAGAACCAACTACATCTCCCTGCGTGAGGATATTCTGCCACACACCAACCACAGTAGGTAAACCTACTTGATTAGATGCATGACGATTCCTCTTCATTCAGCACATCAACAAACAGCAAGGCAAAACTACAGCAGTGGTAACTTTGAGTCTATACCCGGAAGTGGAAATTACAGCGATGACAGTCTGGTAAGGTAAAACCCTCATTACCACGTCAAAAATTCCATCTCCCCACTGCCATGAATAAGAAACAATAAGGGATTGTGAGTATCCTGTTTGATACTATACTGACATACAAATATCCAAAGGAATAATTGATATATAACAATACTTATGGATAACAGGAACTCCATATTCCCACCTAAAGCCTCACTGTGCTGATACATGGATGTATACTGATAACTTGCTTTTGCAATTTAAATTACCAGTAAGGAAACTGCACCAATAATACACCAGACTTTGATCAACAAATTGACAGAAATATTATTTTACTCCTTCAATTTTTGAACTTTTTGGGGGGTTTCTTTGTCTAATATTGGTAGAGATGCCTCATTTAATTCATCTACCTAAGATGCAGGTGGTAATTACCAATTTATAAACAGTGCACTGCCGAGATTTTTAGTCCTTCCCCTCCTTCCGACCCACTCCCCCCTTAGGTTCAGCCTGTGGATAATTGCACCCGTTTGACGGTATAGTGCTCTACATACCTACTGATTAAAATGATCCCGTATTAGGGAAATAATTTGGGCATTTCCCAGCAGGCTGCACAATTACTTTGGCTGAACTACTGCGTCCGGACTGGTGTCTTTATGTTACATGTTTGTCCAAGTATGTCCTGTCAGTCAATATGTGTAAACGGTACCAAGTGGCACCTTTTTATTGTTTGATAGCACCTTGATTTTGTATATGATCTATTTAAATTTTGGATACTTAATAAAACTAGCCAATTAATTCAACTTATTTGGCTACTGGTCAAATTATTTGTTGCTCCAAAGTAACCTCTGTGCCTGTCCTCAACCAGGCAAACCCCTCCTTTCTTGATTGTATATTAAGGTTACAGCAACAACACCCCATTAAGGTGTAGTGACCAAACCAGGCTTTCACACCGAATCCCTGTGAATTAGTGGAATAGCTTGCTTTCCCTTTCCCCCATCCCCAATTCCCTTCCCTTCCCTTCTTTTCTTACTTCATTGAAGTCGGATGCATGTCGGACTTCAGGTCGCAGGGCAAAGTCGGATCCAAAGTAGTACGACTGTTGTGTCGTACCAGTGAACCCAGCCTCAAACTGGTTGCCGGTGTGATTTATATATTATCAGTGCCTGTTAATTGATACAGGTGAGTTTAATTACAAATTACGGGAGCATCACAAACTTGGAATTATTTCTTACAATTTTGAGAAGGTGCCAATAATTTTGTCCATTTTTGGAGTTTTGCATGGAATGTGTCAGATTTGGCTTTTTGTTTCTCCACTTTTATGTGTTATACCAATGCAAACAAAAGAAACAAACATGAGAATGCCTAAATACTTGTAATTGCAACAATTTTCTGGGACAATATTTTTGGCCATGACTGTATCTGTACCTTGTTGTTTACTTGTATTCTTGCCCTCTAGTTAATGAAATGCCAGGCTTCAAGGCACTCACAGAGAATGTCCTACTTTCTTGGGGTAGAATAAGAAGGGTAAAAATTTTATTCAAAGCGGTTGTAAACTGCTGGCTACCATCTTCACCAGTCTTGCTTCCGGGTTCGCGGGCTCCAGCTCTGTGACTGGCCAGAGCCGCGATGACATCACCCCTGCGCATTCGTGCGGGAGCCGCTGTTCACGGCACAGGGTTCTGAAGGAACGGCACAGGTGGCCGTTCCTTCAGAGTGCATGTGCCCGGTGATTTTACTGGCTGCATGTAATGTAAATATTTCCTAAATGGTGCACATTTAGGTGATATTTACACTACCTATAGGTAAGATTTATTATAGGCTTACCTATAGGTAAAAGTCAGTAAAGGAAGTTTACTTTCTCTTTAACAAAAACTATTTATATTTTTCCTGCAATCCTGATAGCATAGTGTCTGATATCAGCACCGATCAGAGGGAAAAGATGACAGAGCTTTTCATGGGCTTTTCAGACTGACACTGAGCTGATACTTCTGCCCTCAATGGGAGAATACAGCTAAACAACAGAACAAACAGCTATTATTGAGATGCAAGATTGCACAATTATAACAACTGAAAGTTGAGCTCCACCCTAAATAGCAACTTTTGCTATTTGGAACCCTCCCCCTCTCCGGTGTCACAATTGACACCTTTCAGGGGGGAGGGGGGTGAAGATACCTGTCTAAGACAGGTATTTTCACCCACATCCGGGAGTCCTCTCTCCGGGAATCTGCGGGAGTTACGTCACTTCCCGCAGACTTCCCTTGGTGTTCTGGGAGACACTCGGCTCCCAGAACACAGGAGCACCAATCAGAACGGCGCAGCGCGACTCGCGCATGCGCCGTAGGGAACCGGGCATGAAGCCGCAGGGCTTCACTTCCTGGTTCCCTCAGCGAGGATGGCGGAGGGAGCAGCAGAGCGACGAGCGGTCGCTCGTCCTCTGCTGCGGACGTCGCTGGACTCCAGGACAGGTAAGTGTCCAAATATTAAAAGCCAGCAGCTGCTGTAGCTGTAGCTGCTGGCTTTTAATATTTTTTTTTCCGGCGGAGCTCCGCTTTAAGAGTAGAGATTTAGATATTACAAATTCACAGTTGTAACTCTGTTATCATTGACACAAAACAAAATAAAAAGGCAGAATATATGCAATGTTTTTGCGCTGCTATAGAAATACACAGCTATTCACTATGCACCTTTCCTCCATGTGAGATGAATTTCAACAAAGCAGCCAAGCACAGCCAGCTGAGTGCGAGTGAATGGATAAAACCTGTGTTTACAGTAAGTGTGGGTGGGCAGCCTCTCCACTGTTTATGTATCCTGGCCTGCAGAGCAACAACACTGAGCATTCCAACTGCTGTGATCCAGATGAGAAGGTATATCACCCCAAGCATTCTCCTAGTGCTGCACCAGGAGCACTGCCTGCAAGGATGTTATCTTACTCTTCTGTATGATGTATTACAAGCAGCATCCCTCTTCTTTTAAAGACCTGTTTTCAGTGATCATGCCATACAAATCTTTTTTTTTTTACCAATATGTTTCTTTATTTTTGTCCATTTTCTTCTCTTTCCTATTGATTTCCCTTCTTTAACTCTTTTTTTCAAGTCCTAAACATATTTCCTTGCACTGCCTACAAGGATGTTATCTTAGGCCTTGTACACACGACCGTTTTTCTCACCGTTCGTGTGTATGGTTTCTCGTAGAGAAAACTGTTGTGAGTCTCGACGAGAAAAAAAGAAAACCTGCTTTCTTTTTTCTCGTCGGGAGTCTCATTTTTCTCGTCGTGATTCTCGTCAGACTGTTTTTGGATGAGAAAACCGGTCGTGTGTATGCTTTTCCGAGTCTTCAAAAACCGCACATAGTCAGAATCAAGTATGAGACAGGAGCGCACCTTCTTGTAAAACTAGCGTTCGTAATGGAGATAGCACATTTGTCACGCTGTAACGAACTGAAAGCACGAAGACTGAAAAGCGCAAATCGTCCCTCACTAAACTTTTACTAACACGCAGTAACACGAGATTAGCAAAAGCAGCCCAAGGGGTGGCGCCATGAGAATGGAACTTCCCCTTTATACTGCCGTTGTACGTGTTGTACGTCACCACGCTTTAGACCGACAAGATTTTGGATTGACAGTGTGTATGCAAGGAAAGCTTGACAAGAATCTCGTCAAGCTTGACAAGAAACCCGTCAAGAAAAACTATGGGTTTTTTTCGACGAGATTCTCGGTCGTGTGTACTAGGCTTCATTCTTCTGTATGATGCATTACAAGCAGCATACCTCTTCTTTTAAAGACCTGTTTTCAGTGATACATGCCATAAAACTGAAAATGTATTATCAAATACTTACCGTCATTTTCCTTTCCTGATGGACTCCATGGCAGCCTACGTGTGTTTTAACCCCGCCTCCTCTCCAATTCTATAGGACCCCATACCCATAAAAGTAAGCTCACCTCTCAGTACTGTGTTCCGTAACTAGCCGACTCTTGGACACTTACTTTCCCTTTTAAATTTTCTTTTAGGGTGGGAACTCCGTCTGCCATGGAGTCCATCAGGAAAGGAAAATTATGGTAAGTATTTGAAAATAAATTTTCTGTTTTCCTGACAGATTCCATGGCAGCCTACGTGTGGGAAATAACTAGCCAAACCACACGGGTGGGTATGCAGAACAGAAATACATTTTATTTGACCCGTCAACCGGCAAGATTTACAAACCAAAGATCACAGAAGATAGCGAAGCAGGCTCAATATAGAAAAGTGATATAACAGGTGTTAATGGAGGCCCATGAGGCCGCTTTACAGATAACGTCTGGAGCCATATGTCGGACTGCCGCCCATGAAGCCGCTATACTCCTGGTGGAATGTGCCTTTACTGGCTCCGGAGGAGCCAAGCCCTCAGCTCTATAAGCCTGTTGGATGGACTGGATGACCCAGGCCGCAATTATTCTGATCTAGGCGCAATTCCCTTTGTTACTGCCCGCGTGCAGGACGAAGAGGTAGACAGAGCATCTGAAATGGAGGAAGTAGCTTGCAGGTATACCCCCAGAATTTCGTCTACGTCCAGAGGATAAATTTTAGTGGACTCCTGGGTCCTGAATGGAGGTAGGATGATTTCCTGGCTCTTATGTATCCTTGAGGTAAATTTTGAATTTGAGCTGAGCATAGGAATAAAGGACCACTTGGTCTGCAAGGAAGGACAGAAAAGGCTCTTCGTAACCTAGGGACCCAATCCTCAAGACCCTCTTAGCCGTGGCAACGGCTACTAGGAAGTGATTTTGCTGAAAGGTCTCCGGTAGAAAGCGGGGAGGACCCCGTGTTACTGAGTTCAGACAGTGAGTTGAGAACAATGGGAAGATCCTAAATGGGAATCTTGGTCTCCTTTGAGGGCGGAGTTTTGACGCCCCACGGAAGAACTGCTAGAAAAAAGGAGTGAACAACCCGCGAAGTTCCGGAGAAGGCTGACGAGGTTGAGATTTGGACTCTAGGCCGGAAAAAGGAAGCTGAAGATATCCTGAACTTTTGGAATTCTACAGGAACTTCCCATAGAGGGTGAGAACTCGGCATACATGGCCCATATTTCCCTATAGACTTAATTTGTGCTCTTCTCCGTAGAGCTCATGAGAGTGGAAATCACCCTTGAAGTGCCCCTGAGCCGGACAGGCAGGACTGCCCTTTGAGACAAAAGGTCCGGCCGGAGAGGACCAGGCACCGGATCCCGAAATCTGAGCTGGCTCAGGAGGTGAAATCAAGGTTTGTATGGTCAATAAGGAGCTACTATCACCACTTTGACCGCTTCCACATGAGGTCTTCATAAGAACTTGAGGATGATTGCGAGCGGTGGAAAGGCATATGCCCTCTTGAAACTCAATCGATCCGTCAGGGCATCCATTCCGGAGGCCTAGCTGCACAGCCCCGAGTGTAATAACTCTTCAGCCTGAAGTTGCCGGGGAAGAGAATAAATCCACTACGGGATTGACTCCCAGGGACAGAATCCACTTGAATGTCTGCACATGAAGAGACCACTCGTTGATGTCTACCCGAATACACGTCAGGAAGTCCGCTCGGACATTCTGGACTCCAGGGGTGTAAGCTACTGAAAAGCCGGTCAGGTTCTTCTGGGTCCAAGACATGATGGGCTTGACCTCCCGGAAAAGTGTGGAGCTCCGAGTGCCCCCATGACTCACATAGGAGATCGCCGTGGTGTCGTCCATTCTTAATAATACTGACTCTCCCTTCCGGAGATGGAAGAATGACTGAAGGACACACTAGGCTGCCCGAAGTTCCCGGACTTTCTGGCCCAGGTTGAGAAGACGCGTACCTAACTTGCCTTGAGCAAGATCCGATCTGCAGGGGGCTCCTCAACCGGAACCGATGGCATCGGTTGTGACCGTGATCCATGAGATGGGGGAAATGGAGTGGCAATTGAGCAGGTTTTGTGCTGAAGCTACCAGAAGAGGCTGCCTCATCGTCGATGATATGTGAATAGGTCGACTGTTGCCCCTTGGTTTCCCTTGTTGCAGAAAATCTGACTGGGAAAAAAAAGGCGTAACCTCTTGATCATAGGGGTCGTGGAGACCATTGAGACAATAGTTGTTTTTTTTTGTGGCCCTCGGCTGTAAAGAGATTAGAGATCACAAAATTCTCTTCTGGGTAACCGGGATCTTCCCCACTAGGAGAGAGAGATGGTGCTGTAATAAACTGGGCCCCAAAGTATATCAGGCGCTGGATTAGTTCTAGGTGGCTTTTTCTCAGACTTAGGAGCCACCCGAGACTGGACAGGGATGAGATTACCTCCTCCCTGTGAACCAGCAGCTGCCCTTTGCCTTGGGACAGCAACATGAGGTCGTCAAAGTAGTAATAAAGATGTATCCCTCTCGTTCTGATGAGAGCCCCTATGGCCAGAGGAATTTTTGAGAAGACTCAGGTGAGGTTGTCAGCCCGAAAGGAAGGTAGATGAACTGTAGATGTTCTTGTCCAACTTGGAACCAGTTGAATATGAGAAACTCCTTCGCCACCAGAATATGGAGGTAAGCATCTTTTAAGTCGACTGAGATTAGCCAATCGCCTGGCTGTACAGATGGTCGACAGAGTCTCCATTTGAATCCTTCCTATTTTATACACTTTGTTTAGGTAAGATATACCTATCAATGGTTGCCATAAACCGTTGTCTTCTGTGCTAAGAAGAGGGGGATTATACCCCCTGGAATTTTTCATCCCTCTGGACGTGTACTGCAGCTCCCTGAGGCTTTAGCGAGTCCCACGGGATAGTAGCACCTGCTCCTGCTCTACTGACCGAGGTAGCAGAGTGAGAATAAATCTGGGGGAAGGAGTATCAGTGAAGGACCATGTGTGGCCCAATAAAACCATCTTGACAGTGCTCCCACTCTTTCTGAAGTCCTGGCCAGGCCTTTAAGAGCGAGCTTCTCCCGAGCGTTCGGTACCTTCTGCATTGGGGACTCTTCTGATCAGATCGATAGAAACCTCTCCCAAAAAGACATCAGCTCCTTAACTGCTGAACTTCTGGCCAAGTCTTCCGGAACGCCCCTGAGTACGGAGACTATGTTCTCGGTCTGGGATTCCAAAGCCTTAGCCATAGCTGCTGGAGCCAGGGAACGTTAACAGCCATACTGGCAAGCCCATAAAACTTTCTCGGGTCTTGATCTATTCTTCTCTCAAGCCCGTCCTGAAGAACACAGCATCTTCCAAAGGAAGAGAACATGTTTTGCTAGACGTATCAATGTGCTTGACAGAAGTTTTCGTGTCCACCTTGCTCCACTCCACAGCAATGATATCCTTTGATTCCGTAAGGAGCGAAAGGAGAGAGCGTTCTTTCCCCGGGTGCTCAAAGAACTTTCTTGCTTAACCAGGGGGTGGAAGTGTCTAGCCAATTAAGGGCTTCCTTAACCGTCTTGAGTAGTGGAGGAACCAGAGAGGGGTCAAAGCCTCCGACACATTCGTCACCTTCCAACTCGCTGACCGAAGAATCCGGAGAAGCAGCGTAGGGCTGGGAAGGACCTGAATCTTTTGGGGCCACAACAGCCAGGGAGCCATGTAGAATGGTGGACTGGCTCCGTGTGAGGGATGTATCCAATTTCCTTAGGGTTTGCTCTACCACAAGAGACTCCATATCTTTTGGCTTTCCGTCTCGTTTTCCCTCAACCGCCTGGGCATAACATTAGTCATATAAAGACTTGCCCTCCGGGACTTGCGTCCCACATCCCCAAGAGGCTCTGCGATCAGAGCGGCTGTCATGGTGGTTGGTGTGGTGACTGGAGGAGGAATGGAAACCTCTCCTCTAGTTGGAGGAGGAATGGGAACCTCTCCTCTAGTTGGAGGAGGAATGGGAACCTCTCCTCTAGCTGGAGGAGGAATGGGAACCTCTCCTCTGCTGCCCAGTTGGAGATTTTTTGTCTAGATCTGGAAAATGAATGGAAGAGTTGTGGCCTGGCAAGGTCTCTGTCGTCCCGGACCACGACTTGCGGGTCCGATCTGGAAGGGCTGAAAACGCAATCTCAAAACCCTTGAGATAGCAACCTCGTCCCCCTCCCCTCGCCTGCACGTACCTTGTGCGTGAGGGTTGGCCGCATAACAGTAGTGACCTGTCCATAACCTCTGGACAGAACGTCAACACAAGAAGGGACGGTCTGCAGATGACCCATGAATGCTACATGTATCGGGGAAGCCAAACAGAAGATTATATATTTTTTTCTTTTTCTTTTTTTTACTGACATCATCAAAGGAATATATATTTTTATTATTTCAAATTTTACATAACAAGTCAAAATGTGTACTGTATCCATATGCTTTTTTTTACTTTTTCTCTTACTTCATTTACTTTTCTCATAAGGGGAGAAAGGACACTCATCAGGCAACTTCAGACCAGATTGATGGAAGCCGCCGCTCACTGTAAGTGGCAATTCCCATCCTGACAGGAGACTGCAGCCTTTCAAGTCCCCCACCTGGGTGTTGTCACCTCTCCCCCACCGCGCCTGCGCCGTGGGAGACACCTGAACGGCACCTGCAAGGCCGGCAGACACTCCACCATCCCGCGCATGCGCGAGCCAAGCCTCGCTATCGTGAAGGCCCCGCGCATGCGCAGAATGACAGCGGCGGCCTTGAACGCAGAAGCGTTCCAAACGCCGTGAGGTGGAATGGAGGTACCGGGGAGTACCTGGAGAGAACCGGGGAGTACTGGGAACAACAACAAACATGTAAACACAGATGCGACTGCCATGAGAAAAGTAGGAAGTTGCAGACCTTGCCAGCCGTTGATGCGTCCACCTTCAGGTATACCGAGGCAACCTCCCTCCCATCACTGGGGTATCTAGTGCCCTGAGAAGCTACTCACCCACTCGTAGCTGGGCCCTGAGCTGCACCGCATGAATGATATGCCAGACTCCGAAATTATTTCAACCGGACGCCAACAGGAACAGATGTGATGTAGGTCCATGGAGGAGGACAAAAAAGGAACACAGTACTGAGAGGTGCATATACAAAATAACAAAAAAATTGTAGCGCTGATAATTGTGAGTCAACAAATAAATGAATAACCCCTACAGAAAAAAGAAAAATTAATATCTCAATATGAGTGTCATTAGTCCATCATAGTGAAAAAACAACTGAAACGTCCCTGGTGAATGATATCAAAGTGCGTTCATGATGGCGTGAATAATAATCCAATAATGTTACACAGTATATCCAAAATATATTTGTGATGATTAAACAGTACCAAATAATCCTGAATAAAATATGTGAAAAAAAACACCACCGATAAAGAGGAGGCTTACCAGACTCTGTGGACCCTGCTAAACATATATCTAGAGGGTCAACTTAAGCTTTGGATGTATATCCCTGGAGGATCCGTGGTTGATGATTCGCCCAAGGAGCGTCTCTCACAGCGACCCACAGTAGGAGGGTAGATGAAGACTTGAAAGATGATGGCCCAATGATGGTGTACCAAAATGAAAGCCAAATGTAAAGGAAAAAGAAGGGCACATAGCGTAATACTGCTAGAAGAGTATATTTAATGTAGGTAGATACACTTACATTCAGGTGGTCATAAAAAAGTGCTTCATAAAATATCAGTGGCAACAGTGGAAAGTCCCGACGCGTTTCGCAAGAGGTTGCATTACCCCAGACGATGCAACCTCTTGCGAAATGTGTCGGGACTTTCCACTGTTGCCACTGATATTTTATGAAGCGCTTTTTTATGACCACCTAAATGTAAGTGTATCTACCTACATTAAATATACTGCTCTGTAACCCGTGTGACCACAACCATATCAGTGATAAAAGGTAGAGGTAAATAAGAGCTTTTGCATGCTGGAGTAAATTGTGTCATACATGTAAGCATTGTGTATGAGGCAACAGACTCATAGACAGCTTACCTATAGTTACATGAATCTGTTGTAAGTTGTGACATTTTCTGCACAGATGGGAAACAGATTACTAATGCTTACAACACTCTGTATGAATTCCAATGCATGTGCGTTGAGCTGCATTGATCTGCATCAATTCCACGCAGGCTCAATTTAAGGCATGATTATTTTCTATGTGCGCTGTTCACATACATGTCCAATGGTGTGTGCTGCATAAAATGTATGATTTTTTTTGCACAACAACTCACCACACTGCATGCCATGGAAATGTGTTGTGGTGTATACAGTTAAATTCTTGTAATTTTGGAACACTTTATTAAAGCAAAAAAAAAGAAAAAATTAAACACTGCAATGTAAATGCTGCACCTCCGTGCACTGCTCATACACATCCAACACCAGTGCGCAGGCGTTTTAGTGTGCAGGCTGGTGTGAATGAGCCCTTACTGTCAGTCACTGTAGCATGGCATTGTGGGATTCAGTGTTGGATTTGGAGATTGCTAGCAAAGCAGAGACAGAACTACCTGTAACACAATGGAGTTAGTTTTACCAAAGGAGTAGGTGCAAGGTGAATGTCAACTTTGTAATGCTGATTGATAACCCAAGCAAGGGAAATATACAAAAAAATAAATAGCTTGCACATGATTGGATAATTTTATTATTATTATTATTATTATTATTATACAGAATTTATATAGTGCCAACAGTTTGCATGTAGCTTTACAACGTGGGGGCAGACAGTACAGTTTCAATACAATTCAATACAAGAAGAATCAGAGGGCCCTGCTCATTAGAGTTTACAATCTAGGAGGGAGGGTGAAGTGATACAAAAGGTAATAACTGTGGGGGGATGAGCTGATGAAGAAAATAAAAGTACAATTGTTAGGTGCGAGCAAACAGAGTAGGAGATAATTGGACAGATTGGGGTAGGGTGTTCCATAGGATGGGAGAGGCTCGGAAGAATTCCTGGAAGCGAACATGGAAGGAGGTGATGAGGAAGCTAGAGAGCAGGAGGTCTAGGGAAGTACGAAGAGAACGATTAGGTTGGTATTTTGAGATTAGGCTAGTGATGTAGCTGAGGGCTGAGTTGTGGATGGCTTTGTAAGTTGTTGTTAGTATTTTGAATTTAAGATGTTGGGTGAGCAGGAGCCAATGGAGGGATTGACACAAAGGAGTGGCAGACACTGAGCGGTTGGGAAGGTGGATGAACCTGGCAGCAGCATTCATGATGTACTGAAGGGGGGATAGAACTGTAAAAAAACAAAAAACAGGAGGGCGCACCGACCTAGTGTATTACCAGATAAAATCTTTATTAAAATGTATAAAAACAGCAATGGTCCTACTCACAAGCAGAGCGTTAAAATTAGCTTTTTCTAGTGACCAGCCTGAATCATAGGACGACTGAAGTTAAAACTCGATGACCAGGGAGATAGATGGTACCTCAAATGTGAGGAGGGCTGCAAGATTCCTAAAGTGTTGCCTGTTTACTGAGGAATGATCGACACGCCCCGCATACACCAAGACATCAGAGCGCAGGAGTATTGTTTTGTTTTGCTGAAGGGGGGATAGCCTATGTAAGTGTAAGCCAATGAGAAGGGAATTGCAGTAGTCGAGGCGAGAGATGACCAGGGAGTGAAATAATTGAAGTGAACACAACTCATCCTACCTGAGTAGTGGATAGTGGATAGTCTTTACTCTTTTGGTAAAATAAAGTAACTCAACTTTTGTTAAGAAAAAAAAATAACCCCCTCTGGATGATCTGTGTACATTGCAAGGATTTTAACAAATTATGTAGCAGAGTCCTACCTTTTGTTATGCTGGAGAAATAGCTGTTTGTTTGCCTGTGTCCAAGTGAATATGAATGGGAGTGGCTTTATAATTATCAATCAGCTGCTGCACCTGCAGGGCTCAAATCAGGAAAATTGCAGGGTCTGCATCCCTTTAGAAGTGGTTTCCCTTAGGGCAGTGGTTCTCAACCTGGGGTCGGGACCCCCTCGGGGGTCGAATGACGATTTGCCAGGGGTCACCAAATCCTGGGATGTTCCTGAAGACCGCACCACTCTCCCAGCCTTTTCGTGGCCGCCCAGCAGGGCTGTCCCTGGAGCCTGTGGTAGCCCACTTGGCCTCTTCACAGCCGCCCATTCAGTTCACGGCATGGCTGGGGGGGCAGAGACTAGAGATCAGCTGACTGGTGAGGAATATGAAGTTGGAGGGGCTGGAGGAGACCCTATCTCCTGATTTCAGCATAGGTTTCACTGCTATGAGTCACCACAAAGTCGGAGACATCGTGAAGCCGGAGACACAGTGAGTAACACTACCTGTGATTATAGTTGCCATTAAAAGTCCTCACTACAGTTCTCAGATCAACAGATGACCTTGATCAAGAGCACCTAAGTTGGCTGATCAGAACTCCCCCCAGCACTGCCACTGATCCCAACTCCCCCCACCAGCACTGCCACTCATCCCATTCCCCCACCTCCCCACCAAGGAGTAAGAGAAGGAACAAAAATAGAGAATACATGAAAGGGAGAGGAAAAGACAGGGAGAAACAAAGAAAAAGGGAGAGAAAGAATATGGGAAATAAGAAAAAACATCTAGAGAGGGATGGGGGAAAAAAACAAGAAATTAGCATAGAGAGAGATAAAAGGGAAAGAAAGGTGAACAAAGAGAAAGAGTGGTACATATTAAAATGTACCATAAGGGGTTTTAATACTGTACGAGTGGAAGGGACTCAGGGAGCTTTAAATGTCCGTGGGTTAAGAGCGCAAATTACTTGTCTTGCCTTGGCTGCTGACAACCCACGCTACAAAAATTTTTTTACTGTTAGGGGTCCCCACAACTTTATAAAGGGGTCACGGCAGTAGAAGGTTGAGAACCACTGCCTTAGGGGGTATTTCACCAAAAATGCCATTTTTGTTGCAGAGAATTCTCAAAATTGAATTTGGATCTTAGTGCAGACTTCTGGGAAAATCAGTAAGCCAATCACACAAGCAGGAAATTACATATCTGGGGGTCATACTGTACACATGCTATATTGCATTGCATTTTACAGAAAATTACAGTGCTGCAGATTAAAAAGGAAAAGTAATTTTTAATAACATTCAATTACAATATGACTTAAGTTGCAATTGTATATGGTATTTTGTTTTTTGTTTTTCCCACGAAAGTGTAGTTACCCTTTAAAATAAGTGCAAATTGTATGAAACTTAAAATGATGCAAATCTGGAAAATATATGTAGGCAGGTGCAGTTTACCCTCCCCTCAGTAAGAGGTGCTGGATTGCTGTCTACTGTACAGAGGAAATGGAGGACAAGAAGAATTTTGTTCTTCTTCAGCCTTCGTAGGGGTCGCTGGACTTTGCAACACTGGATGACCTCAGCAACCATCTTTAGTGGGCATAATGCTAATAAATAGTGGTGCCCTGCGGAAGTTGGCATGCAGTTGCAAAATGGATACAGAGAGTAGACACAGGATCCACACTGGACAGGGAGAGCTTATTTAGCCCCAGGGAAAGGTTTCTGATGAAGAGTGAAAGACTAGGGACACTGCGGCTGGCTCCGCTATTCTGAGACTTCAATGAAAAAGATTTTGTGATCAGCCCTTTAAAGTGCCACTACAAGGCTACACTGCCTACAACTACCCCTTCCCTCAGATGGTGCTCTAGTAAGGGCAGAGAAGGGCAAACAAACTGATAAGAGGCATGAAGGAACTCAGCTATGAGGAACGATGAGCTGAACTGAATTTATTCTCTCTAGAGAAGAGGAGATTAACCTCCCTGGCACTATGATTCTGTCTGGAATTTTGTACCAAAAGCGGTACAATTATTTTGCATGGAAATTTGGTGTTATGTATTGTAGGCCTGCGATTCTTAGTAATTACTTACTTAAACCTGACCAAACGAGAGTCTAGTAGACATCCCGGGTATGATAAAGTTTGAAACACAAAATCATAAATTATTAGAATATAATAAATAATTATAAATAATTATAACAAATAGTAATGTAATTATAATAAAAATTATTCATTAATGTAATCAAATCAAAAACACTGAAATTTGCTCAGTTGCAGAATTGTCGCTGTCATTAGATTTAGTGTTTGATGACGAATTTCCCCACAAATCACTATCGCTCATTTCTGCGAGTGATTCTAATTTATTATCGCTGTTTTCTAGCTGGTCTAAAACCACTTTTGACATAAAGGGACACTTTTTGGTTGCTATGGACAATCTTCAGTTTCCAGGCAGAAAGAACAGTTTTTATAATATAAAAGTGCATGCAGGACACTGGGCAGACCACTAGGGACAAAGGGGGTGTGTAATTATTTGATACAGTACTGTAATCAGTAAGATTACAGTATACTGTATGTATCTATATTGTCTTTTTCACTTTTTGAATTTGGCGCCGATCTCCGCCCCCGTGCGTCGCAACGTCGCAGGGAACGGAGCTCGGCACTCGGCAGTGTGAATCGAGCGAGACACGGCTCGCACACACTGCGGGAGGACATCGCAGGATCCAGGGAACAAGGTAAGTATCTTCCCCTGGATACTGCGATGCAGCCCGAGTCTGGCTCGGGGTTACCGCTCTTAGCATGAAAAACTCACCCCGAGCCTGACTCGGGAATACCGCTAAGTGGGTTAAGCGGGGGATATGATCAACATGTATAAATACATAAGTGAAATTGGTGTTGAGTTATTCACTTTAAGGTCATTACAGAGAACAAGGGGCACTCTTTATGTCTGGAGGAAAAGATATTTATTCTCCAAATATGGAAAGGTTTCTTCAGAGTAGGAGCTGTGAAAATATCGAATAGACTCCCTCAAGAGCTGATTCTGGTCAGCTCAGTAGATTGCTTTAAAAAGGCCTGGATTCTTTCCTAAATGTACATAATATACCTGGGTGCTAATATTTATAAGTAAAGTTGATCCAGGGAATATCCGATTGCCTCTTGGGGGATCAGGAAGAAATTTTTTTTCCCTGCTGTAGCAAATTGGATCATGCTTTGCTGGTGTTTTTGCCTTCCTCTGGAACAACTGTGGGGATAGAATTGCGTATATGGGATTGGTTGATTTATTCCCCCCTTTTATTGGTTGAACTAGATGGACTTGTGTCCTTTTCCAACCAAACTATGTAAGTAATGTAAGCCATAGAGTGACAGTCTTAGCACTGAGGCTACTCCAATATACCACTAACATTACTAAGAACTTTTGCATCTGTGTTGACTTAGTTACTAAGTCACTGGTACCATAGAGTTTTTGGACTGTTTAGCCAAGTTTCCTGCTGTTCTTCATCTGTTTTGTGTTACCTTCATTCAGCCAAATAATAATTGTGCCACTATACCTGGTCTCTTCGACATTGGTACCAACTAAGTGCCGGTTCACACAGGGGCAACCCGACTTACAGCGCGACTTTGCAAGGCGATTTGGAGGTGACTTCTGCGCGACTTCATCGTGACTTTGAGCAACTTACAACGCAACTTAAGTTGCCTCCAGGACTGGCGACTTTGGCTGTGGCCAAAATGTGGATGTAGTATTACCGCGCTACCAAAGAGGTGGGGGGGTGGAGAGAGGGTACTGCTTCAGCAGTGAAGGTATATCAAAAACCCAGAGTAAGTGGCATAAAGAGATAATGCTGCGCTGAATGAAGGATGGGAAAGGTGAAACTAGCTAGATACAGAGGTAATGGACGGTAAACCAAAATAAATACAACATCAAATGGTAAAACCAATACAGCGTAAAAGGGTAAAACAGTGAATCATATACAAAGTGAATTCAAGGTGTAAATATAAAGTGCTGAGTGCAACTGTGAACATGCGCTGATGGCGTAAAAAGTCCTCAGATAATGCTAAAATTCCTCAAAGCATCATGCTTAGAATAAAAATCCAATGGTAAAACAATATAAACAAACGATGATAAGTGTTCTTGTGCAAAAAAAGCCAAAAAATAAATAAATAAATGTGACTGGTTAGAACAATAGAAGGAGGTGAAAGTGCTTGTGCAAAATATTCCAACGTGAAGTGTCGTTGTTGAACGGAGGGAAGGAAATTCCTGTTTCCCTGGTGGTTAGTGCAGTTGGCCCCTTACCTTACTGCTGTAAGGTAACAGCAATATAATGATCTTTATAGGTAAATCCGGCATGTACTCCGGTTGTCCCCCGGTATGGCGTATCCTAGTGTTGTGTGGCCTTTATCTGCAAGCTGGCTATCCCTCTGGAGCCCCGCTTGATGTAATAGTAGTAACCCTCACAAGAAAGGAAAAATTAATGCGCCAATGGTGTAGTATGTTAAAACATTTATTGGCAATTAAAATATCATAAGGGTACTCACATATATTCGATGAAAAAACGGCATGTAAACAACGAGCAGCGAGCTTGCAAATGTCACCTCCGGTGCCTCTGGTGTCTCGACGCGTGTTCGTCGGGATCACGTGACTTCATCAGGAGTGACTAGAGGCAAAAAGGAAGTGTCTTAAATATGGTTGTTAATAGGTATAGCCGGTCGCCATTTTCTTGTAGAAACGAGCGCCGAAAGTGGGGCGGCGGCCATCTTCCTGTCGCCGGAAGTGGGGCAGCGGTCATTTTCTTGTGGTTTATCACTATAAGAATACAGAGCAGGATATGTAAACAACTGCTCTGGCATCCGGAACTCAGACGGAAGCCACTATGGGACAATGAAAAAACCAATGACTGAGATACAGTGCCACTCAATTAAATGGAGAGAATATATGTGTATCTAAACGACATCTCCTAAGATTAAAATTAAAATTAAAATTAAAGGTCAATAATGGTAAAAGGTAATGACGTTAAAAACAAGATAGGTTAAAATAATGAATACGACCGATGGGCACATATAGGACCGGAGATGGCATGAGCGAGATGCCGCCACAAGTACTGAAATACCACCGATAATCCAATATTTCATAACATGATATGGCAGGGTTATTTAGAGATAAATAATATCTAAATGAGGGGAGAGGCCAAGGAGAAATAAGGAGAGAGAATGGAGAAAGATGGAGGGAACCGGTAAAATAGAAAAAATTACTTAAGAAACAATTAAGATCAAAATCTATGTTCAACCCCCTGGGTGCGAAAAAGTGTCAAGAATAAAAATCCATCGGGATTCTAATTGGCTCAATGTTCTAACTTTGTGACTACCCCGCCAATGTTTCACATAGGGTTCTATGCCCCAAAATTTCAATTGTGTGGGGTCCTTATTATGGTGGGTGGCAAAATGTCTTGATACACTCTTGTTTATCAAAGCCTTTTTGAATGTTTTGGACATGTTCTTTTATTTCGTATTCGCAACAACCTTTTTGTTCAACCTATATATTGCAGCACGCAACTACATTCTGTGGCCAATCACAGAATAATCAGCTCTGTGGGAGGCAGGGGTTTGCCTGGATAAACTATTTAATTTTCCTGTAAAGTTGCTTCAGTTAAGATGGAGATCTGACTTGGGAGAGAACTTCCATTGAAATCTATGGGTACAAGTTGCCTAGAAGTGGCCTTGAAGTAGTACATGAACCTTTTCTGAAGTCAGAGCAACTTCAGTAGTGTACTTTACGACAGCTCTCATTCACTTCAATAGAATTTCTTGTGTCCAGCGACTTGGGGCAACTTGAGGTCTGACAAGTCGGATTCCAAGTCGCTGTAGTGTGAACCGGCACTGATTGGCCCCCCACCTACATGTGGAAAGGGTATTCTAAAAATATTAGTTTAAAAAGATGAATATCTGTTCACTTTCAGCACACGTTTATCATGATATTTACAAAAATGCATGTGGAAATGCACATAATGACACATGGGGCAAATTTACTAAAACTGGTGCACTCAGAATCTGGTGCAGCTGTGCATGGTAGCCAATCAGCTTCTAACTTAAGCTTGTTCAATGTAGCTTTGACAATACAATTTGGAAGCTGATTGGTTTAATGATCTATGATTTTAGAACTGTCCAAAATAAAATATAGCATATTTTAATAAGAATATTTTCATAAAACATCAAAATTAAAGCTAATGCAAAAGTACTTTGTGTCTGTTGTGCTGATAATACGAGATGTTTTAAATGGGAGTACAATTTATACATCCAAATTCAGACCACCTAGTCATATTTTTACTTTTAATGAGACGATAAATAATACAACTTCCTAATATTATACAGTGGACAATTTTGGCTCAGATAACCGGTATGTGCTGCTTGTTTCCTAATTTCATATATTGAAAAATATTAGTGTTCTGCTTCTCCACTCTGGAGTTCTGCTGCCAAATAACACAACATAGTCTTTGCTACTTCATCATTTTTCATATTGTTTGGCAATCTGAGATCTATAATGACTATCATTTTTCTTGCACTGTATGCGTATGAATATCCTACAGTTTCCTTCCCACCCTTCTGTCTTGGTTGCTGACCTAGTCAAAGCTTCCCAAATCGTACAACAGGTCTTTAATGGATTACAGTTTCACCAAAAGCTCAATTTTAAATCATTACAGTTTTCAAAATCAATTTTTCTTTTGGTTAAGAGAACCTGCTACATTACAAAACACCTGCATTAGAAGCACCATATGGAAGCTGCTAGTTAGTGAATGCAGGACCGCACACTAGCTCCAAGACAGTGAGGTCATTTACACCAAATATTATTATAGTAGTCATGATAACTAGAGATGAACGAGTGGTGAAAAATTTGCTCCCCTGGCAAGTCACAGGTTTACACCCAAAACTCGATGCGCCAGCAAAACTCCACCCCATGAATTGGCAAAATCAGTTATTTGACATTTGAAGGGCTTTTTTTGCATAGGAGATGCTGATTTGTTGCTTTAGCCTTCTTAGCACATCTGAAAATCCAAATTTTTGGAAGTGTTTTGAGCAGCACCATTAATGGTTTAAAGGGTTTATAAGTTTGACATTTTTATTTTTTGTTAAATTTAATTTAATTTTAGTTTTAAAGTTAAAACATTTAAAAGTTTTATAAAAATTTATCATTTTTATTTAAATTTTAATCAAGGTTTTAAAGTTTAATACACTCTTCTCTTACAAGTACGACAAGCAAAAGAAAAAAAAAATACTCACACGGTACTGAAGTTTATAAGTCTGCTGGGGGAAAAGGTTGGTATTTTTTTGTTGCCAGCAAGGTATTATAGCAAAGAACCACTAATGCTAACCATTTTATATTATCTTGACTATGGACATAGACTGTCAGATCTAAAAATAAAAATAAAGAATTAAGATCAAAACAGACCTCCAATTAGGAGAGGCATCTGTTCTTCCTCCTTGTTCGCTGCATGAGCTACATCTGAATTTCAGCTGGCTGATGTGTTGTCCTGGTTTGGAGCCCAAATTTTGCACCAGGACCATTGAGAGTGGTATCTCCATATATAAAATAAATCCTGCTATTTATGACTACCTGTAATGTATAGGATGTGTACTTAAGTGTTGGCGGAAGAAGACACGGCACATATTCACACAATTAGGCATCCAATCACACTGGATGGGAGTCACTTGGTGGTCATTGATGGACAATGAATTTTCCTTTTCTTTATGTTTAGTGTACTGAGTTTGGAAACAGATTGTTATTTTCTCTTAAATCAGAACAAAACCCTCCTATCCTTTGCTGCCTAGAAAGCTGCCATCTTAGACAAACAGAAAAACCCGCTCCAGGTGTCTGAGTCATGATATCTCCTCCCCCATCGGGTAATGGGTCCTGGCTCAGTATGCAAGTACCATATAGCAGAAAAAGTCATCTGGATGGCCGCACTCCAACAAAAATATCTTTATTAATGACAGTCCATACAGCAAAAAGGATAAAACAGATCACTAACGCCTTTCACGCCATAACTACTGGTGCTTACTCATAGCATAGGCCCTCTAACACAGGCGGACCGATGTCAGTTTTTCAGGCAGACCTGATCGGCAGACATGTGTCCGTTGACACCCTCCAACATCCGATCCGATCCTGTCCACTAAAAACAGACGGATGGGGATCCATTCCCCATCCATCTGGAGGATCGGATGGCAGTCGGGTGTAAGCGGTCATGGGGGTCTGTTTACATTTGATTGCCCATAGAGGAGAGCGGCTGTGTCCGCTCTGCAAAAGCGGAGCAGACACAGACCAGTTATCCACCTGCTCAGCGTGGATCAACTGACAGATTTCCCGCTGAGCAGGCGAACTACAACAGAGCCCACCCTGTGTGCAAGGGGCCTAAGGGCTTGTTCACACAGGTGGTGGTAAAAGCAGGTTCTTGAGCTGTGGTTTTACCATCGCCCTGACCACACATTTAAACAAGGACATGCAGCTGCTCAGGATGTTTCACATGCCGTGGCTATGATGTTTTGTGGTTGCAACAAAAATGTAATGCCCGTCGCATTTAGCAGACAATACTGAACATGACCCATTCAAATTAATTGGGCTACGGCGTAACAGCCCTGCAACTGTATGCAGTGGTTTGAGGGTGGTAAAATAGGTGCTAAGGAGGAGACATCCCCCAACTGCCTGCCTACCACCCTCTGAAAAACAATCCACCACGGATCACTTTTCAAAAGGGTGCCTAAGAGGGCAGAGGAAAAAGTGACATGACCCAACTTGAGCAACTTCACCGCTTCTGTTGTGAATTTGAGTATGAATTACTTCACAGTGTCTACAGCCACAAAGGTGAGGACTTATTTAAAATGTTAGTCACTGTTTGAATATATAAATACAACATTGTATTTAAATGTCCATAGCCCGATCAAAGTTCTACTATAAAGTAAATATTCCTTTTTCACTACTCCTTACACTTTCCTTCTTCTCTTGTCTCCATCTTGTGGCAACTTTTTTATTTTTCTGATATTCTTGAGATTTTATGTAGGGTCTAGTGGTCAACTTGGAGAAGGATCAAGCTCTCTGCTGCATCCCCAGATCATTGTAATAGTGAAATACTGCTTGTTGATAACATTAAGCAATTGATAACATTAACTATCATAAATAATCATTGGCTACAGAGAAAGGTGGTGGACTGGATTCAATTCTTTGGATCAAGCCTTTATTTTGTGTATAATGTCATTCAGCATTTAAATAATTGCAGACCAAAAAAAAAAACGGTACAATTATTACTGTCAACACATCTAACAATTTTATTTTAAAACTGAATATATAATGGTTTGGAGGTTTTTTGATTAAATATTTTATATGGATATTTTAAATGTCATTATCTGTCCAGTAGGTAAAGCATTTTTTCTTACCTCCTTTTGTAAAATGTACCGTATATACTCGAGTATAAGCCGACCCGAGTATAAGCCGAGGTACCTACTTTTACCACACAAAAAATGGGAAAACGTATTGACTCGAGTATAAGCCTAGGGGGGGAAATGTGCCCATTGCCACCTCACTGTGCCAATTGCCCAACCTTACTGTGCCCATTGCCATCTCACTGTGCCACCTCACTGTGCCCATTGCCACCTCACTGGCCATTGCCACCTCACTGTGCCCATTGCCACCTCACTGTGCCCCCTTACTGTGTCCATTGCAGCCTCCCTGTGCCCGAGTCAGTCAGTGTATCTGAAAATCTTGTTATTCCGCGGCCGGCGTCCATTGTTTAAATCTCGCGTCTTTCTTCTGATCCCTTCCATGATAGGCGTTTCCAGCAAACACTGTGTTGAGTGTTGCGCCTATCACGGAGATCCTCTCATTCTCAGACTCCGTTTCCCAGCAGGCACTGTGTTCAGTGTTCCGCCAATCACGGACGTCGGACAAGAGAACGTCCATGATAGGCGCAACACTCAACACAGTGTTTGCTAGAAACGCCTATCGCGGAAGGGACCTGAAAAAAAGCCGCGAGATTTAAACAATGAACGCCGGCCCCTCGAGTATAAGCCGAGGGGTATACTTTCAGCCCTAAAAAAAGGGCTGAAAAACTCGGCTTATACTAAAGTATATACAGTATGTTGTTTACAGTGACTTACACTAACCCAGAGTCCATCTTTAAAAAAACGCTAAACAAAACTGACCCAAAACTGTTATAGTCAATTTTTTTGCATTTCATGTTGTCTGTGAAACAAGAAGGGAAGAAAAATCTTCCTAATGGAAAAAAAAATGTGGCTTTAGCCATGGGATAGAAGGCAGCAGACATTTTCAAAATTTTTTTAGATAATAAATTCAGATCAGACAAGCAATTATAAATTTCGAAATAATATATTTTATTGGATACATTTTCGGCCGCGGCTGTTTTTATTGGTTTAATAAAATTTTTAAAATATTTATAAATACATTTATTATAACATCACCTAAAATATAAATAAATAAATAAATAAAATCAACCTAGCCACTACGGCTGAGGCTGAATAATATTAACTTCTTCTGAGTAATCAAAACAAATGTACCCCAAGGAAAAATAATGTGTACCACATAAAAAAGCAGCGACAATGGGGAGGGGGGGGGAGCTGTCCTCTTCTATTTCTTCTGGCAACTGCCAACGGTCCATAACGATAGCCCATATTTATAGGGGTACCTTGCTGTACCCAAGCATTCATTGGTGGATTTTAACTGACCAATGTTAAATTAAATTTAAAAAAGTATATAGCGGTAATTTCATTGGCTAATTCATGCTAACCTATAAAAATATCCTATTTTCAAAACTATTGGACTATTCTAAGATAATATGTCACTGCCTCAGATCCCATGAGGAACTGGGGGCCTATAAATAGGCCTATTTCCCCCCTTTTTCCTTTACATTCCCTACTTCAACTAAAAAAAAAATTGGGGCTTTATATATGTAGAAATATTTAGAATAGATACCATGAACTACAATTTTGATGAGTTTTATGGGTCAAGTCTCGAAAAAAATATTTTCTTGGAAGCAGAAGTCCACGATAGCACTTCCATTAAAGCCAACTTAAACATTAACTTTAATAAAGAAGCAAGTAGCTTTGATATAATTTTAAACATGTAATTTAATTTCAAAAGCAAAACGTTATCCTAAAATCTATTTGTCCCATCTTCAAATGTTCACTCTCTGGGTACCTCTTTATCCATAGTGTTTGGGGGAAAAAAGAAACTTGCCATTGCTGCTTCAGACTGTTCAGTTGCCTGGAAACAGATCTTTTATTGAGGGTTTCCAAGGCTACAGATGTAAACAAGTTAGTAAATCCCATTACCTAGCTAAATGCAAACTATAGTTGAAATGCCAAACTAATTCTATAATTAAAATAAATTGGCTGCTAGTAGCTGTTTATTGTTTGGTAAAGGATAATTGTAATATTTTATTGAAAGATTACTATATTTAAGCTGCAGTTTAGGCCCCATGCACACGAGATGCTGTTATTTGCTGTTAAACGCGCGTTCAGAGGCAGTTGGACGCTTTTTTCAACTGCCCCTGAACCCATTCAATGTTATCCTATGTGTCCATGCACACACTCTCGTTTTTTGGCATTTACAAGCAGTTGTGTTTAACCTCGTTTTTCCAGAAGCAAAAAAATGGGTTCAGACGCAAACGTTTTCCATGTTTCAGATGCTAAACGCGTTTGCGTTTATAAGCGTTTTTAAAGGTGGCCTATTTTTTACCATTAGAAATCTCAAAAATGATGGCAAATGATGAAAAACTATTAAAAAATATAAAAGAAAACTGTAATTGCTTGCATTGCATTGTGGACAATCCACAACTTGTGGCAGGTAACGTGGCAAGTGGACAATCCACAGCTTGTGGCAGGTAACGTGGCCAGGTGACGTGTCCAAGTGATGTGGCCAGTGGACAATCCACAACTTGTGGCAGGTGACGTGGCCAGGTGACGTTGCCAGTGGACAATCCACAACTTGTGGCAGGTGACATGGCCAGGTGACGTGGCATGTGACGTGGCCAGGTGACGTGGCCAGTGGACAATCCACAACTTGTGGCAGGTGACATGGCCAGGTGACGTGGCATGTGACGTGGCCAGGCGACGTGGCAGGTGACGTGGCAAGTGGACAATTCACAACTTGTGGCAAGTGACGTGGCCAGGTGACGTGGCAGGTAACGTGGCCAGTTGACGTGGCAGGTAACATGGCCAGATGATGTGGCCAGGTGACGTGGCAAGTGGACAATCCACAACTTGTGGCAGGTGACGTGGCCAGGTGACGTGGCACGTGATGTGGCCAGGTGACGTGGCAAGTGGACAATCCACAACTTGTGGCAGGTGACGTGGCTAGGTGACGTGGCAGGTAACGTGGCCAGGTGACGTGGCCAGGTGACATGGCAGGTGACGTGGCCAGGTGACGTGGCAAGTGGACAATCCACAACTTGTGGCAGGTGACGTGGCCAGATGACGTGGCAGGTAACGTGGCCAGGTGACGAGGCAGGTAACATGGCCAGGTGACGTGGCCAGGTGACGTGGCAAGTGGACAATCCACAACTTGTGGCAGGTGACGTGGCCAGGTGACGTGGCACGTGACATGGCCAGGTGACGTGGCAGGTAACGTGGCAAGTGGACAATCCACAACTTGTGGCAGGTGATGTGGCAAGTGATACGCTAAATACAAGTACACTGCTGCTCTCTCAGCTGCTGCTACTCACTCTGGTCTCACAAACTGGCTGAAATGGTTAAAATGTACTGTTTTTTGAGCTTAGGGAGGGTCTATGATGAAACACTTATAAACGCAAACGCGGTAAAACGCCGCTAAATGCAGCCGCAAACGTGGCAAAACGCGTGTTTTTAAACGCCGGTTTCAGCGTTTAAAAATGTGTGTTCAGCAGAGTTTGCACCTGCGTCTCGTGTGCATGGGGCCTTAGGGTCTGGTTCACACTAGTGTGATTTCAGATGCGACTTCAGTCGCACAGAATTGCATGACAGTGGAAATCACAATGGAGATTTATTAAAACTGGTGCACTGTGCATGGTAGCCAATCCGATTCTATGTTCAGCTTGTTCAATTAAGCTTTAGCAATAAAACCTGGAAGCTGATTGGTTCCTATGCAGAGTTGCACCAGATTTTGTACCTTCCCGTTTTAGTAAATAACCCCCATTGTTTTCAATGGTGCCTGTTTACATCAATGCAATGCTATTGCTATGCAGCTTTGGGGAAGGGGCCTGTGCTACTTTAGTGCAACCCAGTGCGATTTTGTGCCACATAGACTTCAATGGAGTAGTACCAAAAATGCATTTACATATATTTTTTGGTCCTTTGTTTTCCCTGCAATTTGTGTTGGTTGTTAGGAGCTTGCAACCGCCAGCGTCCTAACAACCAGTGACATATTTATCCCTGCTGATAGCTGACCCCATGCATTTTTTTGTTTTGTTTTTTATGTGGGACCCCTTTAAAATCCATACCAGACCTGAAGGGCCCACACCATTTTTGCGGCTAACAGCAGGGATGAGTCTCTGCATAAAAGATGCACTGCAGTTGCCCTACAAAATTACACTGGAAATCAGATCAAAATTGCAATGAACTAGTGTGAGCCGGGCCTAATCTGCTTATAGTTTGGTTTCCCTGGTACTGCACTCCTTCATTAACATGTTAAACAAATGTTTAAATAAAACCTTTCTGAATTCTTTGCATGCATACTTTTTTTTTTAGACCCAGTGATATCATTATAGGGTCTCTGTGCTTGCAATGTGTAGACACCTCCTCCATAGGTACACTTCTCCTGGGACCCTCCAGGGGAAAAGCCTCACTCAGGGAACCATTGGCCTGCCCTCAATGGCCATTTGCAATCTGCCCTAGGCCCCACCTTTACATGCTGGTTACATCTGTGCTGGTGTGGGGTGCTTGGCTCCCATCCCCCAATTGCATAGGATTCTTCCCATTCTGGCTTATAACAAGGCCCTGACTGACCCATGACTGCACTACAGGAGGCTCTAACTAAAAGGGTCCTAGCCCCTGATGACACAGTCTGCTGTAACTAGACACTATTCTGGCACAGAGCCACCTAGTGGCAGACTAGCTAGCTGCACCTGCCTACATTCATGCTCTTAAAGGGTTTGAAAAATATTGTGTTTTTTTGTTTATAGCGCAAAAAATAAAAATCACAAAGATGATCAAATACCACCAAAAGAAAGCTCTATTTGTTGGAAAAAAAAAGACGTAAATTTTGTTTGGGAGCCACGTCGCACGACCGCGCAATTGTCATTCAAATCGTGACAGTGCTGAAAGCTGAAAATTGGCCTGGGCAGGAAGGGGGTTTAAGTGCCCAGTAAGCAAGTGGTTAAAAGGTTTTTCACCTTAATGCATAGAATGCATTAAGGTTAAAAACCTTGAGGGTTTACAACCCCTTTACCATGCAAACATATATTTGGTGCTAGGTCTGTTTTAAAAACATTTCCCACATACATTCCCTTTGATACAACATCCTCTCACATGAGATATCCAAAGTGCCTGCCTGCATATTCCAACTTTATTATTGTAATACTTCTCTGTGGTATTAGGAAGTGAGCAGTGCTGGTCTGTGTCTACCTTATATGCTACACTAGTATCTCCCACATTTATGTGAATATCTATTCAAATAATGTGCCAAAAAAAATGAAAAACAAATTCATATGCGATAAAGTGCTAGTGCAATAACTTATACAAACAAATATTTTATAAAATACACTGTGCAAATATTCATATACATAAAGTGCTGGTGCAAATAGTAGCAACAGGATGATTGGGATTATAGTGGTGCCCATAATTAGAAGGAATACATTTTGTATAAAAAAAGTTTTCATTCATATAAAATTACAACAATATTGGGTTTAGTAAAAATCTGTATAGTATAGTTTGTCGTCAGAGTCTTCACTAGTGAATAGTCAAAAGTCTTCAACTGAGAATGTGATACCCTAACTACCCAAGGCTTGAGTTGTGCCATAGCCTGCTGGTCAGTACGCCTAAAAGTGGGCATACCCTGAGTATGACTGAAGAAATGAAATAAGTAATTGATTGTATGCAAAAGGAGAAACGGGTGGGTGGGGACCCAGAAACCCCGCCGACGCAGGAGAGGAGAGAGGAGGGGGGATAAATAGCCCCCAGACTCCTACAAATTCAGGCTAGCCTGCGGCCAGCCTTCTAACTTGTAGTCAGAGTCTTCACTAGTGAATAGTCAAAAGTCTTCAACTGAGAATGTGATACCCTAACTACCCAAGGCTTGAGTTGTGCCATAGCCTGCTGGTCAGTACGCCTAAAAGTGGGCAAAAAGACCCGGACTAGGTGAGTTTGAAAAAGAAGAAGGGCAGGTAACAAACCGTCTGGATGACGTCAATGATTGGAACTGGTAAGCATCCGTTACGACCGCAGAAACCAGCAACCTAAGAACGAAGACTAGAAGGGCCCCATCCGACAGAACTTGAAAACCTGCCCAGAAACCAACCGACTCCCCCGTACCTGACTGGATAAGCCTACACCAGAAAACATGGACCTGGGAACGAACCGCTAGTGGCGAGCTGACCCTTGGGAGAGACGGAACAAGGGCTGTCCCGAGGAGCCCCGGGGAATAATGCAAGGGTTGTGCCCAGCCACCAGGATGAAAGATGAGTATCTCCGTGAATACCTACAACCCCTGGCCTAACCGTCCATACATGGTAAGGGGACGTGAGAGGGATAGATGCCAAAAAGGACAAACTGACAGGAGTGAAGGGGGGTCTAAGAGCCGGATACCTGCAAGAAGTGTTGCAGGAGTGGATGGACGATGTCAACACGCTGAAACCGTATGCCCCGATGACCGCACAGAACCAGACATGGCATGACCCAACCTACCCGAGTGACAGTGAGCTCCCCTCGGAACCGGCTGGGCCTGTCGAACCGAAGGCTTGCCAAACCTGGAACCAAGGAGACGCTGGACTGCCTGCCGAAATGCAGGAGCTGGGGTGTGCTGACACCCTGCCCAAGAGAGTTAGAACACATACAACCTGTCCAGTGAACATGAGAGGCCGTGGGGAGCCTGATAGGCCCGCATCCAACTGTGCTAAGAATACGGCCCAGAGCATGCATCGTGCTGGTATCTAGGACAGAACAGGAAACCAACTGAAATGTACCGCCTACCCGGTAGCGGCTGGAAAAAGGAAACCCCTGAGATGACTCACCGCCACGCAGAGCCAAGACCAACCAACTCCACACTGGCGGAGTACCACCCTGGTCAGAAACCCCCACATGGAGTGGAAGGGATGAACCTGCCTGTGATGCTGCCGAAACGTGCAGCCTGCCTCAACCCTAACATACAAAGAAAAGACAACAGACAACCAGACACAAGACACCACCCCTCTGTACCTGCCTGGGACAAAGATGTGAGCAGAAATGACCAGACCTCAGCGCGTGAATGAACCTGATGACAGAACCCACCCTAGAGTATGTAGTAATGTGTGTAGTAATTGAGCCCGAGTAACCTGCCGCGCAGAGACAGGTAATTAAAAATGAAACACTCAGGGCCGATGTACCCACGGACCGTGGTGGGTAGTGGTTGTATAGGCGTAAGAATGAACGTGCACGTATGACGTATGGTATACAGGCGAGAAGATTGTGGTCAACAACCAATTAAAAACGAAACCTCAGCCCGTATGGATCTGTAGACGTGACAGATCCTGAGATGCGCACCCTGGCTAACTACCCCTGGTATGCAAGAACCTGAACGAAAAGTGTGACAAGACAAGGAAAACAAACAACGCTGCGACGGCTGTGGGTGCGAGCGGAAACTGCACGGCACCGCCAAGTTATGAAAGAACACGCTAGGACTGGCTGACCTGCTGTACAGAAACACACTGGGGTAAAATATGCTAAGACAGAACACAACCCCCTCTGTACCAACCCCCGAGCGAAGACATAAGCAGTGAAGGTGGGACCATAGTATAGTGAACCTGAAAACACGTCCCCCCCGGCGTGTGACGTGAGTGAGCGCAAGGAAACTATTGCATAATGACAGATCGTAGAAACTGCACCCTCAGGACCTGAGTACCCACAGACCGTGGTGGGTAGTCCTGCAGATGACACTAAACGAATGCAAACGTATGACGTAACGTAACGGGCGAGAAGATTGTGGTCAAAGAACAAGACCAACGAAAAACCTGAGCCCGTAAGGATCCGTAGACGTGACAGAACCGAGATGTGAAACCTAGCCAACTGAACCAGGAATGCAAGAACCTACAAAGCTACGAAGAAACCTACGGAAGTAAGATGATACGGAACTGAACGAAGAAGAAAAACAGCTACCGGTGTAAGCTGAAACCTCAGGACCTGAGTACCCACAGACCGTGGTGGGTAGTCCTGCCGATGAAATGAAACGAATGCAAATGTATGACGTAATGTAACGGGCGAGAAGATTGTAGTCAAAGAACAAGACCAACGAAAAAACCTGAGCCCGTAAGGATCTGTAGACGTGACAGAAACCGAGATGTGAAACCTAGCCAACTGAACCAGGAATGCAAGAACCTACAAAAGTACAATGAAACCTACGGAAGTAAGAACCTGCACAAGCTGACAGGAAAAAACGCCATGACAGGAAAACGCTATGTCAGGAACGCGCCATGACCAGAAAAGCCATGACAGCAAAACGCTCACAGGCCGCTGACAGCAACATGCTGCCGCCAGAACCGCTAAGACAGAAACCACGTGACGCATGAATACCCGAACGATCGTGGAAGTGAAGCTACTCCACCAACAGCCCCCCTTTACCTGAACAGCATCCCCCCACCCCTGGCTCAGAGACCCCAAGGTAGACTGGATACATGAGCAAGATGCGGCTGGCTAGCCCCCCCGGCTCGCAGAGCCAAGTCAGGACACCCCCAGAATAACGCACTGAAAACTGCCTGACGTGACCTGTGGAGACGTGGGTGGACAACCCCTCCCAAGCTGCTAGGGCGACCCCGGAGCAATGGTGGACAGCCCCCCCCAGTGTACCCCTGGAGAGGTGGGTGGACAGACGCCCCCCGCACGCCAACAGAGCCCAGCAAACAGACAATACCACCAATGACCCCCAAGGTAGACAGGGTCCGCGCTAAGATTCGGTTGGCTTGCACCCCTGGCTCACCGAGCCATGCCAGGACACACCCAGCCAAGCATATCCTCACAGACATAGCTGAGGATCTGGGGATGGGATAACCTGGACCAAGGTCTGGATGCCAAGGCCACCCTGCCATGCAGCGAGCAGTCCCCCGCCCCCCCTCTCCCATCCAAACCAGTAACCACAGCTGAAGCTGCCACCCCCGCCTCACTGCTGCCCGGCGAGCACCGGGAGGAATAAGCAGGAGGATGGTCCCCCTCCCATGCTGCCCCGCCACACGGCGGCCGCCAGCCAGAGCGAGCCCAGAGGAGTGAGCGCCCGGAGGTGTGGGAAGGGTGAACTAACGCCCCCCCCCATGCTGCCTGGCGAACAGGATAAGCCGAAGGAGTCCAGTGAGTGAGGGGAGGAGTGAGCGGACAGACTCCCCTGACACAGACGCCCCCCCCCCCTGCATGACATGTACAGTGATAGATGCATGGAAACGTATGAGGATGCAGAAAGATGAACACAATGACAAAACAAAGCAACGACAGTGGGGTGCGACCTCCTGTATGATGCAACCCGAACAATACACCATGTGGCATACTCACCATCTGACGTGTGTCCTCTTCTGGTGCGGTGAACCACCACCGACTCCCGACCGACCGTGCTGCCACTCTGAGCACTGGAAGCACCGGGAGAAAAACAACAGGCGAAATACATGTTAGACTGAAGCACAAGAAATACTGACACCTAAACAGTGGTGCCCCCAGGAAGGACGAACTGCAGTGGGCAGACCCCCCTCCTTCACTACCCTCCCCACCCTGGCGGAGAGGCATCCGGAGTGCCCCCCCCAACCAGCATAATGAACAAACCGGAGAGGAGAAACCACCAGCACCAGACTCCTGGCTGAGCGTGCTGCTGCTCTGAGCTCCAGGAAAACAAGCAGCTGACCCCCCCCCATGATGCAAACTGAGCCCTGGGAAAGTGGATGGATGCCCCCCTGCCCCGGCGCGAGAACCAGGAGAAGCAGGTGGGCGGCCTCCAACCAGCGGGAGCCCAGAGGAGTGTGTGGACGCCCCCCCCCACATGAGCGCCGGGAGAAGCCGGGCGGGCAGGGGCGGGCAGCCCCCCCCCACGAAGCCGGTGGACGGTGGGATGAAGCAGGAGGACGGGTAGGTGGAGGACGGACGGCACCCCCCCCATGAGCGCCGGGAGGAGCGGGCGGCCCCCACAACACTGGAGGCACAAAGAAACCAGAGAGGTGAACCACCCACAGCACCAGACTCTAAGCTGAGCGTGCTGCTGCTCAGAGCTCCGGGAGAAATAGGCGGCTGACCGGGTGGGCCGGAGCCGGACGAGATGGAGCCCTGGCAATGCTGGAGGGTGGATGGCTGCCCCCCCCCTCCGGCGTGAGTACTAGGGGAAGCAGGCGGGCGGTAACCATGGAATCCCGAACGCCTAGATTGAACCCAGAGGAGAGGGAGGGTGGATGGAGGGGCCCCAGCTCTCACAGCTAAGGCCCCCCAGGAGGAGCGGATGACGAGCTGTCGTCCCTGCAAAGAGGCCGGCGTGCGTACGGGCATGACACCCCCCCCCACAAAGATACCGGTAGGTAGGCGGGCGGGCAGATGCCCGGAGTAAGCACAGGGAGGGGGACTGCCACGAGACTTCAACCGCCGACAAACCAGCAACCCCCCCTTACCTTACGCGCACACAGGGAGGAATGAGCAGGCGAGCGGGAGGTATGAGCGGAAGGAGTGAGCACGCGCCCCCACGTCGCCCGGTTCGAGTGTGGGGAGAAAGAGAGCGGGCGGCCTTCCCTCCGATACTGACAGCGTGAGCCCGGGAAGTGAAGCAGGCGAGTGGGTGGCCCCCCCTCTGAAGCCCGGCGTGAGCCATGCGGTAGTAGCGGCGGGCGGGCGGATGTCCACCCTGAATGAAACCCGGCATGAGCCCTGAGAGGAGAAAGCCAGCCACGACGCCTGCAGCCGACCGCCGCACAGTGTACAAAGCGGAAGTGACGCGGAACCCGGAAATGACGTCATCAGCTGTGACCCAGAAACCCCGCCGACGCAGGAGAGGAGAGAGGAGGGGGGATAAATAGCCCCCAGACTCCTCCTACAAATTCAGGCTAGCCTGCGGCCAGCCTTCTAACATATATCACATTAGTGGTTACTGGAGTCCATATATAGGAGATGATTAATATTAGATGTTAAATCCCAGCATGTTTCGCCAACATTGGCTTCTTCAGGGGATTTCTAAGGACCCCCAATTTTCATAGAGCTCTAATGAAGATAAGATCATATGCCAAATCAATAATTATTCATACAAATACAAAAAACTTTATATTCACATATCATTTCTTATCTTAGTCTGTCCATTCCCCTAACAAATTCACCCAGGGAGACATAAAGGAAAATCGCCAAGTGGGTCCACAGAAATATGCTGGTGCAATAACCTATGCAGCAAACAATATTCATAATAAATGGCAAAAATATATATGCAAGAAAAACAGAAAAAAATAAGAAAAAAGTCAGTGTATATCAAAAGTCCCAAAACGACCATATACTGTGCTGTATCAGACGTAATTGAACTCCTCAGAAGTAATTTTCATGCCACTGTGCACCACACACCCAGTGTAATCCTCCACCGTTCTCACTAGATCCACTCGCCAGAAATAAATGCTGGCCAAATTGTAAACCAGCAACTCCTCATTCCACCATCAAAAAGGTCCACTCAATGGTTGATGATTCCACTCCAGAAATGGCTCTCAGGCCTCGTACACACGGCCGAGATTCTCGTTGAAAAAAACATGTCGTTTTTTTCGACGAGATTCTTGGACAAGAAACTTGTCCCGGCCGAGTGTACACACGCTCGTTTCAAAGAACCCGCGGTTCTTTGAATGGAGCGTACGCGGTGACGTCATCGACTACGTCGAGCATGCGCTCGTCACATTCGATGCCGTCGCCGCCATCTTGGTATACCCTACGTATGCCTAGGAAGCTACCGCGCATGCGTCGAATTCATTTCGAACATGCGCGGGCTTCCGGGAGGACAGGTAAGTGTACACACACTCACTTTTCTCGTCGAGAAACATGCCGAGGAGAATCTCGACGAGAAAATAGAGAGCAGGTTCTCTATTTTCTCGTTGAGGTTTCTTGTCGGTTTTCTCGACGAGAAACCCGATAGCCGCGTACACACGACCGATTTACTCGGCAAGACCTCTCTGCCAGCAAGTTTCTTGCTGGTTCTTGCCGAGAAAATCGGTCGTGTGTACGAGGCCTCAGTAATAATCACTGGTATGAATAGCTCAATTGTGTAGCCCTATCATCTCCGGGCAGGAGATGTCAGCGTGCACCGTGACATCAGGGTCCTTGCCCTACTCTATGCATTTCGTCATGCATCATCCTCACGGAGAAACAGACCAGCACTGCTCACTTCCCAAAACCATTGATGTTTTATCAAAATTAGGGTAGCAGCTGCCTGTTTTTGACTTTCCTCTGTGTCTTACCAATTAACACACTAGCATCCCTCCAGTCCATCCTGAATTTTAGTGCTTTGCTTATCCACCTTTTCTCCTGTTCCTCCGGTGCTACAGGATGGCTGCGCTGTGCAGGATCACGTATATATATGTGATCCTGCACTTCTGGGTATTGGGTGCAAGTGTATGCTACCGGCAGCTCGCTCCTGCTGTGATTCTATGCAGCAGGAGCTGATCAGCGAGTCATGTAGACCCAATGTCCGCTGGCACCCGCTGATCATTCGGCACACAGGCAGAACCGTAATCTGCCTATGTAAACAAGGCAGATTGTCGTTCTGTCAGTAAGGAAGGCATTGATCCTGTGACACAGATCTCTATGCTTTCCTCTAGTCAAAGCACCTCCCCCACAGTAGTAAAACACCAGCTAGGCTCACAGGTAACACTTTGATCACCCCCAATGTTAATCCCTTCCCAGCCAGTGTCATTAGTACAGTGACAGTGCATATTTTTAGCACTGATCACTGTAATGATTTCACTGGTCCCCAAAAAAGTGTCAAAAGTGTCAGTTAGTGTCCACTTTGTCCGCCGCAATATTGCAGTCCCACTATAAGTCGCTGATCGCTGACATTACTAGTAGAAAAAAGAAATAAATACAAATTCCATAAATATATCTCATAGTATGTATACGCAATAACTTTTGCGCAAACCAATCAATATACGCTTATAGGGATTTTTTTTTACCAAAAACATGTATTATGAATGAATTTGATTTTTTACTTTTTTTTATTGGATATGTTATATAGCAGAAAGTAAAAAATATTGTTTTTTTCTTCAAAATTGTCATTAATTTTTTTGTTTATAGCGCAAAAAATAAAAACCGCAGAGGTGATCAAATATTCCGGTCTTCCGCGGATTACTGAAGACTTGGCTTTTCACGCAAGCCTTCCCTGCGTAGCCTCTCTCTTCCACCCTTTCTGCCGCTCTGTGCTGCTTCTGGTTCCTGGGTCCTCTTTTCCCAGGAACTCTGCTATGCGCGTCGTGACCCTTCGGGGTAAGACCGCGCTATATTAAGATACCTCTCAACTCAACTCAACCACCAAAAGAAAGCTCTATATGTGGGAAAAAAGGACATACATTTTATTTGGGTACCGTGTTGCATTACTGCGCAGTTGTCAGTTAAAGTAACGCAGTGTCGTAAAAAATGGTCTGGTCAGGAAGGGGGGTAAATCTTTTGCAGCTGAAGTGGTTAAGATCTAACCCCACACAGAATGTCTTCTTCATCTTCATAATAAGAACATAACAAGTAACAATAAGTTAAATTTCCCATGATTGTGTTACAAGCAGAGCTACTGGTAGAGACTTTGTAGGACATAAAACAACAGATTTAGCCCTGGTCAAACAGGTGCGATTTGTCATGCGATTTGACATGACAAGTCACACCCTATTGCCAGCAGGGGAACCATTCAAATCATTGCGACTCAAGTTGCAGTGACTTTGAAAAAGGTTCCTGCGCTACTTTTTGGGGATTTCATTGCCACTTGCATAGACTTCTGTTAAATGAAGTCGCAAGCCGCAATGAAAACAGAGGTCCAAATCGCACTGAAAAAGATAAAAACATACGCAGACTGGAGTTTTGTGCAGTTAGAACACATACTGCTGCTCCACCATACCACCCAAATACAGTTAAAGCCACACACAAACACACACACAATATACCATCTGCTAGCTATACATATGAAATTGGACTCTGCATATTTAATGCAAACCTATAAAGCAGATGGACACCAGCAGAGGTTTATATATACAGGAGGTCCCCGGGTTACGAACCCGTTAGGGACTTTCCTCCTGTTTGTAATGCGCAAATGTTCGTAAGTCGGCCGCGCATCCGCAGAACGACAATTCCGGACATTTCCGATGTTTTCCGATGCTCCGCCGAATGCTGTTCTGCGCATGCGCCGCCAACTACGGACAATTTCGTAATTTTCCGAGGCTCCGTCTGGCCGTGCATGCGCAGAACAGCAGATGGTCCACGCAGAACGTCAGAGGGTCCCCGCAGCGCCCGGTTCGTAAGTAGGGGTGGTTCGTAGGTCGGGGGTTCGTAAGTCGGGGACCCCCTGTACCCTACATTTGTATATTTGTAAATCTGATCATTTGAAGAAGTTAACACTTGTGGAAGGAAATTTTTGGAATATTGAACAAAGACTTGTCTTTTTACTGTATCAAATTCTTCTACTCTTCCACAAATATGTTCTAAGCTGCAAACTGAAATGCCATAGCTTGGAATTTTGACACAACAACAAAAAAAGAAAGTATATTGTTCATTTATTAGCACATGTGATGTATTATTTTCAGCTTTTTTTAATTGGAAAAATAAAAGCTAGCAAAACTCCAGCAGGCTCCTTGGTCTACAGGAAATGCTGGAGCTATGCTTATTTATCTTTTAACTGACATTTGTTATCCATGGATTAGCTGAGCAGGCCCTTGTAATTATGGTTGCTTTTCCATTTGTGGCTATCTGCATGAGGTCGGTGGATCTTAAAATTACAGAACGGCCACCCTTGAAAAAAGTCGATTGAATCAGCTTCATCACTGTGAGCGCTACAGTCAGACGATTATCCCAAAATAAAACCTGGTAGCCAAAGAGGTTTATGTTCTAAGCTTCATAGTCACTTTTCAGCTCCTTGGGTAGTTAGAAGGTCAATAAAACCCGGGTGGCCTCATATTAATGCTTCCCAGTTAAGTCAAATGTGTGGTGGCTCTGTCAGAATACTTTTTAGAAACTGTTCATTTGAATTCCAGAACTCTTTTCAGCCAGCGCTTTCAGAGAGGCTTTGTTCTGTTTTGTTTGAAGTCTGTTTGTACCATGGAAAAAGCTTGCAACATTTCCTATTATTAGAATAAAATGATCTTGACATAACAAATCCTTTAACTAATCTCCTTACTCCGTTTTATTTCTCATTATCTATGCCATGAGCTCATTCTTGGAGGAGGTGTCTTTGTAATGTATGTCCCTATCTTGGTACTTGTTTCATGTAAACTGATGCTGATATATTAATTAAAGTCCTAACATATAATATAACGTTAGCCATACTAAAACAGATCTTTTATTGATAATGTCAAAAGATCTGCTAAGCACCTCTTTTCTCAGCTGTTGCCACCTAGAAGCTGCAATTCAACAAAAAAAAACCATGCATTTCCTTTCGTGTTCTCTTCACAGCAGAATGTCTAATGCCGCGTACACACGACCGTTTTTAATGACGAGAAAAATTTCATTTTTTAAAATGGTCATTAAAAATGATCGTGTGTGGGCTTTCCAGCAGTTTTCCCGACGAGAAAAACGCTGAGAATCACGACGAGAAAAATTGGAACATGCTCTAATTTTTCACGTCGTTTTTTACATCGTCGTTTTTCTCTTCATGAAAAACGGCCATGTGTGGGCTTTAACGACGTGAAAAACAAATGCGCATGCTCAGAATCAAGTATGAGATGGGAGCGCTCGTTCTGGTAAAACTAGCGTTCGTAATGGAGATAGCACATTCGTCATGCTGTAATGGACTAAAAAGCACGAGGTTGAAAAGCGCGAATCGTCGCTCAACAAACTTTACTAACATGAAGGGTGGCGCCATCCGAATGGAACTTCCCCTTTATAGTGCCGTCGCACGAGTTGGACGTCACCGCGCTTTACTCGAACATTTTTTTCCACGATAGTGTGTAGGCAAGGCAGGCTTGAGAGGAAACACGAAAAATCACGTCAAGAAAAATGCCGTTTTTTTCAATGACATTAAAAACGGTCGTGTTTACGCGGCATGATAAGTACATTTTTTGTTTTTTTTTGTTTTTTGTTTTATCTTTTAATATATGTGAAACTGTAAGGCCTCATGCCCACGGACGTTTTTACAGCTGCGTTTTTAAGCATTTTTTGCAGCTTAAAAACGCCTGTCCATGTTAGTCTATAGCTTCATGCCCACCTAGACGTTTTTGAGCTGCAAATAGCATAGACGTTTTTAAGCTGTAAAAAAAAACCAGGACCAGTGCATTCCTCAGCGTCAGAATTAGGCAGAAAAAAAACGCGAGCGTCAAAAAACGCGCAGAAACGCCGCAATTGCGTTTTTCAGCTCCGCATTTTTTTTTTTCTTTTTTCAAAAAAAAAATATACAATAACATGCACAGGCGTTTTTAAGCTGTAAAAAATGCAGCTGTAAAAACGTCAGTGGGCATGAGGCCTAAAATGACCAGCCTCCTAGATTTGTGAACTAACAGTATTTTATTGAAATATGGATATTGAAATGCTAAACATGCATTTCCAAAATGTTGGAAGCATGATATTTCCTCACTCTCTTCTATTGTTGATTCAGAAAGATTAGCCTATTTATAAAGCTGCCAAGGGCAATATCCCAATCATATATACTGTGTTTATAAAGAGGTGAAAAAAATGCAGAATTTTTTTATTTTTTTTTGATAGATTTCCTACATTTTTTAAAGTGATACTAAAGCAGTGTTGCCAACCGTCAGTATTTTTACTGGCAGCCAGAAATAGGAATTTATCTCCTGCCAGTAAATGCCAGTGAGAGGAAAAGGTTGCCAGTAAAAAATATGGCTGTGACGCTCGGCTCGGAACTGCACATGTGCAGCTCGGGGCCTGGAGCTGGCCGAGACCATCCAAGTGCTTGCAACAGTGTGTTCAGGCGGTGTGGGGGGCGGGTCTGGTAGAGGCGGTGTCTGAGAGTGTCATGTGATGTCATGGTGCAAGGGAGCCAAGTGGAGCTGCCAGAGCCTCGTGTGCGGGTCTGCAGGACGGGATTAAAGCGGAGTTCCACCCAAAAATGGAACTTCCGCTTTAACCACTCCTCGCCCCCTTACATGCCACATTTGGCATGTCATTTTTTTGAGGGGGGGAGTGGGGGCTTCGGTAGGAGTGGGACTTCCTGTCCCACTTCCTCCTTCCTGCCCAGGGACCGCTTAGGCGACTCGTTATATCGCCTAAGGCGGCCCCTCCCTGTAGGCGATCACCTGGGACACGTGACAGGTCCCAGGCGATCGCCTGTCCACTCCTAGGGTGCAGCAGTGAGTGCCTGACTGCGAAGCCAAAAGCTGTCACGGCCGGGTGCCCACACTATGAATAGAGCCGGCTGAGAGGGGGGGAGAGGAGCGACACTCCGGGCGGCCGCATCTCTGGACAGTGGAACAGGTAAGTGTCTGTTTATTAAAAGCCAGCAGCTACACTTTTTGTAGCTGCTGACTTTTAATAAACATAAAAAAGGCTGGAACTCCCCTTTAAGGCAAGCCAGGAGTGGGACTGTCAGTGCTGTTTGGACTGGAGGGGACTGAAGGGACCACCTGGCATTGAGAGAGACTGTCACTCTGACTCAGGAGGTGGCGTGTCAGTATCACTGTGAGAGTCAATTTCATGTGTGCATCACCCATTCTAATGTATTGCCCTACTGAGTTCTGTCCCTGAGCTACTTACTTACTATCGAAAATAAAATAAGAAATATGCTTTTTGCCTTAATATCTACCTTAAATCACATTGCTAATTGCATATTGTACTTATTTGTAGCCTAAATACTGTAATTTGCAGTTAAAAACTGTAATTTTGTAACTTTTGTAACTGTCAGTAAAAACTTGACTGTGCCAGTAAATTTTGGGTGTTGTGTCAGTAAATTTCAAACTGGTAGGTTGGCAACACTGTACTAAAGTCTCTTTTTTTTTAAAATAACAAACATATTATACTTACCTGCTCTGTGAAGTGGTTTTGCATAGAGCAGCCTGGATCCACCCCTTCTTGGGTCCCTCAGCCGACACTCCTGTCTCCTCCCTCCTGCTGAGTGCCATCACAGCAAGCAGCTTGCTATGGGGGCACCCGAGCCGAGCCACTGATCTGTGTATCCATTCAGACATCGAGCAGCGGCCTGGCCCCACCCCCTTTAACTCCTCATTGGCTCATTGACTTTAATTGATAGCAGTGGGAGCCAATGGCACTTCGCTGCTGTCTCAGCCAATGAGGATGGCAAGTCCTGGACAGCCGAGTCTCTCGTGCAACATCGCTGGATAGAGATGGGTGTCAGGTAAGTATTAGGAGGGCTGAGGGGGGCTGCTGCGCACAGAAGGATTTTTATCTTAATGCAATGCATTAGGATAAAAAAAATCTGTCTTTAAAACCACTTTAAGCTTTTGATTTTTAACACTGTATAGCTTACATTTTAAATGCATGCCTTCCTAAACATTTGGACAGTTTTCCAATTAAATCTAATAAAAAAAAAACGATGTATCTTGGATGAATTTTGTGTGACTCTTGTGTAAAAACATTGATAAATAGACACCTTAGGGCGCTATTATATGTACTGTCTGTGGGGCGGTAAAAAAGATGATAGAGACACAGCTTTACTCCCCCCAGCTGCACACTCGAATGTTAATGCAGCTGGCTGTACACATGCCATGGCTGCTGTATTTTTAACTTAACCACTTGCTTACTGGGCACATATACCCCCTTCCTGCCCAGGCGAATTTATAGCTTTCGGCACTGTCACGCTTTGAATGAAAATTGCACGGTCGTGCGACGTGGCTCCCAAACAAAATTGACGTCCTTTTTTTCCAACAAATAGAGCTTTCTTTTGGTGATATTTGAACATTTCTGCGGTTTTTATTTTTTGCGCTATAAACAAAAAAGAGCGACAATTTTGAAAAAAACACAATATTTTTTACTTTTTGCTATAATAAATATCCCAATTTTTTTTTTTTAAAAACTCTTTTTTTTCTCAGTTTAGGCCGATCCGTATTCTTGTACATATTTTTGGTAAAAAAAAAAAAATAGCAATAAGCGTATAGTGATTGGTTTGCGCAAAAGTTATAGCTTCTACAAAATAGGGGGTAGAATTCTGACATTATTTTTTATTATTATTTTTTTTACTAGTAATGGCGGTCATCTGCGATTTTTGTCAGGACTGCGATATTGCAGCGGACACATCGGACACTTTTGACAAATTTTTGGGACCATTCACATTTATACAGCGAACAGTGCTATAAATATGCACTGATTACTGTATAAATGTGACTGGCAGGGAAGGGGTTAACACTAGGGGGCGAGGAAGGGGTTAAATGTATTCCCTATGAATGATTCTTACTGTGGGGGAGGGAAATGACTGGGGGAGGTGACCGATCTGTGTCCCTATGTACAAGGGACACAGCATCGGTCTCCTCTCCCTGACAGGACGTGGATCTCTGTGTTTACACACAGAGATCCACGTCCTTGGCTGTGTACCGGCCAATCGCAGGTACCTGGCGGAGATTGCGGCCGCCAGGCACGCGCATTGGCATCTCAGTGACACGCCGGGCACACGCGCGCGCCGCCGGTGGCCGGAGGAGCCGAGGCCATAAAAAGACGGCCTCCCGAATTTGTGGAGCCACCTTGTGGCCGTCTTTTTACAATGGCCCGGGTCTGAAGAAGTTAAGGATGCAAAGTTTGACAAACAGCTCCGCCTGTCAAACTAGCCCATTGATTTCAATAGGGCCGCTCCGTAACCATATTGCAGCATGGAAGTGCAACATTTACAGGGCTAAATTGGGTGGTGAGGAGCCGATATAACACCTCTTCAAAGCCTGTCCAATGCCCTCTGAAAAGCGATGAGGATAGGTCAAGTATTAAAGTGCCCTCAATGCAGTTTTGCCAGCCCACGAAGTGATGCCCACAATTTACAAACAGCACCAATTTTTTACTGACAAAACCAATTAACTTTACTGACAGAGGCACATTTTTTACTGACTTCAAAAAAGTACATCAAAGTGCAGTTTGCAGTGCTAAACAGTGCAAGTATCAACATTTAACCACTTCAATACCATGCACTTATACACCTTCCTGCCCATGCCAATTTTGAGCTTTCAGCGCTGTCGCAATTTGAATGACAATTGCGCGGTCATGCAACACTGTACCTAAACAATTTTTTTATCATTTTCTTCCCACAAATAGAGCTCTCTTTCGGTGGTATTTGATCGCCTTTGCGATTTTTATTTTTGCATAACAAATAAAAAAGAGCGAAAATTTTGAAAAAAACTAAGTTTTTCTTTGTTTCTGTTAATTTTTTTTTGTAAATAAGTACCTTTTCTACTGATAAGGCGGCACTAACGGGCACTGATAAGGCGACACTGATGGGCACCGATGAGGTGGCACCAATGAGGTGGCACAGATGGGGTGGCACTGATGATGGGCACTAATAGGCGGCACTGATGGGCACTGATATGTGGCATTGGTATGCGGCACTGATGGGCACTCATAGGCGGCACTGATGGGCACTCATAGGCGGCACTGATGAGCACTCATAGGCGGTACTGATAGGCACTTATAGGCAGCACTGATGGATACTTATGGGTGGCACTGATCGGTGGCACGGACGGGCACTGATAGGTGGGCACTTATGGGCACAGATGGGCACAGATGGGCACTGATAGGTGGCACTGATGGACACTGGTAGGTGGTACTGATGACACTGGTGGCTGGCATTGCTGGGCATCATAAATTTTGGCTGTGCCATGATGGTGCCAGTCAGTGCCCATTTGTGGGCACTGATTGGCATATGTTTTTTATGTATTTGTGCATGTGGATGGCCATGGGGGACTTACCTGGTCATCCACATGCTTGGGGCCTCCCTGGTGGTCCTGGGGGGCTTCTCTGGTGGTCCAGTGTGAGTACCTGAGGGGGGGCTGCGCTGATAAACAATCAGCGCGAACCCCCCCTGTCAGGAGAGCCGCCGATCGGCTCTCCTCTACTCGCGTCTGTCAGACGTGAGTGAGGAAGAGCCGATCAACGGCTCTTCCTGTTTACATCGTGATCAGCCGTGATTGGACACGGCTGATCACGTGGTAAAAAGCCTCCGCCGGAGGCTCTTTACCAAGATCAGTGCAGCGGTGTGTCAGACTGACACACCGCTCCACCGATCGCCGCGATGCGCACCCCCCCCCCGGGCGCGCGGCGGCTGTTATCCTGCAGGACGTCAATAGACGTCCAGTGTGGATAACAGAACCACTTCCCGTACGTCAATGTCCTATTGACTGGGCGGGAAGTGGTTAAGCTATAAACATGTAGCTAGTGCTATTAGAAATGTGTTTAAGTTAAAAAAATAGTCAAAAAACATATTTCTCCATTTACATGAAGCTCAGTTTAATATAACCCAGCCAGCACAGAGTTCCCCCATATATCAGAGTTTGCAGGATTCCCCCTTACAGTGCAAAGGGGACTTTGATGTAAAGAGGGACGTTGCAGATCATGATCTAAGGGGGAACTCTGATGTAAGAGGGGGCTCTGGTGACCAGAGACCACCTTATATGAGAGTCCACTATGTTCCCATTTACATCACAGTTCCCAGTGTCATAAAAATGCAGTTTATGAATGCATGTGGTGGTATGCATTTTGATGCATTTTTATTGTGCGTTGACATGTGCTTTCCCACATTTGGGCCTGAAGAATCTGTATGACAATTTGTATGACAATTATGTTTGTGGAGGTTTCCCTGCAGCAGCTGTCGTTTATACTGCTGGGTACTTCTTACCACAGCCTCAGTAGGAAAAGGAAAGTGAACCTATGGCCAGGCTATATATTCAAATATTTTCATTCTCTTAACAAGCAGTAAATAAGCTTTAAAAGAAATGTTTGCGCTAAGCCTGTAGCTGCAGTCCACTTGGAGCAATACATTCTCAAATTCACAGCAGAAGCACAGAAGTACTTTTCTAGGGCAGCTCAGCTCCCCTGCACCCTTCTACAAGTAGCAACTCAGCTCAGAGTGCTGAGAGAGTCAACGTGAATGACTCAAGCTTCGTACACACGAACGAGTTTCTCGGCAAAAACCAGCAAGAAACTTGCTGGCAGAGATTTTTTGCCGAGAAATTCGTTCGTGTGTATGGTTTCTCGTCAAGAAAAGTGACAAGAATCTCGACGAGAAAATAGAGATCCTGCATACAGACGGTCGGATTATCCGACAAAACCCTTCCATCACACAATTGTTGTCGGAATATCCGATCGTGTGTACGGGCCTTTAGACTCTGACATCTGTATAATTACTGAACGTAAAATACCAGCAGTATATATGACTCTCTGGTTGAAATACCACATGTGCAATGAAAACAGATAATCATGGGGGGGATTTACTAAAACTGGAAAGTCCAAAATCTGGCACAGCTGTGCACTGTAGCTAGCTAATCTGCTTCTAACTTCAGCTTGTTCAATTAAGCTTTGACAAAAAACCTGGAAGCTCATTGGTTTCCATGCAGAGCTGCACCAGATTTTGCACTCTCCAGATTTAGTTAATCAACCTTCAGGTGTCTCCAACTTGGATGGGAAACAGATTGTAGCACTCCATTGCCCACATTCAGGAGTTAGCTTAGCGAATTGAGCCTCTTGTCTTTTGATGCTTTAGAGCCTTTTTGCCCAACCTGCAACTTGTGAGCAGCACATGGCACTTTGGTATTTTTGTGTGGTTCTCAACAGTCAATAGTGCGAAGGGGAGCACTTATTTGTAAAGGGGCAGTAATCTCTCACATTCTCATGTAACATGCCTGTAGTCATAGTATGCAGTTTGTCTTCAGCCTTCAACCACACCCTCATCACATCCAGAGTCTCTGACCATCTCCCGTGGTGTGTCTACAGCCTCAGTAGATGTCATCTATTGAATATTATGTGGGGTTTCTTGATAATGTCAGAAGCAATAGCTGAGGTCCCAATTTCCATGTAAGTTAACCATCATTGCTTTAGAACTCTCCATTGATGATATACACTGATCAGGCAGATGCTCAAACGTACATCATTGTTTTAAAAAAAAAATGCATTACAGGCAATATTTATCAGTGTCGGAACAAAGAAATGTCTTAGTCTAAGTGTCCATATAACAACTCTTCAGATACTTAATTTGAACTATGAGTTAAAATATGGAAAATAACAATCCCCAGATTAAAAAAAAAATTCTACAGACCTGTGTTAAGGCGCTCATTGACATTAGATAATAGTCTCACAATCCAGCCATTGATAACTATGAACTACCTAGAAATGCCAGTGGCCAAGGCTCATCTGGGCAAAAGTGACTGAACATTAACTATCACCTGGGATTGTCAGTAAACATTAGGCATAAGATAGTATATAACATTTAGATCAGTAACAACAGTAACATCGCCACTTCAAGTGCAGCAGCAAGCAGTAATAAAATCTTATCTACTAAACAGCAGGAACTATACTGCCAGTGTGCACTAATGGCGGTTATGCAAGGTATAACCTGACTGGGTAAGCACTGTCCTTGTTTAAATAAAGAAAAACAGATGAAGGGAATGTGCTGGAAGAATAATGCGAGGGACAGTCCTTAAAGTTGGTCTTCTGCCGGTTATTGTCGGGGCCCTTTAAGAAGCGTTGGTGCACTTGATAATAGTCTTTTGAGCCTGCATGCAGTAAAGTGTTAGGAGGTGCCATGCAGTGTTAACAAGTGGTGCTGCGGATGCAGTGCAGATGTGATGACAGCGCGCTATAACCACAGCGCAGAGTTGGTAAGGGGCTGGTACGGAGTTGGCAGACTTGTGGCATAGGTTTGGTGAAAGTGTGTTATGGATTTGGTGCACTAAATGTCCTGCTCTTAGTGGCTACGTTTCTGCTAGTAGTGTAAAGGCGGGCCATCAGCCCTCTCACCAGCTCCCAGGAGGTGGCAACAGGTTCTCACAGTAGAAAGGGACCCACTTGGTCTCATCCTGGAAATCACTCATTTAGCGATCTGAAGTGGAGGATGATGAATGATCCAGTATTATAAAGAGATGGCAGCTTTGGCAGGGGTATTGAATCTCTGGTGTCTCTGCTCCCGACCTTGAGCTTGAGTGCTGGCTGACTTGGCCTCCTGCTGACAGATGAATGCCTCTCAGCTGTGTCTGCATGGATTCCCATAGTGCCAATGCTTTCTGGTCAATTCAATAATAAATAAAAAAACACCTGGCTCCTCCTGCTGCCCAGAGTCTGTTGGAACCTGTAGGTCAGAAAGTCAGTTGTTCTGTCACGTACCTGGTCGAAGGCCAAAGTGCTGAGAGGGCTTCCTTTGCAGCTAAGTTCAGAGCATCCCTGAAGGTGATAATAGGGACTGCTATGCTCAGAGAAGCAGGGGTTGCCAGGTGTGACAGCCTGAGTTGATAAAGAGATGACCACTGGATGGTGGCTGATGAGCAGGATGCACTGCTGGGCAGAGGTCCCTCAGGAGTACCAGGTGCGACTTGGCAGCAGAGAGAGCCAGGAGCAGAGTCAGGAGCCAGGCCAGAAGTCATGCATGGGATATCAGCCAGGAGTAAGGCAGCAACCAGAGTCAGGAGTCAGCTGAGTCATCCACTATTTTTTTCAGGCAGCAGCAAAGTCAGAAGAGCAAGCCAGAGGTCATACATGGAGCGGCAGGAGCGGGGTCACAGGAACAAGCCAAGGGTCAAAGCCAGGAGTGGAGACAAGACAGGTCAAAGGCAAGCTGGGTCGGTAACAGTAAATCCAATAACAACAGGAACAGAACTTAGGAACCCACGGGGGAGCTAAAGATCATCCAGAAATTAGTGGTTGGTGCTGCTGGCTTTCAATAGGCCACTGGGCGCCAGAGTCCTTGCCCGTTTGTGCCTGTGTGCGCATGCACATTAGCATTTGCAAATTCCTGTTCGCCAATCTGCGATTCTGCTGGGCTTTAACAGCTATGCCAGTTCTTCTGCGGATTGTTCCCTGACATGTTCCTTTACATGACTGCCGGAATACACCTCCTAGGATTCTGGGCGCTCTGCTGCTTTGACTTTAGCTCTTTGTCTGTTGGCCAGAGGAGAACAGTAAAGAGCAACATCAGCATCTAGAGAGAGAAAAGTAAGTAAAGAGCAATGGCTACTTCTCCATGTCGTTCTAGCCCAACACTTGGCTACATATTCAGTATATGGAGTTCTGTGACATGTGGCTAAATGTCCACCAGAGTTTAGCATTGTGCTGATGCAAAATATAATAATATATAATCTATTTATTCCATTCTGAATGCAGATGAAATCAGTTAACATTACAGGTGTGTCTTAGTCATGCTAATCATGTGACTACCCTGACTTCACCACTGCATAAACTGACCGTGGACATAAGTAAGAAATTAAAATGTTAGCAGTGGGATTTACCACATATCAAGTAAAGAAATGATCTCTTTATTCTAGTGAATGTGGATAGGATTTAGCTGCTTAATGCACTGCATGCCAGGAATTTGCCGCCCCTAGCAGTAGACTTTGTAGAGATGGTCATATATCAAAACAGAAGCTGACATGCTTTCGGAATTTAATGTGTATGGGTTTATTGTCTAACAGTTCTTAAATTAAAGACAAGCTTTAGGCAAGCAGCTAAATCTATATTTTAAAACCATAAAAGTGTACTGTCTTGTTTTCCAAATAATCTGTAACTCTGTTCAGCTGGGTTTGTGATCCAGGCACCCCTGCCAAACAGTATAGCCTGGTCCTCAAACTTCACTAAATTAGCAGAAACTTTGATTAAAAACAGCCAGTCAAAGGCCAGTTAGGAAAGCAATGATAGAGCATTAACAAGCTGATGTGTCTTCACTGTATTCACTGTGCTCTTTCCTCATTTCAGTATATGTGCACTGCAGTAGGACCCCATTGGCTATTAGTGCTGGTCCTCCCTTTCCCAGCTCAAGTGCTGCTCTTTAGGGGTTTATGGGCAAACAAATTTAGTTACTTACACTATTTAGAAAAACATGTACCCGGTAATTACTTTTTTCTTTAATTTTGTGAGGGTTTTTTAATCTACCTGCAGCTTCGTTTTAATATTACCTAGTCAATTATAAAAATATATAATATTTTCTGTTGATATAGCGGACTTACATTACCACTGCTATGGAGTAGTAGTGACATTTTCTTACATGCAGCGCTGTGCAGGGATGTCAGCAACCAATCAGCTTCTATCTAGAGCTTGTTCAGTTAAGCTTTAAAAACAAAAGCTAGAAGCTGACTGGTTGCCATGAACAGCTGATCCAGATTTGGTCAGCTCCAGTAAATTCCCCTCGGTGTATCTTTCTTGACAGTATCTTTAAAACTGTATTAAACCCAATGCAAAACATTTATTATATTGCAGCTTACCAATTCTTAAATGTGATGGCTGCATTAATTTTCTTTTTTAGGCTTTCTTTCCTTTATTTTCACCTGATCATCCAGTCAGTAATTCTGTTGTTTTTCAAAAGAACAAGCTCACTTGCAAATTTAGCAGCTAGAGTGTGTCACTTAGTGTCCAATTTGTCAGCCGTATTGTCGCAGTCCCGCTAGAAATCGCTGATCGCTGCCATTACTAGTAAAAATAAAAATGCCATAAAAATATCCCATAGTTTTTAGACACAATAACTTTTGCGCAAACCAATCAATATAATATTATGGGAATTTTTTTTATACCAAAAATATGTAGCAGAATACATATTGGCCTAAATTGATGAAGAAATATTTTTTCAAAATTGTCGCTCTTTTTTGGTTTATAGCGCAAAAAATAAAAACCGCAGAGGTGATTAAATACCATCAAAAGAAAGCTCTATTTGTGGTAAAAAATAAAGACATCAATTTTGTTTGGGTACAGCGTCGCACGTATTGACAGTTGTCAGTTGTCAGTTAAATCAATACAGTGCTGTAACACAAAAAATAGCCTGGTCATTAAGGGGGTAAAACCTTCCAGGGCTGAAGTGGTTAAGGAAGTATCTCCAACTCCCAAGTCATCTTAACATGGCAGTCTCTATAACCTCACCATGAAACCACCATGGTGTATTTTTATTTTTTATATTTAACTACTTGCCGACCGCCGCACAAACATTTACGTCGACAGAATGGCACGGACAGGCAAATGGGCATATACATACGTCCCCTTTAATTTGCCTCCATGTGGTCGCGCGTACGCCGCCAGCGGTGCGCTCGCGACCCTGCCGCGAGCTCCGTGACCGTGCCCGCAGGACCCGCGGACTCGATGTCCGCCGGGGTCCCGCGATCGTGTCACGGAGCTGAAGAACAGGGAGATGTTAGTGTAAACACAACATCTCCCTGTTCTGCCTAGTGACATGTCACTGATTGTCTGTTCCCTGCCATCGGGAACAGCGATCAGTGACGTGTCACGGCAAGCCACACCCCCTAACAGTAAGAATCACTCCCTAGGTCACACTTAACCCCTTCAGCGCCTCCTACAGGTTAACCCCTTCACTGCCAGTGTCATTTTTACAGTAATCAGTGCATTTTTATAGCACTGATCACTGTAAAAATGACAATGGTCCCAAAATGGTGTCAAAAGTGTCCGATGTGTCCGCCATAATGTCGCAGTCACAATAAAAATCGCTGATCGCCGCCATTACTAGTAAAAATAAAAATTATTAATAAAAATGCCATCAAACTACCCCCTAGTTTGTAGACGCTATAACTTTTGCGCAAACCAATCAATAAACGCTTATTGCGATTTTTTTTAACAAAAATATGTAGAAGAATACATATCGGCCTAAACTGAGGGAAAACAAAAGTTTTTTTATATATTTTTTGGGGGTTTTTATTATAGCAAAAAGTAAAAAATATAGATTTTTTTTTCAAAATTGTCGCTTTTGTTTTTAGTGCAAAAGATAAAAAACCGCAGAGGTGATCAAATACCACTAAAAGAAAGCTCTATTTGTAGGAAAAAAAGGACGTAAATTTTGTTTGGGAGCCACGTCGTACGACCGCGCAATTGTCAGTTAAAGACGAAGTAAACCCAAGGTTTTAAGAAAAAAAAAAAACCCTGCAAAAGAAAGCCATAATGAGCTAGTATGCATAGCATATTAGCTCATTATGAATAACTTACCTGAGATTGAAGCCCCCGAACTGCTCGTTGTTCCCCTCCGCTGGCGCCATCTTGCCTCAAAGTCCCGTCACTGCCGTCAGTGTATCGCCGCTCCGGCGCTGTGATTGGCCAGAGCGGCGATGACGTCACACGCATGATAAATCTAGGATTACCTGTAGGTGCAAGTTGTCTAAGTGGGTTTACAACCACTTAAAGCCACGCAGTGCCAAATCGCAAAAAGTGGCCTGGTCTTTGACCAACCAAATGGTCCAGGGCTTAAGTGGTTAAAGAAAACAAATACAGCCACTACATTAAATGATTGGTAAGCTGCAATATATTACATTTTAGGGTTTGGTTTCAATACTACTTTAAAGTGGTTGTAAACCTCAGATATTAAATATTAACAAATAATATCCCTGTATAGTGTGTACTTGTCTCAATGCAGAGCACTAAGTGTCATTTATGTCCGCTGCCTCGTTCCTCTTCTATAAGCATGAGTCACTTCTGACACCAAGAGAAAAATGGTGACAGGGAAGGGAACAGACTGTGATTGACAGTCTCAGCTGTGTTCCTGTGTGCTGTGTGAAGGGGGTGTGTCCCTTCCCTCCAATCATCTCTCAGTGCTCTCCTTACTGATTAAGCTCTCCGCCCCCTGCTTTTCAGAGCTGAGGGATCTTGTGTAAATTCTGCACTTTGAATAGATGTACAGTAGAGGAAAGACAGCTATAGATAAACATATACAACTTATGTAGGAGGATTTGTTTGATCTCTGTGTATCACCTGAAGCTTGCTGCTTCACTGGGTATATGTAAGTCACTTAAGGAAGTATCTCCAACACACAAGTCACCTTAATATGGCAGTCTCTATAACCTGGTCATCAAACCATCATGGTATATTTGTTCACGGGGCATTTGCTTTTGTTTTATTTTTATTTTTTTATATAATCTGTATTTTATTTGAGAGACAAAGACACGACAAATAAAACGGTAATACAAGTTGCAAATCAGCAGTAGTGTATGGTAGGCACTTCAGCATTCACCTAGACCCAAAATGACATAATGTTCGGTAGTCAACTCCCTCTAAAGGGTAGGAGGCAACTCGCCGGCAACGACGCCAGTAGAGGGGGGCAAAATCTGCCTCTGTCAGACCTCCCCTGGCCCGCCCAACAGGCAACCCCTCAGGACAAATGCTCGATGCCAGGAGGGGAAAAGGATTGCCCACCACACTATGTGGGCTCCCCTCACAACAGCAACATATTATAACCATTGGTCTAGTGAGAGTAACCACTTAAACAGCTTCCTAAATCATGTAGCCACTAGGCTGTACATAGATGAGAATAAACTAGAAGAGAGAGAAAAGAGGGGGAAAGATTAGTGGGAAATTAGTGGTAGAGAAAGGGGAGGGAGGGGGGGAGGGAGAGATCAGAGCATACCTGTGAATTAGGTAGAAGTCTCCAAGTCTGCACCGAGCGGGACGCGTCCAAGATCAAGCCACCACTGTCTTCAAGGCGTCCGAGTGTCTCTTACCACCCGGGATCTAAAGGGTTGATTCAGACAGTTCTAAGAGCGCTAAGTCTAAGCTAGAGGATATCTCCCCAGGGTCCGTCGCATGGGCCACCCAAGGTGCCCATACAGTTTTGAAGTGGTCTAGAGTATCCTTACAGGTCGCTATCCAGTGCTCAGCCTCTATAATATCATTAACCTTGGCCACCAATTCCTCCCTTGTAGGAATTCGAGGTTGTTTCCAATAAATGGGGAGCAAACGCCTAGCTGCATTAAGAAGATAGGGTAACATGCTTTTCTTGTATCTACTAACTGGGATTTGAGGAACGTGTAGGAGGTAGGGGGCCGGAGTGAAGGGGATGTCCAAGTCTAAGATCTCCTTTATTTGGAGTTTAATGTCTTCCCAAAATGGCTTGAGACGGGGGCAGTCCCACCATATGTGCATAAGCGTGCCTCTATGTCCGCATACTCCCCAGCACCGGTCCGACACCGAGGGATAAATACGTGCCAAATCTGCCGGCAGTTTCTTGAGTTTTAGATTCCACAGAACTGGAGTGAGTGAGCCGGTATAGGTGAGTCAGCTGGGTTTCGGGAAATTTAAGGTTTAAATCTCTCTCCCAGATCCGCACATGTGCACGTTTAGGATCTAGGGTGGCAGAGCCCAACAGACGGTACATTTCAGAGACCAGGTGGGGGAGCGGATCATCTTCTACAAAAAGGCGTTTTGTTCACCTGGAGGGAAACAAAGGAATCCACCCAGCGGGGCCAGCGGGGACACAGGGGGGGACAAGTTCAGGGTTGCGTTAATTCGGTCCCAGACCATCAATGGGAAGGTGGTATCAGACAACCCCCTATGTGCCCTGGACAGCCACGGTGCGTACAATAAATTTCTCCCTGCTAAACATTTTTCCAGGGAAACCCATAGTTTGGACTGTGTGTGGAAACGCCAGTTGAGGATCCTCTGCAAAGCGACCGCTTTATAATACCTCACTATGTCTGGGACTCCTAGACCACCATTGTGTTTTGAGCGCTTCAGTATCTGCAAAGCTATACGGGGCTTCCGTGCGTTCCACATAAACCCAGATAGCATACTAAAAATTTGGGTAAAGAAAACTCTGGGCAGGGGGATCGGCAACATCTGAAGAAAGAAGAGTACTCGTGGCAAGATATTAATTTTTATAATGTTTATGCGGCCTAGCCAAGTAAAGGCGGTCTTAGTCCACTGGGCTAGATCTCTTTTAACTGCTTCAAGGAGGGGAGGGTAGTTGGCTGTATACGGGGTGTCAAAGTGGTCTGTTAATTGAATGCCCAAATATTTGAAGGAGGATTTAGCCCAGGTGAAAGGAAAAGCTGCTTGCAAGTTTTCTGTCAGGGAGGGAGATAATTTAACGGGGAGAATCACAGACTTTGAAAAATTTATTTTGAAGTTAGAAAGTATCCCAAACCTCTGAAGTTCTCCCATCAGGTTCGGCAACGAAATCAGGGGTTCCGAGAGGTGGAAGAGCACATCATCAGCATAGACTGAGAGCTTGTGTTCAGCATTTCCAACCTTCAGTCCTTTTATGTCCGAATTCGCCCTAACAGTATGTAGCAACGGCTCCAGTACCAAGGCGAAGAGGAGGGGGGAAAGAGGACATTCCTGTCTCGTGCCATTCCCGATCAGGAACCTAGAGGAGAGTACCCCATTCACTTTGACCTGTGCACACGGAGTGGAGTATAGGGCCATAATTGAGGTCAGCATGCGCACTCCCAACCCCTGGGCCTCCAGCACCGCTTGTAGATACGACCAGTCAACACGGTCGAAGGCCTTCTCGGCGTTCGTCAACAGAATTATATAGGACTTTTGGTCAGGATGAGAACGGGCCCAGTGGATGAGTTGTATGGCTCTAATGGAATTGTCTCTAGCCTCCCTCCCAGTGATAAACCCGGTTTGATCAAGATGTATCAGTTGGGGCATGATGTGTTTCAGCCGATTCACAAGGATCTTCGCCAAAATTTTAACATCAACATTTAAGAGGGATATAGGTCTGTAGCTCTGGGGTACCATGGGGTCATTGCCCTCCTTTGGTAGCACCGTGATATGTGCTAGCAGCGCCTCAGGGGGAATAGGGGATCCCTCAGCTATGGAGTTGAAGTAGCTACACATAGGTGATATCAATAGGGGCAGGAAAGCTTTATAGTAAGCCTTGGTGAAGCCGTCTGGTCCCAGGCTTTTCCCATTGGGTAGGGACTTCACTATCAGCTCAATCTCACTGGGGGTAACTGGCAACTCTAAGTCAGTGCGTTGGTCCGCAGTCAGGGGTGTGACACCAGCCGAGGCCAAATAGACCTGAATGGCCACCGACCTGGGTGTCTGAGCATTTAAAGGACAGTTAGGGGTCAAATTATACAGTTGGGAGTAATATTCCTGAAACCCTAAGGCAATTTTAGAGGACTGAATCGCAACCGCGCCCGATGGGGAACGGAGCTTCTGAACACATGTCTGAGCATGCTTCTTGCGAAGGGCCTGTGCAAGCATGCGGCCACATTTGTTGCCGTGCTCATAGTATTTATGAGATAAGTATCTGGCCTGCTTACGTACTTGTCTGTCTAACAATCTCAGGAACAGTGTCCTCATGTCAGTCAGCCTGTCAAGGTCACCTGTGGCCAGGTGACAGATGCACACCGTAGGGGGACAGGAGTGCACCGCGAGGTAGTGAACCCTATGGCTGGCTTCTGCGGATAGGAAACTGGGTGGTTGTGGAAAGCGGGACCAGAGGAGCACAACCGGGATCCTAACGGAAGCTAGAGCCAAGATTCCCCAGGGCGCGGAGTCTAAGACCCAGCAGGTCTTCTCCAGGGCCTCTAGTGGTGAGGATGTTATGCTGCAGGCTGGGACCAGGTCGCGGCCCCTGGAGTTTCCTAGCTCACGCCCCGTAGGATAAGTGGAAAAGAGGGGAAGCAGCAGCACAAGATATGAGAGAACCGAATAACAAGCTGAAGATCAGGGGCCACAAGCAGACAAGGATAATGAAAGAACGAGCCGAAGGTCAAGGGTCACGAGCAGACGGGGATAGTCGGGGACAAGCCAACAACGTAACAGAGAGACAGACGTAGCACACGGCAGGCAGGAACCCAAACACACAATGCCTAACAAACACGTTGATCAGCAAAGCAGGCTTGCAGTGCACAGGTTAATATAGTGTTCTGTGATAGGGCCTGGGGTGGAGTCTGGCTGGGAGGAGATTATAAAGGAAGCCAGGTGAAAGGGCTCAGGCCTCTAAGATGAACACATGGGAAGGAAGGTAAGCTGACAGACAAACACTACTGCATATCCATGACAGTACCCTCCCTCTTATGGGCCCTCCCCCGCCTGGGCCCAGGCTTAAAGGGAAATCTCTGATGAAACCTTCTCAACAGATGAGGTGCAGCGACATCAGATGCAGCGATCCAAGACGCCTCCTCAGGACCAAAACCTCTCCAATGCACAAGGTACTGAAGAATGCCTCTGCAGAGCCGAGAATCCAGAACTTGTCTAACCTCGTACTTAAGATTATCCTCAGAGACCGAAAACGAGGTAGGGAGATGACAAGAAGATCTATTGAGGACCAAAGGCTCTCTAGGAATAAGCAAGGGCATGAGAGGATCAACATGAATCTGAGGAGGGTCCCCTAGACCCTTAAAGGGGAACTGGTCATCTTGCACAGGACCATCAGACTGGGCAGATGTCAGTGGAACCCTGAAGTCAGGTTGGTTAGAAGGTGACATGTCGCCGGAGTCAAACTGAATAGCTGAAGGACAAGCAGAATGTCCCGAACAAGAAAAAGTAGGAGGCTCACTGGGCATGGGCTGGACTGGCATAACTAGTACAGAGGCAGAGTGAATAGCTGAGTCAGGTGTAGCGACTACCTGAATCGCATCGCAAGACGTAGCGACTGCAGGACTTGTAGACAAGCTAGCCTGGCTGTGCGTCCAAGGGTGGTTAGGGACAGAGAAATGTAAGTGGTTATGCAACCTGGAATGAATGACCGGCTCAGATTCACAGGGGGCAACCTTGGGTAGGCAGGACGAGGAACAGGAGGGACCCCAAGCCAGGATCTGTCCAGTAGTCCAGTCCACATGAGGAGAATGGAGCTGTAACCATGGGAGACCCAAAATTATAGGCGTTGAGGCCTTGGGTAAGATAAGGAAGGATATCCACTCCTGGTGGAGTGTCCCTACCGACATCTTAACAGGGAGGGTCTGGAAGCGGATAGGTCCCCCTGGGAGAACAGTACCATCAATCGCCAAGACCACCAATGGTGTGGTGAGGGGCAAAAGAGTAAGTCTCATGGACGATGCGATTTCCCAGTCCATAAAATTACCAGCGGCTCCGGAATCCAGATATGCTGAGACTGAATGAGAAGAAGCACCAACATGAAGGAACACAGAAAGCAGAAGAAGAGAAGGGGAAGGTGATATTTCTGGGTCCAATACTCCACTTTCCAGATGAAGTGGACCCGAACGTTTTTCTGGACAAAGAGAGCAAGTGTCACGAAAATGACCTTTGCCCCCACAGTAAAGACACAGACCAAGAGTTCTGCGCCTAGCACGTTCCTCGGGGGATAGCCTGGTCCGACCCAGCTGCATGGGTTCCTCAGCTGGTAGGAGATGCTCTACGGGTCGAAGAGAGGGGAACTCAGGCTGACTAACAACCAAGGAGTGCTGGCGTTGCTTTTCTAAGGTCCTCTCCTGAAAGCGAATATCGATCTGGTTACACAAGGAGATAACGCCGGCCAGATCAGTGGGGATGGTTCTTCCTGCTAATTCATCCTTCACTCTATCAGACAGGCCATGCAAAAAGGTTGCGACTAAGGCCTCATTGTTCCAGCTCAACTCAGCCGACAGTATGCGGAAATGAAGGGCATACTGTCCCACAGAAGCAGACTCTTGGCGGAGACGTAAAAGGGCGCTGGCCGCTGAAGAGACACGAGCCGGTTCTTCGAAGATATTCCGAAAAAGTTTCAAGAAGCCAGACAGGCTAGAAACCACTGGATCATTCAGTTCCCACAGAGGGGCTGCCCAGGCTAAAGCTTCACCAGAGAGGAGGGAAATGATATAGGCTACCTTAGCCCGATCAGACAGGAAGTTTTGGGGCTGGAGCTCAAAATGAATTGTGCATTGGCTAAGGAACCCCCTGCAAGCCTTGGAGTCCCCAGAGAAACGGGACGGAGCTGGCAGTTGTAGTGAGTGTGTGGCTGCGACTGGTGCAATAGGTGCAGCCGCTGGTTGTATTTGAGGTTGCGGATTCAGGGTTCCCAAGGAGGCCTGAAGCTGCTCGAAGCGAGAAGCCAGATCCTGGAGGAATCGCATCACCTGAGTCTGATTCGATTCCTGGGTTTCAAGTCTGCAAACTATGCCCTGCAACGGATCATCCACGGGTAACGGGATGTCAGCCGGGTTCATGGCTGATCAAACTGTCAAGGTCACCTGTGGCCAGGTGACAGATGCACACCGTAGGGGGACAGGAGTGCACCGCGAGGTAGTGAACCCTATGGCTGGCTTCTGCGGATAGGAAACTGGGTGGTTGTGGAAAGCGGGACCAGAGGAGCACAACCGGGATCCTAACGGAAGCTAGAGCCAAGATTCCCCAGGGAGCGGAGTCTAAGACCCAGCAGGTCTTCTCCAGGGCCTCTAGTGGTAAGGATGTTATGCTGCAGGCTAGGACCAGGTCGCGGCCCCTGGAGTTTCCTAGCTCACGCCCCGTAGGATAAGGGGAAAAGAGGGGAAGCAGCAGCACAAGATATGAGAGAACCGAATAACAAGCTGAAGGTCAGGGGCCACAAGCAGACAAGGATAACGAAAGAACGAGCCGAAGGTCAAGGGTCACGAGCAGACAGGGATAGTCGGGGACAAGCCAACAACGTAACAGAGAGACAGACGTAGCACACGGCAGGCAGGAACCCAAACACACAATGCCTAACAAACACGTTGATCAGCAAAGCAGGCTTGCAGTGCACAGGTTAATATAGTGTTCTGTGATAGGGCCTGGGGTGGAGTCTGGCTGGGAGGAGATTATAAAGGAAGCCAGGTGAAAGGGCTCAGGCCTCTAAGATGAACACATGGGAAGGAAGGTAAGCTGACAGGCAAACACTACTGCATATCCATGACACAGCCTCTTCAATGCCTCAGGGTCCCTGTTTTGTTTGTGTTGTATTTCTGCCTCTTGAAGGGCATCTAGCACCCTTGTAAAGTCTGCCTGGAGTTCCTTTGTGAGTTTGGAGCCCAGGGATATCAGTTCTCCTCTCACTACCGCTTTATGACTTTCCCACACTATTCCATTACTGACGTCTTCCGTGGCATTTTCTTTAAAATAATTAGTAATGACGTCCCTCACCCTGGCCACCGCTGCAGTATCATCCAACAGGTTTTCATTCAATCTCCACGTCCAGGCCCTTTGAGAGCTCAACGGTAAAGTGAAAGTCATCCTGATCGGTGCGTGATCAGAGATTGTTATATTGCCGATGGACGCCGACTGCAGGAGCTCCAGTGTGGGGCGGTCAACATAAATGTGGTCTATGCGAGTGTACACCTCATGCACAGCAGAATAGTAACTGAAGTCCCTATCTGTAGGAAGGAGTACCCTCCAGCTGTCTAGTAGGAGGTGAGACCGGAGTGTCTTGTGAAAGTGCTTGAGAAAGGCGTAAGAGTATGAAGGTCGGGAACTAGATGTGTCTAAGAGAGGATCTGGGCTAACATTAAAGTCTCCACTGAGGACTACAAAGCCCTCTTTAAAATCTGCCAGGAGATCTAGGGTTGCATCTATGAAAGATAATTGGTTAGCATTGGTGGCATACATTGCGGAAAACGTGTATTTCTTCCCAGCAATAACACCCTTTAAGAAAACGTAGTCTATAAGTTGGAAAGGGCATGTCTTATGGATTCGCGATCGCAGTACCCCTGGATTTGGAAGTTGGGGAGGTACTATGGAACCATTGGCTATAAAGATGGGTGGGCAGCATAGAATGGGGGGTGAAATGGGTCTCTTGCAGGAAAACTACCTGTGCTCCTAGTTTCTTTAATTCCCACCATAATTTACTTCGCTTACCTGGGGAGCAGAAGCCTCAGACGTTATAAGATATAACCTTTAGTGAAGACATGTAGGATCAGGAGGGAATGAGTTGTGCCGAATCCGCCAGCTCGCCCGATGCAGACAAAGAGATATGGTGATGCTCCCAGGGAAGGAAGAGATAGCAAGAGGGAAGAAGAGGAGAGAGATGAAAGACAAGATGGGGAACAAACACAAAACATAGTTAAACAATGCAAAGTAAGCACAGTAAATTGGCATGAACCATAACCATACACATAGAGAAAAAAACATCTATAAACCTGGCGTAGGGCCCGCCACCACTATGGTGGGAGTTCCAGACCTTGGATCTAGGTCTCAATAGGGAACAGCACCCAAAAAGGGGGGCCTACGTGGGGAACGTGTGCCAACGTGTTCTTAGCATAGCATCTTGCAGAGAGCTAAATTAGAGCGGGGGAGTTATATTAGCCAGGGTAAGTCCATAATCTGTCTGTTAGGGCCAATATGGCAACAATGGGGTGGCACAACCCTAACCTAGGCGTATTTTCCAATAGTCATCTTGCACCTAACCAGGCCATCAGTCCTGGGGCATTAGGCATGTGTAGAGTTCACATCAAGAGAGTGCGTCTAGGAGGTATTGCGGTGTATGCGGGAGGGTCACCGTGCTGCAACTAAGGAAAAGTTACGGAAACCACTCCAGTGACCAGAAGGGTCACCACCGTCAATCTTGAGACGTTGAAGGGCCCATTAAGGGATCGTGGGTCGAACGCTGTCTGTCTCGTCTGCGACTCTTGTGATTAGCTGTCATCCATGGCTCAGGACGCTTCATCGACAAGGCACCGGACCGTTCCCTCCAGTCAGGGAAATCAACAGGGTCTAGCCCCAGAGCAGAGAGGAAGTGTGGGAGGTCATCTTTTGTATGCAGTGTGACCTGTTTCCCTTCTCTAGTCGCATGCAGAAAGAAAGGGAAACCCCAACGGAACGGCAGTCCTGCATCCTGGAGCACAGTCTCAAGGGGGCGGAGTGCCCTGCGTTGCATTTAAGTGCGTCTGGAAATGTCCTGATAGAAAAACAAGCGTGCCCCATCGAAATCATAGAAAGGCTTGCCACGCATCTTTTGCATGATGCGATCCTTGAGAGTGTATTTATGCAGCTTGCAAATAATGTCTCTGGGGTTATCCACACCCTGAGATGGAGGTCTCAGAGCCCTGTGAGCGCAGTCTATTTCAATAGGAGCAGACGCAGGCATGCCCAATATGTCCCGAAAGACATCTTGCAGCATGGGAATAATGTCACGTGAGGCCGTGGCTTCAGGCAATCCCCAGATCCTAATGTTAGCCCGTCTGCTGCGATTTTCAGTGTCGTCTAACTGGCATAGCAGGGTCTCAATCTGTTGGTCTTGCATATGACATTTAGATTGCAGCAGAGCAATAGTGGGGAGAGCCTCTTCCAGTCTCTCTTCCAGGGATTCCACTCTGTTTCCAAGGTGGGATGTGTCAGCCTTTAACTGGGCAATATCTGCAGTGAAAGCCTTCTCTACTCTGCTAGTGAAGCGTTCCAAGTCCTCTTTGGTGGGGAGGGACATAATATGGCGCCTGAGAACCTCATCCCCCAGGAAGTCTGATGCTCCTGAGCGAGCGTCCCCCTGGAAATGCAGGGGAGGTTTGAGGGGCCAAATCACTCACCGACCCTGGGGATGAGACCGGAGAAGCAGGGAAGACAGTCTCCTTCGGTTGCCATGCCGCAGCCGCGGCTGGCTGTGTAGATTTTGCTGCTTTCTGGGTCTTCCCTGTCGGCGCCATTTTGGAGGCCTCGCTGCCTTGTCCTCGGGACCCGGGAAAATAGGTTTCCAGCTGTGCCTGCCGGGTGCGATCCGTCCGTGGCGGCTGGGATGAATGCCGCAATCGCTGGGACATGAGGGGAGTCGATGCCGGTAAGAAACCCCCTCTGTAGCTTCATTTATGGCGGCGATGGAGCGGAGCTGAGGCAAATCACGTCCTTACTCCTCCATAGCCAGGACACGCCCATTATTTTTAATATTTTTTTATTGAACATGAGTCTCATCATGACAGTTTCATATATTGCATGTACAAAGAACAAAGTGGGAATGACTGGTACATCACAGTGACTAATGTCAACATAACTTTATCATATGGATTATTCAAAAATGGAAATCCTTAGCACATAAAGCATTACTATCTACTTTTATCTGTATATAGTATTTATTGATTACATGTACTTTCAGGGCATAGCATCAACAGATCCATTGCGGGGGCGTGGCTTAGCTATGGAGTAGTGAAGACGTGTGTCTCCTCAGCTCCTCGTCCACCGCCGCATACAGAGCACTAAGGAGGGGAGACATTACCCCCAGAACATCGGCGGACATTTCACAGGGACGGCAAGCGATCTCCCAGCAATTGAGGGCAGACGGGACCCAGCAGGAGCAGCCTGATGCCTTTTTTAGCAGGACCCGTGGACCAGGACACGAGGCCTCCAAGATGGCGCAGACGCCAAAGACAACTAAGGCAGCTAAGGCCGCTCAGAAAGCGGCGGCCCAGCAACAACAGCTTGAGGACTCTCAGATCCCCTCTCCGCAGTTGGTGAGTGATTCTGCCCCTACACTCTCCCCGAGATCCTATGCCCCTCCGGATCAGGGCCCTGACATGGCTGATTTCTTAGGAGATGGGGACATAAAGCACCATATAGGGTCCCTCCCTATCCGGGAAGACCTTGATAAATTTACTGCCAGGGTGGAGAAGGCCTTCAGGGAGGACATAGCCCAGCTTAAGGCAGACATCAACCACTTGGGGACTAGGATTCAAACCATGGAGCAGAGACTAGATGAGGCCCTGCCTGCCATCTCCATGATCCAACCAAGATGCAGCTCCCAGGATCAGAAAATTTAGACTTTACTGTGTCAGTTGGATGACTTTGAGAACCGTAGCAGGCGAGCGAACATTCGCATACGCGGCCTGCCTGAAGCCACAGCCCCTAAAGACATTGTTCCTACCCTGGAGGATGTATTTAGGGAGATCTTAGGGTTGCCTGCTACTGCATCCATTGAGATTGACCATGCTCACAGAGCCCTTAGACCACCCTCCCAAGATGTGGATAACCCTAGAGATGTCATCTGTAAGCTTCACAAATATACATTGAATGATTGGATTATGCAAAAGATGCATGGGAAGCAGTACTTTGACGGGGCCCACCTTTACTTCTACCAAGACATCTTCAGGCGTACCCTTATGCAACGCAGGGCTCTCTGCCCCCTGTTGGAAGCTGTCCAAAAAGCAGGCCTGCCTTATCGCTGGGGAATTTCCCTTTTATCTGCAGGTGTCCAAAGAAGGCAGGCAAGCTACGCTACGCACCAAGGATGACCTCCCGCACTTTCTGGACACCCTGGGGCTGGAGCCAGTTGATTTCCCGGACTGGAGGGACCCGCAGGACCACCCTAACATGCAACTCCCCCAACCCTGGCTACCAGCTAAACGCAAGAGTCGCAATAGGGACCGCAGACGCCCCACTTCTGCCTCCCCCTCTGGCCCCGTGTCGCCACAGCACTGAATGGAAGCTCCCTTCCCCTGATCTGTTTTTTGCCTACATGTAAGGTCTGTTTTCTTCAGTACTAGGTATCCTATTTGCTCTTTATGAGTGGCCCAGGCCCTCTGTGAACGCTAGTGTCTGGAGCTGGGACACAGACTTAGCCGCTTAGTATGTTACTGTTTGCCCCCCTACTGGACCAATTGCCTTTATAACTGTGACTGATCATAGGCTCCTGTTGTTGTCCTTTGAGGGGGCCTGAAGGTATGGCCCCAGTCCTGGCCCGACATGTCCACTTTCTGGATACCCTGTTTTTTCTTATTTTTCACATTCCAATTTTGCACTTTGTTCCTAAGATTTTTTTACAAGTAGTGTCTCCCCCCTTTGCATTTTGCCTACTAGTTCAGAGATGGCGGTGGCCGGGAGCTGACCCCCACGCCCTTCCCTCTCGTGTTGGTCCACGTCCCCCGCGTAGGCCGTACCTTATTAGGTATATTTCCTCATTTGGAGATGGAGACGGGTATCGGGCGCTTCTCCCCTATGGGACTGCGCCCGGCATCTGCCCCCCCCAGGTACTTCATGTTGTGGTATTGTTACAATGGATGCACTTTGTGTCTCATGTATGTTTTTATGTATGTTTTGATGCCTCTCACTGTTTTTTCTTCTCTCCCTGCTGCTTTTCTTTTCTACCCCATGCCTCTTTACAGGAACTGCCTCCGGCTCCGCCTCCTGCTCTGCACCCACAGTCGTGCCACGTGACTCGTCTACTTCACAAAACTCCCTACGGCATCGCTTAAGGAAATTTTTAATAATGTGTGTGGTCTCTGCTCCCCATGTAAACATAGTAAGCTCTGGTGGGAACTGAAGCGGTCAGGGGCACATGTGATCCTGTTGCAGGAGACACACTTTACACCCCAATCGACTCCCAAATTGCCCACCCATCTCTATAACCAGTGGTTCCTGAATAACTCGCCGGTTGCAAAATCCAGGGGCACGGCTATCACCATTCACAAATCTTGTCCCCCCCCCCCAGGTCACTGAGAGCAAGGTTGGTCCTCAGGGGTGGTATGTTTTCCTAAAGGGGGTTATAGCGGGCCAGAAGCTTACGGTGGCTATGATTTATGCCCCTAATTCCAATCAACTTACCTTTCTAGATAGTACTCTAGACAGCCTGACAGACTTTAGAGAAGGTCCTCTGATCCTAGGGGTGACATTAATGTCAGCCCTGACCCCCAGCTAGACACTTCGCACAGACGCCCCTCCCACTCTCACGCCTTCCTTAAGCACTTTCGTAAATCCCTGCAGACCCATCACCTCCTGTACAGTTGGCGAGTACTTGACCCCTCAGACAGGGATTACAGTTATTATTCAAAGGTCCATGGCGTTTATACCCGTATAGACCTGATTTGTGTAGACCACTTGGCTCTGGAGCTGCTGCAGGCCTCATCCATCAGGAACATAACTATTTCGGACCATCCCCCAGTGATGGCCACTTTGGCCTTGCCTCAGTGCACCCGAAGGGCCTGGTCGTGGTGCCTAAATGAATCCCTGCTGGACGACGCGGCTGCAGTCTCCGGAGTCATGGACGTTTTGTCCCACTACTTCAAAGAAAATGTCACGAAGGGTATGAGTAAGGGGATAATCTGGGAAGGTCACATGGCGGTGGTAAGGGATGAACTGATCTCTCAGGGAGCTAGACTTAAAAGGGCCCGACAAGCAGACTTCACCAGGGTACTACAGGTGCTCCAGCAGGTGGAACTCAGGCACAAGCAGGGCGGGGACCCAGAGGCTCTAGGGAAACTGACGGAACTGAGAGAATTTTTTTTACACTTACTGGACCAACAGACGTGTAAACAATTGCGCTACTTGTCGCATAAATATTATGAGCACGGCAATAAATGTGGCCGCATGTTGGCCAGAGCTCTTTGGAAGAATGTATGTACAGAAGCTGCGCCTCTCCACAGGTGACCTCACGGTCAGATCCTCCCAAATAGCCTCTGGGTTTCGAGATTATTATGCCACCCTCTACAACCTAGGCTCGACACAGTCCTTGGATTCCCAGACCGCGAGACTGAATGACATTAGAGCTTACCTGACTGCAGCTGGTCCACCCCCGCTGACGGACGACCAGTGTTCCATGCTAGAATCCCCTATTACGTATAGCGTACAATTCATTGCGGGAAGGAAAGAAAATTCCGAATGAGACGCTGCTGGTACATATAGCAGTCATACCAAAAGAAGGGAAAGATCCAGCACAATGTGCTAGTTACTGTCCCATATCACTGTTGAATGTGGACCTGAAAGTGTTCACCAAGTTTCTCGTCACAAGACTAATAGACCATATCCCAAATTTAATACACCCAGATAAAGTGGGATTTACCCCTGGGAGGGAGGGAAGAGAAAATACACCGCGAGTGGTGAGTGCGATTTATTTAGCACAAAAGCAGAGGAAACCAATGATATTAGTATCTGCTGATGCAGAAAAAGCTTTCGATCGAGTGGAATGGCTGTTTTTAGAAGCAACACTGCAGCATATATGGGCGCCACCGGTATGATTCTGACACTCTGGGTCCCCTGTCTACACTATTCACACCACTGAACTTTCCTTCTCAGTTGGCTGGTCACCTCGCCCACCAAGGTAACAATATTTTCCTTCACTTCACTCAATCCTTCATTTTCACTTTTGGTTACTAACCTGGTTACACCAATTACCTCACTTTCTTGCTACACTTTCCTCTCCTCTGGATCACCAGTGGCATTTCTAGCACTATCTTACCTCACTTCCTGGGCCCCTAATTCACCCCACCCCATGGTCACTCTCTGTGACATTCCACTCTCAACCAGTTTTTCACTTTCCCACAGGGTCACCCCGTTTTTCTTATCTGCCTGGTGGCTGCCCGTGTGGGTCGACCCCTGTTCAGCCACCTGTCATGGCTCCCGGGTGGGGGTGTCACCGGACGCCTGCCATGCCTCATCTCCACACCATCTGGATACGATCCTTGGTGAGTTAGTATGTACCTTGATGTGGGGGGGGTTACACCTTATCCCCACCTATTTTCTACTAATGATCCATATATCATTTATTTTAGAATTATCACGCGCATGCTCCTGATGAGTGGCACGGAAGCCACGAAATGTGTAGAGCCTACTGATGCCGTGTTTCAACATTTTAAATTCGTACCCTATTATCATACTGTACCCCTATAGGTTGAGCGAGGCCACAGGTCCTGCAGGCAATACCTCCTTAGTATCAATTTACCCTATTGTCGTGGTGACCTTTGGGAATTTTTCTGTTGTCTCAATTGAGAGACTATTAATTATATTATTATGTATATTGATCTTTATTGTGGTTATAATTATACCAGTGTTTACATCATAAGACCCATAGCCATCATTATGTCTATTGTGAATTTTATGATTATCGTTCACCTTATATTATTACTGCTTTATATGTCTTATATGTTTTATCTGCCATACTAATAAAATTCCCACTATTCACCCTTATTTTCTCGCAACCATTTGCTTCATTTAAAGTCCCACCCTCCTTGCCCCCCTCTTCCTACTGCAGCATATAGGATTGAAAGAAGGGATGATGAGCTGGTTCTCTAATCTATACTCGGAACCAAGTGCGAGAGTTAAAATAAACGATAAAATCTCAGAGCCATTTCTTATCCGAAACGGAACAAGACAAGGCTGCCCACTGTCGCCTATTATTTTTATTTTGACAATAGAACCCTTTTTAGGGAAGATATGGGCAAACCCGAACATTAAGGGGATAATAACGAAAGGAGATGAACAGAAAGTGGCGGCATAGCTTTGCCATCCTTATTTGGCAGAATTAAGAGAATATAGAAAAACTGTCTAATTTTAAGGCCAACTACGGGAAATCAGAGGCAATGGGAATAGAAACAAAGGCCGCATTATTGTACCAGATAACCACGCAATTCAATATTAGATGGACAAACTCACATATAAGTTACCTAGGGACTAAGCTAATGAGGAACTTAAATAAACTATTTTAATTTAATTATGTAACATTGATGAGACAAATAAAACTAGATTTATTGAGCTGGGATAAGGAAATCTTTACTTGGTTCGGGCGGACAAACATAATAAAGATGAATGTGCTACCGAGACTTTTGTGTTTAATACAGACTTTACCAATTAAAATCCCCCAGAGCTTTTTTAGGGACCTAAGGTCAAGATTTTTGAAGTTTATCTGGGCGGGAAAACCGGCAAGGATACGAAGAACTATTTTGTCATTGCCCAAGGGAGAAGGAGGGATTGGGCTCCCGGACCCAGTAAAGTATCAGGAAGCATCTCATCTAGTTAGAGTAGTGGAGTGGTGCGGGCAAAATAAGAAACGCTGGATACAAATGGAGCAAGCAACGGTAGATGTACCGTTGGAAGGTCTGGTGTGGATTCTAGAAATTGAAATGTCTGCAGAAATAAAGAAACACCCAACGATAGGTGCCACTATACGAACAATTAAAAAGATCTTTAATAAAACAAATATATCTATGTACCCGAGTCCGATGACTCCGATTTTGGGCACTAAGGCATTTCAACCGGGACTGACAGATCAAAAATGTTGTGCTTTACGACAAAGGGGCATTAGCAGGATTATCCATTTCTCAAAAGATGCTAGATTAATGACAAAAAGAGAGATTGAAAGAGAGGTTACACCAGAATTAGACTTTTTTCGGATGATGCAAGTGGAAGCGTTTCTACGGACAAAAGTAAGAATATTTACAGAAGTTAGAACACTGTCAAAATTTGAGCAAATGTACTTAACCACTTCAATACCATGCACTTATACAGCTTCCTGCCCAAGCCAATTTTGAGCTTTCAGCGCTGTCGCAATTTGAATGACAATTGCGCGGTCATGCTACACTGTACCCAAACAAATTTTTTATCATTTTGTTCCCACAAATAGAGCTTTCTTTCGGTGGTATTTGATCGCCTCTGCGATTTTTATTTTTTGCGCAACAAATAAAAAAAGAGCGAAAATTTTAAAAAAAACTATGTTTTTCTTTGTTTCTGTTAATTTTTTTGTAAAAAAGTACCTTTTCTACTTCAATGACGGGCACTGATAAGGCGGCACTGAAGGGCACTGATAAGGCGACACTGATGGGCACCGATGAGGTGGCACCAATGAGGTGGCACTGATGAGGTGGCACTGATGGGCACTGATGATGGGCACTGATAGGCGGCACTGATATGTGGCACTAGTATGCGGCACTGATGGGCACTCATAGGTGGCACTGATTGGCACTCATAGGTGGCACTGATTGGCACTCATAGGCGGCACTAATGGGCACTTTTAGGCGGCACTGATGGGCACTTATGGGTGGCACTGATAGGTGGCACGGACGGGCACTGATAGGTGGGCACGTATGGGCACAGATGGGCATGGATGGGCACTGATAGGTGGCACTGATGGACACTAGTAGGTGGCACTGGTGACACTGCTGCCTAGCAATGCCAGCCACCACACATTATTTTCTTGGCATGATAGTGCCAGTCAGTGCCCATTTGTGGGCACTGATTGGCATATTTTTTTATGTTTTTTTTATATATTTTTTTTTTTACTACATGTGGATGGCCATGGGGGCCATCCACATGCTTAGGGCTTCCCTGGTGGTCCTTGGGGGCTTCCCTGGTGGTCCAGTGTGGGTATCCGAGGGGGGGCTGCGCTGATAAACAATCAGCGCGAACCCCCCCTGTCAGGAGAGCCGCCGATCGGCTCTCCTCTACTTGCGTCTGTCAGACGCAAGTGAGGAAGAGCCGATCAACGGCTCTTCCTGTTTACTTCCTGATCAGCCGTGATTCGACGCGGCTGATCACATGGTAAAAAGCCTCAGACTGACCCACCGCTCCACCGATCGCCGCGATGCGCGCCCCCCCGGGCGCGCGGCGGCTGTTATCCTGCAGGACGTCATATGACGTCCAGTGTGGATAACAGAACCACTTCCCGGACGTCAATTTGCTATTGACTGGGCGGGAAGTGGTTAAAAGGGAATCCTCCGAGACACTCACTGTCTTATTTTTATGCAATGTTAATTAATTTAGACATACCGCAAGAACTTACTTTCCTCCGGGAATGTGAAAAAGATCTGGGACTAACATTTTCACAAGAACAGAGAGATAAGATTTTGTTGTTTACTCATAAGGCCTCAGTAGCAAGTAGATATCAGGAGGGAGGATACAACATTTTAACTAGTTGGTACAGAACACCAACAGTATTGCATCAAATATATCCCCAGACGTCAGATACTTGCTGGAGGTGTCATGTAGCAAAAGGGACACTATTACATATTTTCTGGGAGTGTGTGAAAATACAGGAGTTTTGGAAAATGGTAATAGAAACCATTAAAAAAATTACAGGCATATCTTTAGAAGATAGACCAGTAGCTATTCTATTAATGGATGTCCCTATATCAGTGGAAAATATAAAAACTCACTGCTAAGACACCTTATTACAGCCGCGAGGGCGTGTATCCCTGTCCTGTGGAAAAAGGAGAACCCTCCATCTAAAGCACAATGGCTCGCCAGAATCGCAAAGATCCAACAAATGGAAAAGCTTACAATGACAATGAAAGACCAGGATGAGAGATACCGGACGATATGGGCACCTTACTGGAAATATAGGGAGGGGGAGAGGGGCGATGGGGGGAGGTAGGTGTAGGGGGAGAGGAGAAGACAAACTGTGTTTTTTTTTTTTGGGGGAGGGTAGAGGGTGGGTAATAAGATGAAAAGAAAGATCAAAGAGGTAAAGAGAAGTCGTATGGAACTAATGAAGTAATAAGTAGACAGTGAAATACAAGACTGTAATAGCTTCTTTTCTTTGTCTGTATTGGTTGAAGTAAGTTAATGTTATGAAATGTAATAATTTGCAATTTGAAACTTATGAAAAAAGGAAAAAATAAAAAATGTATAAAAAAAAGAATCCCCTATTACGCCTGTTGAACTTGAGACTACGGTGAAATCCTTGCCTAACGGGAAGAGCCCTGGTCCCGACGGGTTTACCAAAGCATACTAAAAATTGTTCCTACCCCTGCTGTCTGAGTCGATGTGCAGTTACTTCAACTCTATAGCGAACGGAAAGGCAATTCCTAGTGAGGCCCTATTAGCCCATATCTCCATGATCCCCAAAGAACGGAAGGACCCCACTTTGCCCCAAAGTTACAGACCCATATCGCTTCTTAATGTGGATATAAAAATTCTAGCTAAGATACTCGCGTCCAGGCTAAAATACCTAATCCCACTCATTGTCCACCCGGGCCAGACAGGGTTTGTCACGGGCCGAGAGGCTAGGGACAATTACATCAGGGCTATTCACCTTATCCAATGGGCACGTGCTTCTCCTGATCCCCTCCCTACCTAATCCTGTCCACCAATGCGGAGAAGGCCTAAGGCCTTCGATCGGGTGGACTGGACTTACCTATGCGCTGTACTGGAGGCTCTGGGCTTACGCACACATATGCTAGCTTGGATCATGGCCTTGTACTCAGATCCGAGTGCTCAGGTAAAGGTCAATGGTTTTCTCTCCCCTAGATTCTCGATCAGAAATGGCACGAGGCAGGGGTGCCCTCTTTCGGCAATTGTACTGGAACCGTTTTTACGCACTGTCCGGGCAAACACCGACATCAAAGGACTGACAGTGGGTCATACGGCGCACAAACTTTCGGTGTACGCCGATGATGTACTCTTCCAGCTGACGGAACCCCTGATCTCTCTGCCTAATCTGATGTGAAAACTCCAACACTTTGGGACACTCTCTAATTTTAAGATCAATTACGCAAAGTCAGAGATACTGCCGATCCAGATACCATAAAGCTAGTAGGCTACAAACCGCCTTCCCATTCACCTGGGCTAAATCGTCCCTGAAATATCTGGGTATATGGCTGACTGATAGGTTTGACACCCTATACGCGACTAACTTCCCTCCCCTGCTAACCATTGTGAAGAAAGATCTGGCCCTGTGGACTAAGACAGCTTTCACTTGGATGGGGCGACTCAATATCATAAAAATGAACATCCTCCCATGCATACTGTTCTATATGCAGATGATACCCATGTCCTTGCCTAGAAGTTTTTTCACACAAATGTCCACCCTGATATCGACCTTTGTCTGGAATAATAGGAGGCTGAGAATTGCGCTCAGACTGTTGAGCCGCCCGAGAGAAGCAGGGGGGCTAGGACTCTCAGATATTCAAAAGTATTATAGGGCCATCGTCCTTCAGAGGATACTTAACTGGCATTTCCACACTACATCCAAACTTTGGGTCTCCCTAGTAAAATATATGGCGGGCAGAAACTTGTCCTATGCCCCACGGCTGGCCTGGGAACACAGGGGGCTGTCTGATTTTACCTCCCCACTGACGGTCCAGGCCCTTAGATCCTGGGATCGCCTCAATGCCATTTTACCGTTGGTGCCCCCTGTTTCCCCACTGGCCCCACTAGGAGGCTACCTATGGTTCCCGCCTGGAGAACAGATGGCCCTTTTTGGCCCTTGGGTGGACGATGGTAGCGCTAGTTGTGGTAAACTTATGCAGGATGGTAAGTTGCTCTCCTTGGAAACCCTCCGAGACTGGACTGGAAGTTTTCCTATGGACTTTTGGCGCGATAGGCAACTCCATAATTTTTTAAGACACAAGGAAGCACCATACGGGACATTTCCACCCTCACGCCCTTCGAAAGACTCTTCATAGCAGAGTAACCGGTCCCACATATGATTTCTGAATTCTACCACCTGCTTGGTTCCTCTGCCTCAGTAGTGAAACCTACATACATCAGGGCCTGGGAGCGGGACTTAGAGACAGTTTTTTCCCCAACCCAATTATCTTCTCTTTACCAACTTACTTGATCTAGCTCTATCGACTCCAAGATGCAGGAGATGAACTACAAAATACTGCTACGCTGGTATCGTGTACCGGCAGACCTTGCAAGAATCTACCCATCCACGTAAGATCAATGCTGGAGGGGCTGCGGTCACAGGGGTACCCTTCTGCACATCTGGTGGGACTGCCCAGTGATTAGACCCTACTGGGAGGACATTAGGTCCCAGTTCGAAGAGATTACGGGTACAGACATCCCTCTCTCCCCGGTTCACTTCCTGCTGCACATTCCTCCCATGCCAGCGAGTCAGTACAAGAAAAGTGTGCTGCCTCACTTATTGAACACAGCTAAATGGCTGCTTCCTACATATTGGAAGCGCCCGCAAACCCCAGGTAGGGAGGAGTGGCGTCGAAAGGTGAGTGACATCAGGGAGGCGGAGGATTGGATTGCCACCTGCAGGGATACCCAGGACCACTTCTCCACAACTTGGTCGACCCTCCAGCCTAGATGTGGCCTGTTGGAGCTCGCAGAGCCGTCCCTCAAGGGACGGCCTCGGGGCTCTCAAGGGGGTGCAGAGGGCTGACACGTCCTAGAATATCACACAATGGTTTAGCTGATAGCGGGAGTTGGGACGAGCAGTTCTTTCTTTCTTACAGCTACTGAATATGTGCTGATACGCTGCCGGGGCCCAGAGTGGAGGCGGAGTCGGACGTGAGATTCCAGGCATGTTCTAGTCTATCTTTTTCTCTCTCTCTCTCTTCTCTTTCCTCTCTTTTTTTCACTTTCACCACCCCCTTTTTGTATGGTTTTTACCTGCCAGGGCCATCTGTCTACGGGTGGCCCTCCTGTCTAGCACTAGGTGACGGGCGTGGTGCGGGGAGGCCGGCTGGCTTGACGGACTTAGACAGTCTGCCATCATGAGATTCCCTGAACTGTTCTGGGGATCGGCACTTTTGTGCCACCGTGGTGCGGAGGCCTTGACCTGGGGGGCCCGGTGGGGGCGCGCTACGGGGGGAGGTCAGTTGGAGGCGGATAGTCGCTCCCCTCGGGTGTGCCTGCCTGGCCCACCCCTTAAACTATACGATACACTGTACTTGTCGTGTGGTCCGGGGAGCCGGTTGGCCAGATCGCACGCCCAATAACTCCTCTTAGGAGGATAATTTCGTCCTACATTCTGCAACCCGGCGGTTGGGGCTCAGCTCACTCGTTGTGTGGGTGGAGGCCTTGCAGCCGCCCCTGTTACCTGATTATATTACATTCCTTAAGCCTTTGGCTGATCTACCCGTTTTCCTCCTGTGAATGTTTGTCATGTATGTTTTTATGTCCTTTTCTTTCATGGAATTACAAAAAAAAGGGAAGGACAGGTGCATTACTTAATGTTTTTATCTCTAGCGAATGTAACCTGAGTTGTATTGCCCTGTTTTTTCATAAATAAAGATTTTCCAAAACAAAAAACAGATCCATTGCAGTCGGAGACCCCTGAAGGATTTGTTGGTGTATTTGGGGTTATATACATATAAATATATACATTTAACTGTGTTTATACACAAAAATACCAATTTCATACACTTGGTAAGTAAAAAAGGCAATTGTGTACATAAATAGAAAATGCATGAATTACTTTTATAATGGATAGTTTTTATTTTTTTTAAAACTCCCAACACATGAATTACTTTTATAACGAATAGATTTTATTTTTTAATCAGTTTCTGTCCCAAAACATCCTAAGGGATGGTGATTCTACCCAGTGTGGACATATGAATACAGGCCCACATATTTGGTGTTATGGCCTGATATATCTCAGGAATGAGGTGACTCATGCCTTTAATTTAGAAAAGAAGGTTAAAAAATAAGAAAAAATACCAAAAGGTTGTTCTCTAGATTTGCAGCTACAGACAAGATCACATGGGTAGATGAGGCAAACTACAAACAGATCAGATTTTTTGAGATTTTCCCATATCAGTTGCTGATCATGTTGAGAAGTACCCAATAAACATAGATTTATGGTTAAATCTTTGTTGATTGCATTTTTAGGAGAATACAAAAAACTTTAAAAATAAGACATGACATGGTGTAGTCAGAGTTTGTGATTCTGTGTGGTCTGCTGTAAAGATGACAGGTTCTGGCATGTAAAATGATGCTCAAAGTTCAAAATGTAAAATATTTTAGTTTGTCCACATTCACAGAGAAGGGCTGTGCTGTAATATAATAAAGTGGGGATTTGTTAGGGGGACAGGGTCAGCGAAGACAAAAAGGGAGGCAGTAGCTGGGGAAAGGGAAAGCAGGGCAGTAGACCTGACCTGGAATAGTCTCTTTAGATGTAATTATAGACTATACTAAGGATATAAATCTTTTTGGAAGTGGTATATTGAGGGCGTAATTATATTAATTGAATACATTTGGATTTGGACAAAAATCACCCAAAATTTTTTACTAAATTTGATTGAAATTTGTATCCTTTCTTTGTGTTAAAAAAAGCCTTATGGAAACACAGAAAATGGTACCCATTAGCATAAACAAATTATTTTACATTTAAAAACAAGAGTACACTATTGTTTGAAGGAGTATGTAATGCTAATGGCAGGAGGGACTCTTATAAATTATAAAAGAAAAAGAGGACTTGATAAATGGTTATCTTATACTCATAAAGTAGCAGCATCAAAGTCAACTAGAAAATTCCTGTAATAAAGGGAGTAGGTTTAAGAAAGAATCATTGGTACACGTTAGATAAAGTAAAGACAGTGTTAGATTTTATTACTGGTGCTGATTTACTAACAAAAGAGCTATTCGGGCACCATTACGAGAATTTTAAAAGCTCTGCTACTGATTTAGTTTAAATTCAGATATTGTAAATCCATAAAACAATGTGTTCATTATTTCTGTATAAAATAATTTCTGTATTTTTTGTTTGATCCCATTGAAATTAATTAAATAATCATCAGCGTATGAAAAACAATGGATGCCTTGGTTGAAAGTTACCAAAATTACAAAGGAGAAAAGTAACCCTGGTGGCTTCAAGATAGTCAACAATTAACATAGTATTATTGTTCATGTGTGCTGAAGTGGGGGCAGCAGAGGCACACCAGGAATTAGCCATAGCCACTATCGACAGACACCTTAAACATCACAGCCACCAGGTTTATTCTATTAGTAAACTAGAATGGTTAAAGTGAATTTAATTTTTCTTTTACGTTTATGCTTTTTGTATTTATGTTTTGTATCTGTTTTCTTTTTGTAGTTATATAAAATCTTTATTTTAGAAATAATCATTTAATAAATGTTACACCCATAAAACAGGTTTAACAGATCCTACTGGGTTTTCTAAAGAGAGAGCACAACACAAGCTGCTTGATTTCTAGAATTAAAACTGCATATGACCCCAACTAAACAGAGCCTACACAGAGGTGTATGCATCATACTTTTTCTGAACTATTGAGCTATGTACAGTAAATCATAGCATTTTTCAGCAAAGCAGCTATTGTCCGGATGTTAAAAGAGTAAAAGGAGGCCCAGAGGTCCACCTGCTGGACTACAATGTAAATATACAATATGAAACATTTGCAAAATTTCACGTTTACCTGATTAAAATGGAGCTGTTAAAAATAAAATGATAATATGGTATGGATATATATATATAATGATTAGAAGTATGTCAGAAGTATACACTGTGCATAGTGGTCAATGTGGTGCGGCATTAGAAAAGTGTCCTCTTATGTAGACGGACAGAGTGGCGCCCCCTTACATCGGTGAATATTGGAAAAAGTCATCTTTACATTGCTGGTCAGTGGAGAAATTTCCCTTTACATTAGTTGTCAGTGGAAAAGTTCAGATTTAGATTATATTAATTGTCAGTGGAGCTCTTCTCATATACTTTGGTTGCCAGTAAAGGAGTGCCCCCCTTACATTGGTTTTCAGTAGAAAAAGGTCCTTACATTGGTTATCTGTGGAGATATGCCCCAAAACATTTGTGGTCGGTGTAGCACCCTGATCACATTGGTGATAAGTAGAGAAGTACCCCCCTACATTGGTGGTCAGTGGTTTATGTGCCTACTTACATTGGTGATTCGTGTAATGTCCTTACTTACATTGATGGACATTAAAGTCACTCAAGAAGTACCCCTTGTATTGGTGGCCAGTAACGAAATGCTGGTATATATTGCTGGTCAGTGGAGAAGTGCCCACTTAAGCCCTGTACACACGATCAGTTTGACTGATGGAAACCGTCTGATGGATTGTTTTCATCAGACAAACCGATCGTGTATGGGACCCATCAGTCTTTTTTCCATCGGTTTTAAAAAATAGAACATGTTTTAAAATTATCTGATGGATAAAAAACCGATGGCAATTTCCGATCGTCTGTGGGGAAATCCATCAGATAAAAAACCCAAGCATGCTCAGAATCAAGTCAACACATGCTCAGTAGCATTGAATTTCATTTTTCTCAGCTCATCGGAGTGTTTTACGTCACCACGTTTGGAACGGTCGGTTTTTTTGATGGTGTGTGGGCAAGACTGATGGAAAACAGTTTCATCAGATTTCTGATGGACAAATCCATCAGACGAAAATCCATAGGATATCTGATCGTGTGTACAGGGCTTAACAGTTGTGGCCAGTGTAGCAATGCCACCTTATGTTGTTAATCAGGGGTTACATGTACTCTTACACTGATGGCCAGTGAAACAATGCACCGTGCATTAGTAGTCAGAGAGAAGTGCCCCTAGCATTGGTGGTCAGAGTGAAGTGCCCTTTACATCGGTGGTCAATGGAGAAGCACCCTTTACATTAGTTAGCGGTCGGTGTAGCATTAAACTCTTACAGTGCCCATTTACATTAGTAATTAGCAGTGAAGTTTCCACTTACTTTGATGATCAGTGGAGAAGTGCCCTCTTAAATTGATGCTTAGTATAGCAGTGCCCCTTTCCTTGGTGGTCAGTGTAGCAGTGCAATTTTCTTATGGAAATATAGAAATAATATTACGGAAATTTCTGTTTTTCATATGTGCCACAGATCTTATTGATGCATTTCCAGATTCAGTAACATGGGTGAAAAAAGTAAACAAATTTATGCAACTGCCCTGAGTGAAATAAGTCACAAAGGTTTATATCCGATTTGTAAATGCTAAATATATTATACTTCACAAGAATCCGATTTATTTAAACAGCAACACAAAGGAAAATATGCCAATATTCTTATGGAAAAACTAACCCCATGGAATGTGTAGTCACATCCCTTTCTTTTGATGTGCCAGAGATATTTCATTATGTCTGTTTGCAGTTCTCTGCTGGGTTTTAATTCTCTCTTTGGACAATTTTAGAGAAGAGAGAAAAAAGAAAGTTTATGTAAGGATAATGTGTAAGAGAGTGATTTGGTATTGGTAGGCATGTGCTCCCTTAAAGCATGGAGCCTAAGGAGCACTTGGTTGTTGCCAGGGACTCCTATTCTTTTATTTACAACACAACCTTGCTGGTGACAGCCGCTGTGCTGACAAGCAACTGAAGTAAAGTTCCGAACCATTAGGCAATTGCAAATGGCAAAAGAAGCTCCTGATCCTTCTTTGGTGACAAGCTTCACACAATGCGGTTTGCCTCGATTGCCTGGTTTTAGATGCCATTAAAAATCCATGGCACCAAAACATGCATGGTGAGTTTTGCCACTATTGCAGTGTGATTTGGAATTGCAGGCAGAATTGCATCCTTGGGTTTGGTATTTCAAATCACCAGATGTGGGAGGGGGGCTAAATTTCAGTTTTGCTGTAACAAGTTGTATATATAACGTACAGATTTGCCAATCCACAGGCAGGTTATAAGCATCCTTCAGCTATATAAGATAAAGGAATTTTGTATTTTTAATGTTTCACTTTAAGCATTATTATCGTTGCTCCCCACCAAACTGATTTTATAAATTTTTTTGCTTTGGTACGTTTTACACAGTAGTGCCCAGCCCATCGTGACATTTGCTTGACGCTCCCTTTCCCGTTAGCGTAGAAAAAAAGCCATTACTCTTTTTTTAACATTCAATGGGGTTTGGATTCAGCATCTGAACTTCAGTAAAGTTCGGGGGAACCCACCTCAAACCAAACCTAGGTACATTTGGGTCATCCCTGGTAGTGAGTTTTCTAAATCCTTTCAACATTCCCCATACCCCTATAGCTGTCTTCCTGAATTTAGCTAAATGTACCCAGAAATGGCCAGAAGACAGAAAAGAAAGAAGCTTCATTCTTCCACCCCATACATTATCATGTATGCCAAGAAACTGGCCCATGAATTCCATTATGGTACAGTGGGGAAAATAATTATTTGATCCCCTGCAGATTTGGAAGTTTACCCACTTACAAAGAAATGAAGGGTCTGTAATTTATATCATAGGTGTATTTTAAATGATAGAGAGAATATCAACCAAAGATCCAGAAAAAGCACGATACAGATGCTATAAATTGAGTTGCAGTGATTAAAACAAGTATTTGATCCCCAAGCAAAATATGACTTAGTACTTGGTGGAGAAACAGAAACCCTTGTTGGCAAGCACAGAGGTAAGACATTTATTGTAGTTGGTTACCAGTTTTGCACACATCTCAGAAAGGATTTTGGTCCACTTTTCTTTACAGATCTTCTCTAAATCCTTAAGGTTTCTTGGCTGTCCCTTGGAAAAAAGATTAATAATTTATACAGAGAGATAAATGAGTTAGAGCAACAGACGAGACCGAAGGGTATCCCAGAAAAATTAGAGTTAACAAATAAAAAAGAAGAACTAGGGATATTATTAGAGCAGGAGAAAAAACAAGCTTTCCATATAGTCGATAAAGAGACCCATCTGTGGGGCAATAAATCAGGGAAATGGTTAGCAAGGGTAGTGAGGGAAAAAAAACTGCATCTTTCATAGCTAAAATTAAAGACAATAAAGGAGAAATAATGCACTCATCCCCCGAAATAGCAAAGGTCTTCCATGGGTACTACAGTCAGCTGTACAATGTTAGACAAAAAGAGGATAAGAGGGGAGGAATGGAAGAAGTTCAAGAGTACCTGCAAGGCCTAGATCTTCCAGTGATGCCTAAAAAGAATTTGGACCTCCTGGAAATCCCAATCACACAGGAAGAAGTATCTAAAGCAATTAAAGATATGGCCATAGGGAAGAGTCCTGGCCCTGACGGGTACTCAATTATGTACTATAAAAAGTTTCAAAAACTACTGGTCCCTAAATTATGCGAATATTTTAACGCATTAGCGGAATGGGAGAATCCACAAGAAGAGGCTTTGATGGCCTATATAACCCTAATTTTAAAGGAGGGCAAAGATCCAATGGCAACGGGAAGTTATAGACCAATATCGTTATTAAATACCGACATAAAGATTTTCTCAAAAATAATCGCAGGAAGACTAAAGCCTCTATTACCTCAATGGATTCATAGTGATCAGGTCGGGTTTGTATCAGGGAGGGAGGGGAAGGATAACTCCCTTAAGTCCTTGCTTCTAATGCATGAGGCGAGAGAGAGTGGGGCCCCAGTCGTATTTCTGTCGGTTGACGCCGAAAAGGCCTTCGACAGAGTGGACTGGGGCTTCATGTTGGGAACACTGAGATTCCTGGGAATTGGAGAAAAGATGATGCGATGGATATCTGCTTTTTATTTTCATCCAACAGCTAAAATTATGATAAATGGAATCCTATCCCCCCCCCCTAGAATTATTCAACGGCACAAGGCAGGGTTGCCCCCTGTCACCAATGCTGTTTGTATTAGCACTGGAACCATTATTGATTGCAATCCGGGAAAATAGGGACATAAAAGGAGTGAGAGTGGGGGATAGGGAGTATAAGGTTGCCGCATACGCGGACGATGTGTTATTTTTTATCTCCAATCCTAGAACAACTATACCTATCATACTGAAGGAATTAAGTAGATATGGGAAAATGTCAAATTTTAAGATCAATATATCAAAATCCGAGATCTTAAATATAACCTTGGCAAAAAAGGAGCAGAGGGCAATCCAGCCCTCTCTCCCCTTTGCCTGGTGCAAGGAGGAACTGGGATATTTGGGGGTAAAGCTAACAGTGTCATGGGAGTCCTTGTTTGCGGCAAACTACATCCCCATATTAAATAAGGTAAAAGATCAACTTAATTATCTAAGATATAAACCCCTGTCCTGGTTAGGGAGGATAAATGCCTTAAAAATGATTATCCTGACCAAATGAACATACATATTTCAAATGATCCCAATAAGAGTCCCTCAGGAATTTTTTGCGAAATTAAGCACCTTAGCGTTGAGATATATTTGGAAACACAAGCACCCTAGAATTTCTTATGCAACATTGGTAAAGGGGAAAAAACTAGGGGGGTTAGCAGCTCCAGACTTCAGGAAGTATTATCAGGCAATCGTCATTTCACGGATAACAGGTTGGATACATAACAAGGAGGGAAAGGGATGGGTGGAAATTGAAGAAGCGCAAAGCAGACTTAGGGAAGAGGGTATGGATCCCACGACAGTATCGGGAATTGGCAAAAAACACAAATCCATTAACTAAACACACTTTTAGGACATGGGACGAACTGAGTAGATTATATCACTGGCAACACAATTCGCCTCTAATTTCTTTATTAGACACAAGCTATTTTAAACCTGGGAAAGAGGAGCACTTATATTTTACTAGATGGTCAAAGAAAGAGGAAATACTACTACAGGATGTGATGATGGGAAATAGGTTATGCACCTTCACAGAGCTAACACAAAAATGGGGGAGGCAGAACACTGGATAGGTGGAGATATGCACAAATACAGCACTTTGCACAAACACTCCCCCGGCCACTGCGGGGAAAGGGGGAGATGAACTCAATTAAGAGACTCCTCTCCTCCCCACGGTGCCTGAGGCAGAGTGTATCCAAAATTTATAAAATATTGATGGAAGAAATAGGACCTAAACATCCCCCCTATTTGGGAAAATGGGAGGAAGAAATAGGGGCCTTACAGGGGGAAAAACATAGGAATAAGATCCTTAAGATTGCCTGCTTTACTTCCAGTGATGTCAAGACGAGAGAGAAGTGTTACAAATTATTGGCAAGGTGGTACGTGACTCTGCAGAGAGCAAATAGGGCGAGGGCAGAGACTTCATCAGCGTGTTGGAGGGGCTGTGGGGCACTGGGGACTTTCGCACATTTATGGTGGGAGTGTGGGAAGATTCAGCCTTACTGGGAGAGAATAATAGAGAACATATATCAAATAACAGGGGAACAGATTCAGAAAGACCCGTGGAAATGTTTATTTCATGACACAGATAAAAAGACAGCACAATACAAAAATTCCCTGGTACCACACCTTCTGAACCCCGCAATGAAAGAGTGGGTAGCTAAAATAGATTGGCTGAGATCAATAGAGGAAACATTACATAGAAGGGAAGACTCTATAGAAACATATAACAAAGTATGGGGGAAGTGGATAGAGTTTAAAAGGACGGGGGAATATACAATGTTATTGGAGTGCTAAGAGAAGGGGGGAAATAAGAAATAAAGGAGGTAGGGTTCCATGAAGGGAAGAAGGGGATGGCCCGATTGCTACTGGAGGCAAATGGGGGGGGGGGGAGAAGAGGGGAAGAGAGAGAGAGGTGGGGTAGGACTTTTTTTCTTTTTTTAGGGGGAGGGGGGAGGGAAGGTATATGTTTGATTGACATACAATTGAAGCATAAGGTGGAGACACCGATTTGATATGCTGTAAATGGTATATAAAACTGACAAATAAAGAGATAATATACAAAAAAAAAACTCTTACAGTGTCCCTTTACATTAGTAATTAGCAGTGAAGTTTCCACTTACTTTGATGATCAGTGGAGAAGTGCCCTCTTAAATTGATGCTTAGTATAGCAGTGCCCCTTTCCTTGGTGGTCAGTGTAGCAGTGCAATTTCTTATGGAAATATAGAAATAATATTACGGAAATTTCTGTTTTTCATATGTGCCACAGATCTTATTGATGCATTTCCAGATTCAGTACCATGAGGGGAAAAAGTAAACTAATTTATGCAACTGCCCTGAGTGAAATAAGTCACAAAGGTTTATATCCGATTTGTAAATGCTAAATATATTATACTTCACAAGAATCCGATTTATTTAAACAGCAACACAAAGGAAAATATGCCAATATTCTTATGGAAAAACTAACCCCATGGAATGAGTAGTCACATCCCTTTCTTTTGATGTGCCGAAGATATTTCATTATGTCTATTTGCAGTTCTCTGCTGGGTTTTAATTCTCTCTTTGGACAATTTTAGAGAAGAGAGAAAAAATAAAGTTTATGTAAGGATAATGTGTAAGAGAGTAATTTGGTATTGGTAGGCATGTGCTCCCTTAAAGCATGGAGCCTAAGGAGCACTTGGTTGTTGCCAGGGACTCCTATTCTTTTATTTACAACACAACCTTGCTGGTGACAGCCGCTGTGCTGACAAGCAACTGAAGTAAAGTTCCGAACCATTAGGCAATTGCAAATGGCAAAAGAAGCTCCTGATCCTTCTTTGATGACAAGCTTCACACTTGCCTCGATTGCCTCGTTTTAGGTGCCATTAAAAATGCATGGCACCAAAACACGCGTGGTGAGTTTTGTCACTATTGCAGTGTGATTTGGAATCGCAGGCAGAATTGCATCCTTAGGGTTTGGTATTTCAAATCACCAGATGTGGGAGGGGGGCTAAATTTCAGTTTTGCTGTAACAAGTTGTATATAACGTACAGATTTGCCAATCCACAGGCAGGTTATAAGCATCCTTCAGATATATAAGATAAAGGAATTTTGTATTTTTAATGTTTCACTTTAACCACTTAAGCCCCGGACCATTTGGTAGCTAAAGGACCAAAGGTGAATTCAGAATTTTGCACTGCGCTGCTTTAACTGTAAATTGTGCGGACATGCAATGTTGTACCCAAACAAAATTTGCGTCCTTTTCTTCCCACAAATAGAGCTTTCTTTTAATGGTATTTGATTGCCTCTGCGATTTTTATTTTTTGCGATATAAACGGAAAAAGACCGAAGATTTTGAAAAAAAATTATATTTTCTACTTTTTGTTATAAGAAAAATCGAATAAACTCAATTGTAGTCATACATTTAGGCCAAAATGTTTTTAGCCACATGTCTTTAGTAAAAAAAATGTCAATAAGCGTATATTTATTGGTTTGCGCAAAAGTTATAGCGTCTACAAACTAGGGTACATTTTCTGGAATTTACACAGCTTTTAATTTATGACTGCCTATCTCATTTCTTGAGGTGCTAAAATGGCAGGGCAGTACAAAACCCCCCCAAATGACCCCATTTTGGAAAGTAGACACCCCAAGGAAATTGCTGAGAGGCATGTTGAGCCCATTGAATATTTTTTTTTTTTTGTCCCAAGTGATTGAATAATGACAAAAAAAAAAAAAAAATTACAAAAAGTTGTCACTAAATGATATATTGCTCACACATGCCATGGTTATATGTGGAATTGCACCCCAAAATACATTCTGCTGCTTCTCCTGAGTACGGAGATACCACATGTGTGGGACTTTTTAGGAGCCTAGCCACGTACAGGACCCCGGAAACCAAGCACCGCCTTCAGGATTTCTAAGGGCGCAAATTTTTGATTTCACTCCTCACTACCTATCACAGTTTCGAAGGCCATAAAATGCCAAAATAGCACAAACCCCCCCAAATGACCCCATTTTGGAAAGTAGACACCCCAAGCTATTTACTGAGAGGCATGATTAGTCCATGGAATATTTTATATTTTGCCACAAGTTGTGGGAATATGATAAACTTTATTTTTTTGGAAAAAAGTTGTCACTAAATGATATATTGCTCACACATGCCATGGGCATATGTGAAATTACACCCAAAAATACATTCTGCTGCTTCTCCTGAGTACGGGGATACCACATGTGTGGGAATTTTTGGGAGCCTAGTCGCATATGGGACCCCAAAAACCAAGCACCGCCTTCAAGGTTTCTAAGGGCATACATTTTTGATTTCACTCCTCACTACCTATCACTACCTATCACAGTTTTGAAGGCCATAAAATGCCAAGATGGCACAAAACCCCCCCAAATGACCCCATTTTGGAAAGTAGACACCCCAAGCTATTTGCTGAGAGGCATGTTGAGCCCATTGAATATTTTTTTTTGTCCCAAATGATTGAATAATGATAAAAAGAAAAAAAAAAGAAAAAATGTACAAAAAGTTGTCACTAAATGATATATTGCTCACACATGCCATGGTTATATGTGGAATTGCACCCCAAAATACATTCTGCTGCTTCTCCTGAGTACGGGGATACCACATGTGTGGGACTTTTTGGGAGCCTAGCCGGGTACGGGGCCCCAAAAACCAAGCACCGCCTTCAGGATTTCTAAGGGCGTAAATTTTTGATTTCACTCCTCACTACCTATCACAGTTTCGAAGGCCATAAAATGCCAAAATAGCACAAAACCCCCCCAAATGACCCCATTTTGGAAAGTAGACACCCCAAGCTATTTACTGAGAGGCATGTTCAGTCCATGGAATATTTTATATTTTGCCACAAGTTGCGGGAATATGACAAACTTTGTTTTTTTTGCACAAAGTTGTCACTAAATGATATATTGCTCACACATGCCATGGGCATATGTGAAATTACACCCCAAAATACATTCTGCTGCTTCTCCTGAGTATGGGGATACCACATGTGTGGGACTTTTTGGGAGCCTAGCCGCGTACGGGACCCCAAAAATCAAGTACCGCCTTCAAGGTTTCTAAGGGCATACATTTTTGATTTCACTCCTCACTACCTATCACAGTTTTGAAGGCCATAAAATGCCAAGATAGCACAAAACCCCCCAAAATGACCCCATTTTGGAAAGTAGACACCCCAAGGAAATTGCTGAGAGGCATGTTGAGCCCATTGAATATTTTTTTTTTTTTGTCCCAAGTGATTGAATAATGACAAAAAGAAAAAAAATATGTACAAAAAGTTGTCACTAAATGATATATTGCTCAAACATGCCATGGTTATATGCGGAAGTGCACCCCAAAATACATTTGGCTGCTTCTCCTGAGTACGGGGATACCACATGTGTGGGACTTTTTGAGAGCCTAGCCGCGTACGGGCCCCCGAAAACCAAGCACCGCCTTCAGGATTTCTAAGGGCACAAATTTTTGATTTCACTCCTCACTACCTATAACAGTTTTGAAGGCCATAAAATGCCAAGATAGCCCAAAACCCCCACAAATGACCCCATTTAGGAAAGTAGACACCCCAAGCTATTTGCCGAGAGGCATGGTGAGTATTTTACAGCTCTCATTTGTTTTTGAAAATGAAGAAAGACATTTTTTTTTTTTCAATTTTTAAAACTTTGTGACAAAAAGCGAGATCTGCAAAATACTCAACATCTGGGCATTCCATGGCCTCCGAAACTGTGATAGGCAGTGAGGAGTGAAATCAAAAATTTACACCCATAGAAATCCTGAAGGCGGTGCTTGGTTTTCGGGGTCCTGTACGCGGCTAGGCTCCCAAAATGTCTCACACATGTGGTATCCCCGTACTCAGGAGAAGCAACAGAATGTATTTTGGGGTGCAATTCCACATATAACCATGGCATGTTTGAGCAATGTATAATTTAGTGACAACTTTTTGTACATTTTTTTTTTCTTTTTGTCATTATTCAATCACTTGGGACAAAAAAAAAATATTCAATGGGCTCAACCTGCCTCTCAGCAAATAGCTTGAGGTGTCTACTTTCCAAAATGGGGTCATTTGGGGGGGTTTTGAACTGTCCTGGCATTTTATGCACAACATTAGGAAGCTTATGTCACACATCATCCACTCTTCTAACCACTTGAAGACAAAGCCCTTTCTGACACTTTTTGTTTACATGAAAACATTTTTTTTTTTTGCAAGAAAATTATGTTGAACCCCCAAACATTATATATTTTTTTAAAGCAAAGGCCCTACAGATTAAAATAGTGGGTGTTGCATTTTTTTTTTCCACACAGTATTTGCGCAGCGATTTTTCAAACGCATTTTTTGGGGGAAAACACACTTTTTTTATTTTTAATGCACTAAAAAACACTATATTGCCCAAATGTTTGATGAAATAAAAAAGATGATCTTAGGCCGAGTACATGGATACCAAACACGACATGCTTTAAAATTGCGCACAAACGCGCAGCGGCGAGAAACTACATTCATTTTTAAAAGCATTTAAAAGCCTTTACAGGTTACCACGTTAGATTTACAGAGGAGGTCTACTGCTAAAATTACTGCCCTCGATCTGACCTTCGCGGTGATACCTCACATGCATGATGCAATTGCTGTTTACATATGACGCTAGACCGACGCTTGCGTTCGCCTTTGCGCAAGAGCAGGGGGGGACAGCGGTGCTTTTTTTTTTTTATTATTTATTTTGCTTTGTTATTTTATTTTTAAACTGTTCCTTCCATATTTTTTTTTTTTTTTTAATTTATATTTTTATCTCAGGGAATGTAAATATCCCCTATGATAGCAATAAGTAGTGACAGGTACTCTTTTTTTGAAAAAAAATGGGGGGTTAGACCCTAGATCTTTCCTCTGCCCTCAAAGCATCTGACCACACCAAGATCGGTGTGATAAAATGCTTTCCCAATTTCCCAATGGCGCTGTTTATATCCGGGGGGGGGGCATTCCCTCCCACTGCTTGTAAAAGCAGTCTAGAGGCTAATTATCTGCTAGAATTGCTTTTACATGAAAGCCGGCCACTGGCTGAAAAGAATGATACCAAGATGATACCTAAACCTGCAGGCATCATTCTGGTATAAACATTCAAAGTCCAGCAACATACCAGTACGTTGCTGGTCCTTGTTGGACATGTATTGTAATCTTTTTTTTCATGCAGCCTGTTGGCTGAACGAAAAAAAGAGATTGATCGGTGGGTATGCCCACCATTAGAATACCTCCCTTCATCCACCCACTTCTAATGATGGGCATATATGCCGCCCCTGCTGCCCCCATGCTTCGGCATATATGCTCTTTTTTTAACTGTGGTGGTGAAATCACCTCCTACAGCGTTGGAGTCACGGCTTTATGTATCGTGGGAGCAAACGCTGTTGCTGTCAAGATAAATAAATCCGCGATGCAACTGAATGGCGTACCTGCTAAGCAAATGATGGTTAACATTAAAACAAAGTAACATTACAGTACAACAGTAAGACCTTACCATACCATACCTGCAAAGCAAATACCAAAACAAAACCTAGAAAAAAAGAAAAATTTTTTTTAACGCAACCTGTGCCTAAAATATATATATGCCGAAGCATGGGGGCATCCTCCCGCAAAAAAGTTATACCGCGTACACACGGTCGGACTTTTTCACGGGCAAGCCTTTGTCGAAATTTCGACCGTATGTAGGCGGCATAAAAGGTTATGCCGCGTACACACGGTCGAACTTTTCCACGGGCAAGCCTCCGTCGGAATTTCGACCGTATATACGCGGCATTAGGAGCAAAATCGCTCCTCCGCCCCTGCTGCCCCCATGCTTCGGCATATATGCTCTTTTTTTTTAACTGTGGTGGTGAAATCACCTCCTACAGCACTGGAGTCACGGCTTTATGTATCGTGGGAGCAAACGCTGTTGCTGTCAAGATAAATAATTCCGCGCTGCAGTTGAATGGCGCACCTGAAAACAAAAAATTACATACCTGAAAAGCAAGCATGATAAAACATTGCAGAATGGAATACAGTAAAAAAGAGCAGAACAATAGAGAGAAAATAGAGAGAGCGAGAGAGAACAATAAAACGACAACAATTTTTTTTTTTTTTTTTTTATATTTTTTTGTGTTTTTGTTTTTTACGTTTTTTTTTTTCTTTTTTACACTTTTTTTTTTAAACTTTAACAACTGTAATGGTTCGGGTCTCTCAAAATGTAATGGCATCTTGGGAGACCCTGTGTAAGTGTGTCCTAGTCTGTGAAATGCTGTACCCTACGCTAAAACTTCACTTTTGAGTGGTAGCGTTCAAAACATTCACCAAGGCAAAGACCAGGTTTGTCAGGACAGAGTGGACAATAATAACGGGTGTCACGCCTAAATCCGCGCTTGCTACAGACACGACATCTTTTTTGGGGGGCTCGTTGGGTAGGGGTACTCGGGAGGAGATGCGTATAATGCCTCTCATGCAGCCGGCTTACTGCATTTGGTAGGGGATGGTGAGGTGCAGAACCGCCTGGATACAGGAGTTCTGTGACTATCTCATTCTGGAATTTTAGAAGAGATAAAGTCCCACCTGAAGCTCTGTATAGCACATGAGCATTCAGCAAAGCCAATTGGAATAAGGATAGAGACACTTTTTTGTACCAGCGTCTCGCCTTACGGTCAATTAGATACGGCGCCATCAACTGGTCGTTGAGGTCCACCCCTCCCATATTTTTGTTATATTCGTGGACACAGAGGGGTTTCTCCACAACACCAGTCGCCGTACGAATTTGGACTGTCGTGTCTGCATGAAGGGAGGTAAGAAGGAAAACATTCTTATTGTCCCTCCACTTCATAGCGAGCAAGTTATTACACTTTACGCAGGCTCTCTCCCCCAGCCTAAGACGGGCATCTACAAGCCGCTGGGGAAAGCCCCGGCGATTAGGTCGCACGGTGCCACATGCTCCAATCTGATGATCAAACAAGTGACTAAACAGTGGCACGCTCGTGTAATAATTGTCCACATACAAGTGGTACCCCTTTCCGAATAAGGGTGACACCAAGTTCCACACTATCTTGCCAGCGCTCCCTATGTAATCCGGGCAGTTGACCGGCTCAACCTGACTATCTTTTCCCTCATAAACCATAAAGCTCCATACATAGCCTGTTGCCCTGTCACAGCACTTATAGAGCTTGACCCCGTATCTGGCACGCTTGCTGGGAAGGAACTGCTTGAAAGCCAAGCGGCCAGAAAATTTAATCAGGGACTCATCAACGCAGACAGCTTGATCGGGAATAAACAAGGCTGCAAAACGTTCGTTGAAGTGGTTTATGAGGGGCCGAATTTTATAGAGCCGGTCGTATTCAGGGTCCCCACGTGGACGACAAAGTTCATTGTTGTTGAAGTGCATGAACCGCAAAATCTGCTCGTATCGTTTCCTGGGCATGGAGGCAGAGAACACGGGCATGTGGTCAATTGGGTGCGTGGACCAATAAGCACGCAATGACGGGAATTTATGTGTGCCCATGTTGAGGGAAAGGCCCAGAATGGTCTTAAATTCGGAAACCGTAATTGGTTTCCAATCTTTGGCAATGGAAGGCAACTGGGGATTAGCGGCGATGAATTGACCAGCATATAAATTACTCTGGTCCACAATAGATCTATAGAGATCTTCCGTGAAAAACAGCGAATAATAATCGATTGGCATAAAATCAGCTGTTTCCACCTGAATACCGGGTTGGGCAGTGAATGGGGGAAGTACGGGTTCTGCAGAAGTGGTGGGGACCCAATCAGGATAGGCGAATTCTGCAGGAAGAGCACTATGGGTACGACGGGCCTGCCTTTGTCTTCTTATTGGTGGCAGCGGGACACTACTTGTGCTTGCCACCTCGCCAGCTTGAACTGCACTTATGGGACTCGCCACGTCACCACGTGATACTGCAGTGCTGGATGTACGCCCAGGCTGTACTAGGCCGCTGGTGCTTGCCAATTCACCAGAAGGAATAGCAGCGCTAGTACTCCTCTGCTCCATGATACGAGAGCCCTGCGGTTCTTGCTCCTCAACAACCTCAGAAGATCGGGATCGGGTACGCCTGACCTTAGCAGGGACCTCAACTTCGTCGTCAGAGCTATCTGACGTGGGGCCGCTGACGTCACTGTCTTCTACGGGAAGATATTCTGAGCCTGAATCTGACAGATACGTGACCTCCTCTTCACTATCTGTCATGCTCAGAATCTCGTAGGCCTCTTTACTAGTGTACCTTCGACTTGCCATTTTGGGCTCTAAATTTAGGGGTACACTAGTAAGATTCACAGGAAAAAAAGCACCCGACTGTCGTCAGCAAATATATCAAACGCTACAAAAAAAACTGTTAGCGGTCGCAGGGATCAGGACTGTCTCTGCGAACGCTGCAGTTATGTGTTTTGTTTTTGGTAAGTGACAGTGATCGATCGATACTGCACTTGGGTGGGCTGGGCTGGGCTGGGCGGAGGGGCTAAACACAGGTGCTAGCAGGTATCTGGGCTGATCACGCTAACACTGCGTTTTTGGGAACCCTTAACCGCTGGGGACGCTAGTATAGATCTGATCAGATACTATACCACTAAGGGAGGTTTATGCTTTGCGTGTGGGTGTTAGCGTTACTGGCACTAACCTAACGCTGCCTGGGGCGACGCAGACCCTCTCTGGCGCTAAAACCTAATTGATCTCGCCCGCCGGGCGATCAGGGGGTTAAACCTTTATTGGGTTATATACGGCGGGTGCCCTGATGCTATAGAAAGCAAACTAACCAACCAGTGTCACCCGTAACCTTTATATGGTGATCACTGGTGAAAGGGTTAACTAGGGGCAATCAGGGGGTTAAAACGTTTATTAGGTTAAATATGGGGGTACCCAACGCTATATAAAAACCTGACGGGTTACCTAAATAACTAAATAACTAACTGGGTAACAAGTGTCACCAGTGACGCTTATACGGTGATCACTGGTGAAAGGGTTAACTCTAGGGGCAATCAGGGGGTTAAAATAATATATGGGGGTACCTGACGCTCTAAAAACCTGCGGCGAAACTAAAAATAAATAACTGGCTATCTAGGGCACCACCGGCACTAAATACAGCGATCGAAAATACGATCGCTTAGTGACGCTGGCGTTAGGGGGTGAAAGGGTTACCTGGGGGGCAATCAAGGGGTTAAACCTTTATTAGGGGGGGTTAGGGGGCTACCCTGGACCTAAAGGGGCCTAAACCTAACTGCCCTCCAACTTTTTACTATCACAGATGACACTAAATGCAGTGATCAGTAAAATAAATGATCACTGCAATCAGTGACACTGTGATTGGGGGCTGGGGGGTGACCTGGGGGGTGATCTGGGGGTGACTGGGGGGTGAAATGTGTGCCTATGTGTACCTATGTGTCAGTGGACTGTTGGTGCACTAACCTGCTTCCTCTCTCCTCGGCGCCGGAATCGAAAAGACCGCCGCGAGGGAGATGACATCACTTCCTCCTGCCTGTGTTTACATCACATGGCGGAGGAAGCATTTTCATTGGCCGGGAGCGATCGCGAGGGGGTGGCTGAAATCAAATGGTCACCCCCTCATCTCTGATCGCTCCCCAACGATAAACGGCTGCTCACTGTATAGGAGGGGGGTCCGATCGGACCCCCCAACTGTACAAAGGCGATCACGTACACTCTACGTGATTGTGCCTGTCGGTGCCATTCTGCCGACGTATATATACAGTGAGCGGTCGTTAAATGGTTAAGCATTATTATCGTTGCTCCCCACCAAACTGATTTTATCAATTTTTTTGCTTTGGTACGTTTTACACGGTAGTGCCCAGCCCCTCGTGATATTTGCTTGACGCTCCCTTTCCCATTAGCGTAGAAAAAAAGCCATTACTCTTTTTTTAACATTCAATAGGGTTTGGATTCAGCATCCGAACTTCAGTAAAGTTCGGGGAACCCACCTCAAATCAAACCTAGGTACATTTGGGTCATCCCTGGTAGTGAGTTTTCTAAATCCTTTCAACATTCCCCATACCACTATAGGTGTCTTCCTGAATTTAGCTAAATGTACCCAGAAATGGCCAGAAGACAGAAAAGAGAGAAGCTTCATTCTTCCACCCCATACATTATCATGTATGCCAATAAACTGGCCCATGAATTCCATTATGGTACAGTGGGGAAAATAATTAATTGATCCCCTGCAGATTTTGCAAGTTTACCCACTTACAAAGATATGAAGGGTCTATAATTTTTTATCATAGGTGTATTTTAAATGATAGAGAGAATATCAACCAAAGATCCAGAAAAAGCATGATACAAATGCTATAAATTGAGTTGCAGTGATTAAAACAAGTATTTGATCCCCAAGCACAATATGACTTAGTACTTGGTGGAGAAACAGAAACCCTTGTTGGCAAGCACAGAGGTAAGACGTTTATTGTAGTTGGTTACCAGTTTTGCACACATCTCAGAAGGGATTTTGGTCCACTTTTCTTTACAGATCTTCTCTAAATCCTTAACCACTTGCCGCCCGCCCTATAGCGGATTGACGTCGGCAAAGTGGTTGCAAAATCCTGACAGGCGATCGTTGCTGCGGGGTGTCAGTCTGACACCCCGCAACACCGATCTAGGTAAAGAGTCTCCGACGGAGACTCTTTACCACGTGATCAGCCGTGTCCAATCATGGCTGATCACAGTGTAAACAGGAAAAGCCGGTCATCGGCTTTTCCTCACTCGCGTCTGTCAGACGCGAGTAGAGGAGAGCCGATCGGCTGCTCCTCTGACAGGGGGGGGTTTGTGCTGATCGATTATCAGCACAGCCCCCTGAGGATGCCCACTGGACCACCAGGGATGCCACTAGACCACCAGGGATGCCACTAGACCACCAGGGATGCACACCATAAAGTTATATAAGGTATGCCACCCTAGACCACCAGGGATAATGGATGCCAATCAGTGCCACAATGGATGCCAATCAGTGCCCACAATGGGCACCACTGATTGGCAGGCATTGTTGTTTGGCACTGATGGGCATTCATTAGTACAGTAAAGTGCCACCTATCAGTGCCCACCCATGCCACCTATCAGTGCCCACCCATGCCCACCCGTGCCACCTATCCGTGCCCATCAGTGCCCACCCGTGCCGCCTATCTGTGCCCACCCGTGCCGCCTATCTGTGCCCACCCGTGTCGCCAATCTGTGCCCACCCGTGCCGCCGATCGTTGCCCATCCGTGCCGCCGATTGTTGCCCATCCGTGCCGCCGATCGTTGCCCATCCGTGCCGCCGATCGTTGCCCATCCGTGCCACCTCATCGGTGCACATCCGTGCCACCTTATCCGTGCCCGTCAGTGCAGCCCCATCAGTGCCCATCAGTGAAGGAGAAAACTAACTTATTTACAAAGTTTTGTAACTGAAACCAAAAAAAAACTTTTTTTTTTCAAAATCTTCGGTCTTTTTTTTTTTTTTTTGCAGAAAATAAAAATCGCAGAGGTGATCAAATACCACCAAAAGAAAGCTCTATTTGTGGGAACAAAATGATAAAAGTTTAGTTTGGGTACAGTGTACCATGACCGCGCAATCGTCATTCAAAGTGCAACAGCGCAGAAAGCTGAAAATTGGTCTGGGCAGGAAGGTGTTTAAGTGCCCAGTATGGAAGTGGTTAAAGTGGAAGAAACCCTCCTATCATTTTCAGGCAAGGAAGCTGCCATCTTGGCCTCTGTTTAATCTTCAACTGCCATGATGCTGCACATGTGATCCATTATGACACCAGCCATTGGATGGTTTGACAGTTTGGTTGAGAGCACAACCAATGTGACAGTTGGCATTCCCGGCATGCCGGGAATGTAACTGCTTTTTGAAACTGTTAAATCGATGGGTTTACTTCCACTTTAAGGTTTCTTGGCTGTCACTTGGCAACTCGAAGTTTCAGCTCCCTCCATAAATTTTCTATAGGATTAAGGTCTGGAGACTGGCTAGACCACTCCATGACCTTAATGTGCTTCTTCTTGAGCCAGTACTTTGTTGCCTTGTCAGTATGTTTTTGGTCATTGTCATGCTGAAAGACCCATTCATGACCCATCTTCAGTGTTCTGGCTGCAGGGAGAAGGTTCTCATCCAATATTTTACAATCCATTGGTCCCTTAATGCAGAAAAGTCAGTCTGTACCTTTAGCACAGAAACAGCCCCAAAGCATAATGTTTCCACCTCCGTGCTTGACTGTAGGGATGATGTTCCTAGGGTCATAGTCAGCATTTTTCATCCTCCAAACACTGGGAGTCCCCCTCCTCAAGAAGGCACATGTACAGTGATGCCAATGAACATCTAAATGATTCAGAGAAGGATTGGGAGAAAGTGCTTTGGTCAGATGAGACCAAAATTGAGCTCTTTGGTATTAACTCAACTCGTCGTGTTTGTCTTTCACACCATAGCTGTCTTTCTGAATTTAGCCAGACGTGCCCAGAAATGGCCAGAAGAAAGAAAAGAAAGAAGGAGCTTCATTCTACCACCCCATACATTATCATGTATGCCAAGAAACTGGCCCATGAGTTTCATTATGGTAGATACAGCCCTGCAAACAACAAAACACTCCTCATGCTTAGCAAAACTTTATTCCGAGCCTTCACCTTTCACACCTTGAAGAGGGTATATGACCAATGGAGATATTGTGAAAATTCAAACTTGAAAAGATGATCAGCACACCTAAAATGACATCTCAATTCTTTACTGAGATCTTAGTTGTATTAGCAACATAGCTTATGCAGCAGAAAGTGTAAAACCACCAACCACTCCTCATGCTGGCTGGGAATGCAGCAATTTAACAACAAATGTGACGCTCTGCGGTCCTGTTAACTGTATAATAACTCTCACAGATTTGGCTGTCAGGACCATTTACATTACAAAAGGGTTGCATTGTCCTTCCCGTTTTTATTTTTTTTCAGTTTTCATACATAGTCAATTGTCACACATCCGAGAAAATCATACAGATTAAGGGTTACAATTTAATTTTCCTTACCAAACAAGTCAAGTAAAACATCGATTCGGTGATACATGTAATAGGTTTAAGCAGTTAGAAAGGCTCAGGTGAGTGAAAGGAGAGAACATTAAAAGACAGATGTATCTGGACTCACACTGAAATGTGAGATGTTAACATGGCATGGGACACAACGTCTATGGAAACCTGTCAATGGTGGAGACTGGGGAGTGAGCTCACTTCCTAAGGAAATTACTGTAGGGGGTGTCTGCCAGAGAAAATCAGGCTTAGCAAACATTTTAACTGATCACCTTATTCCTGCAGTGTAACTTGGTGTTTGCATGGAAGTCTGCAAATGTTTCATTTAATAGTTACAAGAACCAAGCTTGAAGAGAACCTGTCACCTTCATACAAGAACACACCTAGGTTTGGGAAGACATGACATATATTATATCTAAATTTGGTGTGCTTACGATGTGTTTCAGTTGTATATTTATTTCTTTGGTCAGTCGGAAAGTAACAGTAAACAGAACCAGGACCAAGTAAGGTAGAAGAACTACAGGAAGACAGGATAAAGAATACATACGGATGAAAGCCAGAAATAATATTTTGCTATTTTGGGGTATACACCATCATAAGACCGTATTCCCGCATTCCCATTGTCAGCACAGAACTATGTGTTATCACTGAAATGTACTACTCAACATGAACACTTTAACAAAGAATTGTACTTTTGGATGTTGGATAAGAAGAATTAAACATCAGTTATGTTATTTCTAGGCTTGTGCAATTCGTTTCGTAACGAATCGAAATTCGGCCGAATTTAGCAACTTTCGGACATTCGGAAGCATTCGAATTTCCGAACAGAGCAATTACGAATAAAACCGAATCCGAAATAAATTATACTGCAAAATAGCGAATGCCCGAAGGTCTTCGGCATAATTCGTTATGAAAAAAGTTACGAATGTACGAATCCATTCGAAGCACAATAACACTCTGCTCTGCTCTCTGCTTCTCCCTCACCGTGCTGAACCCTCTCAAAATGGTGTACAGGGGCGGAGCCTATAGCCGCATGTAAAAAACGAAAGTAAAATACGAGATTTCGAATCGTTACAAATAACCGCTATGTATTTAGAAAAGTACAAATCCATTCGAAGCACATTAGGCATAATAGGCAGCGTCGTTGTGAGAGAGACACGGAAAATTACGAATCAACGAACCCAAAAAAAGTTACGAAAGTAGGAGTTGTGTCCAGAATCAACGAAAAACAACGTACTCTACCGAAAGTACGAATTATAAAGCAACAAAAAATTCAACGAAAAATGTCGCTTGCAAAAATACGAATGAGTCCGAACACGAAAAATCCCTTCTAGCAAAATTACGAATGATTACGAATCAACAGGACCGGAAAGAAACGAACCGAAACGGAACAAATTTTTCCGTTGTGCACAAGTCTAGTTATTTCTATGATTTAAACACTGACATTTATAAGTGGGAAATAATTCAGTTGTTGGAAGCATCAGAAAGATATACTTCATTATTTGAGTAGATGCATGGAAACAACTGGGAAAAACTGTATAACCTAGGGAAAAGAACAACAGTGTTCTCAAACCGAGTAGAAGTAAATCCTGTTGGATGGGTCTTTCCCAGAAATAGGGGCAGTTATAGATGAAGCTGTGTACAACAACATCACGGACTGGGTGTTGGTGGAAACAATGCAGCTTCGTATAGTCTTTTTAGCCGTTAGAGATTAAAAAGCACTAACTGCTGTCTTTGTCTGGTGTGAAATTTCTCTTGGTGGTGTGACAGCAGGAAGGTAAAGTCACCTGGTTGCATCCAGGGGGGTAGATATATTTCGCCCAGATTCAGGCTTTACGCCGACTTATACAACTAGGTGGAGAGTTGTATAAGGCTAGTGGGCTCATGGATGACTCATACCTCTAGGGAGAGGGCTGGGCGTCGTGCAGGCAGGGAGTTGATGAGACCAGCTGAAGCCTGTCAGTTCGTTTAAGGCCTCTATAAAAACTCCCAGCTTCATTAGATGTTTGCTCATGCCTGGACCCAGACCTGTGTGGACTGTCTAGGGAGAGTGAACCCCTGTGCGGTGAGACAAAAGCCTGTGTGGCTATTTGCTTGGACATTTAAAACCAGGGACTTAGGGACTAGGACAGCACTAGGCTGATCCCAGTTGTTAGTTAGGAAACCTGTATGTTTAGTCAGAGGTCAAGTTGACCAGGATTTATTTTGTTTATGTTTCTTTTTCTTTGCTGTGTTTTGTCACTGTAAATAGAAAATAAACCGCACCTTTTTGATTTTGAAAACCACAACCTCCGTTTGCTGGGCCTGTTTTTGTGTGGGGAGCCCATCTCGGGGGTCACACACACCCGCTGCCGAGCCAACCCCCTCACAGTTGGTGGAGAACCAGTGGCAGTTTTTTTTAAGCCAGCATGGAGGAGATACTGAAGCAGCTGGCTCTAGCAAATGCCAATCAACAGCAGACAAACGCAGGTTTGCAAAAGAACTTCGCAGCCCAGCAGCAAGCTCATCAACAGAGCCTTGCAGCCCAGCAGCAGACAAACGCAACTTTGCAACAGAGTCTGGAGGCTCAGCAACAAGCCCAGCAGCAATCTGAGGCCCGCTTCATAGACCTGTTGCAGAAGCAAGAGCAGAGACTACAACAACAGATGGAAGCAGTAATGCAGCAACGTCCGCAGACCAGTGAGGAAAGCCGTCCCACTAATACCGCGTCCTTTGGGGTGAGTCGTTTATTGACAAAAATGACTGGAGAGGATGATCCAGAGGTATTTTTGACCACATTTGAAAGGACCGCTGAAAGAGAAAAGTGGCCTGAGGAGCAGTGGGCTGGACTGGTGGCTCCTCTGTTAACTGGTGAATCGCAGAAAGCTTACTATGACCTAGAGCCTAACCAAGCAAAAGACTATGTGATGCTAAAAGCTGAAATATTGGCAAGGCTGGGTGTCACCCAGGCTGTCCGGGCTCAGCGTGTGCATAACTGGACTTTCCAGCTTGGAAAACCCCCCAGGTCTCAAATGTATGATCTCATTCACCTGAGCAGAAAGTGGCTACAGCCAGAGACTTTGTCCGCACCAAAGATTGTGGAACGTGTTGTAATGGATCGGTTTTTGAGAGCTCTTCCTACTGCCATCCAAAAGTGGGTAAGCCATGGAGACCCAGAGACGGCCGATGGTCTTGTGGATCGTGTGGAGAAATACTTGGCTACAGAGAACCTGACGGCCTCTTCCAGAGACACTCGGACTTTCCACCCTAAGACCAGACCATCCCCAGGGGCGGATAAGAGGATTCCAAGGGGTGAGGGTGGAGAGAGTGAGAGGGTGGGAGCTCTACCCCAAGTTTGGCGAGAACAGCCTGGGAAATCAGCGGCTCAAGAGGCCGCAAGAAGGATCGTTTGCTACCGCTGCCGGCAAGCGGGACATATTGCAGCCAATTGCCCGGTTGTGGAGGAACCCATGCAGTGTGACTTTCTGACGGGCAGACGTCAGTCGCTGTGTGCGACAGTCGCATGCACTGCCATTCGAGGAACTGAGAAACATTTATGCAAAATGTGTGTTAATGGTAGAAATGTTGTGGTATTGCTGGATTCAGGTAGCCTTGTGACCCTGATAAAGGCTGAGTTAGTTAAAACAGAGGTCTCTGGGAATAGCAAGGTAGCTGTTATTTGTGTGCATGGGGACACCCGAGAGTATCCAGTGACTACAGTGTGTTTCGAGACCCCCAAAGGTACCCTCTCTCATCCAGTGGGCTTAGTATCTCAGTTACCGCATGACGCCATTGTGGGAAGGGATTTTCCGAAGTTCTGGGAACTGTGGGATGATCCTGAGCCCCCCACTGGTGCCCCTATGTACCAGGAATGTGATAGCCAGAACTCCCCTGAGAGTGGTGAGGACTCTCCGGAATTTCCCTTATCAGTATTGGCAGGGGAGACTCAAGAAACTGGAGAGGAGCCCACCTCCTCAGACGAAAACCTACCGTCTGTGGAGTTTTCTGATCTTGAGGTTCACAGGGAAAACTTTGCCACAGAACAGTTGAAAGACCCCGCCCTAATAAAGGCACGGGAAAACATAGTGAAAATAGATGGCGAGTTAGTGAACCCAGATAATACCTGCACTTACCCATACTTCAGCATAGAGAAGGACCTACTGTATCGGGTGGCAAAAAGGGCAGAAGAAACCGTTGAGCAGCTTGTGGTGCCCAAACCTTACAGGAAGTTGGTGTTGGAGTTGGCCCATGGGCACATTCTTGGAGGTCATCTGGGGACAGAGAAAACCCGAGAGAGGGTATTACAGAGATTCTATTGGCCGGGGGTGATGAAGGACATAGAAAATTATTGTTCCTCCTGCCCTGTGTGTCAGAGGTCGGCCCCGATGCCACATTTCCGTAGCCCGCTGGTCCCTCTACCCATCATTGAGGTCCCGTTTGAGAGGATCGCCATGGATTTGGTAGGTCCTATAATCAAGTCCGCTAGGGGGCACCAGTACATATTAGTAATAATGGACTATGCCACCCGTTATCCAGAAGCGATCCCTCTCCGAAATACCTCGGCCAAAACCATAGCCAAAGAGCTATCTCTTGTGTTTAGCCGGGTGGGTATTTGTAAAGAACTGCTTACGGACCAAGGTACACCCTTTATGTCCCGGGTTATGAAGGAGCTGTGTAAATTGTTCAAAGTGACGCAATTACGTACATCTGTGTATCACCCCCAAACCGATGGGCTGGTTGAAAGATTCAACAAAACCCTAAAACAAATGTTGAAGAAAGTGGTGGATAGAGATGGAAAGGATTGGGACTGTCTACTTCCTTATCTGATGTTTGCTATTAGGGAGGTGCCCCAATCCTCTACGGGATTCTCCCCCTTTGAGTTACTGTATGGGAGACACCCAAGAGGGCTGTTGGATATTGCCAAGGAAACTTGGGAAAGTGAGAGTTCTCCCCACAGGAGTGTGATTGAGCATGTCGCCCTGATGCAAGACCGAATTGCACAGGTAATGCCCATCGTGAAGGAACATTTGGCCCAAGCGCAGTTAGCACAGCAGAGAGTGTACAACCGTGGAGCCAAGACCCGTACCTTTTCCCCGGGGGATAGGATACTGGTACTTGTCCCTACGGTTGAAAGTAAATTCCTTGCCAAATGGCAAGGCCCCTACGAGATAATGGAAAAAGTGAGCGAAGTGAATTACAAGGTCAGACAACCAGGAAGGCGAAAGCCCGAACAGATCTATCACGTTAATCTGTTGAAAGCCTGGAGGGATAGAGAGTCCCTAGTCGCAGACACTTGGTCACCAGCTCAAACTGGTTGCGTGATTCCTGAGGTTGGAATAGCAGCCACCTTGTCACAACCCCAACAACAGGAGGTTAAGGAGTTTGTGCTTCGCAACAAGGAGGTATTCTCTGAGCTGCCGGGACAAACATCTGGGGTAGAGCATGACATCATTACCCCGCCCGGTGAAAGGGTGAAGTTAAAACCCTATCGGATCCCAGAGGCCCGACGGGAGGCAATACGGGAGGAAGTACAGAAAATGCTGAACTTAGGGGTGATAGAGGAGTCCCAAAGTGATTGGTCTAGTCCCATTGTGTTGGTGCCTAAACCGGATGGGAGCTGGCGATTTTGTAACGATTTTCGTCAGTTGAACAAAGTTACAAAATTTGACACCTACCCCATGCCACGTATAGATGAGTTGATCGACCGGCTGGGAACAGCCCGATACATGACGACTCTTGACCTCACAAAAGGGTATTGGCAAATCCCCCTGGCCAAGTCGGCCAAAGAGAAAACCGCATTTGTAACCCCAGACGGGGCGTTCCAATATAAAAGAATGCCGTTCGGGTTACAGAATGCGCCGGCCACATTCCAGCGGAAAATGGACCAGATGCTGAGGCCCCATCGGAAGAATGCTGCGGCTTACCTGGATGACGTAATTGTCCATAGCACAGATTGGGCCTCACATCTGCCAAAAGTGCAAGCAGTCCTGGACTCTGTTCGGGAAGCGGGGTTTACGGCTAACCCCAAGAAGTGTACCATTGGGCAGGAGGAGGCCAAATATCTTGGGTACACCATTGGGAGGGGAGTTATAAAACCCCAACTCAACAAAGTCGAGGCCATCCAGAGTTGGCCACATCCCAACAGCAAGAAGCAGGTACGAGCCTTTCTGGGAATCGCTGGGTATTATCGGCGATTCATTCCCCACTTTGCTTCTAAGGCTGTGCCCCTAACCAACCTGACGAAGGGGAAAGGGTCGGTCATGATTAAATGGACCCCCGAGGCTGAGGCAGCATTCCAATTCTTGAAACAAGCCTTATGTAGCCAGCCAGTGTTGTACTCACCCGACTTCTCTAAAGACTTTGTCGTACAAAGTGATGCGTCAGATGTGGGGTTAGGAGCAGTATTGTCCCAGGTCTGGAACGGGGAAGAGCACCCAGTCATTTACCTCAGCAGGAAGTTGAAGTCCCATGAGGTAAATTACGCCACCGTTGAAAAGGAGTGTTTAGCGGTGAAGTGGGCTCTAGATTCCCTTCGGTACTACCTGCTAGGTAGGCACTTTGACATGGTTACGGATCACGCTCCGTTAAAGTGGATGGCTCAAAACAAGGAAACAAATAGAAGAGTGAATAGGTGGTTCCTGGCCCTCCAGGAATTCAACTTCACAGTAAAGCATCGCCCTGGCGTTCAAATGGGGAATGTGGATGCTTTGTCTCGAGTACATGAATGCCTGATTGCTGGTGTTCCAACCCCGAGGTTAAAACAAGAGGGGGGGGTATGTGACAGCAGGAAGGTAAAGTCACCTGGTTGCATCCAGGGGGGTAGATATATTTCGCCCAGATTCAGGCTTTACGCCGACTTATACAACTAGGTGGAGAGTTGTATAAGGCTAGTGGGCTCATGGATGACTCATACCTCTAGGGAGAGGGCTGGGCGTCGTGCAGGCAGGGAGTTGATGAGACCAGCTGAAGCCTGTCAGTTCGTTTAAGGCCTCTATAAAAACTCCCAGCTTCATTAGATGTTTGCTCATGCCTGGACCCAGACCTGTGTGGACTGTCTAGGGAGAGTGAACCCCTGTGCGGTGAGACAAAAGCCTGTGTGGCTATTTGCTTGGACATTTAAAACCAGGGACTTAGGGACTAGGACAGCACTAGGCTGATCCCAGTTGTTAGTTAGGAAACCTGTATGTTTAGTCAGAGGTCAAGTTGACCAGGATTTATTTTGTTTATGTTTCTTTTTCTTTGCTGTGTTTTGTCACTGTAAATAGAAAATAAACCGCACCTTTTTGATTTTGAAAACCACAACCTCCGTTTGCTGGGCCTGTTTTTGTGTGGGGAGCCCATCTCGGGGGTCACACACACCCGCTGCCGAGCCAACCCCCTCACAGTGGGTTGAAGGACTAGTTGAGCATGATTACATGTGGTGACAGCATATGCTATGTGAATCCTAAACAGTAGCCTACAAAAGGGGTGTTTATGTGAAAAAAGCCTGGCTTGTACTGATAAAAAGGGCTAAAAGTTGCTATGCTTGCTAAAATCCACAGTATGTACATAAAGATTTTTTTTACCTCTGATCAGGGTCCCAAAAGCTAAACAATACATTTTTATTCAGAGTAATAGCAAATTGCCGGAGGGCACCAGGGGTTTTGCCCTGGGGTTAGCAGGTAAGGCTGGCAGGTCATTACCTAATTCAACTTTTGTAACTGGCCAAATATTATTGACTATAATGATACAGATCTCATCATGCATTCTGTGTCAGTGTCTCATGCATTTACCGTAATTGGTTATTAAAAGCATGAGTGAACAGGACTAATGCCGCGTACACACGATCAGTTTTCTCGTCGGGGAAAACTGTCATGTTTTCTCTTGGATGAGAAAAACAGCCGTATGTAGGCTCTCCAGCAGTTTTCCCAACGAGAAAACTGCAGAGAATCACCACGAGAAAATTTAGAAAATGCACTAAATTTTTCTCGTCGTGAATCGCAGAGTTTTTTTCCTCGGCAGTTTTCCCTATAGGACCAAGAGAAAACCTGTCGTGAAAAACGTCTGTGTGTACACAGGGAAAAGGGGACCAAGCCGGTCCTCGTTTTTCCCGTCGGGTTTCACGGCATTGTTTTCACCGCCGAGAAACTCGATCGTGTGTACGCAGCATAAGAGGAAGAACTCAAAAAGAAATTTCCTTGGTTGCCAAAATTATATAGTTAGTCAATTATACATTATGATATTAGAAGTTCTTCAGTATATTAGGATGTTCTCATTTCCCATAGTTTCTTTTGCAAACAAAATTGCCAATTCTGTAGTGATAAAGAAACATCCTGGCAATGCAACAAATGTCATATACAGGGGAACCTTGGATTACAAGCATAATCCGTTCCAGGAGAATGCTCGTAATCCAAAGTACTCGCATATCAAAGCGAGTTTCCCCATTGAAGTCAATGGAAACGAAAATAATTTGTTCCGCATTGACTTCAATGGCATGCAATACCGCATGCAGCCAGAGGTGGGGGGCGGCGGAGAGCCTCGTAAACACTCGGAAAGGGCAGAGGACACCTCGGCTGAACTCGTAAAACTTCGGAAAGGCTCTTGAACGGAGTATTTCTGAGATTTTCCAAGCATTTTGGAATGGCTCTGAACAGCGCTGATCGGCTCCGATCAGCGCTGTTCGGCTCTGCTCGGCTCCAGCGCCCCCCCACCTCAGGCCAAATGTGGTACTGCACACCGCTTTGGCTTGAATCCTGCTTGTTTTGCGAGACAACACTCGCAAACCGAGTCAGGATTTTTAAAAATACAGTGCTCGTATTGCGAAACGCTCGTTAACCGCGTTACTCGCAATCCAAGGTTCCACTGTAATTCTGAGCCCACCATGTAGTACAACAGGTATTTGAACTTTTTAGCTGTATTTTGCTAGATGCAATCAACAACTGAAAAGATTTCACATGTGGGTAACTTGAAATTACAGCTGAGATATTGACTAGTGTTACATAGATATACAGTACCTAGCCGTAATTCACTGACCACACATAAAGTCGGCCATACATGGATCGAAATTTGCCCATTTCAGCAGGAACTGGCCGACTTTCGATCCATATATGGGCAGGCTGATTATACCTAAGTTGATTGATTGATCAGCTTAGGTACAACCAGCATGTTTGATTTTTCTACATACAATTACTGCCAGCAGCTATAGCTGCTAGCAGTAACCATTGTATTCTACCGACTGGGAATGCTCCCTGTGCCCCCTGCTGGCAGAATAAAATAGAGCACCGGGATGCATTCTCCCATCAACACTAATGCCGCGTACACACGACCATTTTTCTCGTCGGGAAAAATTACATTTTTTCTCTTTGACGAGAAAAACGACAGTGTGTGGGCTTTTGGTAATTTTTCCCGACGAGAAAAACGGCATTAATCACGATGAGAAAAATTAGAACATGCTGTAATTTTTCTCGTCGTGATTCACAGCATTTTTTTCCGCTGCAGTTTTCCCATAGGGAAACACTGCCGGGGAGCCTACACACGGTCGTTTTTCTTGACCAAGAGAAAAAATGACGGGAAAAACGTCCGTGTGTAGGGGAACAAGCCGTTCCTCGTTTTTCCCGTCGGGATTCACGGCGGTGTTTTCACCGCCGTGAATCTCGATCGTGTGTACGCGGCATGACTGTGTTGATTGGGTAATTGAGCCAATTTTTTTTTCTTTCCACTGGTGCAATGAAAGAAAATACTATCATCTATGGCCAGCTTACGGCAGAAAAAAATAGCTTTTGACCAAATTTCCACTTACTTACTGTCTAGGTGGCAGGTTAATTTGCTGGGAAAGCTTTCTATACACACAAGGACATGCAGATAGCATGCAGTTTATCAACTTGTGGTCCCTCTAAGTTTAATGAAGATCAATATGCACTTGCATGGGTCATAGTAGATGAGGTGAGTAGAGTTGAGCGGACACCTGGATGTTTGGGTTCGACGGGTTCGGCCGAACTTCGCAAAAAAGTTTGAGTTCGGGACCCGAACTTGACCCAAACTTGACCCCAAATCAGAACCCCATTGAAGTCAATGGGGACCCAAACTTTTGAGGACTAAAATGGCTCTAAAAAGGTAATGGAAAGGGCTAGAGGGCTGCAAACAAATGTGGATAGGTAAATAACTTAAAATAACATAAAATTCATAAAAATAAAAAATAATAATCTTGACCCAGGAGGACGAGGTCCATATGGAGTAGGAGGTTGAGGTGGTGGTGGATGTGGCGGTATAGGTGGAAGCGGCGGTGGAGGAGGACGAGGTAACCAACACTGTTTTTTTTTTTTTTTTTTTTTAAATTAGGGTACACCCCAAAAGAGTGAGAAAGATCAAAAATACAACAATGGCTGGGTAAGGCCGGTATACAAGTCCCGTGGGATCCATGCCTGGTTCATTTTAATGAACGTGAGCTTGTCCACATTGGCTCTGGACAGGTGGCTGCGCTTGTCTGTGATAACGCCCCCTGCCGTGCTAAATACACGTTTAGATAATACACTGGCTGCAGGGCAGGCCAGCAACCTCCAAGGCATAAAGGGCAAGCTCAGGCCATGTGCCCAATTTGGAGACCCAGAAGTTGAAGGGGGCCGACCCGTCATTCATTACGTGTAGGCGTGTGCACACATACTGCTCCACCATGTTGGTGAAATGCTGCCTCCTGCTAAGACGTGCTGGTTGTTGTGGCGTGCTGACAAAGCTTTTCCACATTTCGGCCATGCTAACCCTGCCTTCTGAGGTGCTGGCGGTGCCCCGGCTGCATTGGCGACCTCTTCCTCCTCCTCTGCCTTCGCCTTGTGCTTTCACTGTGCCCCCGCTGTCAGGAGGGAATGCCACCAGCAGCGCGTCTACCAGCGTGCGCTGGTACTCGCGCATCTTACGATCCCGCTCCAGTGAGGGAATTAAGGATGGTACGTTGTCCTTGTAATGGGGATCCAGCAGCGTGGCCACCCAGTAATCAGTACCAGTTAGAATGTGGGCAACTCGGCGGTCGTTGCGGAGACACTGCAGCATGTAATTGCTCATGTGTGCCAGGCTGCCCAGAGGCAACGAAAAGCTGTCCTCTGTGGGAGGTGTATCGTCTGTGTCCTCTGTATCCCCCCAGCCACGCACCAGTGATGGCCATGAGCTGGTCTGGGTGCCACCCTGCTGTGAACATGGTTCCTCCTCTTCCACCTCCTCCTCCTCATCCTCCACTTCGTCATCCTCCAGAACTGTGCCCTTGCTGCCGGACAATTGTGTACCAGGCGTTTGTTGGTGCAGGAACCCACCCTCGGAGCCACTTATGAATGACTGCCCTGAAAGCCTTGGAAATGATCCCTCTTCCTCCTCCTCCTCCTCCTCCTGTGCCACATCCTCTTCCATCATCGCCCGAAGCGTTTTTTCAAGGAGGCATAGAACTGGGAAACTGGGATAGTAACGCTGAGAACGGCGTCATCGGCACTGGCAATGTTGGTGGAGTACTCGAAACAGCGCAACAAGGCACACAGGTCTCGCATGGAGGCCCAGTTATTGGTGGTGAAGTGGTGCTGTTCCGCAGAGCGACTCACGCGTGCGTGCTGCAGCTGAAACTCCACTATTGCCTGCTGCTGCTCGCACAGTCTGGCCAGCATGTGCAAGGTGGAGTTCCACCTGGTGGGCATGTCACATATGAGGCGGTGAGCGGGAAGGCCGAAGTTACGCTGCAGCACTGACAGGCGAGCAGCAGGGTGAGAACGCAGAAAGTGCACACAGACGGCCCGCACTTTCTGCAGCAGCTCTGGCATATCGGGGTAATTTTTAAGGAACCTCTGCACCACCAAATTCAGCACATGCGCCAGGCAAGGGATGTGCGTCAAACCGGCTAGGCCCAGAGCTGCTACGAGATTTCGCCCATTATTGCACACCACCAGGCCGGGCTTGAGGCTCACTGCCACCAACCACTCATCGGTCTGTTGTTCCATGTCCCTCCACAACTCCTGCGCGGTGTGGGGTTTTTCCCCCAAACAGGAAAGTTTTAAAACTGCCTGCTGTCGTTTACCCCTGGCTGTGCTGAAGTTGGTGGTGAAGGTGTTATGCTGACGGGATGAGGAGGCAGTAGAGGATGAGGAAGCGGAGTAGGAGGAGTTAGCAACAGGAGGCAAACTGAAGCGCCCTGCAATCCTCGGTGGTGGAAGGACATGCGCCAAACTGCTATCCGCCTGAGGCCCAGCTGCCACTGCATTTTTTTTGAATAGCAGAATAAAACAACAGTATCTAAAGTGTGTATCTCACACGTACAGATATGCAGGAAACACTGCAAAATATACTTTTTTGCCCTAAATGTGTTTTTTTTTTTAAACTAGTATAGAGCAACAGTATCTAAAGGGTATACCTCACACGTACAGATACAGACTAGGCCAAAATTTAAGATTTTTCTCCTAAATGTGTTTTTTCTGAATAGCAGAATAGAGCAACAGTATCTAAAGCATGTATCTCACAGGTACAGATATGCAGAAAACGCACCAAAAAAATTTTTTTTGCCCTAAATTATTATTTTTTGAATAGCAGAATAAAACAACAGTATCTAAAGTGTGTATCTCACACGTACAGATATGCAGGAAACACTGCAATATATTTTTTTTTGCCCTAAATGGGTGTTTTTAGAATAGCAGAATAGAGAACAGTTTTTAGAATAGCAGAATAGAGCAACAGTATCTAAAGGGTGTATCTCACAGTAACATATGCAGAAAACGCTCCAAAACATTTTTTTTGCCCTAAATTATTATTTTTTTGAATAGCAGAATAGGATAACAGTATCTAAAGTGTGTATCTCACACGTACAGATATGCAGAAAATGTTGCCCAAAAAAATGTTTTGTCCTAAATTATATTTTTTTTGAATAGCAGAATAAAACAACAGTATCTAAAGTGTGTATCTCACTAAATACAGATATGCAGGAAACGCAGCAAAATATATTTTTTTTGCCCTAAATGGGTGTTTTTAAAATAACAGAATAGACCAACAGTATCTAAAGGGTGTATCTCACAGTAACATATGCAGTGCTGGCGCACTGAGCTTGCATAAAATGCCCGCCGACGCCAACCTAACTAACAGACGGATAAAAGTTATCTTTTCTCTGGCACTGGGCTCAGGGCAGTGTAAAAAGATTGTGCACTGCACCCACACAACAAAAGCAAGGTAGATCGCTGAGTAATTTGATTTCTGAATCAGGACTCCTATCTAATTCTCTCCCTCAAAGCAGCAGCAGCAACCTATCCCTACACTATCTAAAGCAGAGTGACGTGCTGTGCTATGTGCCTCTAGCTTATATAGAGGCTGGATCACATGCTGCACTGGCCAATCACAGCCATGCCTTTAGTAGGCATGGCTTTGATGGCTTCTAAGGGCTCACGAGTTAAACGAATGTTAATTGGCTGCCCTGCAGCTTTTTAAAATGCGCCATTACATTGCCAAACACCGAACTCGAATCCGAACACACAGTCAATTGTTCGGGTTCGGGTGTGGGTACCAAAACCCAAAAGTCCGGTATGAACCCGAACTTTACAGTTCGGGTTCGCTCAACCCTAGAGATGAGGCACTGGGAAGATTCTGAAGAGCAACTGTGCGGCACTGGGTAAACCACACAGTAAAAATCACTGGGAAGCTCCAATTCAGGTAAGCATAATAAATACCATATACATGTGGCAAAGACTGTTGCTGTGAAAAGCAATGCATGCTTTTATTACAGTGTGTGGGAGATGGTGAGAAGCAGGGGGAAACCATCAGTAAATTTACTAACAGTTTGTAAAAATCTGTGATTTTTACAGCTGTCAATAAATGCCTTTTAGAGAAATTTTATGTCGGTAAAAATCAGTCCTTTTTTTCCAGGCAATTTAGTGTTGGCTCGGCAAGTGTAAGAAATTACCCCTTGTCTGGCAGCAACAGTTGCTGAAGCTTGTACCCACAGCCCCATGTGCCCCACAGCTACACCACACTCTCCTCATGAGTAAACCTATCCTGCTCCTCTGCAGCTGCAGTTCTCTATCTGGTACTGTCAAGGGGATTTGGCGCTGGGAGTAGAGTACTGTACTGGGGGAGGGGGTGATTTTGGGGAAAAGGGGCACTCCTGTACTCTGCACTCTGTATGCACGCACCCCTGCATTATGTACCCAATGCGCACCTGAACCATGTGCTGTGTATGCTTCGCACCCCTGAACCCTGCACTCCAGGGACGTGCATTCAGGGGAGGCAAAAAAGATTGAGCTTCGAGGGTCGTAGCTCGGGGACCTAGGGTCACAGACACCCCAAATTTGGGGGTTAGGTAGCTGAAGTCCTACCCCACCATTGGGGCTCCTACGACCTATGGTTCTGGAGATATGGGGCTCCTTGCGCAGCCTTTCAGAAGCTACATACAGAGCAGCCAGTTTAAATACAAGCTGGCACACTCTGTTTGCAGCAGACTCAGAGGTTGAGCTCACAGTGCCTCGCCTCACTTCTTGTCAGAGGCACTGCAGCTTGGATTCTTGGACCAATGGTAAAGTACCATTGGCCCAAGCTGTGCAATAAAAATGTTGCAGTGGAGCCAAGCCTCTCACTGCAGTGTCATAGAAGGGGCATGTGTCTAAAAGACAAATGCTCCCTTCCAGCCCAGCCCTCTTAACTACAAGGAAAAAACATGTGTTTATGGGTATAAATTTTACCAGCAATCCCATTTTTTCTCACACAGTTAAGAGGGAGAATGATAATCGTCTGCTGCTGAAGAGGTACTGTTTTAATCAAGCTAAATCATATATTATTATGCTATATGTTATAACATAATAATTTATTATTTATCTATTTACTGTGAAATTACTGTCCATTAAGCCACCTGCTTGAGTACAGTTTTTAAAAATATAGTAAATTACCTTAAAAACAATATATAATAATTATTTGTATATGACTTACTTATGGTAATTAACCCCTTGCCACCCAAGCCAATTCTGACACTTCTCTCCTATATGTAAGAAAAATACACAGAACCTCAAACATTATATATATTTTTATATATATATATATATATATATATATATATATATATATATATATATGTATATATATATATATATGTATACAGTGGGTACGGAAAGTATTCAGACCCCCTTAAATTTTTCACTCTTTGTTATATTGCAGCCATTTGCTAAAATCATTTAAGTAAAGTTTTTTTTCCTCATTTAATATACACACAGCACCCCATATTGACAGAAAAACACAGAATTGTTGACATTTTTGCAGATTTATTAAAAAAGAAAAACTGAACTATCACATGGTCCTAAGTAGTATTTGCACCCTTTTGATCTAATACAGCCATGAGTCTTTTTGAGAAATATGCAAAAAGTTTTTCACACCTGGATTTGGGGATGCCCTGCCATTCCTCCTTGCAGATCCTCTCCAGTTCTGTCAGGTTGGATGGTAAACGTTGGTGGACAGCCATTTTTAGGTCTCTCCAGAGATGCTCAATTGGGTTTAAGTCAGGGCTCTGGCTGGGCCATTCAAGAACAGTCACGGAGTTGTTGTGAAGCCACTCCTTCGTTATTTTAGCTGTGTGCTTAGGGTCATTGTCTTGTTGGAAGGTAAACCTTCGGCCCAGTCTGAGGTCCTGAGCACTTTGGAGAAGGTTTTCGTCCAGGATATCCCTGTACTTGGCCGCATTCATCTTTCCCTCGATTGCAACCAGTCGTCCTGTCCCTGCAGCTGAAAAACACCCCCACAGTATGATGCTGCCACCACCATGCTTCACTGTTGGGACTGTATTGGACAGGTGATGAGCAGTGCCTGGTTTTCTCCACACATACCGCTTAGAATTCAGGCCAAAAAGTTCTATCTTGGTCCCATCAGACCAGAGAATCTTATTTCTCACCATCTTGGAGTCCTTCAGGTGTTTTTTTAGAAAACTCCATGCGGGCTTTCATGTGTCTTGCACTGAGGAGAGGCTTCCGTCAGGCCACTATGCCATAAAGCCCCGACTGGTGGAGGGCTGCAGTGATGGTTGACTTTCTACAACTTTCTCCCATCTCCCGACTGCATCTCTGGAGCTCAGCCACAGTGATCTTTGGGTTCTTCTTTACCCCTCTCACCAAGGCTCTTCTCCCCCGATAGCTCAGTTTGGCCGGACGGCCAGCTCTACGAATGGTTCTGGTTGTCCCAAACGTCTTCCATTTAAGGATTATGGAGGCCACTGTGCTCTTAGGAACCTTAAGTGCAGCAGAATTTTTTTGTAACCTTGGCCAGATCTGTACCTTGCCACAATCCTGTCTCTGAGCTCTTCAGGCAGTTCCTTTGACCTCATGATTCTCATTTGCTCTGATATGCACTGTGAGCTGTAAGGTCTTATATAGACAGGTGTGTGGCTTTCCTAATCAAATTCAATCAGTATAATCAAACACAGCTGGACTCAAATGAAGGTGTAGAACCATCTCAAGGATGATCAGAAGAAATGGACAGTACCTGAGTTGAATATATGAGTGTCACAGCAAAGGGTCCGAATACTTAGGACCATGTGATATTTCAGTTTTTCTTTTTCAATAAATCTGCAAAAATGTCAACAATTTTGTGTTTTTCTGTCAATATGGGGTGCTGTGTGTACATTGATGAGGAAAAAAATGAACTTAAGTGATTTTAGCAAATGGCTGCAACATAACAAAGAGTGAAAAATGTAAGGGGGTCTGAATACTTTCCGTACCCACTGTGTATATATATATATATATATATATATATATATATATATATGTAGCGGGTATATGCTTTTCTGTCACGTTTGAATTTGGTGGAGGATCTGTGATGTGTGGTTCCCTGGGGCCCAGCAGGTGACGCTGTCACTTTGGGCCCGGGGTTGAGCCATCATTGCAGTGCTGTACCCTTTTTGGCCTCTCGCAGCATGAGTACAGCGGGGCGGGGGCTCCGCTGGGCTTGCTGGGGGAGGGTATAAAGGGGTCGGCTATTTTGGTCACGGGGTTGTCGAGTCCCAGGCACCTTCAGCCTGAGGGCTGTGGTTCGTGGTCGGTGTCCGGGCGGCCTAGGCCTGGACACCCGGAGCTCATGTTCCACCCCAGGCACCTTCAGCCTGGGGTGAGGTACTCAGTTGGAGGCCTGGGGCCTAGTGTCCTCCGCTGGGCTCCGCAAGGGAAGGATTTCCTAGGGGACCCCGGGAGTGGGGTACCCGAATCCAGAGGCGTAAGGGACCGGAGGAGCTACTCACCCGAAGACCTGGTGCAGCAGATTGCCGGTGCCGGGTGAGCCTCAGGAGACCGCCCGGAGGGGTATCTTCCCAAACAGGGGCCAAGTGCAGTCAGGAGGAAGGCTCACCGTTCATCCGGTCAGTGGCAGCGACCAAGATTCTTGACAGGTAGCATAGATCATGTGCCAAGCCTATTCGCTGATAGAGGAATAGGAGAGTTCATTGTGCCTGGGCCTACTCGTATCCACACCCCCTGTCTGTTTGTTGAGGGAGTCCAACTGATTGTGTTTCATCCTGACATTGAAGAATAAAGGAGTGTTGGACTTTTATTAGTGTGGGGCTCATTTACTGTCAGACACTGTTCCACGGAAGAAGCGGAGGTTCCAAACTCAGAGCACCGACCCGGAGGTAAAGGAACTTTGCTTACACCACACAAACATCATGTGGTGAAGGTATCCACCAAGGTACCCCTAGTCAAGCAGAGACCAGCCAACAGTGGAGAGAGAGAGTGGAGGCCGCTACATATATATATATATATATATATATATATATATATATATATATATTTTTTTTTATTTTTTTTTTATTTTTTTATTTTTTTTTATGTCACACAGTATTTGCGCAGCAATTTTTCAAACGCGTGTTTTTTGGAAAGAAACAGTTTCATGAATTAAAAAAAAAAAAACACTAAACTTAGCCTGATTTTTTTGTATAATATGAAAGATGATGTTACGCCAAGTAAATAGATATCTAACATGTCACACTTTAAAATTGCGCACACTTGTGGAATAGTGCCAAACTTCAGTACTTAAAAATCTCCATATGCGACACTGTAAAATTGTTTACAGGTTACATGTTTAGAGTTACAGAGCAGGTCCAGTGCTAGAATTATTGCTCTCACTCTTACGATCGCAGCATATGTAACCTGTGTGTATCTGGCTCGGATACTAGCCAGTGCCTCACCAGCCACTGACCTCGCCGCACATCCCTGCTGCACTCTATATGCAGTGCACCCCTGAACTCTGTATGCAGTGCACTCCTGAAACCTGCAATCTATATGTAGCGCATACTTGAACCCTGTACTCTGTATGTAGCGCACACTTGAACTCTGCACTCTGTACCTAGCGCACACCTAAGCCCTGCACTCTGTACGCAGTGCACACCTGAACCCTGCACTTTATATGCAGCGCACCCCTGAATTCTGCACTCTGTACGCAGTACACACCTGAACCCTGCACTTTATATGCAGCGCACCCCTGAATTCTGCACTCTGTATGCAGCGCATACTTGAACTCTGCACTCTGTATGTAGCATACACCTGAACCCTGCACTCTGTACTTAATGCACACTATTGATATTTAATGCTCCTTTAAGACCATCCCACTGTTAGTGCAGGAGATTATACTGCTGCCTCCTGCATGTGTTTTTTTCCTCAGCAGAATGGGAATTTTGCATTGAAATACTGTCACAATTTCAAGCCAAACATTTGGCTTGGGGCTGCTGCTCAGCCCCAATTGAGCCTAACGGGCAAGTTTGACAGGCGATGCTGCGTGTGAATCTTGACATGTCAAGTTAAAATTGCTGCACTATGAAGCTAAGCATCAAGGCCATGGCAATGTGTACTCACCCAAGCAGCTGTTACGTTTATTTAGAGGTAGGTGGTCAGGGAGCAGTTCTGTTTAATCATCCTCTTTTGGGCCACTCCCACTATTAGACACAATCTGGCCATGCTACCGTCTCTCATCTCTAATTTTTTTCAGGTTGTCAGTAAAAACTACTACCATACTGCAACCCCCTGCTTTGCACGCTGTTGCAGCATGGCCATATTCACTTAAATTAACCCCATTTACTTAGCGCCATATTTTACAGTGGGATAGAATGTGTACCACTATTAAACGCATGTCTTACGTATTTTTTGGTGCAATTCATTGCATGAGTCGCTATTAACCCCACCATCTTCTACTCCACCAGGAATAAGCAGGTGAGCATCGTTGTCACTATAGTTCATTCTCAGTTTAAACTCTGTCCTGCCGTGAATGTCCACCTTTACCTGGTTAAAATGGTACTGATGCAAAACACACTCACTTTGGTAGTAGATAAGGCTATATTTCTAAAGCTGAGCTGGATTTGTATTTATACAACGTGGAACACCTTCCAGAATTTAGACTTGTATGTAGAAAACCATAAAGCAATTTCTGTATTGCATTTCTTTTGCACTCTTGGCAGACAGCCTGACACAGGCTTCCCAGTAACTAACCGCAGTACCGCAAACCTTCCAGCAACACCCTAGTCTGAAGCTTGACCTGCATCCATCATCCATCATATAACATCTCGTTAATGGGCCTAAGGAAACATTTTACAATTTTACCCTGAACTACTGATGGTTTTACAGTGATACACGGCATCTTTTCATTAGTGCTTAACAGTTGCAGAAAGTAATCTTCTTAAATATAGGGAATTGTGACTGATATTCATGTTTTCAGCTTTAAGTCGGCTAATTCCCTACTGGTTCATCTCAGCCCTGGCTCTGATTATAGAATGCTTTCAATCCTTTTCACAAGAGTGCTTTATGTATATCAGAAAAAAAATGTGTTCATTGCTTTATGTAGCTATGCATCACAGCAGGCTACATTAGAAAGCTTTTTCATTTCAGTCTTTTTGGAAAAATGTAAGTAGTAAATTCGTTTTGCTAAGTGATATTTGTATAATTATATGTCTTCGTAAATACTGACTACTTATATTTTACTATAACTTTAATAAAACTACATTGGTACCCACAGTGATCATGATTTCTGCTATAATTAACGATGAGCAAATCTGTCCAGGTTAAATTTGAAGAAAGTTCATCAAATCCAAACTAAAAAGGAACTTCAAGTCTCTGTCATGTTGGCGTGTCCCCTCAACGATACCACCATCTTTTATTTTATAGTCTGGTGTGTGTGTACTCATCTGCCGCAGGTCTCTGTAGGATCTCGAAACCCTGGAGGAGCTCTTCAGCACTTCTGCACACGCATGGAATCGAGCACAACTTCTTGTCTATCACAGTCAGAAACACTTTAATTTTTTTTATTTAATTGTCAGAGATGTAGGGAGCTTAAGCAGGGTGCAAATAATGTACTTTTTGGGGTGAAAGTATGCTTTAAAGGCTGTTAAACCTGAACTCAGCATCAAACAATCTTAAGCATTGTACACACGGTCGGACTTCCATCGGACTTTTCCGTGGTTTTTTGTCCGAACGGAGTTGGTCGGGAACACCCATAGCATACACACCACAGGACTTTTCTGCAAACTTTCCCAAAACTTTTTCCAACATCAAGTGGTTGTTCTGCTCTTTTCTGCTCTTTACCGCCACCCTTTGGTCAACTTCTGCTATTGTTGGTTGATTTTAACATTATTTGTTTTGTCCATCAGACAAAAGTCCGATGGTTTTCTGTACACACGGCCGGACTTTGCTCCATCGGACTTTTGTTGGCCAAAAATTTGTCCGTTTGCAGACCGAACTTTTGTCTGTTGAAAACCAAAAAAGTTTGTCCGATGGAGCGAAAACACGGTCGGATTTTTTGTCAAACTTGCTCAAAGTGAAGTTTGTTGGCAAAAAGTCCAACCGTGTGTACGGGGCTTAAAAGTTCATAAGACTTTAGTTTTCTTAGTTTGTTCTGGCCAATTTTAAGCTAATAGGCAAGATATTGTCAAAAAAAGGCATGAAAAGCTGGGCACTGCCATGGGCTACCAGTGTAAAAATACTGTACATCAGGCCCATAAAATATAAAATTACTTAAAACCCCCATAACATTATATATTTCGGGAAAGCAGAAAAAAAAAGATAGTAGTTGCAATTTTTTATATTGCACAATATTTGGGCAACTGTTTATCATATGCATATTTTTAGGAACAAATATAATAAAATTAATTTTACTGCACACAAACACAGTATGACAACCAATTTCTTGGAAAGGATATAAACAATGGGGTTAGGTCGAATAAATAGATATCAAACATGCCAAATCTTAAAGTGGAGATCCGCCCAAAAATGGAACTTCCGCTTTTCGAGTTCCACCCCCCCTCCGGTGTCACATTTGGCCCCTTTCAGGGGGGAGGGGGGAGCAGATACCCATCTAATACAGGTATTTTGCTCCCACTTCCGGTCATAGATAGCCAAGCCACCCGCGGCTATCTACGCCACTTCTGGTGCCTCCTCTGTCCCCCCCTGCTGTCTTCTGGGAGACACACAGGTCCCAGAAGACAGCAGGGACCAGTGGGATCGTGCAGCGCGAGTCGTGCAGTAGACTTCACTTCCTGATTCCCTTACCAAAGATGGCGTCAGCAGCACCTGAGAGCTGGGCTTCGGGTGCCGACATCGCGGGTGCGGTGTCAGTAGGGGATGGTGAAATTAAGCAGTAGCCCAAGTGCCGTTCTTATTTTCCAGCTGAAACCATATATGGAAAATCAAAATAATGTTGCTTTCATTAAAACATTTATAAAACACGTATATTGGCCACATAAGATATTTTGTGATTCCGTGTTTTTAAAATTTCTATATCAGTCTCACAAAATTGAAATGTTGCCTGTTTGTGAACAGAGCACCCTAAAATAGCATTTTGCACACTTGTTATTAGCTCGCTGCCTTTTTAGTAGTGAACTTCCTATTATGACAGTGGACTGATCATGAAAATATTGCAGGCATGTCCCCAAAGAAGTAGGATGTTACTAAAATGTATGTGTCATTAAAAAAAAAAAAAAAAAAACAGCAGGAAAGACCCCTTTCACACTGGGGCGGGATCGGCGGTGGTGGTAAAGCGCCGCTATTTTACCGCTAATTTTGCAGCGGTATTCGGCCGCTAGCAGGGCGGTTTTACCCACGCCAGTGGCTAAAAAAAGGGTTAAAACCACCGCAAAGCGCCTCTGCAGAGGCGCATTGCCGGCGGAATAGCCGCGGTTTCCAATTGCTTTCAATGGAAAGGAGCGGTGGAGGAGCGGTAAACACACCGCTCCAAAGATGCGGCTAGCAGGACTTTTGGAGCGGTCCTGTTAGCGCACTGCTCCAGTGTGAAAGCCCTCAGGGCTTTCACACTGGAGAAACAGCAGCCGCTGTTTCAGGTCGGTTTGCAGGCGCTATTTTTAGCGCAGTAGCGCCTGCAAACCGCCCCAGTGTGAAAGGGGTATTAGACTCTGCCTTGAAGTTTGACAAAAATATTTGTAGTACAGTATACAGTATAAAATGTAGTTCAAGTGATTTATGTCAACTTGCTTTTAAAATGTGCAGAAATGTGTTTGCTTTTACAATATAAAATGCAACGCACTAAAGTTTTTATAGTGGCATACAGGGGCGTTGCTAGGTCTGCAAAAGATCTGGGGCTAGAGCCCATAGCAGTGGTCACCAACCTTTTTGCAGTCCTGGTGGGTGCACGCCGGTGGTAAGCAATTTTTTGCGGGCAATGGCTGGTGTTGGCGCCTCAATTATCATGGCACCATGGTTGATATGGTGTCAGGGTGATTGAAGCGCATTGTTTCTATTGTTGCATTGTAATATATAATGAAGTGGTTCAACTCACCATAATGCTGAATCAGTGGGAGTCCTGGGCGTGTCACTTGCCATATTTCCTGCCACCAGATGCAGCGTGTCACTTGCCACCGTCGTCTGTCACCAGATGCAGCATCCTATAAAGAATAAGTTCACTTTAAAAAAAAAAAAAATCCACATTCTCCCAGATAACACAACTGAAAAGCGAGAGAGAATCCAGCACCTTCATTCTTCCACCCCAGGGCCGTTCTTCCTCCCAATGTCATTGGCTTAACCACTTCAGCCCTGGACGGTTTACCCTCCTTCCTGACCAGGCCATTTTTTTGCAATGCAGCAGTGAGTTACTTTAACTGACAATTGCGCGATCGTGCAACAAAGTACTCAAACAAAATTGATATAATTTTTTCCCCACAAATAGAGCTTTCTTTAGGTGGTATTTGATCACCTCTACGGTTTTTATTTTTTACGCGCTATAAACAAAAGGGGCCGACAATGTGAAAAAAAACACGTGTAGCGCCCTCCTCACTCCCCTCTTCACTTCAGCTCATCTGCCTCTTGTCTAGGGGTACCTTAGAGGGGAGGGAGCGGGGACACCACGCCTGGCCTTCACCACAGGTGTCAGTGCGGTGTGAGCAAAGTTCTTGTTTTACCTTCGGGTCAGTGCTGTGCACCTAGAGCCTCCACGTGATTACCTTGAACAATGTCTGTCAGGAAAAAGCCTCACACCATTAAAGTCCAACACACCTTTATTCTTCTCTAGTGAACAGCACAATCAGTTAGACTCCCTTAAAGAACAGAACAAACAAGGAGGTGTGGATGCGAGTAGGCCCAGACACAATGAACTCTCCACTTTCCTTCCTGAAAGTGGGTTGCGGTCTCCTAGCGAGGGGGGATTTCCTTCCAGGCGGTCTCCGATGGGAGGCTCACCTGTCACCGGCAATATGCTGCACCGGGTCTTCAAGTGAGGAGCTCCCCCCGGTCCATTACGCCTTCCGGATTCGGGTTCCCAATCCCTGGGTTCCCTAGGACCTCCTTCCCTCGCGGAACTCAGTGTTGGGCACTGAGCTCCAGACCTCCTCTCGAGTACCTCACCCCAGGCTAAAGGTGCCTGAGATGGAACATGACCTCCGGCTGTCCTCTAGGCCTAGGCCGCCTAGAGGACCGACCCGAACCACCGCCCACAGGCTGAAGGTGCCTGGGACTCCCCCCGTGACAAAGATGGCCGGCCCCTTTATACCCTCTCCCAGCAAGCACGGCAGGTTCCCCGCCCCACCATACCACTGCCGAGAGAGGACAAAAAGGAGGCCCGGCACACAGCAATGGCTCAACCCCCAGCCCATGGCAACAGCGCCTCCTGCTGGGCTGCAGGGAATTACACATCACTGGTGTCTCTGCCAATTAAATTTACACCCGGGAAAGTACATACCCGCTACACACGTTTTTATGAGAGAGTTTTTTTTACCCCCAGAAGCACTTTAACTCTTCCGCCACGGCCGTTCTTCTGTTCTCCCGCTGCACTCAGGCATAGTGACCCAGCATGACTCTGGAGGCAGACTAGTGGGCGTCGCCCACCATCTGCAAGGAGAAATGCAGCACCACGCGTTCGTCTGCTGCAGCCCTCAGGCATATCACTCCGCCTGACAGTGAAGTGGGCGAAGCCGTGCCTGATGGATCACACAGAAGGTATAATGCAGATGCCGTGGCTGCTTACTGCCCTTTATTTTTACTCAAAAGCCTTCACCAGTGCACCCGCTAAGAAACTCAGGGCTGTGGACCCCATATTCAGTGCTGTAGCCCCAAAAGCCACCCCCTAGCGACACCACTGATGGAATATAACCTTACTGGTTTTGATTCTGTTTGTTTTTGGGCTGGATTAATAGTTAGATCCATATAGCTTGGTTTTTAATAAATGTACAGAAATGGATGTGTGCCATTTATGTATGTATACAGTATACTGTATATTACTCTTTAAAGTGTGTTTAAAAGCAAACCTTTTCCATTTGGACAGTGGTGAAGGACCAGAAGTTCTGTCAGCTTTTCACTGCTGTCTCTGTTCTTAATGGGGAGAATTACTCTTTATAATTGTTCAGGTGACCAATGTGATAGAAAATGATGGAATAATCCAAAAAAAAATATTGTTTCTTGAATAGGAATAGAGGGGAAATCTTCCAAATGGAACACTTATTACTGTGACAGAGAGAGTTACTCTCGCTGCCTGTTGTGTCTACAAGACAGAAATTTAAGGGAAATCTCACCACTTGGGATAGAGAAAGCTAAAGTATTGCTGACATGTGAGCTATTCCCTATAAAATAAAATAAAAGTTTGGGCTTGAAATAGACGTTAAGCAAGAATATGGGACTTTTATACTTGTTGAACTAACAGTTCTTATTACAAGGATTTCTATGTGCCTACATGTTGATGTGGAACTTCTGTACAGTGGCTCAGCACCCCAGCTTCCTGGTTGCTGGTTCTGAGCAATCCCCTCATATATCGAGCATACTAGTATTGGTTAGTGATGTCATTCATAATTATTAAGACCCAAAAATAGAGCACATTGAGGTAGGAGGAGGTGGGTCAGAGGTTGGTCAATCAAGACACTGATATATGTTTGCATGACAGTATGGTATCCACAATTGATGCACCTTGCTTTGACCTTTTAGTCTCCCCTCTGGGAAACTTCTTATTTGCTGGGACGCCCTGTGTACCTTTTCCTTATTAAAGTGGACAACCTTGTGGATAGAATACAGTTGGCATACACCACCTGCTTGGTTCGATTGGGATATAGTAACACACTGACATCAAATCTTGCTATTATTTTCTAAGCTGTGGCTTAATACACTATCTGACATTCAAAGTTATCTCCCCAATAGTGGTCAGCATTTTATTAACTTTCAGAACCTTGTTAGAGGGGGTGGGACCGGATGTGAGAGAGGAAGCATGGAGTGAGTGAGTGAGGACGTGTGTTGATTCCCTCCTACCCTCCCTTCTACCTAGACCATGGATATGCAATTAGCGGACCTCCAGCTGTAGCAAAACTACAAGTCCCATCATGCCTCTGCCTCTGGGTGTCATGTTTGCTGCTGTCAGAGTCTCGCTATGCCTCATGGGACTTGTAGTTTGGCAACAGCTGGAGGTCCGCTAATTGCATATCCCTGACCTAGACCATAGTGTTGATGGATTGACCGTGCCTGTGGCTGATGGAAAAGGAGATAGTGATCCCCTGTTGATTACTTGCTAACAGGAGCAGTATACACGGAGCACGGATGGCTCACACTAAGTTCATATGCCCAGCTGACAGATCGGGACACTGAGTGGAGGAATGCACCCCTCCCCCCCAGGGAGTGTAAAATTGAAAGTAAACAGCTGATTGAAAACGAAACTGCTGAGCAGCGTGTGAAATCCCTGCTAGGTATGTGAGAGCAGGGGATGCAGACTGTAAAACTCTCAGAAAAGCAGTGTGAAAGACCTTGAAAAACTTGATAAGGACATCAGCTTCATTATACCTTAACTACAATCCGTGGGTCTTGTGCATTACCCCTCAGGGGGGGTCAAGGCTCGGTTTGGGTGGTGAGTAAAAAAAAAAAAAACTTTCCTGCGGTTTGATTAAACTGGATGTAAAGACTGTCAGATTGCACTATATTATAGCTGTCTGACCGCAGAGATTGTGGAGCAGGATAGCCAGGCTTCTCTACCCCTCTTTACCCTGAGTAAAAGGATTGACAATCACAGATAAAATTTGCTATATATACACCAGCTTCGGATGACCCTGAAATACCTTTGCACACTGTTTTAAAAATCAACTTAAACTGCTGTAGATGTGTGAGCAGGAGAATCCGTGATTAGTGATTCATATGAACACTGGTGCGTTTGTATAACTGGGAACGGAACAGTGGTGAACTGTGTGTTTGCAGGCCAGAACTGTGATCTGTGGCCAGCGGTCCCTATACTCACTGCCAATGCCAGATTTATATGAACATTTGTGCATCTGCATAACTAAAAACTGAAACTGAACAGCGGTGAGCTGTATGTTTGTAGACAAGATCTGTGTCCAGCGGTCCTTATATTTGCCATCAGAGCCAGATGTTAATGAACACTTGTGCGTTTATATAATTAAGAACTGAATTGTGGTGATCTGTGGTGCTGTCAGAAAGTGCAAGCCTAGCCCAGTTCTCTACCCCCTCAAAGCTGTTTGCTTGGCTAAATAACAGGACATAAGTGGAGGGAGGGAGGGCTCTTTAACCTCCCTGGCGGTATGATTCTGTCAGATTTTAGGTGCTGAAAGTGGTACCATTATTCTGCATGGAAATTTGGCGTTTTATATTGCAGGCCTGTAATTCTTAGGAATAACTCACTTAAATCTGTCCGAACCAGAGTCTAGTAGACATCCCGGGTATGATAAAGTTCAAAAAACAAAATTATACATTATAATAAAATAAATAACTATAAAATAATTATAACAAATAATAATATAATAATAATAAAAGTGTTTTTCAGTGTTTGATGACGAATTTCCCCACAAATCACTATCGCTTAATTCTGCGAGTGATTCTAATTTATTATCGCTGTTTTTTAGCTGGTCTAAAACCACTTTTGACATAAAGGGACACTTTTTGGTTGCTATGGACAATCTCCAGTTTCCAGGCAGAAGAAAAAAGTTTTTATTATATAAAAGTGCATGCAGGACACTGGGCAGACCACTAGGGACAATGGGGGTGTGTTATTATTACATACAGTACTGTAATCTGTAAGATTACAGTATACTGTATGTGTACTGTGTTTTAACTTTTTTGAATTTGGCGCCGATCTCCGTCCCCGTGCGTCGTAACGTCGCAGGGAACGGAGCTCGGCGGCATTCGGCAGTGTGTGAATCGAGCGAGATGATGGCTCGATCACACAGCGGGGAAGCATCACAGGATCCAGGGGACAAGGTAAGTAACTCCTGCCTGGATCACTGCGACGCAGCCCGAGTCTGGCTCGGGGTTACCGCTTTTGGTGCTGAAATTTAACCCCGAGCCAGACTCGGGAATACCGCCAGGGAGGTTAAGGGAGAAAGGAAGAAAAAAAAGAGAAAAAACGTATCCAGGGCCAGGTTTGTTTGTGCACTGGTGTGCTATAGCATTTAGGCACTTAAGAATTGAACTTTAAAAGTGGCAACTGCAGATTTTTTTTTTTTTTTTTTTTTGCTGGACTGTACTTTTTGGCTTACCTTTTACTTACTCTCCCCCCCCCCTCTTGCCTCCTTACTCTCCAAAGCTGGTGTAGAGAGAGGGGAAAGCATTGTACCATGTATGAATTTGGATTAAATCTGGATTAAAGTCACTCCCATTATTATGTCTAAAAAGCATGAAGGATCCTTAGTTACACTCTCCGCAAAGAGTCAGGCAACAGCGTCTGCAATAGCAGCAGCAGCAAAACTTGAGCGCTTTGCCCGAACTTCACTGTCCCCAGCAAAGGGGATCCAACAGCAGCCAGCACAAGCAAGATCCCCAATGGATAGGAAAAGCCAGGGCAAGGGTCAGGTACAGGCAAATTTAGTAAACCAAGCGGCAACACCTAGCGTAAAAACTGGGAGTGCCAAAGGGGCAGGGAGGAAAAATCAATACGGTAATTTCTACAACAGCTCCCGCTAAGCCAGCCGAGGCGAGTATGGAGAGTGGACATTCAGGAAGGGAGGCAGAGCCTACATTAAGGGACCTTTTGAATGCCATAAATGCATGCAAGGACTCAATAACTGCCTTTGACATCCAACTGAAAGGAATAAAGGAGGAAATACACTCAATGGGGGATAAATTAAGTAGGACAGTGGAAAGAACTACTATCCTAGAGGAGAGACTAAGTACAATGGAGGATGACTTATTTCCACTCAAACATGAAGTTATGGGGTTGAAGAAACAAATGGACATGCAGGGGGATAAGATCGACGAATTGGAAAACAGGAATAGAAGAAGTAACATCAGAGTGATAGGCATGCCAGAACAGAGCGAGGGAAGTGACCCTATAGCATTCTTGGAGGGATGGTTCAAAGAGACCTTTGGGGCTACTTCTTTTACACCATTTTTTGGGATTGAGCGCGCCCATCGGGTCCCCTTTAACCACTTAACGACCGCCCACTGTAAATATACGTCAGCAGAATGGCACCGACAGGCAGAATCACGTACATATACGTGATTGCCTTTGTATAGTTGGGGGGTCCGAACGGACCCCCCTTCTTTACAGTGGGTGGTCGTTTTACCTTCGGGAGCGATCCGGCATGAGGGGACGGCCGTTCGATTCCGGCCACCCCCTCTCGATCGCTCCCGACGAATGAGAGAGCTTCCCCTGCCTGCCAGGAAGGAGGAAGTGATGTCATCTCTCCTGGGGCGCTCACATATACCGAGCGCCGTACAGGAGAAGATGCCAGGTTAGTACACACAACACTACACTGACACCAGGACACATAGGCACATAAATCGCCCCCCCAGGCCCCCCCAGACACCCCCAGATCACCCCCAGCCCCCAGTCACAGTGTCACTGATTGCAGTGACCATTTATTTAGTGATCACTGCAATCAGTGACATTTGTGACTGTAAAAGTGTCACTACATTTAGTTTTAGGTCCAGTGTAGCCCCCTAACCCCCCCCTAATAAAGGTTTAACCCCCTGATCACCCCCCAGAAAACCCTTTCACCCCCTAGCACCGCCGTCACTAAGCAATCATTTTTCTGATCGATGTCTTAGCGTCTGTGATGCTGATCGGTAGCCAGTAATTTTTTTTTAGGTTCGCCGCAGGTTTTTATAGCGTCGGGTACCCCCATATATTACCTAATGAAGGTTTAACCCCCTTGATCGCCCCCCAGGTAACCCTTTCACCCCCTATCACCACTGTCACTAAGTTATAATTTTTCTGATCGATGTCTTAGCGTCGGCGATGCTGATCAGTAGCCAGTAATTTTTTTTAGGTTCGCCGCAGGTTTTTATAGCGTCGGGTACCCCCATATATTACCTAATAAAGGTGTAACCCCCTTGATCACCCCCCAGGTAACCCTTTCACCCCCTAGCACCGCCGTCACTATGCGATCATTTTTCTGATCGATGTCTTAGCGTCGGTGATGCTGATCGGTAGCCAGTAATTTTTTTTAGGTTCGCCGCAGGTTTTTATAGCGTCAGGTACCCCCATATATTATCTAATAAAGGTTTAACCCCCTGATCGCCCCCCAGGTAACCCTTTCACCCCCTATCACCACTGTCGCTAAGCAATCGTTTTTATGATCGTTGTCTTAGTGTCGGTGATGCCGATAGGTAGCCAGTAATTTTTTTTTAGGTTCGCCGTCAGGTTTTTATATAGCGTCAGGTACCCCCATATATTACCTAATAAAGGTTTTAACCCCCTAATTGCCCCTAGTTAACCCTTTCACCAGTGATCATCATATAAGTGTTACGGGTGACACTGGTTAGTTAGTTTGCTTTTTATAGTGTCAGGGCACCCGCCGTATATAACCCAATAAAGGTTTAACCCCCTGATCGCCCGGCGGGTGATATCAGTTAGGTTTTAGCGTCAGAGAGGGTCTGCGTCACACCCCAGGCAGCGTCAGGTTAGTGCCAGTAGCGCTAACACCCACACGTGAAGCATACACCCCCCTTAGTGGTATAGTATCTGAACAGATCAATATCTGATCTGATCAGATCTATACTAGCGTCCCCAGCAGTTTAGGGTTCCCAAAAACGCACTGTTAGTGGGATCAGCCCAGATACCTGCTAGCACCTGCGTTTTGCCCCTCCGTCCAGCCCAGGCCACCGAAGTGCAGTATCGATCGATCACTGTCACTTGCAAAACACAACACACATAACTGCAGCGTTCGCAGAGACAGGCCTGATCCCTGCGACTCCAGTGCTGTAGGAGGTGATTTCACCACCACAGTTAAAAAAAAAAAGCATATATGCCGAACCATTGGGGCAGCAGGAGCGGAGGAGCGATTTTGCTCCTAATGCCGCGTATATACGGTCGAAATTCCGACGGAGGCTTGCCCGTGGAAAAGTCTGACCATGTGTACGCGGCATAACTTTTGCGAGAAGATGCCCCCATGCTTCGGCATATATAAATGGTGCATGTATGCCCATCATTAGAAGTGGGTGGATGAAGGGCGGTATTCTAATGGTGGGCATACCCACCGATCAATCTTTTTTTTTTCGTTCAGCCAACAGGCTGCATGAAAAAAAAGATTACAATACATGTCCAACAAGGACCAGCAACGTACTGGTATGTTGCTAGACTTTGAATGTTTATACCAGAATGATGCCTGCGGGTTTAGGTATCATCTTGGTATCATTCTTTTCAGCCAGCGGCCGGCTTTCATGTAAAAGAAATCCTAGTGGCTAATTAGCCTCTGGACTGCTTTTACAAGCAGTGGGAGGGAATGTCCCCCCCCCCCGGATATAAAAAGCGCCATTGGGAAATTGGGAAAGCATTTTATCACACCGATCTTGGTGTGGTCAGATGCTTTGAGGGCAGAGGAAATATCTAGGTTCCAATAGACCCCAGTTTTTTCAAAAAAGAGTACCTGTCATTACCTATTGCTATCATAGGGGATATTTACATTCCCTGAGATAACAATAAAAGTGATAAAAATAAATAAATATGGAAGCAACAGTTTAAAAATAAAATAAAAAAGCAAAATTAATAATAAAAAAAAAAAAAAAAGCACCCCTGTCCTGCCCTGCTCTTGCCCAATGGCGAACGCAAGCGTCGGTCTGGCGTCATATGTAAACAGCAATTGCACCATGCATGTGAGGTATCACCGCGAAGGTCAAATCGAGGGCAGTAATTTTAGCAGTAGATCTCCTCTGTAAATCTAACGGGGTAACCTGTAAATGCTTTTAAATGCTTTTAAAAATGTATGTAGTTTGTCGCCAATGCGCGTTTGTGCGAAATTTTAAAGCATGTCGTGTTTGGTATCTATGTACTCGGCCTAAGATCATCTTTTTTATTTCATCAAACATTTGGGCAATATAGTGTGTTTTAGTGCATTAAAATTAAAAAAAGTGTATTTTTTCCCAAAAAAATGCGTTTGAAAAATCGTTGCGCAAATACTGTGTATAAAAAAAGCAACACCCACCATTTTATTCTGTAGGGCCTTTTCTTTAAAAATATATATAATGTTTGGGGGTTCAACATAATTTTCTTGCAAAAAAAAATATGTTTTCATGTAAACAAAAAGTGTCAAAAAGGGCTTTGTCTTCAAGTGGTTAGAAGAGTGGATGTAAGCTTCCTAATGTTGTGTATAAAATGCCAGAACAGTTCAAAACCCCCCCAAATGACCCCATTTTGGAAAGTAGACACCCCAAGCTATATACTGAGAGGCATGTCGAGTCCATGGAATATTTTATATGTTGACACAAGTTGCGGAAAAAATAAAAATTTTTTTTTTTTTGCACAAAGTTGTCACTAAATGATATATTGCTCAAACATGCCATGGGCATATGTGGAATTACACCCCAAAATACATTCTGTTGCTTCTCCTGAGTACGTGGATACCACATGTGTGAGACTTTTTGGGAGCCTAGCCGCGTACGGGACCCCAAAAACCAAGCACCGCCTTCAGGCTTTCTAAGGGTGTCAATTTTTGATTTCACTTCTCACTGCCTATCACAGTTTCGGAGGCCATGGAATGCCCAGATGGCACAAAACCCCCCCAAATGACCCCATTTTGGAAAGTAGACACCCCAAGCTATTTGCTGAGAGGTATTGTGAGTATTTTGCAGATCTCGCTTTTTGTCACAAAGTTTTGAAAATTGAAAAAAAAAAGAAAAAAAAAAATGTTCTTTCTTCATTTTCAAAAACAAATGAGAGCTGTAAAATACTCACCATGCCTCTCAGCAAACAGCTTGGGGTGTCTACTTTCCAAAATGGGGTCATTTGGGGGGGTTTTGTGCTATTTTGGCATTTTATGGCCTTCAAAACTGTGATAGGTAGTGAGGAGTGAAATCAAAAATTTGCGCCCTTAGAAATCCTGGAGGCGGTGCTTGGTTTCCGGGGTCCCGTACGTGGCTAGGCTCCTAAAAAGTCCCACACATGTGGTATCCCCGTACTCAGGAGAAGCAGCAGAATGTATTTTGGGGTGCAATTCCACATATAACCATGGCATGTGTGAGCAATATATCATTTAGTGACAACTTTTTGTAATTTTTTATTTTTTTTTTGTCATTATTCAATCACTTGGGACAAAAAAAAATATTCAATGGGCTCAACAGGCCTCTCAGCAATTTCCTTGGGGTGTCTACTTTCTAAAATGGGGTCATTTGGGGGGTTTTTGTGCTATTTTGGCATTTTATGGCCTTCAAAACTGTGATAGGTAGTGAGGAGTGAAATCAAAAATTTGCGCCCTTAGAAATCCTGAAGGCGGTGCTTGGTTTCCGGGGTCCCGTACGTGGCTAGGCTCCTAAAAAGTCCCACACATGTGGTATCCCCGTACTCAGGAGAAGCAGCAGAATGTATTTTGGGGTGCAATTCCACATATAACCATGGCATGTGTGAGCAATATATCATTTAGTGACAACTTTTTGTAATTTTTATTTTTTTTTGTCATTATTCAATCACTTGGGACAAAAAAAAAATATTCAATGGGCTCAACATGCCTCTCAGCAATTTCCTTGGGGTGTCTACTTTCTAAAATGGGGTCATTTGGGGGGGTTTTGTACTGCCCTGTCATTTTAGCACCTCAAGAAATGAGATAGGCAGTCATAAATTAAAAGCTGTGTAAATTCCAGAAAATGTACCCTAGTTTGTAAACGCTATAACTTTTGCGCAAACCGATAAATATACGCTTATTGACATTTTTTTTACTAAAAACATGTGGCTGAATACATTTTGGCCTAAATGTATGACTAAAATTGAGTTTATTCGATTTTTCTTATAACAAAAAGTAGAAAATATCATTTTTTTTCTAAATTTTCGGTCTTTTTCCGTTTATATCGCAAAAAATAAAAATCGCAGAGGCAATCAAATACCATTAAAAGAAAGCTCTATTTCTGGGAAGAAAAGGACGCAAATTTCGTTTGGGTACAACATTGCATGTCCGCACAATTTACAGTTAAAGCAGCGCAGTGCAAAATTCTGAATTCACCTCTGGTCCTTTAGCTACCAAATGGTCCGGGGCTTAAGTGGTTAACCACTTAACAACCACCTGCCGACAAATAACGTCGACAAGGTGGTTGCTTAACTCTGGGAGGACGTTATATAACGTCCTCCCAGAATCGCGCTCCCGCGCGCCCCCTGGGGCGCGCACACGGGAAACTCCGTGACCGCCGGGTCCTCTCCAGCGGATCACGAATCGCGGTAAATCGCCGCCGATAGCGGCCGTTTACCACGTGATCGCTCCGTCAAATGACGGAGCAATCACTTGTAAACAGACCGGCGTCATTTGATGACGCCGGTTCCTCCCTCCCCTCTCTGTACCGATCGGTACAGTGTGAGAGGGGAGGGGGAAGGAGCGGATGGCAGCAGCAGCTCTGTGGGCTGGATCTGTGACAATTGCAGTCACAGATCCAGCCATCCATCCATCCCTGCTCAGCCATCCCTGGTGCAATACCCTGCCAATACTTTGCAAAATACCCTGCGCAATACTCTGCAAAATACTCTGCAATACCCTGGTGCAATACTCTGCAATACCCTGGCGCAATACTCTGCAATACTCTGCAATACCCTGCGCAATACTCTGCAATACCCTGCGCAATACTCTGCAATACCCTGCAATACCCTGCGCAATACTCTGCAATACCCTGCGCAATACTCTGCAATACCCTGCGCAATACTCTGCAATACCCTGCACAATACTCTGCAATACCCTGCACAATACTCTGCAATACCCTGCACAATACTCTGCAATACCCTGCAATACCCTGTGCAATACCCCGTGCAATACCCTGCCATAGTCCGCAATGCCCTGCAATGCCTGACAATACTCTGCAATGCCCACTTCCCGCCCGCCGGCCGTCATATGACGTCCTTGACTTTGTACGGGGATATCTGAATGATGGGTGCAGCTACAGGCATCATTCAGATATCAGCTTTTTCAGCCGGCGATTCCCTACACCATAAGAACAATCATAGCGGCTGTTCCACTGCTTGATCATTCTTACGGGAGGCGAGAGGGGATGTCCCCCCCTCCCGCTGCCCTCCGGTGCTTCTACCGACTCACCGCTACGATCAAAGCCAGGATTGTTGTTTTTTTTTGGGTTTTTTTCAGGCTTCCCAGCCTAGAGGTGAGATGTGGGGTCTTATTGACCCCATATCTCACTGTAAAGAGGACCTGTCATGCCATATTCCTATTACAAGGGATGTTTACGTTCCTTGTAATAGGTATACAAGTGATCAAAAAAAATTTTGGGGCGGAAAAACATGTCAAACTAAAATAAATAAAGTAAAATGAACAATAAAAAAAATATATATTTTTTTTAAAGCGCCCCTGTCCCCGTGAGCTCGCATACAGAAGCGAACGCATACGTAAGTCCCGCCCACATATGAAAACGGTTTTCAAACCACACATGTGAGGTATCTCTGCGAACGTTAGAGCGAGAGCAATCATTTTGGCCCTAGACCTCCTCTGTAACTAAAAACATGTAACCAGTAAAAATATTTAAAGCGTCGCCTATGGGGATTTTTTTAAGTAGCGAAGTTTGGCGCCATTCCACGAGTGTGTGCAATTTTTAAGGGTGACATGTTAGGTATCTATTTACTCTGCGTAACTTCATCTTTCACATTATGCAAAAACATTGGGCTAACTTTACTGTTTTTTTTTTTTTTAAGCACAAAACATTTTTTTTCCGTAAAAAACGCGTTAAAAAAATTGCTGCGCAAATATCGTGCGAGATAAAAAGTTGCAACAACCACCATTATATTCTCTAAGGTCTTTGCTAAAAAAACATATATAATGTTTTGGGGTTCTATGTAATTTTCTAGCAAATAAATGATGATTTTTACATGTAGGAGAGAAATGTCAGAATTGGCCTGGGTGCTCCAGAACGCCTGAAGGTGCTCCCTGCATGTTGGGCCTCTGTATGTGGCCACGCTGTGTAAAAGTCTCACACATGTGGTATCGCCATACTCGGGAGTAAGAGCAGAATGTGTTTTGGGGTGTAATTTGTGGAATGCATATGCTGTGTGTGAGAAATAACCTGCTAATATGACAATTTTGTGAAAAAAAAAAAAGAGAAAAAAAAAATCTTGATTTTGCAAAGAATTGTGGGAAAAAATGACAACTTCAAAAAACTCACAATGCCTCTTTCTGAATACCTTGGAATGTCTTCTTTCCAAAAAGGGGTCATTTGGGGGGTATTTGTACTTTTCTGGCATGTTAGGGTCTCAAGAAATGAGATCGGCCGTCAGTACTTCAGGTGTGATCAATTTTCAGATATTGGCACGAGTAAGCATCTCACGATGTGAAACGCGTTAGCCTACCTCTGTGTTTATTTTTGAGTGCCTTTGCTGTATTTGTGGATTTTATTAATAAACCAGCATCCTTTGCAGAGTGCGGCCATCCAGAAATTTTTTCTTTCTCACCTGATGCCACTGTGTGTGTGAACTTTAGGTAGAGAAAAGTGTTGAATAATGTTGTGCATGTAACTTACATTTATTGAATGTGCTGTTTAGTGGCCAAAGGGTTTTTAAAATGTTTAAGTGTACATGTGGTCCTTGTAGAGTGTAGCAGACACACATTTTTCAGTGGATTTTGATGATAATTTAATCTCAATTGTGTAGTCTGTCTTTGTGGAGAAAAACATTTTTGATTTTCTTTTAAAGAGATGCTGGTTTTGGCGGGGAAAAAATACATGCGTTAATGGCGCCATTCTTGGCTTTTGATTAGCCTTGTGGTTTGTCTGCCATTTTGAGGCACAGTTTTTCCTTAGCCTGTGGGTATCCTATAAGGGAAGGTGCAGCCACCTTTCCTTTGGGTGTGATATCATGTGACCATGCTGTGGCATTCGTCAGCTATGTTGCTGGTGGAATTTCTCAGTTTTTGATGTTTGGTGCGAATGTAGTGCGGTCTTTTCTGCGTTGGAACCTGGTGGAGGCCATTTGTGTTTTTCTTTGTGTGGGGGAACCCATGTGGTGTTCATTGTGACGTCCCATGCTGGTTTTGGCGGGAAAAATTGCATGCGTTAATGGCGCCGTTGTTGTTGTCCATGAGGCTTGCGATGGTTCATCCACCATTCATGGGCTTGCCTCTGGTAAGCTGTTACCTTACCTTTGTTTGCTGATGTCACTGGGTGTTGCATAATCATCTACTGATCTCAGCTTGTGATTTTTGCAGGATTATGCCTTTGTAATGGGACTATTAATCCATCATTTTTAGTTCTATAATTCAGTATTGTGGTTTAATTTTTTTGGGGTTTTATTGCATCATCTGGGCATTCATCTGGACTTTTATCATTAAGTGTTTTCAAATCATTGGACATTATTTTTTGGTATCTAGTGGCTGGTGCCTTTGCTGAGTGTGCACTGCTTTTTGCACATCAGCCCCTGGATGCTGTATTGGCATTTGTTGATTTGGCGCAGTTTTGTCCTGTTTTATGCGTTTGCAGTTTGACCTGTGCACTGCTGGGGAGAGTAGTGAGACACCAGGGTGACATACTGAGAGGTTGTTTCTGTTTAATGTTGAATTCGCTGGTTTAAATAGTTTTTCTAAGCATCACCTTTTGAGGTGAGTAGAGTGGCATCTTGATATAGCATGGTCTTACCCCGAGGGGTCCCGACGCGCTTGCGGACACACTCACATGCTGGGGCCTATTTATGGATGGGATCTGGTTGACCTACCAGCATTTGGAGTGTGGGAGGAGGCCAACGCAGACACAGGGAGGACATGCAAACTCCATGCAGATGGTGTTAGGATGGGGATTTCTCTGCTTTCATTTAAGTGAATGTAAGCTATTGCAGGGTCAGCTGACTTTGCAGTATATGAGCAGTGGTTTTTGTATTGGATTTCGTTTTAAGTAAAAACTCCACTTTACACTGAATTTTGCACAATGGTGTTTTTTTATGTTTAAATTGGAGTCTTGATAGACAAGGCGATTAGGGCTAGGCCTCCCCTCCCCCTCCCTCTTCCTGAACAATTGATATGTAAATAAACCAGTTTGGTTTTTTTGAGAGCTGAGCATAATCGGAAGTTTCTTTTCAGCATTTTATATATCAGAGGGAAGTTGGTGGGAGGAGCTTGGGGTTGTCTGAAAGGTTGGCCAATGGGATTTGTGTTTGGAAGGAAGATGGAAAGCATTTTTGCGTTTAAAAGTTTTTTATATTTTGTTCCAGTTTTGTAAAGTTTTGTACTGTAATACAGTTTTGGGTAGAGAGCAAACGGGGGCATCACCATTATTGTAACATCTAGATGCAGGTAGAAAGAAGCCATAATATTGTTTTGAATAGTGGAGGATTTCATGATGCTTTGAAGGTTGTCTCACAAACACGTTTACAGGGCTGCCGATAATCTGTTGAAGAACATGTAAACGTGAGGAGTGGATTCTAGCATACCGGGAGGCCGTGTAAAATAATCGGAATACGCCGGGTGCCAGTACTGTAAAAATGGTCACTAAGCAGTACTGCTCCGAAAACTAGTGCAAGGGTGTCCTGGATGCGGGACACTTCATAAGCGATTCGAATCGTCATGGGTAATGTGCGGTCCATGCGTTGGAGGAAAAAAATTAGGCTCCACACCAGTCAGACAACTGCACCGCACATGAGGTCTGGGTTTGGGGCTCCGAACATGAGACCCCTTAAAGGATGACATATCTGGTCAGAGGGTACAGTAAGGTGTACTCCTTTGGAAGGTACTTTTGATGTCTGGAGGTACGAGACCTCAAAATAAAGGTACCTTGGATATAGTTGAGCTGTGGCTTCAGAAATCTGTAATGATGAGTGTTGATGGAGGTGTAGTACACGGTATTGTGATTCTCAGAGGAGGAACGGTGGTTAAATTCTCATGCCCGTTGGTTTGAACTTTGTATGGCTGGTCCATGCAAGGTTCTCGAGCTGCTCTCATGTTTGTCCCATTGTATTTTTTTCTATTGCTGAAAGAGTGAAGGGAGAATTCTGGCTGTTTTTGTTTTTTTCATTTGTGGTTTTGGAAACTGGGAAGTATTTCCCCCACGTTTGTATCGGAATGTTTGTATGTAGTAACGTGAATATGTTCGAACTTACCGCGGCGATCCTCCGATACGTCGCGGCTGTAGTATTTTTGTAGGAACAGGAAAAGTAAGGGTTACAGAGGGTTTTGTTTGAATCGGTTTTGAAAGAATGTCATTGACAATTTACCAATGTACAGGAATGTCATTATTGTTTACCATTCTTTGCAGGTTAAATATGAAGGAGAGAGTAGTGATTTTTCTTATAAGTATTTTTCAGGTTCAAGGAGTTTGTACACAGAGAACAGGTGTATGTAGACAGCTGTACATATGGATAAATACGAGTCTAAGGGAGGTAAAAGTATCATAGGCTATTTCATTGTTTGTTTTTTCCTGCACCACGCATTTCTTCCTTCAGTCTGTAATGAGGAAGAAAATGGGGGGAGAAGTGATAAATGTAAGAATGACAGTTTTTTTTGTCAAACGAATAATGTTAACTCCTGTAATTCTAACCAAGTTTGTGCCAAGACTCTTTCTTTGATAGAATTTGAATCGGCAAGCAGCAGTCAGGTGAAGTAGGTTCCCATCCCAGAGGCTAAGAACCTTTTGTCAATGGTTCCAGGTATTGTAAGCCACGCACAGGTTATGCAGTGACCACAGTCCCGATGTCTGGGTTATTTTCATATGAGGGTTGTTTGGAGGTCAATCAAAACCAGAGTCGTACTTTCCTCATTAGCTGTCACTTATATTCTCGGCTGATGGGGGAGGTGCCATCGCTGTGACATGAACTTCAAAATGTGCACCACAGGGTTCACGAGTCCCTCCTGGACCCTGACTCAATAATCAGTTTACATTCTTTCCAACCAGGTGACTGGGTCATTGTAAAGAAGCTTGAGGGATGAGACCACGCCAGCCACTGCAAGAAGCGGCTCAACCACACCAAAGAATGATGAGTATCTTTGTTTATTTATATTTTTGTTGTTTAGTAAATTTTAGCAAGGGTAACGGTGAAAAGCATCCCAAGTTATTATGTAAAGTGTATGTCCTGACTAGCTCAGAAAGCGAACAGGACCGATGGTCTGTTCTGAGTCTTCACCGAGTTTTAGTCCCCAGCGATGACAGAGGTACATGCCATTTATGATGTTATTATGGGTATGAGGAGTTTTGACAGACTGGTGAAGACTCCAAACAGACACTTGTCAATGGAATCTAACGATGCATTTTTAGAGGGTAAAATTGGTTAGTTTTAATGGCTCTGTCTCTTGTCGGTTTGGGTATCTAGGTAGGCCACAAGTGTGTTTGAACTTTAGTTTGGTGTTTCTGTGGATCTGCAGCTTATAAAGGCAATTCCCCCAAAGCAAGAGGTTCATGCGTGATGGTGAAGCTGTCCCAGCACCTTATCTCTTGGCCGATCGCGAGGATCTGATGGTGCGAGAAATTAAGAATGGCAGGGACAGCTAGAAGGGATTTGTTCGCCAACCCCGACCAGGTCTGGGCATGGGGTCCTGGATGTACAAGGTGGGGGGGGCTCGAGCTTGGGATACGATTGAACAATTCTCATCCGTTAAGGATAGGGTTCTTCATGTAACTGTTGAAGCCAGAGCTGTAGCTAAGTGAAGGCTGGGAGTCCTTTTTAAGGGTCTGGGGATCTTTGGGGATCTAATTTTTATTTTTACAGCGGATCGTGGTTAAAGGAAGTGGGAATATATATACTCATGTCGTTTTTATTTCTATTCTTTCTATGTCGTGACGAGGTGCTCCTGTTGCCTGATTTGACGCGTGACCAGAGTTTCCTTGATGAGACGCCCCGAAGCCGGACCCACATACAAGACACAGAGGATCACAGACCGATCGCCGATTACTACAGCTCACCGTGTCGTGTCCTCCTTTATAAGTCATGCCCCTGAAGAGTAGAGACTACATGTCAAGCCGTGTTTTCCTTTTTATGGACTAAGGACTGATTCATTTCCAGGTGTAAGAAGCATATCAAATTTCATCGATGGACACATGGGGTGCATATGACAAAAAAGGGAGGACTGTTGTGGAGATTTTTATGGAGATGTGTTTAATATGTATTGTCATAGTGTCACCCAGTGTTAGTACTTCCGCAACCCGCTCTAAAAGAGCTGATTGGGGTAGTCTGAGGCTGGTTGAATCCCGTCTGATAGGGGAAAACGTCTTGAGGTTGGAGTGTGATGTTTGCAGGGTGTGGATATGTCCACCGACGGGGGCCCTCTGTGCATTAGCATGGACGATCATTGAGGAGGGGATATGCTCGCTCTGCAACGACATCATTGGTTATAGGCGGATGCGCGCTCTTGTCTCTGCTGTGTCTGATCAACATTGGTTGGGATTCGTAGTGCGCGTCTGCAGATAGCCTCCCTCCCCCATTCAATAATAGTATAATCTGAATATGCGTTATTCTATGGAATAGCGCAGAATAAGGATTCCTATCAATGGTAACTTTAGCCATCATACGTTATTGTATTCATTGTATGTATTATTGTATTGAATCCTTTAAGCTATATTTCTTGAGTGGGATTCATGTACTGCATTTCCTGTTGGAAGGGATGTCCTTGTATTATTTTCCCTGTGTGAAGGTCACATGCTGTGACATCACTTCCTGTTGGTAACTTCTTTAGTGAGGATCACATGCTGTGACATCACTTCCTGTTGGGATTTTAATCCTGTGGGGATTTTAATAAAGGAGAGACACACAGCTCCCAGAGGCACTCTGCTCTGGCATGACGTGATGATAAGACCTAGGTGATGGTGGTGCTTTCTTGGAATGAATGATGGAATGAACGGTGAGTGGAACTTAGCGAACTTAAAGATAGCATTATTGCAAAAAGATGAATGTAAAGTGTGTGCTTAGGTAGCACAGGAATTATAGGCTGTGTGCTCTGTAAACAACAGCCTGGAATTCCACAACAGATGCTCCACTGCTAAACAGCATACTGCACCCCCTGCGTCCCATGTGCAGTGTCTCTGGTAAAGCTCTGTTTACCACAGGGTCTCTGCTCTGAGGTGTGAAGAACACAGGCAGGCAGAGAGCTTATGAATGCAACACAAAATCACACCGCTCTGAACAGAAAAGCCAAATGATGAGATGGACAGTGGCACACCTAGTCCAGATGCTCTGGCTCAGGATGTCCCTCACACATCCGGAAAGGACCTACAAATGTACATAGGAGAGGCTGCACCACTGGAAATTCAGTCTTCGATTTTATTGTTGTCTTATGACCATGATAAAAAGAACACAGCACAGGTGCTGTGAACAAGACCTGTGTGCCGAAACGCGCCTGCGTATTCTTTTTATCATGGTAATAAGACAACAATAAAATTGAAGACTGAATTTCCAGTGGTGCCGGATCTTCTATGTACATAGGCAGAGAGCTTAATTTGCATGCTCACAACCACTTTAAGTCACAGCTTACTAACGAATGGTGGGAAAATATACATGGCGACTTGGGCTAAAAGCAGTGCCCTAAGCCCCCATAGCAAAAAAGTACAGTGCTTATGCAAACGGTGGTTTGGGCCCGGCTGATACAATGCCCAGCTGCCCTATACAAAGCCCAAAAGGAAAATAAATAGGGGGGGGATGACACTCTGTCATCCCTCCTTTTGACTATTGCAGAGAGAGCACTAGTATACTAACTGTGAAATTATGTGCTGTTGATAGTGGAAAATCTTCCAATTCAAGCAAAAAAATTGTGAGTAAGAGAGGAAGGAAACATTCATTCTCCTAAGGACACTAAAGGCGGGTATACAAGGGTGGAATATTGGGCAGTTCAACAGAAACCGGCAAACATTCGGCCAGTGTGTACAGCAGCCTGTCTGTCAGAAGCTGGCCTAATATCCGGCTTCTGTCACACTGTCATGATGGGAAACCAGCAGCCGACGGACATCCGATCAGAACTCACAGCCAATAGCTTACAAAACGTCACGCGAGGAGATCGCTGTACTAACATTGCATAGTTAGTACAGAGAGCTCCGCAGTTTTTTATTTTTGTTCAGCCGGCTGGGTTAAACAAAAAAAATCTACCTGTGTGTACCAGGCTTAAGCTTAAGTAAGCAGATGTGAGGGGGGAGGGGTTAAAGCCTCTTGGGGGCTGGACTATATTTACTATGTGCTCAGTGTCCATTTCTCCATTGGGTGGCAGTATAGACCTTAATTGCTTATTGTTAAAGGAGTTCTATAGTCATAGCATACACTGTAATTGTTAACCAGAGCAGTATAATAACACTACAAATAATGGTTACACTATTATGGTAATTCAACATAAGCTTATTTGAAAAATTTCCTCTCATGTTGGAGGTGCTGCCTGTCTGCTGCCCATCTCTTTCAACAACTTTCTGGATTCCTGCATGCTTTGCAGCTTCTCCTCTGCTGTTTACTTTTGATTTATAAGCACTACATATCCCATGGTACTTTGCTGTCTGCAAGCAGTGATTCCTGTACTGACTCCACCTCCTGAATTTCTCCTCTCATCACCTCTGTAGATCAGAAAGCAGACTCTGTGAAATGTGTGGCACAGCAGTGGCATAGTGAATGTGTCACATAATTCAAGGAACTAAATGTGTGGCATTCTTGACAAAGTAAGTTTACAAACTTCAAATCATTCACACTAATAGGGGTAGGCTAGAAATATTTTTAATCTGAAAAAGTATTAAATATAGGATTCTACATGTGATTTGATGCTTACAAGCGCACTGCGTTTGTGATCTGGACTTGGGGTGGGAGTGTCATGGTCTGGGGCAGCATAAGTGCTGCCAGCACTGGGGAGCTACAGTTCATTGAGGGAACCATGAATGCCAACATGTACTGTGACATACTGAAGCAGAGCATGATCCCCTCCTTTCGGAGACTTGGCCGCAGGGCAGTATTCCAACATGATAACAACCCCAAACACACCTCCAAGAAGACCACTGCCTTGCTAAAGAAGCTGAGGGTAAAGGTGATGGACTGGCCAAGCATGTCTCCAGACCTAAACATTATTGAGCATCTGTGGGACAACCTTTAAACGGAAGGTGGAGGAGCGCAAGGTCTCTAACATCCACCAGCTCTGTGATGTCCTCATGGAGGAGTGGAAGAGGACTCCAGTGGAAACCTGTAAAGCTCTGGTGACCTTCGTACCTAAGAGGATTAAGGCAGTGCTGGAAAATAATGGTGGCCACACAAAATATTGACACTTAATGGCTGTGTAGAGTTTTTTTGAGTGGGCAGCAAATTTACACTGTTATACAAGCTGTACACTCACTACTTTACATTGTAGCAAAGTATCATTTCTTCAGTGTTGTCACATGAAAAGATATAATAAAATATTTACAAAAATGTGAGGGATGTACTAACTTTTGTGAGATGCTGTATGTCCTGAATATAATAAATAAATAAATAAAAGTATATGCATAAAGTTTTACATTCCTTTTAAACTAATAAAGGGAACTCAATTACTCACTATCGTGCAGTGTCAAAAAAATGTGAATTAGTTCTGATAATTCCACAGCACGACATAAAAGATGAAATAAGATAATTCACTGCAATTCATCAAACCCCCTATGTTCTGACTTATTACCGTCTGGGCTTTTAATGAAGCATGCAAGCCCCAGCACAGAACAGTTTTTATCAACAGACAGACATGAGCTGGTATTCATGCACACCTGTAAGTATTGGCACAGAGGACTTTCCAACTGTGATGTTCTGTGGCTAACAAAATAGAAAGCAGCAGGTGACTTACCACTGCAGTGTCTCATTTCTCTAAGTATTATCCAACAAGTGGCCAACTGTAACATCAACATCCTGCTCTGCAACATGCGCACATTGCACTTCACTCTCTGCCTGTTCCGATTACAACATACTGTATACACGGTATACTATATATATCTATATATATATATCTATATATATCTCTCTCTCTCTCTATATATATATATATATATATATATATATATATATATATATATATCAACAGTACCAACAAAACATTTCCATAACTGTGCATTATAAATCATAAATGATAACTGTAAACCACACTTTTGACCCACATGCAGAATTGTTGGGTTTTACACAATAATTACTAATTATTAATGGAGTCATTTCAAACTGGTTACCTTGAAAGCTGCCTGTAACTAAGGGTCCTTCATCTTCTGAAGCAGTCTATACACATTTTAGGGTTTAGCAAAAGAGCAGATTCGATGATCCAAAAAATCGAATAGATTTTGAGTAGGAAATGTTTGGATTCTGTCAGTCTGGCTTGACTACCTTGGAAATCTAATTTCCTTCCTACCTTTAGTTTTCTCAAAGCCCTTTGGTCCTGTTCATTTGTCTTTCTGCCTTCCTAGGACCCAACGCCATCAACAGCTTTTTAATTTATTTTGGTTAGCGTGAGGATGGTTTAAAATGTCTGCCAAACTTTTATTGCTACCTGTGTCCCCTAGGTGGAGATTTCCCCTAAGCAAGCCATAGAGTTGAGGTGGATGGAGGAATCATCCCCACTGAAATATCAAATTCTGACAGCGGGGACTCTCCACTGTAGGAATACACTGATTAGTGGCTGCAGCTGCTGATCAAGAAACATTTTGTCTAGTGCACCCCTGCGCCTTTAAGCAGGTGTGGGCTCCCTTCAGGCTCACTTGCCCCCTGCCTATCCATTATAATGCATTATAATGCATGTGCTTCTACTTTGGAGGCTCTCCAAATTTAAACTAATGCAGCGTACACGCGACCGTTTTTCATGACGAGAAAAATGGCATTTTTTAATTTGGTCATTAAAAACGACCGTGTGTAGGCTCCAGAGCATTTTTCACGACGTGAAAAATGGGCAATAAAAATTTGGAACATGCTCTCATTTTTCTCGTCGTTTTTCATGTCGTCGTTTTTCTCGTCATGAAAAACGTCCGTGTGTATGCTTTAACGACGTGAAAAAAACACGCATGCTCAGAAGCAAGTGATGAGACGGGAGTGCTCGTTCTAGTAAAACTAACGTTCGTAATGGAGATAGCACATTTGTCACGCTGTAACGGACTGAAGAGCACGAGGCTGAAAAGCGTGAATCGTCTCTCACCAAACTTTACTAACACGAGGATCAGCAAAAGCAGCCCAAAGGGTGGCGCCATCCGAATGGAACTTCCCCTTTATAGTGCCGTCGTACATTTCGTACGTCACCGCGCTTTGCTCGAGCATTTTTTTTCATGAGAAGAATCACGTAGAGAAAAACTTCGTTTTTTTCAATGACATTAAAACCGGTCGTGTGTACGCGGCATTAGGACTGCAGATAATACTGGGGTACCGTAAAGTGGCTCTGCAGCTTACACATGTATTTGCAAATGTGTGCAAACTAAACCCCTGTTTTAACGCATACTGTAAGACAGTATCATTCGGTTGGTTTTCTTTGGTTTTGTTTGACATGCATCGCCCTTCAATGTGCTCCTTGCTGCAAAGGCCAGTTATAGGTGGGGACAGTGACCATTTGTTTGTGCTCAAGGAACTTTTGCCAACATTTTTTCTCCTGATTTTACAGGAACAGAAAGAAAACTTCCCAGTATGGTTGCAGACGGCAATAAAAAAACATGTCCATAAAGGGAATGAGCGAAAGTAATGAGAATTTCACCAAACCAAGCAGTCATCTGCACAAGTAACACTTCTCGTTCAATGTAAGTACATTCCCTTATGCTGATTAAAACATAATAAAAACATTTTCCAATAGATTAATATGTACATTAAAGTGGAAATATACTCAGCTGGAATCCAGCAATGCGCCATCCCCAGAGCTCCCCGTCGGCTTCTGGGTGTCGAGTGCCAGCCGTTGTCATTGGCCGGGCTGAGATGAGGTCACTCCCATGCATCGCAGAATGTGTGCAGTGAGCTGTGCTTGCGCAACTTACTGTACAGGGACAGACAGGGAGATAAGACACTTTAATGCAGAAGAGACAAAGCATGTCTCTTCTGCATTAAAAATCCTGCCTGTCTGCCTATTTTCTATTCACAGCCTAAGTTTCACTTTAAAGCGGAGCTCCACCCTAAAGTGGAACTTCCGCTCATCGGATTCCTCCCCCCCTCCAGTGCCACAATTGGCACCTTTCAGGGGGGAGGGGCATGCAGATACCTGTCTGAGACGGGTATTTGCACCCACTTCCGGGCATAGACTTTGCGGGAAACTGCGGGCATTATGCCACTCCCCCCCCCCCGTTGTGTTCTGGGAAACACACGGCTCCCAGAACACAGCGGGAACCTGTGAGGATGGCGCTGCGCGACTCGTGAATGCGCAGTAGGGAACCGGGCAGTGAAGCCGCAACGCTTCACTTCCTGATTCCCTCATCGATGATGGCAGTGGGGGCAGCGATTGCTCGTCTTCTGCTGCCAACGTCGCTGGACTCCAGGACAGGTAAGTGTCCATTTATTAAAAGTCAGCAGCTGCAGTATTTGTAGCTGCTGGCTTTTAATATTTTTTTTTACGCAGAGCTCCGCTTTAACCACTTGACCTGCGGAAGGTTTTACCCCCTTCATGACCAGGGCATTTTTTTGCTATTCAGCACTGTGCTACATTACTTGGCAATTGCACAGCCATGCAACACTGTACCCAAATGAGATTTATATAAATTTTGGTAATGGCGGCGATCAGCGATTTTTACCGTGACTGCGACATTATGGCGGACACATCGGACACTTTTGACACCATTTTGGGGCCATTGTAATTTTTACAGCGATCAATGCTAAAAAAAATGCTCTGATTACTGTGAAAATGACACTGGCAGTGAAGGGGTTAACCTGTAGGGGGCGCTATAGGGGTTAAGTGTGACCTAATGAGTGATTCTTACTGTGTCGGGGTGTGGTTCGGCGTGTGACGTCACTGATCGTCGTTCCCTATGACAGGGAACAGACGATCAGTGACACTCTCACTAGGAAGAACGGAGAAAGGTTTGTTTACACTTACCTCTCCCCGTTCTTCAGCTCTGTGACCCGATCGCGGGACACCGGCGGCGATCGGGTCCGCGGGTACCGCTGGCGCGGTCACGGAGCTCATGACCTGGTCGGCGCGCTCGCGACCCGTGGCTGGACATCTTAAAGGGGACGTACCTGTACGTGCTGATGCCCAGCCATGCCATTCTGCCGACGTATATCGGCGTTAGGTGGTCCTTAAGTGGTTAATCTACAACTGCCATGATGCTGCACATGTGATCAGTTATGACACCAGCTATTGGATTGTTTATCAGTACAGTTGAGAGCACAACCAATGGGAGTGTTACATTTCTGTCACGTGCCGGAAATGAAACTGTTTTATGGATGGGTTTACTTCCGCTTTACCTAGTATGAATGTGATCATTTACAAAACGTATATCTTACTCCAATTCATTAGAAATAATTCTATATTATTTTGGTCAGTTAGGGCAAAAAAGAACTACTGGTTTTCAACAAGCAGTTTACTTTGGTGTTGCTTGTATATACTGTATGTATATACTGTGTATGTACTGTATCTACATGTACAGTACGTAAATTCCTTTGTATTTGTACTTTCAAAAAATATATGTCTTGTAATAACATATTTACAACGAACATTATTACAGATGTCACCTGTCTCTGTGTTACACAAGATGTTATGCCTCGTGCACAGTTGTGAAGTTCATTGGTGGTGCATTTTGTTCTAATACAGAAAGGAATAGTACATGTTTTACTATACACAGCCTAGATGTGCCTACTGTATAAGCATTGAAGTACATTAAAGACAGTGAATAATCCTTGGTTATGTCATGGGAACAGATACATTTCATTTCAGAACTATCTGCACTGTAAAATAAAAACAGAATAGATAGACAAGATCAGAACTGGGAGGATAGCCAACATCTGGGATAATGCATAACATACTAAATTAAATATTTTTACTTTACGCATCAGGGCATTTTTCAGTGAGTACCCAAACTGTTCTTTGCTCATCTGCTTTGCAATGTCTGAGACCACACCATCTGTGAGTAAAACCCAAGTGGAATGCTTCCCACCAGCACTGTGCTGGACTTTATTTATTTTTGCACTCACCCCTAAATTCTCTAACATAGTTCCCACTGGTGTAGCCATATGTTTGGTCGCTTATAAGAACATGCTACTGTTATGTACCAAAGTATGGTTTAGTGTGATAGTCAACACATAGTGGAACAGATGGTAAGACATAAATTAATATTTGGAACAGTGTGTATGCAGTGAAAGCACATTTAAATTATTGTATACTTACTCTACTTACAGTAGACATTAAAGATGCTCCACTACTAGAGGAAGAAAGGACAACTGCTTTAGGTATAAATTGCATGCACCTAGAGGTGCTTTCATTTACCTGAAGCTACCTCTTAAACCTTCTTGTCATATTGAAATGCCAGGCCATTCTTACAGGCAATGCTCCCAACACTTGTAGGGTACTAGTTTTCCGCTAAGCCCTGCCTCCATTCCTATTTGCCCATTACTATGATGGGCATCATTACTGACCAAAAAGAATATCGTTTTTAGAAGCTAGGCTTTTCTAATGAACTTGTTTGACTGGGTCATGGTGCTCCTGCAACAGGAAGTGATGTTGGTAGGAAGTAGGGGAGGGAACAAAGGACTTTAACAGAGCCATGTGATGAACACAAAGGAAGCAATGGCAATAGGATTGAGGACTTCGGAGAAGCAAGGAGAAGTTTGTAAGAGGCCCTGAATATATAGTAGAAGGAAGAACCCAAGTTAAATAACTGTTTATTGTATCTCTATCATATACATTGCCCATACTCATTTGCTAGGAGGGATAGATAGCTTGTACATGTGTAGATTGTTAGATATTTTGTGATACTCTGTATGTCATATATTGTTTTTCTAAAAGTGTAAGTAGTTTGTATGTATAGCATTTTTTGTTTAGTAAAGCATACACTACAGATGTTTTTATGCTTCCTTGCTTTACTGCAAAGTAACCTTAAAAAGACAAGGCAAGATATGGCAGCAGCCGTTTGTGTTTACTTGGCGGCTGTACAGGAAGAGTGGAGAGAGAGAGCGGCGGTGAGTCCGAGCTGGCCACCTGCTATTCATCTGTTTTAAAAGAGGTGATTTCCCCTACTGTGCTAAAGTTAAGCACCTGGCTTTGCTGGACTGTGCTGGAGTAAATTGCTGGGCTGTGTTATAGCTGTGCTACAACTGAACTTTCGTACCAGCAGTGAGACCTGTATACTGGAATAGCAGTCTCTGTGGACTGTCGGGGGTACTAAACCTGCTAATACAGAGCCTATGCAGGGGTACTTAAAAGCAGAAACAGAACCCATAAGAGAGGGGAGCAGAATGAATGTGCAAAAGCAGCTAACACCAGTCTGCAGCCCTAGTGGTAAGCAGCTATCACAGCCTGTGGGATCTATGATGGCAGCTGGCTTCCCAGGGATGGTGAACAGCTCAAAGTGCTCAAGGGAAGTTTTTCTTGCATCTCCCTTAAGTTATAGAAGAAAAACCATGGAAGGGGCCAATAAAGAGATATTAAAAAGCTCAAAAGGACCCAGAGAGGAATTGCAGGAGGTAGAAGATGAGCACGATGGTGAATATTTAACAACAGAGGATATGGTTAGTAGGCAGAAGAAACTGGAAATTTCTCTAAAACTGGCATCACGGCAGTTCACAGTGACCTGGGTCATGTCCAGCTGGAGAAAGTAGAGGACAGACTGGACACACAGGAGTAAACTATTGATAAGCTGCAAGAGCAGGTAAGAACATTGCATAGAACTCAAAGAAATACATTATATATATATATGTTAAATTAGAAAATGAAGAGAATCACAGCTGGTGAAAGAGTCGGTTGATAAGGGGTATACCAGAAAAATTTCAAGATGCTGACTTGCCTGGTAAAATGCGTGAGATATTAAACCTGTTTGGAGGATCTCTGTCAGATCCGCTGAAGTTAAATAGAGTGCAAAGAGCAGGAAAGGCCCGCAATTTAACCTTTGAATTCCCAAGAGATGGGATTGTGAGATTCCCCTAATATGAAGATAAAGATTTAGAGTCCATGCACACTGGGCTTAAAAAATACTGCTTCTCCAGGAGTTTTGCATTTTGCCTGTAGAAGCAGCTCAGTGTTATCCTGTGTCCATGCACATTAGGATGTTGATCGCCATATTTTAGGCTCAGTGTTTAGAGGCAGAAAAAAAAATCCTTCTGGTTTGGGTTTTTGGGAGGAGTTTTCTGCCAGAAAAAAAATGCTTCTAAATGCCTGTACAAAAATGCTCTATATGAGCATTTTTTTCTGCCCAAAGAACTGCCGTTTTTTTAAGCACAGTGTGCATGACCTTTGATAGTGGAGAACTTAAGGCAGGTTCCTAGTGTCATGTTGGAGGGGGCTGCACTTCAAATATCAACATATCTTGCTGTAGAGACACTAGCAAGATGAAGAGTACTTAGGCCCCTACCAGAAAAATTACAATTAGCGGATGTCCAGTATCACTGAAGGTTCCCATCCAACTTGGTAGGGAAGAGAGATTGCTGCACAGCAGTGATAAGGTTTCCAGAGGACTTGAAAGCATTCTGTAATAAGTTTAACCTAGCGCTACCAGATCTACTGAGCTGGGGGATCTATGGAATCCCTGCCAATAGCTGATAGATGACATCGCTCCACAAAGAAGAGTAGAGAAGAAATGCAGAAAAATTATTGAATAGACAAAGAGTTAACAAAGCCTCTGGGTTTTCTTTGTATTCCAGGGGGGAATTGGTGGTTAGCCATGTGTAGTATTGTTCCCCCAAGTGAATTCAGATGATCGGGGATGCCTGAGGAGGCATCACGGGGGGCCGAATGATGAGCGGGACTCAGACCAGCACTGGCATCTTCTAGAGGGGTAGTCCCAAGGAGATATGTGTATAATGAAGGAGATGGGGGCTGTTAGTGTTAAAAAAAAATTATTGCTTTGTTTCGCGTGGTCCCACACAATGAACCACACCACTGGTTAGTATGTACTGGATATGGCTCCACTTAATTTAGTCACATATAATGTGCGTGGTCTAAACACTACAAGGAAACAATCTAAAATAATGAAAGAATTACATTACATGGCTAACATAGAATTTTTTTTCCCAAAATGGTTTATGGCGGGTTGCCATTGGAGTTGAAAGAAACACGGTCTTCTTCAGAGAGGAGCAGTTGGTAGACCCAGAAGGAACTTGTTTATAAACAGATCATTGTTTAATGTTTAGGCCCGTACACACGGCCTGACTTTTTGCCAACAAACTTCGAAATGAGCAAGTTTTCCAAAAAATCCGTCCGTGTGTACGCTCCATCGGACAAACTTTTCCGGTTTTCATCGGACAAAAGTTCACTCTGCAAACGGACAAACTTTTCGGCAACAAAAGTCTGATGGTGCAAAGTCCGACCGTGTGTACAGAAATCCATCGGACTTTTGTCCGAAGTACAAATACGCATGCACAGAACCAATGTTAAAGTCAACCAACAATAGCAGAAGTTGACCAAAGGGTGGTGGTAAAGAGCAGAAAATAGCAGAAAAACCTTGTGATGTTGGGAAAGTTTGCAGAAAAGTCCTGCCGTGTGTATGCTATTGGTGTGCCCGGCCAACTCCCTTCGGACAAAAATCAAATCCACTGAAAAGTTTGTTTGAAGTCCGACCGTGTTACGAGGCTTTAGATGCTCACTTGCAAATATATATTGCCCTAATAAGTCTTTAAGTATGTATTTAAAAAAAAATCTTGAACAAACTTATGGAATTTAAAGAAGGGAGATTAATTTTGGCAGGAGACTTCAATTGTTGCCTGGTTCAACAATTGGATACATCATCGAAAGCATGGAGAGGCTCACAGAAACATCAAAGTATATAATCAAAAAGGTGTTGCAAAAATTTCAATAAGTGGACGCCTGGAGGGTTAACCACCCGAGTAATAGAGATTACACTTATTATTCATCAGTCCATGCACCCTATTCAAGATTAGATTATGTTTTATTAGAACATCATTGGCTGGACTCTCTATTAACAGCATTGATTAAAACGATACCACTGCCTGTTCATGCCCCGATGTTAGTATAGTGAATATCTCAAAAGAAGTGGAAAATTGTTTTTTGTGGAGACCGAATTACTCCCTTTTGCAAGAGCCCAAGGTGGTGGAGAAAATAGGGTCAGAAATAGACAATTTTTTTCTCTCCTAATGACCCGACAGTCACCTCATTGGCGGGAGTTTGGGAAGCCCATATGGACTTATGGAACAAGAAACAAAGCGTGCATTTAACATAGTTGCAAAAGAAAGGTACCAATGGTGGAATAAACTGGGCATGTTACTAGCAAGGATTTGGAGGAATAAAAAAGCTGCTACATACTGTATATAGCTAGGGTGAAATATAAAAATAGAGTTGGTATGTACAGTATCTTCCAAAAGTGAGTACACCCCTCACATTTTTGTAAATATTTTATTATATCTTTTCATGTGACAACACTGAAGAAATTACACTTTGCTACAATGTAAAGTAGTGAGTGTACAGCTTGTATAACAGTGTAAATTTGCTGCCCCCTCAAAATAACTCAACACACAGCCATTAATGTCTAAACTGCTGGCAACAAAAGTGAGTACACCCCTAAGTGAAAAATGTCCAAATTGGGCCCAAAGTGTCAATGTTTTGTGTGGCCACCATTATTTTCCAGCACTGCCATAACCCCCCTGGGCATGTAGTTCACCAGATCTTCACGGGTTTCCAATGGGGTCCTCTTCCACTCCTGCATGACGACATCACAGAGCTGGTGGATGTTAGAGACCTTGCGTATAAGGTTGGTTGAATGGGCACAGAATAATTCTAATAAAAGTTGGGTGAAGATAGAATTTTCACAACGTTGGGTAACATTAGATAAGGTGATATGGGTCCCACAACAACATCATGAGTTAAGTAAAAACCCTAGTCCATTAACAAGGAATGTATTGAGGATATGGGATGAGGTTCACAGACAATTTAAATGGGGGGTATAATTCCCCTTTTATTTCTCTAGTTGGCACTAGCTATTTTAAACCAGGTCAAGATGATTATTTATTTCTCACTCGTTGGAGTAGGGAAGGACTCATTACAGTTGACAGAGGTTATAAAGGGGAACAATTAATGTTTACTATATGATTTGCAGAAGAAATGGGGTACGATGTCCTTAGATAAATGGAGACATGAACAAATTCAGCACTTTATAATGTCATCATGGCCCCAGCCATGCGATTAATGGACATATGAAAAAATTCATGGCCCCTGTCTCTATTCTGTCTATCATATAAGATACACCTATGATAAAAATGATAGACCCTTAATTTCTTTGTAAGTGGGCAAAGTTACAAAATCGGCACGGGATCAAATAATTATTTCCCCCACTGTATATGCTAACTGAATCATCTGACTTTACTCAGGATGGCCAAAACGCTGGGGGGGGGGGGGGGGGTTTAGGGTGATTTCTCAGCAAAATAAAGCATGGAGACATGGATGATTGGGGGAGTTTGATTATTAAAATTTTGTTAAATAGCGTTTTTGGTTTGTGGTACTTAGATGCAGTGTAGTTACGCTTTAAATCTGCTAATACATCTAACACCCCCCTCAACCCCAGACTGACAATGCTGCTATCCAAATGTGCCCCCTGTGCTCCTTCATCCAGAGTAGGCACTCACTCCAATAGAGGAGGCGTATTACTGGTTATATCACCAGGTGAAAACAGAGGGGTAAAAAAAACTTATGCAGCCACCACATTTAATTTTAAGAAGTAGAAAGAACAGACATGGGAGATTTAAGGTGCAAAAAAACTATCAATTTGATAGTACCAATTTCATAGTTTTATTAAACAAACAATGTTAAAATAGATAGAGTTTAAAACCAAAACATGAAAATCATGCGGTCGCTGTACAATAGTTTGTTGCCGCTACATGTTTCGCCATAATTATGGCTTCTTCTGGAGCTTTTGTAAGACCTTATATACATATGTCACTAAAAATAAGAAATTAGAAATAAATTTTAATGAACATGCAGAAACTCCTTATTTCCCTTCTATGGTTCCCGGGCATGCGCGAAAAAAATCGGGATCGCGTTAAACACAACCATCTAAACCAGCACCACACAGGGCTTAGAAAAGGAAAGGGAAGGAACAAAAACAATAACAACACTCTCCCATATTTAACCATACAAACACCCCCTCGGTGTCAGCAGGCTACCAAACACTGCATTCATATGTGGATACCTCAACAATTAGGTAGTACCTAATCGATGCAGGTGAACAAGAACTGCTAAGCAGCCCCTCAATATCAATTGCATTGTATTTAGTCATAAAGAAAATAACGCTAAAATAAATCATCATAAACTGTTCCAGTATAAGATATTTTAGGGATAGGACAATCTTGAAAGAAAGTTAAACAAAAAATAACCAATTGGAGATTATCCAAAAATGTTTATACATATATTAGGCATGTATAGGCAAGCTGGCTACATATAGGGAAGACCATAGGGAGGAAAGGGGGAACAGCATTGACGCCACCAGAGTGCAAGGCAACAACCCAAAGGGGTAGAGACCTATGCACCCAGAGTGACGCCCCGGGTGTCCGTATATGACCACCCACTCCACTGAGCCCACCCTAGGCCACAAAGGGCCCCCAGGGACCCAAACCACATTCAGGGTAACAAACCTTAAGAGGAACTTCACAAAAACAAATTTATTAATTTTATACACTTGAAATGCAAATCAACTATTGCATGGGCCCCCTAGTCCTTGAAGATGGTAGATAATAGCTAAATGAAAGAGAGAAAAAAACGAGACACATCCGGGCGATTGGCATAATAATCCAGAGGTCAAAAATGGCATTTTAGAAATGGCTTGAAACTGAGCGCATCATTTAACCCTGGATATTTAGTGGAAGACAGATTAAAAATACATTTTGTTTCTCGTTGTAGAAGCAATTTGTCTACATCACCCCCCTCTCATTAAGGGGAGTGTATTCCAAGGCAAAAAAACTCATCTTTGTAGCATCTAATTTTTAACGTAGAACATGCCACTTTGACATTTCATATAGTACAGGATACCTATCGATTGGCAATTAGCAAAGAAATTAGGTCTAACCTGCCCAATGGCAGGATGTATAAACCTCAATTCTTTGCTAATTGTCAATCTATATGTATCGTGTACTATATGGAATGTGAAAAGGGAAAGGGGAGAAACAAAAACAACAACAACAATCTCCCTCATATAACCATACGAACACTCCCTAGGTGTCAGCAGGCAGCCAAACAGTGCATCTACATCTGGATACTTCAACAATTAGATGGTACCTAATCGATGCAGGTGAACTAGAACTGCTAAGCAGCCCCTCAATATCAACTGCATTGTATTTAGTCATAAAGAAAATAACGATAAAATCAATCATCATAAACCGTTCCAGTATAATATATTTTAGGAATAGGACAATCTTGAAAAAAAGTTAAAACAAAAAATAACCAATTGGAGATTATCCAGAATTGTTTATATATATATTAAGCATGTATAGGCAAGCTTCAGTTGATCCTAGTATACCCTAGCTGTTTGATACTAAATTGATTATGTTATTTTCTAAAGGGGTTATTCCCTTGGGACAGATTATTTAATTGGATCTTCCCTGGTCTAATGGTATCATATTGATATAGAGGAAAGGAGTCCGGTTATCTTTGATGAAGGAAGTGTCTAGGTAAGATGAGCATGTTAATCTTTTTGCCTTAGACAGTTTTAATTTGCTGGGACAGAGTTCTGTGATGGTTTATATGTCTCTTTAGATGGCACGGTCCTTCTCAAGTTAAATACCAGTACTTGACGTGTATTTTTTAGGAGTGATATGATTTTCAGCCTTTGGATTCCATGACCTCTTATCATAACAGGGTAGGTCTAAGTTGGACTGATTGGTGTCTATTGATGGGCTAAATTGATCATAATTGTGTTATCTTAATTTAATCAATTACCGTATATATTCGAGTATAAGCCATGTTTTTCAGCACATTTTTTGGGGCTGAAAAAGCCCCCCTCGGCTTATACTCAAGTCTCCCTGCCTCACTGTGGCCATCTGCAGCCTCACATACCTGATTGAGAGCTGTGACATGCAGTCTTAACTGCAGTCGGCGGCCATGCAGTGTAACAAAGCCCCGCCTCCACCTCGTCCTTGTCACTGTCCTCGTCCTTGTCACTGACTCACTGCTGGGAAATGGAATCAGTGTTCGACGAGGATGAGGAGGAGGCGGGACTTTGTTACACTGCACGGCCGCCAACTGCAGTTAAGACTGCATTTCACAGCTCTCGATCAGGTACGTGAGGCTGCAGATGGCCACAGTTAGGCCGGGAGGCGTTGTTAAATGGACGGCTGCCAACGATCAGGTACATCAGGCTGCAGATGACCACAGTGAGGCATGCATATGGGCACAGTGAGGCATGCATATGGGCATAGTGAGGCTGCAAATGGGCACAGTGAGGCATGCATATGGGCACAGTGAGACTGCAAATGGGCACAGTGAGGCTGCAAATGGGCACAGTGAGGCTGCAAATGGGCACAGTGAGGCTGCAAATGGACATAGTGAGGCATGCAAATGGGCACAGTGAGGCTTCAATTGGGCTCAGTGAGGCTGCAGATGGGCATTGTTGACCCTCTTTTCCACTTACAGTAGCTGCTGCATTTTCACCCTAGGCTTATACTCGAGTCAATACGTTTTCCCAGTTTTTTGTGGTAAAATTAGGTGCCTCGGCTTATATTTGGGTCAGCTTATACCCGAGTATATACGCTTTTCCAGGTGTTTATTATAGGGCTTTTATCCCCTCTATGGCACACTGATACTCTGCTGGACCACCTAGGGGGCCTTGAGGGTCCTTTGGAGTCATATTATTCACGTTTGGAGTGAGAATGCATCTATCAGATGATCCAGATATTGCTGTATTATATGTAAATATATGAATTGTAAATATGCAGACCTATTTTGGTCTTTGTATGTATTAACATCTTTTCTTTTCTTTTTCTTTCTTTTTTGAATGTTCATTAAAATTAAATTTTTCATTTCTTATTTTTAATAACATTGTATATAAGGTCTTACAAAAGCTCCAGAAGAAGCCATGTTTATGGCGAAACATGCAGAGGCAACAAAATTTTGTACTGTGACCGCATGATTTTCATGTTTTGTTTTTAAACTCTATCTATTTTAACATTGTTTGTTTAATAAAACTATAAAATTGGTACTATCAATTTGATTGATTTTTTTGCACCTTAATACTCCCATTTCTGTTCTTTCCACTTCTTAATATACTATGGGGAGGTGGTGCTTATAGTTAGACCCCCTGTCTCTGGTATCAAACCTATTTCCCACCACATTTAATAATTGGTAAGCTGCAATATATTACATTTTTGGTATTGGCTTTAATACTACTTTAAGCTTTGGGTGGAATTCTGGTTTGTGCTAAATAAAAGTGAAATGTTTATACATATTTTTCTTTTCACAGAGGATCAACTTGTATGTCAGGATGAGAACAATTTCATCCACAACCTGATTGTTAGTTGTAGTCCCATTCATGACTCAGTTTAATGATTTACTATGCAGCGCGTAGTGTTGAAAACTGAATCTGAATTCTCCATTCTTTTACAGATACATTTTGCTTTCTTTTTGTTGCAAAACCAAACACGGTCTTTGTTCTGTTTTTCACTTGTTAAATGCTGTAATCCTACTTTCAGAAATCATGTCTGCCTTTGCTCTTTCATTCTTTTACATGATCCATGTTGCTTTTTGTTTAAGGAATCAAAAGTACATGGGTTTCTAACTCAGTCCTGAGTAAAGGGAGTGTACATCAATGAGTAAAACTATGTTAGAAATGCTTAAAGTTTTTTTTTTTCCCTTTAGATACTAAAGGTAGTTTTGACAAGTTGCCATTCAAAATATGCCTGAATTGAGGTCAAATTCAGTATAAAACTACTCCTGTATAAATACTTTATGAAGGTAAATAGTGGTATTAAAATATGTCTGTATGAAAAGCACCAGGTGTTTAGTTAACAATCTATAGTCCCAGGAACTATGTACCCGTGTATATTTCATTGGACATCATTCATAAAGATTGGAGAAACGGAAGAGTAGAGGTGTAGATTGTGGAATCCAGCTGATGTTTACTTTAAAAGCGGTATTAAACCCAAAAAAAAAAAAAAATGTAATACAGTACCTTGAAAAAGTATTCATACCGTTGAAATTTTCCACATTTGCCATGTTACAACCAAAAATATAAATGTATTTTATTGGGATTTTATGCGATAGACCAACACAAAGTGGCACATAATTGTGAAGTAGAAGGAAAATTATAAATGGTTTTCCAATTTTTTTTAATTAAAATTTTTGAAAAGTGTGGCGCGCATTTGTATTCAGCCCCCTTTACTCTGATATCCCCTAACTAAAATCTAGTGGAACCAATTGCCTTCAGTAGTCACTTAATTAGTAAATAGAGTCCATCCAATCTGACAGAGCTTGAGCTAATTTGCAGAGAAGAATGGGCAAAAATGTCACTCTCTAGATGTGCAAAGCTGGTAGAGACATACCCAAAAAGACTTTGCAGCAAAAGGTGGTTCTACAACGTATTTAGGGGGGCTGAATACAAATGCATGGCACATTTTTCAGATATTTATTTGTAAAAAAAAAATTGAAAGCCATTTATTATTCTCCTTCCACTTCACAATTATGTGCCACTTTGTGTTGGTCTATCACATAAAATCACAATAAAATACATTTACGTTTTTGGTTGTAACATGACAAAATGTGGAAAATTGCAAGGAGTAAGAATACTGCATTACTTTTCTTATTATTTTTTTTTTCAATCTAAATTTATTTAAAAAAATCAAATAAACAACATAAAGTATGGAAACAAAATATTGAGCAGACAGATAACAAATCCAACCTATAACAACACTATTACAAGTAAAATAAAATCATATCACTTACACTGTATATAAAAATAACTTCACGTAGAAGTCAGAGAATAGAGCCAATCAATGCGAGACAGTTAAGGTTAACAGAAGAAATGCTTAAAATGTGTTAGCTGGAGTTTGGCTTCAATTTGTTAATGTATTTAAATCTGTTAGTACATCTAACACTCCCCCCCCCCCCAGACTGGCATTGCTGCAGTCAAAAAATATCTCTGTTGCTCCTTCATCCAGAGCAGGGGTCAACAACCTTTTCCAGCGCCGGTGTGCCAGTGATCAATAGCACACTGTAGTCATATAGTTCTCCATTACTAAACGCAAAGTTGTACTGATAATGGCATTGGCAAGTAAAACGTATTTGTTATTTTATTAACTGATGCACACACAAACATGTTTATATTCAGACCTCAGGTCAGCTCCAATTCCCATACCTTCGCTTCCCAAGATCACCCCAATTTCTGCACCATCACACCTCAGGTCACCCCAATTCCTGCATCATCAGACCTTAGATCACTCCAATTCCTGCACCTTCACACCTCAGATTACCACAGTTCCTGCAATTTCACACCTCAGATCAGCTCCAATTCCTGTACCATCAGAGCTCAGATCAATCCTAAATCCTACACCTTTAGACCTCAGATTAGCCCCAATTCCTGCATCTTCACTCCTCAGATCAGACTAATTCTTGCACCATTGAACCTCAGATCAGTCTAATTCCTGCACCTTCACACCTCAGATCAGCCCGATTCCTACAATATTGCACCTCAAATCACCTCAATCCCTGTATCATCAGATCACCCAAATTCCTACACCCTTACCTCAGATCAGCCCCAATTTCTCCATCTTCACTGCTCTGATCACCCCAGTTTCTGCACCAGCACACATCAGACCACCAATTTCTTCACACCTCAGATCACCTCAAATTTCTTAACCATCAGACCTCAAATCACCCCAATTCCTACACCTTCTGCACCATTAGACCTTACCTCAGTCCCAATTCCTGTACCTTCACACCTCAGATCACCCCAATTCCTACAACCTCAAAACAAAGGAGTTTTACATACCTACTGCCGGTTTTTAAACAAGACGAAGAAGAGTGTAGGTGAAATTGGGGCTGATTTGGCTGATCAGAGTGAAATTGGGGCTGATCAGTTTTCCACAAACTGTGTGTCCTTAGCTACTGGCTTGAGTTGTCTTTCATACTGACAGAGAGACAGGCAGGCAGTGGTTCAAGCTTTGGACTTGACAGCAGAGTGGGTTGTTGCCCAGGGCAATCAGACTTTTTTTTGTAATCTCCTCTGCATCCCTTGCCAACCACTGCACTCCCAAATCACCTGTACCAATACTGCAGCCCCCTCAGTTCTTTTCCACCACTGCACCCAATACATACCTCTTCCATCATTGTACCACTTGCCCACCTGTTCCACTAACACTGTAAACCCTGCACACCTGTTCCACTACCACTGTACCTCCTGCATACCTGTTTCTCTACCACTACAGCAGACATTCCCCCCCATGCACATCTTTTTCACCATTGTGCCCCCCATGCATATCTGTTACATTACTGTACTCCCTGCAAACTGGTTTCCCCACTATAGGCCCCTTCACAACTGCTTCACTCCTGCTATATCTTTCCTGCCACTGCACCATTCTGCATAACTGTTTCACTACTGAAGCCCCCTGCACACCTGTTCTGCTGTTGTATCCCCTGCACACCTGCTTTAACACTGTACCCACCTACACATCAGTTCTACCACTGTAACCCTTGCACATATGTCTTCCCTCTGTACCCCCCTACACACCTTTTTCCACCACTGTACCCCCCTGCATACCTGTTCCACAACTGTACACCCCTGCACTCCTCCTTGGCTGCTGTACCCCTCTGTACTTCTGCTTGGCTGCTGTACCCCCGGAACACCTGCTTGGCTGCTGTACCTTCCTGAACACCTGCTTGGCTGCTGTAACTCCCTAAACATCTGCTTACCCCCCCCCCCCCCGTAAACCTGCTCTACTGCTGTATCTCCCCGCCAAACCTGCCTGCTTGGCTGCTGTACCTTCCTGAATATCTGCTGTACACCTGGTCCATTGCTGTACCCCCCTGCACACCTGCTGGACAGCTGTATCGCCCTGCTCCACGACTCCACGAGGCAGAAGCCCAAAAATGTGTAGAAAGCACATTACACAAAATATCATATTTGAAAACACATGAATTGAATGGGATCTGCCAACATGTTTCACAGTCATTTCCACTTCTTCAAGGCTTAATCATCTATGTGTACATTACAAAACATCTAGTATGTAGCACTACCCCCATAGGATCTGCTGGTTTATATTTGGGCCTGCCATTACCTTACTGTTCCGTATGCTCGTCTCAGGGGTTCTCTGTCCAGAAGAAGTTTGCACCAACACAAAGTCTCTTTCAAGGGTTTTATTGAATAAAGTTTCCAACAGAGAGGGGTTGAAGGGATGGGGAGGACTCAGGTACCTTAGTTGCGGATCACAGGAATTTTCCTAGGTCCAGAGGAACAACTGTCTCCACGCTGGACTCAGCAAACACTGGATAGGCCCAATCTCACCGGCCTAGCAACCGATGCGTAGCTCGATCACATATAGTCTCTCCCACAGACTTGGTGAAAATAGAACAGTCTCTGCCACAGACTTAGTGTAACCCTTCTCTGGGTTACCTTCTGAATAAAGAACACAGCTCTCAGTGCGAGGATCTTTCAGCCGTTCTGGCAGCACTGTGAGGTAGATTGTGATCCGGATGCATCCTCCAATTGAGTCCTCAATTGCTTGGTCCCTTCCAGCAGGTAAGGTGACACAGGATCATCCCCGGATCAGTAGGCCACCAGTAACTCCTGGGCCTACATCTCAGTAACAGAGCCTCAGGCCAACGTGGCCCAGAGGCAGAAACTGCCAGCACTTCCCTGAGGCCACGAGGGCCCTCAGGTCGGGATCGGGTGGGTGTTGCCCACCACCAACGAATGACGACCCCACAAAATGGTGTTTGTCTCTTAAGTACCCTCTCCCAGAATGCACCACGGGTTGACCACGACCCTGAGCCGCTTCTGAGAAAGAGATACCCAATGCATTCAGCCTGTTTCCTTTCCTATCCTGACCAGTGGTGACAGCGACACCCACTGTCAGGAGGAAAATCATGCAACTAGCTGAACTGAAACAGAGTATAATTTGTAACACAATCCTTCTGAGCCAAACTTTTGCTTAGACAACTATAATTTTAACACATAGCACCAACTCTTTGGGAGCAGGGCGCTACATACTCCCCTCTCCCAAAAAGATGATGTCCCCATCGCCGAGAAAAATATATGACCCTCAGTCCAAAAGAAATTTGGATGGGGAAGGAAAAGGTGGGGTAACAAGAAAATATAAAAGTTAGCATAAACACACAGTAATCAAATCACTATACATTACAATGTTCCTATCTATCTCTATCTAACCTATCCAGCTCTGTAGTAGTCTGGCAGGATAATCCAGAGTACCTGAAAAACAAAAACAGCACACACAGACAACAATGCAAACATTACTGTACAATCAGGAAGCAAAGCCTTACTTCCTGGGAAATAAAACTTTCTTTCCCATATATGTATATATTTCTCTTAGTGCAAGAAAAGTTATGTAGCTAAATGTAGAAAAGTCCAGTTTCTGCTGAGTACATCTCCACCACCTAGTGGTCGAAGACCATCATAGCAAAGTTCCTTTTTGGTACAAGCACTGGACCGGGTAGAGAATCTTGACTCTAAGTTTCCAATGCCCTAGCACTAACTAGCTAGTCACCCCAAGTCCTTCAAGGAAGAAAAAGATAAAATAAAATCTTCTCCTTTGCAAAATGACAAAAACTGGAACAGTCACTATAGAGGATCACCAGTAAAAGCAAGGGTCAGGCAGAATTAGTGATTTCCCTTGTTTGTCCACAGTAGTAACAAAATAGACGTAGTCCTCCTTTCCAGGCTGGCAGATGACTACCTTGTCCGCATAGATGTGCCGACCATAGCTCCACTGCAACAAACACCCTCTGAAGCGTTCATCCATGGCAAATGAATGGCCTACTTTCTGGAACGGTTTAGGCACTTCAAAGTGGTCCCACACAGCTTCACTGTACCATTCCGCTCTATTGGCCTCAATCTCTTGCATGGTTTCCCTGGGAACATAGGGGAACTCTAGTCCATACTCCCTGGCTACCCGTTTGTTTAGCAATCTTTGGGATCGGGCAAGCCTGGGCAAAGATCTGGTACTTCCATATCCAGGTGGTATACAAAAAACTGCGGACTTGTGCAACATGCGATTTGCAGACAGTTTTCCTGACCCATATGAACTGGTAACTTTGGGCAGGACTTCACCAGTAACAACCGGGGCTTCCTCTCTGGGTGTTGTCTCCCCAGAATCCATGGCTCTCAACTCAGAAAAACCATGTACTGAGGCAACATCCTCCATGTTGCTCCACAACAACTCCTGAGACATGGACTCAAATACGTTTCCACAAAAATCTGACAAGGAATTATTTTCCTCTGACAGCAACCAGTTGCATACAGTCTCAGGCACTTTTTCCCCAGATGTCTTACCAGTTCCTGACGTGGACCTCCCGGGAATATCATCTCTCTCGGGGTCCGGTTCCGGTATTCTCTGGGGTGGACCTCTACCGCGGGAGGCCTTCACGTATCCCACCTTCTTCTGTACAGGTGCAGCAAAGATCGGTGCAGCGACAGTAGACACAGTTGAAGAAACAGTGGAAGTAGCATCCGCTGGTAACCCACTCACAGGGGGAACAGTACCATCCCCTTCTGGATTACTTACAGCAGCAGATGCGGCGGGTATGGGCCGGACAATTTGGTTGAAGGCAGCAGCTTCTTCTGTCACGTTGTCCGTGACCCAGTCCACTTGGTAAGCGCGGGGTGGCATGGTGGGTTGCTCCACAGAAAACAGGTACTCCCCGCATCGTAAGCATCGAGCAAAGGGACAGGGGTGCATAGCCAGTCCATCACGCCTGTTACACAGCATACCCAGGGCCTCCACACCACCGATTGTGTAGAGCATGAACCGCCCATGCGGCTTCAGTCGGATGCCAGTGTCCGTCAGCACGGTTCCCGGCATCATGGCACCTGCAGCGGTGCCCACAGATAACATCCTGGGCTCAAAAGCAGACTGCAGTGATAGCACTGAAGACATGGCGGTGCTCTGTTTCTCTAAGTGCTGGACACACATGCGGCGTCTCACGCAGCAAACAAGCGGGAACTCCAACCACTTGCTCTTCTTGGCACGTAGCTCGCAGGCTTTTCTTTTCATTGACTCCGCCCACAGCCCACGCGGCCAGAAAGTGATCGCAATTTCTTCCCCGTTTTAGCACAGTCCTTCTCCCTCTGTAGAATAGATCCCCAAATGAACAGTCTATTTTTGTTGCGAGAGGTAACGGCAAATCCCGGACTCGAGCCCCCACATGTAGCACTACCCCCGTAGGAGCTGCTGGTTTATATTTGGGCCTGCCGTTACCTTACTGTTCCGTATGCTCGTCTCAGGGGTTCTCCTTGAAGAGTTGTCCAGAAGAAGTTTGCACCAACACAAAGTCTCTTTCAAGGGTTTTATTGAATAAGGTTTCCAACAGAGGGGGGTTGAAGGGATAGGCAGGACTCAGGTACCTTAGTTGCGGAACACAGGAATTTTCCTAGGTCCAGAGGAACAACTGTCTCCACGCTGGACTCAGCAACCACCGGATATGCCCAATCTCACTGGCCTAGCAACCGATGCGTAGCTCGATCACATATAGTCTCTTGGTGGAAATAGAACAGTCTCTGCCACAGACTTAGTGTAACCCTTCCCTGGGTTACCTTCTGAATAAAGAACACAGCTCTCAGTGCCAGGATCTTCCAGCCGTTCCGGCAGCACTGTGAGGTAGATTGTGATCCGGATGCATCCTCCAATTGAGTCCTCAATTGCTTGGTCCCTTCCAGCAGGTAAGGCGATACAGGATCATCCCCGGATCAGTAGGCCCCCAGTAACTCCTGAGCCTACATCTCAGTAACAGAGCCTCAGGCCAACTTGGCCCCGAGGCGGAAACTGCCAGCACTTCCCCGAGGCCATGAGGGCCCTCAGGTCAGGATCGGGTGGGTGGTGCCCACCACCAACGAACGACGACCCCACGAAATGGTGTCTGTCTCTTAAGTACCCTCTCCCAGAATGCACAGCGGGTTGACCACACCCCTGAGCCAATTCTGAGAAAGAGATACCCAATGCATTCAGCCTGTTGCCTTTCCTATCCTGACCAGTGGTGACAGCGACACCCACTGTCAGGAGGAAAATCATGCAACCAGCTGAACTGAAACAGAGTATAATTTGTAACACAATCCTTCTGAGCCAAACTATTGCTCAGACAACTATAATTTTAACACATAGCGCCAACTCATTGGGAGTATATTAGCATACAGTCAAACATATCTAGCGCCCTACTCCTGTTGGGTAGACACTATGGGGGTGATTTACTAAAGACCTGCGCCTGTGGTGCAGTGGAGAAATTGGAGCAATTGCACAAAAAACAGGACTCAAAACATTTATCAAAAATGATGGTGCACTTATATGCACCAAACCATATTTACATAGGAAGCGCTGTTGCGCACTTGCGCAATCTGTCACGCCTACCATTAGCAAGCGCAGCCAATGTAATCTTCAACATTTTTGTCTGAATACTGTAGATAACTTTACTAGTTTACCATCTTCTGTTACCAGGCTAAAAAGTATGTATATAATATTGTTTAAATGCACAAATTCTGTCCAGAACATGTAGATCTGTCTTACAACTACTCAAGCCTTTTTACACCCTTCTTTCAGCTTACTCAACTGCACATGTGCATTGACAAAACACACCATTTTATGCTCGCCTGACAGGAGCGCACACGCTTTAGCTTGTTAAATATGTGTGTTGCACACGGGCGCATCTGCGTTCTCCAGAGTGCACAACTGCTTATACATTGAGCTTGTGCTCATTGTAATGCTGATCATGTTAATGAGCTTTTCCTTATCACATGGAGAATATTGCTTCCACTTTTATTCCTTTCATTCACTTCTTTTTGAAACAACTCAATATTCATTCTAGAGATCTTCCTCCTATCAACAACTGTGCAGATGTTTACTGGACTTGTAATTGTGCATTTTATGGTGATAGTCTATAATCATTGGTGGAGCCAAAACATCCATGAAAACATCTTCTCAACACGTCTGTGTATTGTGCGTTCTGGACAATTCTTTCCCTATACACTGTGCAATCTGATTACACAGTGTATGGGGAAATAAATTGCTCAGAGAAATGAGTGGATGTAAATGTAAATGTCAACTCAGTAACATAGACCAGTCCATAGCTTGTTTAGTTTTGTTTTATTGAGGGGATTAAACTTGGGTGGGTATTAGGGAATTATGGGATGCCCAGAATTTCAGAACAAACAATTGTGAATTGTAGATCATCAATTGTAGGTTGTAGAACAAGCAATTGTGAATTGTAGATCATCAATCGGGACTACTATGTACACTCCCTGTACACACAGCTCAATCTTCTTTCCAGCAATTCACTTGCTGCTCACTGTTCCTCCTCTAGCACTTCACTTGCTACACACTGTTCCTCCTCCAGCACTTCACTTGCTACACACTGTTCCTCCTCCAGCACTTCACTTGCTGCAGACTGTTCCTTCACCAGTACTTCCCTTGCTACAGACTATCACTCCCCTGGACTAGCTAGCATCACGTGGGTAGACCTGACACTACTCCAGCCAGGCCTCAATGAACTGCTTTTTGCGGGCAGGGGTCTTGGGCCCCTGTGGTGGAGAATAGTTCACGTGCTAGCTGTCCTCTGCTCAGCTACCACTTCCAGATAGCTCTCTTCAGGCCCTGTCAGCCAGCCTGGCTGCAAAGACCCTCTCCACTGGTTCTGCACCCATCTCTCAAACGGCAATCTCCCAGTTCTCTTAGGCATGCCTCCCCAGTCCTCCCGACTGTGCTCACTCACCAGCCCTCTTGGCTGCGATCTGTAGTCCTCCTGGAGACTCTTATGCCGCGTACACACGACCATTTTTCTCATCGGGAAAAATTACATTTTTTCTCTTTGACGAGAAAACGCCCTGATGTGGGCTTTCCAGCATTTTTCACAACGAGAAAAACGGCAAGATACACGACGAGAAAAATTAGAACATGCTCTAATTTTTCTCGTCGTGATTCACAGCATTTTTTTCCGCTGCATTTTTCCCATAGGGAAACACTGCCAGGGAGCCCACACACGGTCGGTATTCTCGACCAAGAGGAAAAATGTCATGAAAACCAGCCGTGTGTAGGGGACCAAGCCGTTCCTCGTTTTTCCCATCGATTTTCTCTACGGTGTTTTCACCGTCGAGAAAATCGATCGTGTGTACACGGCATTAGAGTGTTCTCTCCCACTGTCCTCTCTCCTGTGCCTCAAAATCCAGGATCTCTTCACTACTTCGGGATGCACCCAAACCCCAGCCCAGGGTAACCCCCCTCCCCCCCCAGACTGGGGAGCTCTCCGTGGGCCAGACAGCAAAAATCCTTATTACTTGTAGCACTCACTTAACTAGAGGGTGCTACATATATATATATATAAATGTTTTACCTGTTCCACGGGGGTTACCATTTAAAAGCCCATCTTCTACAACACTTCTTTTTCTAATATATATCGGGCTGGTGTCCCCTAGGTGTGGAGTGTGTGGAACACGGTTTTCACTCTCTATTAGGCTCTCACTTTAATACATTTTTACCATATAATTAGGGTTAATGCTATTTGCAGGATGCAGTAGTCCCTCTGCTCTCAATGACTTTGATTAGATTACTGCTTAATTTCCCAGGAAGGGAATCCACTCTGTTCACAGAGGACCTGTCCTGGGTGAAGGCACTGCCAACTTTATTATCAAACCTACTCTTTCACTTGGCAAAGGTTTTGATTCTCTTTTTGACCTACAGGTTTAGTGCTCTATTCTGTTTGGGGGAAGTCGTTTCTCATATCACCACCAAAAAAAAATAACCTTCACTGTATGATCGGCAGGCTCAAGTGTGTCTGGGTCTTGCTGTAGTACGATAGCTGCAGAGGAGACCTAGCTATGATGTCTGCAAGGGTTGGATGGATCACAATACCTCCTTTATTAGATAAAACACAAACTATACTGTATATGTATCAGATCTGTGTGTTTAGCAGTTGCCAGGAATTCTACTTTATGTTTGCAATTAATCTATAACTTCATTAATTTTATATCTGCCTGGAATTCAAAGAATAGAGTGTTCCTTTCCCACCAGACTCTGTTACAACATATTGTTTATTGCAAAACTAAAGCTACACTTTGGTGCTATGCATGGATAGACCTTTTGTTAGATGTGATGAAAGATCTTACGTTTACCCATTCTCCATGCAAGAACCATGTATAGGCAGCAACATAGAGGCTTATTTATTTAGGGAGTCTTCACTCAAAACATTATGAGAATATTCAATTTAATTACCCAATCAAATGAAATGCAAACTCCTGTTCATTTTGAATGCCCAATAATGTAAAGATGTTGTCACACTTTTTTGTGTGAAGAATCTTAACTCAGCTCTCAATCAGCTCAGCATTTCTGTTAGTCATATTATCATCCATAGTCCTCCATATTATACATAATATCCTCTGTTTTGCTTTTGGTTAGCACCAAACATTCTATACATTAACAGAATATTGAACAATGGCTATTCATAACACCAACAACAAACCCTTTTGAAAGCAATTTTTTTTCTCTCTGTAATTTTCTTACAAATAATTATTTTTTATTTTTTTATTAAACAGCCTATTAATAGTAATACAGCTCCCTTCATATACTATAATACCCACAGTTATGTTGCCTACAAACAGTTATCGTGCACCACATGTGCACCAAATGCACAGTTCTACTATCACAATTGTTGTTCTGTTTTTCATTAAAACCTGGAAAAGTGATGCATTTGCAATAGCTGTTATGTTATCTTGCACAAAAAGGAGGTTCTTCTTCCTGGAAGTATGAACGCCTCCAGGTTGTGGGGCATGATTCCCAATGAGTCATCTCCTATCTCTCCCTATTTAATCAATTCACCCCTGCTGTCTCAACTGTTACCTCCAGACTAAAATGAGTCAGCCCATTTATATATGAATCCTGTTCTACTCATTTTGTATTCTGAAGGGCATGAAGACTAGCTGTAGACATTGGCATTGGCATCAATACAATTTAGGCCTCATTTATACAGGGTATATCAATGCATAAACTATAAAAAGGTCCATGTTTACCCACACAGGGATGTACAGGTGTCCCATGTTTCCCCATACAGGCAGTACCATTGATGTAAATTGGGGCACAGCAGCTTAACAGAGACAGCCTCCTCTCACAATAAGACATCCATATTGGTGCAGATGCCTGTGCCCAAACTCACACTGTCTATGTTCAGGGCACCCACATGGATGTCATACTGGGAGCAGCGACATCAATGAGACTGCCTGCACAGGGATGCATGGAATACCTGTGAATCCCCCTGTGGGTGAAGATGTACCTCATACAGGGTAAGTATTGATACACCCCGTGTGAACAAGGCCTAAGACTCTGCTCCATCTATCCACAAGTCCAACCAGTGATACTTTTTTTTTCCTTCACATAGAATATTCTGAAGAGAACGGAGGAGGGTTCAGAGGCCAAACAGAATGCCAGCAAATCCCAGGACACCATCTCCAAGGTAGAAGAAAGAAAACAAGGGCGCACAAGCCTAGTGTATTATCGTTTAGGATAGATTTTATTAAAAAAGCATAGATACTACTTACAAGTGTAGCAGGAAAAAACTTGCAGTGCAATGATATTCCAAATAGATGGCAGCTGAGACATGAGCTCGAAACCATACTCCACAGACGCACCGCGCATATGAATGGAGCCACTGCCGGCAGCCTAGCCTATTGCACTGCAAGTTTTTTCCTGCTACACTTGTAAGTAGTATCTATGCTTTTTTAATAAAATCTATCCTAAACGATAATACACTAGGCTGGTGCGCCCTTGTTTTCTTTCTTCTATTCTGCACTAGGACACCCCTGTCCATGAAGGGCTGCAAAGCCGGTGTTAGCATCGTGCAAGATTGACTGCTAGAGGATCCCCTTGTGCGCAGGAGTTTTTGTGTGCTGTTTTCAAAAACACCATCTCCAAGGTACAGACATGTTACATCTATAAGGTTGTGTTGTAAAATAGTTTGTCCTGGGGGGCAGGGGAGGAAAAGTCCCAAACTTCCAGACTTGTTTAACTCAACACACAGCCATTACCGTCTAAACCACTGGCAACAAAAGTGAGTATACAACCTTAAGTGAAAATGTCCAAATTGGGCCCAATTAGCCATTTTCCCTCCCCGGTGTCATGTGACTTGTTAGTGTTACAAGGTCTCATGTGTGAATGGGGAGCAGGTGTGTTAACTTTGGTGTTATCACTCTCACTCTCTTATACTGGTCACTGGAAGTTCAACATGGCACCTCATGGCAAAGAACTCTTTGAGGATCTGAAAAAAAGAATTGTTGGTCTACATAAAGATGGCCTAGGCTATAAGAAGATTGCCAATACCCTGAAACTGAGCTGCAGCACGATGGCCAAGACCATACAGCGGTTTAACAGGACAGGTTCCACTCAGAACAGGCCTCGCCATGGTCGACTAAAGAAGTTGAGTGTACATGCTCAGCGTCATATCCAGAGGTTGTCTTTGGGAAATAGACAAATGAGTGCTGCCAGCATTGCTGCAGAGGTTGAAAGGGTTGGGGTCAGCTTGTCAGTGCTCAGACCATACACCGCACACTGCATCAAATTGGTCTGCATGGCTGTCGTCCCAGAAGGAAGCTTCTTCTAAAGGTGATGCACAAGAAAGTGCGCAAACAGTTTGCTGAAGACAAGCAGACTAAGGACATGGATTACTGGAATCATGTCCTGTGGTCTGATGAGATCAAGATAAAATTATTTGGTTCAGATGGTGTCAAGCGTGTGTGGTGGCAACCAGGTGAGGAGTACAAAGACAAGTGTGTCTTGCCTACAGTCAAGCATGGTCTGGGGCTGAGTGAGTGCTGTCGGCACTGGGGAGCTACAGTTCATTGAGGGAACCAAGAATGCCAACTTGTTATGTGACATACTGAAGCAGAGCATGATCCCCTCAATTTGGAGACTGGACCGCAGGGCAGTATTCCAACATGATAATGATCCCAAACACACCTCCAAGATGACAACTGCCTTGTTAAAGAATCTGAGGGTAAAGGTGATGGACTGGCCAAGCATGTCTCCAGACCTAAACCTTATTGAGCATCTGTGGGGCATCCCCAAACGAAAGGTGAAGGAGCGCAAGGTCTCTAACATCCACCAGCTCCGTGATGTCGTCATGTGGAAGAGGACTCCAGTGGCAACCTGTGAAGCTCTGGTGACCTTCATGCCCAAGAGGGTTGAGGCAGTGTTGGTAAATAGTGGTGGCCACGCAAAATATTCACACTTTGGGCCTAATTTTGACATTTTCACGTAGGGGTGTACTCACTTTTGTTGCCAGCGGTTTAGACATTAATGTCTGTGTGTTGAGTTATTTTGAGGGGACAGAAAATTTACGCTGTTATACAAGCTGTACACTCACTACTTTACATTGTAGCAAAGTGTAATTTCTTCAGTGTTTTCACATGAAATGATATAATAAAATATTTACAAAAATGTGAGTGGTGTACTCACTTTTGTGAGATACTGTATGTGTATATATATATATATATATATATATATATATATATATATATAGCAATACCCTCAGTTTAAGAGGGCTGCTTGTTTGATTTGGGCCTTGTAGTGCACCGCTGTCAACCCCTGGCAATTGGCTCTAACCTCTCGTGGCACAGTTAGGACAGGGGAAAGGTAGTATATCTATACTGTTATATGGCACAACCCCTTTATCCCAGCGCAGTAATTGACACTGACAACCAAATTACTTAACTATAACTTTTTACTATTGGTAAAAGTATAAAGGGTAATTAGTATACAGTGTCTCATGCAGATCCCTGCAATATAGGTGTACACATCAAAAGGGTATAACATTCAGCAATGCAATGACAGTATAATAACCCCGCTGCAGCTATCCTCCCTCGTGAGCAAGAAAAAAATGGCGCCCAGCAATGTCCTATACTACCCAGTCAGGCCTGACTATAACTTGGGGTTTCGTTTGTTGAAGAATCTTCGCTAGCAAAACTCGGTGGTGCACATAAAGAACAAAACTGTAATCCAAAGGGGTAGCGATGATCGCTAACTTTGTAAAGCTGGAGAGACTAATAAACTCAGTTCAGCAAACAGTCTCCCCAGAATATAACTGTAATCACAGATGGGCCTAGGCAAAGTTAATAGGCAAACAAAGTTAATCAGATGCGGTTCTGAGCTGGCGCTCTCTCACCCGACCGGACCGATTCCTGTCCGGTACCTCCGCTACTGTGAGTCGCTTCACAGTGCCCACGATGCCCGGGTCTTCGGTCCTCCAGGAGATGGTGGCACCTCAGGTGGATCGGATGCTCCGCAGGCTCCTCGGTGGAGCGGAAGGCTCTCTGGAACAAATGCAAGGCCCAGGCTTCAGTCCTTGCACGCACAGCAGGTCAGTGCAGGGATCCTCTTGCAGGGAGGGTGGCGTCCAAAGAGAAAGAGAGAGGCTCCTCCTCTCCCTTTTAAAGTCCACCCCAGCAGTCCTTGCGCGGGTAAATGCACCCTGGGTGCCTCAAAGCGTGCTCGGAACTGTAGTCTGTGGGTGAAAATGATACCCCGCTATATATATATATATATTGTGACAGCAGGAAGGTAAAGTCACCTGGTTGCATCCAGGGGGGTAGATATATTTCTCCCAGATTCAGGCTTTATGCCGACTTATACAACTAGGGAGTTGATGAAGCCCAGCTGAGGCTAGTGGGCTCATGAATGACTCATACCTCTAGGGAGAGTGCTGGGCGTCGTGAGGCAGGGAGTTGATGAGACCAGCTGAAGCCTGTCAGTTCGTTTAAGGCCTCTATAAAAACTCCCAGATTCATTAGATGTTAGCTCATGCCTGGAACCAGACCTGTGTGGACTGTCTAGGGAGAGTGAACCCCTGTGCGGTGAGGCAAAGCCTGTGTGGCTATTTGTTTGGACTTTTACTAAACCAGGGACTTAGGGACTAGGACAGCACCAGGCTGATCCCAGTTGTTAGTTTAGGAAACCTGCATGTTTAGTCAGAGGTCAAACTGACCAGGATTTATTTTGTTTGTTTCTTTTTGGCTTTGCTGTGTTTTTGTCACTGTACATAGAGAAATAAACCGCACCTTTTGATTTTGAAAACCACAACCTCCGTCTGCTGGCCCTGTTTTTGTGTGGGGAGCCCAACCAGGGGGTCACACACACCCGCTACCGAGTTAACCCCCTCACAGTTGGTGGAGAACCAGTGGCAGTTTTTTTTAAGCCAGCATGGAGGAGATACTGAAACAGCTGGCTCTAGCAAATGCCAATCAACAGCAGACAAATGCAGGTTTGCAAAGGAGCCTTGCAGCCCAGCAGCAAGCTCATCAACAAGCCCAGCAGCAATCTGAGGCCCGCTTCATAGACCTGTTACAGAAGCAAGAGCAGAGACTACAACAAATGGAAGCAATAATGCAGCAACGTCCGCAGACCAGTGAGGAAAGCCGTCCCACTAATACCGCGTCCTTTGGGGTGAGTCGTTTATTGACAAAAATGACTGGAGAGGATGATCCAGAGGTATTTTTGACCACATTTGAAAGGACTGCTGAAAGAGAAAAGTGGCCTGAGGAGCAGTGGGCTGGACTGGTGGCTCCTCTGTTAACTGGTGAATCGCAGAAGGCTTACTATGACCTAGAGCCTGACCAAGCAAAAGACTATGTGATGCTAAAAGCTGAAATATTGGCAAGGCTGGGTGTCACCCTGGCTGTCCGGGCTCAGCGTGTGCATAACTGGACTTTCCAGCTTGGAAAACCCCCCAGGTCTCAAATGTATGATCTCATTCACCTGAGCAGGAAGTGGCTACAGCCAGAGACTTTGTCCGCACCGGAGATTGTGGAACGTGTTGTGATGGATCGTTTCTTGAGAGCTCTTCCTACCGCCATTCAAAAGTGGGTAAGCCATGGAGACCCAGAAACGGCCGGTAAACTTGTGGATCGTGTAGAGAGATACTTGGCTACAGAGAACCTGACGGCCTCTTCCAGAGACTCTCGGACTTTCCACCCTAAGACCAGACCATCCCCAGGGGCGGATAAGAGGATTCCAAGGGGTGAGGGTGGAGAGAGTGAGAGGGTGGGAGCTCTACCCCAAGTTTGGCGAGAACAGCCTGGGAAATCAGCGGCTCAAGAGGCCGCAAGAAGGATCGTTTGCTACCGCTGCCGGCAAGCGGGACATATTGCAGCAAATTGCCCGGTTGTGGAGGAACCTATGCAATGTGACTTTCTGATGGACAGACGTCAGTCGCTGTGTGCGACAGTCGCATGCACTGCCATTCGGGGAACTGAGAAACATTTATGCAAAATGTGTATTAATGGTAGAAATGTTGTGGTATTACTGGATTCAGGTAGCCTTGTGACCCTGATAAAGGCTGAATTAGTTAAAACAGAGGTCTCTGGGAATAGCAAGGTAGCTGTTATTTGTGTGCATGGGGACACCCGAGAGTATCCAGTGACTACAGTGTGTTTCGAGACCCCCAAAGGTACCCTCTCTCATCCAGTGGGGTTAGTATCTCAATTACCGCATGATGCCATTGTGGGAAGGGATTTTCCGAAGTTCTGGGAACTGTGGGATGATCCTGAGCCCCCCACTGGTGCCCCTATGTACCAGGAATGTGATAGCCAGAACTCCTCTGAGAGTGGTGAGGACTCTCCAGAATTTCCCTTGTCAGTATTGGCAGGGGAGACTCAAGAAACTGGAGAGGAGCCCACCTCCTCAGACGAAAACCTACCGTCTGTGGAGTTTTCTGATCTGGAGGTTCACAGGGAAAATTTTGCCACAGAACAGTTAAAAGACCCCGCCCTAATAAAGGCACGGGAAAACGTAGTGGAAATAGATGGCGAGTTAGTGAACCCAGATAATACCTGCACTTACCCATACTTCAGCGTAGAGAAGGACCTACTGTATCGGGTGGCAAAAAGGGCAGAAGAAACCGTTGAGCAGCTGGTGGTGCCCAAACCTTACAGGAAGTTGGTGTTGGAGTTGGCCCATGGGCACATTCTTGGAGGTCATCTGGGGACAGAGAAAACCCGAGAGAGGGTATTACAGAGATTCTATTGGCCTGGGGTGATGAAGGACATAGAAAATTATTGTTCCTCCTGCCCTGTGTGTCAGAGGTCGGCCCCGATGCCACATTTCCGTAGCCCGCTGGTCCCTCTACCCATCATTGAGGTCCCGTTTGAGAGAATCGCAATGGATTTGGTAGGTCCTATAATCAAGTCCGCTAGGGGGCACCAGTACATATTGGTTATAATGGACTATGCCACCCGTTATCCAGAAGCGATCCCTCTCAGAAATACCTCGGCCAAAACCATAGCCAAAGAGCTATCTCTTGTTTTTAGCCGGGTGGGTATTTGTAAAGAACTGCTTACGGACCAAGGTACACCCTTTATGTCCCGGGTTATGAAAGAGCTGTGTAAATTGTTCAAAGTGACGCAATTGCGTACATCTGTGTATCACCCCCAAACCGATGGGCTGGTTGAAAGATTCAACAAAACCCTAAAACAAATGTTGAAGAAAGTGGTGGATAGAGATGGAAAGGATTGGGACTGTCTACTTCCTTATTTGATGTTTGCTATTAGGGAGGTGCCCCAATCCTCTACGGGATTCTCCCCCTTTGAGTTACTGTATGGGAGACACCCAAGAGGGCTGTTGGATATTGCCAAGGAAACTTGGGAAAGTGAGAGTTCTCCCCACAGGAGTGTGATTGAGCATGTCGCCCTGATGCAAGATCGAATTGCACAGGTAATGCCCATCGTGAAGGAACATTTGGCCCAAGCGCAGTTGGCACAGCAGAGAGTGTACAACCGTGGAGCAAAGACCCGTACCTTTTCCCCGGGGGATAGGATATTGGTACTTGTCCCTACGGTTGAAAGTAAATTCCTTGCCAAATGGCAAGGCCCCTACGAGATAATGGAAAAAGTGAGCGAAGTGAATTACAAGGTCAGACAACCAGGAAGGCGAAAGCCCGAACAGATATATCACGTTAATCTGTTGAAAGCCTGGAGGGATAGAGAGTCCCTAGTCGCAGAAACTTGGGCACCAGCTCAAACTGGTTGCGTGATTCCGGAGGTTGGAATAGCAGCCACCTTGTCACAACCCCAACAACAGGAGGTTAAGGAGTTTGTGCTTCGCAACAAGGAGGTGTTCTCTGAGCTGCCGGGACAAACATCTGGGGTAGAGCATGATATTATTACCCCGCCCGGTGAAAGGGTGAAGTTAAAACCCTATCGGATCCCAGAGGCCCGACGGGAGGCAATACGGGAGGAAGTACAGAAAATGCTGAACTTAGGGGTGATAGAGGAGTCCCAAAGTGATTGGTCTAGTCCCATTGTGTTGGTGCCTAAACCGGATGGGAGCTGGCGATTTTGTAACGATTTTCGTCAGTTGAACAAAGTTACAAAATTTGACACCTACCCCATGCCACGTATAGATGAGTTGATCGACCGGCTGGGAACAGCCCGATACATGACGACTCTTGACCTCACAAAAGGGTATTGGCAAATTCCCCTGGCCAAGTCGGCCAAAGAGAAAACCGCATTTGTAACCCCAGACGGGGCGTTCCAATATAAGAGAATGCCGTTCGGGTTACAGAATGCGCCGGCCACATTCCAGCGGAAAATGGACCAGATGCTGAGGCCCCATCGGAAGTATGCTGCGGCTTACCTGGATGACGTAATTGTCCATAGCACAGATTGGGCCTCACATCTGCCAAAAGTGCAAGCAGTCCTGGACTCTGTTCGGGAAGCGGGGTTTACGGCTAACCCCAAGAAGTGTACCATTGGGCAGGAGGAGGCCAAATATCTTGGGTACACCATTGGCAGGGGAGTAATAAAACCCCAACTCAACAAAGTCGAGGCCATCCAGAGTTGGCCACGTCCCAACAGCAAGAAGCAGGTACGAGCCTTTCTGGGAATCGCGGGTTATTATCGGCGCTTCATTCCCCACTTTGCTTCTAAGGCTGTGCCCCTAACCAACCTGACGAAAGGGAAAGGGTCGGTCATGATTAAATGGACCCCCGAGGCTGAGGCAGCATTCCAATTCTTGAAACAAGCCTTATGTAGCCAGCCAGTGTTGTACTCACCCGACTTCTCTAAAGACTTTGTCGTACAAAGTGATGCGTCAGATGTGGGGTTAGGAGCAGTATTGTCCCAGGTCTGGAACGGGGAAGAGCACCCAGTCATTTACCTCAGCAGGAAGTTGAAGTCCCATGAGGTAAATTACGCCACGGTTGAAAAGGAGTGTTTAGCGGTGAAGTGGGCTCTAGATTCCCTTCGGTACTATCTGCTAGGTAGGCACTTTGACATGGTTACGGATCACGCTCCGTTAAAGTGGATGGCTCAAAACAAGGAGACAAATAGAAGAGTGAATAGGTGGTTCCTGGCCCTACAGGAATTCAACTTCACAGTAAAGCATCGCCCTGGCGTTCAAATGGGGAATGTGGATGCTTTGTCTCGAGTACATGAATGCCTGATTGCTGGTGTTCCAACCCCAAGGTTAAAACAAGAGGGGGGGGTATGTGACAGCAGGAAGGTAAAGTCACCTGGTTGCATCCAGGGGGGTAGATATATTTCTCCCAGATTCAGGCTTTATGCCGACTTATACAACTAGGGAGTTGATGAAGCCCAGCTGAGGCTAGTGGGCTCATGAATGACTCATACCTCTAGGGAGAGTGCTGGGCGTCGTGAGGCAGGGAGTTGATGAGACCAGCTGAAGCCTGTCAGTTCGTTTAAGGCCTCTATAAAAACTCCCAGATTCATTAGATGTTAGCTCATGCCTGGAACCAGACCTGTGTGGACTGTCTAGGGAGAGTGAACCCCTGTGCGGTGAGGCAAAGCCTGTGTGGCTATTTGTTTGGACTTTTACTAAACCAGGGACTTAGGGACTAGGACAGCACCAGGCTGATCCCAGTTGTTAGTTTAGGAAACCTGCATGTTTAGTCAGAGGTCAAACTGACCAGGATTTATTTTGTTTGTTTCTTTTTGGCTTTGCTGTGTTTTTGTCACTGTACATAGAGAAATAAACCGCACCTTTTGATTTTGAAAACCACAACCTCCGTCTGCTGGCCCTGTTTTTGTGTGGGGAGCCCAACCAGGGGGTCACACACACCCGCTACCGAGTTAACCCCCTCACAATATATATATATATATATATATATATACGTATTATATTTATAGCTCTGCCATATTCTGCAGTGTTGTGCAGAGAATATTGAGCCAATCACATTAGTCTAGTCTTTGCATCAGAAGAGCTTACACTCTAAAGCCCTCTATACATTCACACAGTCTTATTATTATACATTTATATAGCTCTAGCATATACCGCAGTGCTGTACAGAAAACACTGAGCCAGTCAAATAAGTGTCTACATCAGAGGAGTTTACACTCTAATGATCTCATCACTATACACAATACGTTTATATATTTCTGACATATTCTGCAATGCTGTACAGAGCTCTACACTGATTAATTTACATCAGCCTGTACACTAGAGGAATGTATACTCTAATGTCCCCACCATAGTGAAACACTGTTATTCTTGTACATTTATGTAGCTCTTCTCGTCAAGTGTAGTATCTTTTCTTATCAGTGTCAAGTAGGGGTGCTCCGCTGTCAATATACTGTAGCCTTCGGACTTGGAAGTCTGGCTGTATAGCATCCCTGCTGGTATCGTGAGGGTCCTGACTCCTGAGGGATCTTCCTTGTGGAAAAAAAAAACGAATGAAACATCCACTGGGTAAGGTGGGGGTCAGGAGTATTTCCCCAGTGTGAAGGGTTCCAAGAGGCGCAGTGCCTCCTGATTAAAGTTGTGCTACCTTATCTGGCTGAGGGCAGGGCAGGCAAAGGGCCTGCCATTATCATTCACCTCCTGGGAGTAGCACTATGGGTTTGGGACCCCACTGTATATGACACCTAACCTGTTTTTCTGCACCATGCCTCAAGGGCTAGGCCTTTTGGCTGAGACCTGGGCAATTTGTTACCAGGCTCCAAGGCCTAGCCAATGCACGTGCACTGGCAACTTTTTTATTTTCTTTTATTCATTTTCTTCATGTGTCACACCTATATGTGTTTTTTTTTTCACTTGGATTGTAGAGTGTGGATCTTTGGGCCTACCCTGAAGTCTAGGGGGAGGATGTGTGGTCCTTAGAAGCCATTCTCCCCTGCCTTGGGGATCTCTCTTTGGGAGAGCCCCTCAAAGTGGCGGCCTGTCCATTAGAGGGGCCGGAGCGCCGCCTCCTCTATCCACAGCCGCCTCCCCCATGATCTATCCATGGCCGCTATTCTGACAGGACACCGCCACCCTCTATTCATGTGTCCAACCCCTTTCAGGATGCCAGGCACGTGAATTACAGCAGCGGGGTGTTTTTTTGAAGCACCTGATTAAAGCCATAGGCTCTAATAGGCTTCAAATTAGGGTGGGCTTTTGGCGCAGAGCATTGCGCCAGGAGCCCACCCAGGTGTTACAACAGCAATGAAAATTCGCTATTGAAACACTGATCCTCAATCCAGCCAATCAGAAGCAGGTCTGAGACCCGTTTTCCGATTGGCCGAAAAGAGAAGACTCCAGATTGGCCACCGAGGAGAAGGGAGGAAACGGAAGCTGCCGCAATGCCCGTGGAGAGCAGGGGAAGGGAAAGCCACCACCACTGAGCAAGGGGGAAGCCGCTGGTGAAGCCCGGGAGAAGCGCTGCCCACCATAGATGGGGTAAAGTGCACCAGACCCACCCGACCGACCGGGGGGGTTGTTACTGTTTGCCACCCCCCCCAAAAAAAATGACCACCGGCCGCCACTGGCCTCTTACATAGTACTTGTTGGTTGGCTTTGGCCAACTATGAAAAGGAGGGTACGCTGAGTTTTTTGGCTAGGTTGACCAGTGTGCCCTGCCCTCGTCGGGAGTCTTGTGCCCCGAGGGGTCAGGGAAGGGACCTTCCTCTTCGGGAGGGGACCATATGACACAACCTAAGTGCATTTTTTGTGTGTGTTCACATACACTTGCAGACAAAAAAAGGAAAAGGTAGTAATAAGCTATGGGACCCCAGAGGGGACATTGCTGGCTGGGCTGTGATAATCTTCAGTTCCTGGTCAGTTGGTTTGGTGGGGTAGCGTAGCAGTTTACACTACCAGGAGGCATGAGTTCACCACCCACCCCATTCTGCATTGTTTTTTTCATTTACTTTACGTTTTTCTTTCCACCCCACACTGGACCTCTCACCCCTGTATTTATCCCCATCCTACACTGATCCCTCTCATTCATTATACTCCTCTTCTGCCTACCCTGTTCCCCCCTTACCTCTTTTACTCCTATCTACCCTACCCTTATCCCCCTCATTCCTTTACTACTCTCCACCCAACCATAACCCCCTCATTCCTTATAATTCTCTCCACCCTTCCCTTATGCCCCGTCACCCCTTATACTCCTCTTCTCCCTACCCTGATCCTTCCTCTTCTTATACACCCCTCCACCCTACCCTTATTCCCCCTAATCCCTTATACTGCTCCCCACCCTACCCTGATCTCTGCTCACCCCTTATAATCCTATCCACCCTACCTTGATCCCCCCCTCACCCTTTATTCCCCTCTCCACCCTACCCTAATCCCCCCCAACCCCTTATAGTCATCTCCACCATACCCTGATCCCTGCAAACACCCTCTTTTTTAGTGTGGTCTTAGGTCTCATTCACACAGAGCATATCAATATCATCAATGGGGTGTACCCCATGTGAGGGCTGTCTTTACCCCCCATAAGGGATGCACAGGTGTTCCATGCATCCCCATGCAGGCAGTCCTGTTGATGTCAATTGGTACACAGTGGCTGCATGGACATGGCCACTGCTCCCAATATGACATCTGTGTAGGTGCAGGTGTATGTCCCTGAACTCACACTGTCTGCATTCAATGCCGCATTAATATGCCTCAAGTGAATGAAGCATTGACTTTAGTGCAAACTGATAAGTCAAGTAACAATGCTGGTGTCCATCTGTTTGGGTTGCCAATTGGTTCAGTGGTACTGATAGCTTGATCAGCACTGAAGTGGTGGATGCCAGTACCACTAGGACCCTTTCTTCATGGAAATTCTACCATCTCCCTGTGTTTGATTGGATTTCAAGTGCTTTAGATTCCACTCTTGTTTCAATGATATATAAGTAGATGGACACTTCCATGTCCCTTCCAAAGGGCAATAGGCTGACATTGAGTGTTCAACATGTACTGTATAATACTCTTTGGAGTCTGGAAAACGTTTGAAGGAGGACCTCACACTTTTTTTTCTTGTTTCTGTGTGAGGTTTCCCCTTTAAATCCATACCAAACTCTAAGGGTTTGATTTTGACTTTGGGGGTTCCTATGTAATTTTTGTCATGGGGTTACCCATAAAATCTATACCAGACTTAAAAGGCCTGTTATGAATTTTTTTTGGGGGGAGGGGGGTCCTTGTTTTATTTATGCTATCCCTGTTATTTGTTTACATTCCCCTGTCAGTCGGGAATTTCAGGCTGAAAGTTGAATGTGCCCGGTGGGGATAAGTCACTGGTTGCTTGGATGCCAGCGGGTGCTAACTCCCTAACAACCAGAAAGAAACTGTGACATTTAACAGTAGTAATAATACCACTGTTAAATGTTTTGCTTCACAAAGCAGTTGGAGATTACTTCGGCTCAACAACCTTTCGTTCGGCTGTTTGCACAGAAATCTCCATTGACTGCACACAGTACAGAAGTCTCTCTCATATTGTTTCCCCTGCTGGTCAAATATTCTTAGCCTATTAACTCTTATGGTCGAATGTTAGCTATTTTTCTCTTAGGACCAAATATTGGGGGTTGTTACATTCGCCTGGAGGAAACTATTACACACATATTACAAGCATTACAGCAATTATTTGTTACGCTTGCACGTATTTTGGGACATTCGCAAAGTGATTTTTTTTTTTAGGACTAGACCCCTACTATGCCTGTATATGCTTAAAAGTTTTTCTTTCTTTTTTTTTTTTATATATTTGTAACTCGTTTCCCTGTTGTAATCCCTATTTTAATAGCCTGCTGTCATGAGCGGAAAGTTTCTGTTTGCTTACGATTCCCATCTACAGAAAATAATAAAACGACAAGAATAAAAGGAAGCTACGAACACACCGCTTATAAGCTATTGACTATGTTTACCCTGAACTAAGGCAGATAACATGTTAAAAGAGTTTACTTGGCTGTCCCTTGTAGAGTTTATTGTAGTGTTTCTTTTGCCTTTTTTCTCTTTACCAGTCACGTGACCCTGACAGGTCCTGCCTATTTAGAGCCAGACCACCCACATGGAAGACGATGGAGCTGCTTAATAGAAACAGTCATGTAATTGTGAGACCTTCCAGCACTCTGCAGAATGCCTGCAAACCAGAAGGATTATTACACTCTCAGTTCCTGATGGCAAGGAACTGATGTGATTTCAAAGAGCGGAGTAGCACCAGGGTCCCCCCCCCCCCTTTCCTAAGGATACAGGGAAAAAATAATATCATCTTGCCTTCAAATTTCACCGGGGCTTAGCACATGAGAGAAGGGGCCCGATGGTAAGTAAAATGATGCTGCATTGCATGCTCAGATACAGTCCAGATTAGGCTGGGATTGGAAGAAAAAAAAAAAAGGTGGCTCTGTGATGTGAAATCTTGGCAAATGGCACAGCTTGTGTTATGATATTGCTACTGCTGCTGGGCTTAGATGTTGGAGCAAAGAGAGGGCAGGGGAGAGTTGGCAGGGAATGGACAAAGTTGTGTGGATACAGGATCAATGGGGAATAGTGGCGTAATGCATGGCCAAAAATGTGATCGTGCCTATATACAGTATATATATGTATATATAAAATGCATGATCAGTTTTAATAAATTCCCCTTTAAAGAGAGAGATCGTATAGTATACACAATATATATATATATATATATATATATATATATATATATCCCTATTATATCATGTAATATCCCTTTATATATATATATACAGAAATTGGTATTACATGATCTATATCTCCCTATTATATCATGTAATATCCCTTTATATATATATATATATACAGAAATTGGTATTACATGATCTATATCTCCCTATTATATCATGTAATATCCCTTTATATATATATATATATATATATATATACAGAAATTGATATTGCATGATCTCTATCTCTCATTTAAAAGGGAACTTACTAAAACTGAAGCAGCCAAAATCAGAATCAGGATCAGCTGTGCATAGCAACCAATCAGCTTCTATCTTTCATTTTCAAAGCTTAACTGAACAAGCCGAAACTAGAAGCTGATTGGTTACTGTTCACATGTGCTCCAGTTTTACCAAATTTCCCTTAAAAAAAGACTTGTAATTGTCTATTCTGCAATAGGATAACTTCCTTTTATGTAATCAGAGCACATAGATCTATTTTTACATTTTTATATTTACAATAACATAAGCCTTTCAGTTTTGTATTGTTACATGAGCTCTGTTTATGACTGCAATGTCTATATGTGATGAATCGGTTATGTTGGAGGTCTATTTAGTGTTGGTTTGGGGCTCTTACAGTAACACTGCAGATGTCTAGAATGTGATAATGTATTTGGACAGGACAAGGTATTGTGGGACATAACCTTGAAATCAGATCCTCTTTCAAAGTCCCCAATGACAGCAAAGTGACAGGCAGATGAGTGGCAGTTGAACATGTCCCATTCTCAGTGATTTCATCTTTATTTCACCCACACACAGACACACACATTATACCTTTTATACTCTCTTGCCTCTGCCCAAGTGTATAAAGTCCTATTGAACTATGTAGGCGTGATGTGTAAACCGGATTAGCCGTATGAAAGAAAGACATACAATGAAGTGGAATTGTTTTACTTCCTATTCACTTCTCACACTTATATGTGTAATAAATGTGAGATCCAAGGGGATCGTGTCTCCTAGAACTGCATCGGGGAAGCCAGACCAAACCTAGTGCCAGAAAACAGGCTGGTGGAAGGTCTTCTGCCAAGGAGCTTCAGCTGATGAACTTCAGCTTGCTTGTCACTGTATGCTGGTGATCCTTCACCCCCTGCAGCGTTGGCTGGCAAATCACATCTGTGTATTTACTTTGTCATTGTAGGAAAGCTCAGAAAAGGGACTGCAGGTGTCTGGGATCACCCTTCAGAACAAAAACTGCTGAATGGGATCTTTAAGCTATGAAAATAAGCAGCTCCGAAAAAGTTTCCAGTAAAGAGTATATACATAAAGCTTCAGTGTTTGGCTAAAGGTAACATTAGCCGGTACAAAGTGTAGGCATTTTCAAGCCTTGGCTTACATGTTTGGCTAGCAGAGCATGTTAAGACCCGTGGGTAGACAACTTGCTTACCTGTTAGGCTTAGTTGCGAAGTTAGTATACTGTACATTGTCTATACCTTTTCACGATATGCAGCATAAACATAGTCCACGTTCAGTTAATTAGGTGGCAGACTGGGACCCTGATGTATATAGAAAAATAATAAGTTCTACAATATAATAATTTATGTAATAATAACATTATAAATAATGTAAATTCTTTTGGGTTGAAACCATTTTTGTATACATTTGTATGTGATGTTTGCATTTTAGGTGTTATCATAGGAACTATCTGTACTTTCCCATACTTATTCATTAGAATCTAGTGTCTATTGTAAAAAAAAAAAATTGAATAAAAGGTTGGGTATGTTGGAAAGGTTCAACCAGCTTTTTACTGATACAAAAGGACACGGCATTCAGTTACATGAGTTAGGTGATGGCCTAGTAAGGAACTGTAATAATATTATATATAGATAGGAATGACCACTAATCAAATGGCAGTTAATAGTTAACCAACCTTTGGCTGTATTCCGAGCATATACTCCCATTGCACCATCTCATAACGGCACCCTCCTGTATATGGATTGCTTGAGATCTACCGTAATTATTGTGATCTGTACACTCTATACAGCAAATTCATGTTTATATATTCTTGACATGCAATATAATGATTTATATTTCCTATAGAGAAAACTTTAATGTAAGAAATATGTAGTCTCGTTCAGATCCTGAAAATGCTATTTGCCTCGCTCTCTGTGGCTTTAATACTTTGCATATTGAAGCCAAAGAGAGCCTAGTCAACTAGAACTTTGAGCAGCCAGTATACTTCTATCAGTACATGTTTCCTAGGCAGATGATGATCATTAGCTTACTTGGCCTACTAAGTGCTTGATCATCCACACTTTGACAATACAAGAATAACATTTGGCTTACTGATAAGCCTTTATCAAGTGAGATATCCAAGGCTCCTCTCATGTCCATGACCAGCTTGTAGTAGAAATGGGGACCTACTATCCACAGCTGCACTTAAAACTAACCTAAGGTGTAAAAAAGGATAGCAGCAGAAGCAGATGAATAGGTACACAAAGAAGGAAAAAGGGTTCATTAATATTATTCTCATACCTTACAAAAATAAAAGTGAAAAAAGTGGTAACAGTGGGGGTTATTTACTAAAACTGCATGGTGCAGATGTGCATAGAAACCAAGCAGCGTTCAGGTTTTATTGCCAACTGAACAAGCTGAAGTTAGTAGCTGATTGGCCATGCAAAGCTGCACCAGATTCTGATTACTTCAGTTTTAGTAAATCTCCCCCACAGCTACAAGATGGGGTTATTATAAATTTTTATAAATTTGACCTTTTTTGTCTTGTCTAGCATACAAAAAGAGACATGCCAACATAAAAATGGGTCCAAAGTGGTCAAAATGTGAGACATAAGAAACCCTATTGTAGGCTATGGGGCACTTTCATAAAACTGCGAATGTGAAATTCACCAAAACATTTGCTGCAGGTGAATCTTCTTTTTTAATTACAATGATTAATTCCCAATGTTTGGTGAATGTTACATTCACTCATTTCAAAATATGCCCCTATGTGAAAAAGGAGCAAAACTCCAAGTCACACTTCTATAAGGGACAAATTTCAAAGGTGGCCCAGGTGAACTCATTACCATCCAGCCTAAATGATTTTAGATCTAATTTACTGGACATGTTTAAAAAGTGTACACTGTATTGCTTATTGGCTGCCCAACAGGATATCATTTGGGTAGGACTGAAAAATCAGTAAAGCCTCGTACACACGGTCGGACTTCCATCTGACTTTTCCATGGATTTTTGTCCGAACGGAGTTGGCCGGGCACACCCATAGCATACACACCACAGGACTTTTCTGCAAACTTTCCCAAAACTTTTTCCAACATCAAGTGGTTTTTCTGCTCTTTACCGCCACCCTTTGGTCAATTTCTGCTATTGTTGGTTGATTTTAACATTATTTATTTTGTCCATCGGACAAAAGTCCGATGGTTTTCTGCACACACGGTCGGACTTTGCTCCATCGGACTTTTGTTGGCCAAAAGTTTGTCCGTTTGCAGACCGAACTTTTGTCCGATGAAAACCAAAAAAGTTTTGTTGGCAAAAAGTCAGACCGTGTGTATGGGGCTTAACACCATCTACCCTAGTCTGGGGTTGTTGTGTTACCTGTTCATGGTTTGGCAGGTATGCGCAACAACAAGATCGCTCATATTTGACCATACCCAGGTATGAATAAAAGTGATCAATAGACCTTAGCCCTGGTTCACGTTGATGCTACTTTGAAATCGCGCTACTTCACTTGAAGTAACGCGATTTCAAAGTAGCAAGGTCAGTGCAATTTTAGGTGCTACTTACATACACAGATGTCTCTTGAAGTCGCAGCTGAAATTGGCAAAAGTAATGCAGGAACTACTTTTCCAAATCGGTGCGGCGCCGCAAAATCGGTGTCGCACCGATCGGAACAGTGCCATTGCCGCCAATAGGCTGCGACTTGATATGCGATTTGATCTCTCAAATCGCATGACAAATTGCTCCAATGTGAACCTAGGCTTAGCCCAGGTTCACACTGGGCTGCGGGAGTGAAGCCGTGCGAGTTCAGCTGAACTCGCACGATTTCACTCCTGCCTGTCAGTCCCGTTTTCGGCCGCGATTACAGGGACATCTGTGCAGGTTTCTGCACAGATGTCAATGTAAATCGCGGCCCGAAATCGCAAAAAGTAGTACAGAAACTACTTTTTGAAATCGGTGCAGCGCCGCAGATGCAGCGTCGCACCGATTAGGACGGTTCCATTGCCCGCAATTTGCTGCAAATACCGGCGTTTTGACATGCGATTTGGCATGCCAAATCGCATGTCAAAACGCACCAGTGTGAACCAGGGCTTAGGGTTGATTTACTAAAACTGGATAGTGCAAAATCTGGTGCAGCTGTGCATGGTAGCCTATCAGCTTCCAGTTTATTTTGTCAAAGCTTAATTGAACAAGCTGAATTTAGAAGTTGATTGGCTACCATGCACAGCGGCACCAGATTTTGCACTCTCCAGTTTTAGTAAATCAACCCTACACATATGTCCAACTTTAGGAACTGATGCCACAAACCTGTTTTACTATGTTGCTTAATCTAGAAGCTTGTTTTTTTGCTGTTCTTCTGAGTAGTATTGTAAAACTTTAAGAAGGGATCTCAGTTTTAATAAAAGAAAGACAGTTTGATTATGAGCTTATCTGAAAATAAAAAATGATATGTGTAATCTGTGTGATTTGTTGTAGTACAGAGAACCAGGTGTTCAGCCCATGTCTAGGCCATGCATATTAAGGTTAACAATACACATGTAAATAGGGGCAGATTGATTAGGAAGAGCATTATGGCAGGAGATGCTACACTCATTCAGGCAAATTGGGGGCAGGCATGCTTCTGACCACCCAAGTAGAAGAACAAGATTACAAAGACACCTCTTCCTTCTTTTTTTTTTTTCTTGAATATTACAGAAACACAGCCAATTATATCCCAACAGTAATTCATCTGTCCTGTATAAAAAAAAAAAAAGGACCACAGGGAGAGAAACTATAAAGATAGTACTTGTTTTGTCCTAGCTTCCAGTTGCAGCTCTGAAAGCAGCAGAAAGAATTCACTGGCACTAGTGTTTTTAGCTTGTTGGAGAATAAAAAGGAACCTTAACCACATAGAAGAGACCGTGCCCTCCACTAATCACGACTCGCATGACCCAAGTATCGTCAGTGGAACATGTTTCTTGCCAGACTCATTTGGATGTGCGCTCTCTCCATTCGTGTGATGACGAGTGACAGCGGTTTTTATTCATTCCCTGCCCAGACTGTACTTCTACCGTGCTGTCCGACATCCAACATTCATTGGCCAAGCCCATTCCTGCAGAGAATTTACACGATTACACTCATCGCCTGGCTGCGAAATAACCTTACTGCATCATTCAGGTCTGCTAGATATTTCTCATGGCTTCATTCATAGAAACTGACCTTGCTTGGGTACCCTAGAAAGAGCTCTTGGTGATACAAATCTGTAATACATAAAAGTATGATTTTAAACCTGTATTAAGAATAGTGTTGTACAAAGAGCAATGAAAAACAACTAATCTTAGATTGTAAGCTCTATTGAGCAGGGCCCTCTGATTCCTACTGTATTAAATTGTATTGTAATTGTACCATCTGCCCTTATGTTTTAAAACGCTGTGCAAACTGGTGGCGCTATATAAATCCTGTATAAATGTAGCAAAGTCTGCTCTGTTACTGTCCTCAGCTTACTCACAGTCGTTTTCCGTAACCAGGCGGATGGTCCTTTCGTGGCGACAGCTTCCCCTTTCTACCTCCGACCACAGCTGGTTTCCCGTTCGGGTGAACCACTACTTCTGGTTGGACTACAAGCCCACAGTCCCAACCCTGCGCTGCTCTCCTGCTTCTGGATTTGACCTCAGACAGCCTAGCAGCCACATGTCCCCACATTAAAGTGTTTGTTACCCCCAACACTTTATATTCCTGATATGTACTTGTATGGAAAGTATCCTGTTCTCTTTGTATTGCTTCCTTTATGTGAAATCCCTGGTTTTCCTGCCAGTCCCTTTGCTTTCCTATTAAAAACTGACCAAACTAAGCAGGAAAGCACAGCTTGGTCAGTTCTCTAGCTTTGCTCTCCTCCAATGATCAGACTTGTCCTGACACGCCCCCATTGCACAGCCATTCACTGGGAAGCTCAGTGTACTGCAGTTTCTCCTCCCCCCAGCTCTTTGAAGCTGAAAACAGAGGATCTGTGATCACTTTTAAAAAAGGGAAAAAAGGTATTTACAGTGGAACCTCAGATTATGAGCATAATTTGTTCCAGGAGAATGCTCGTAATCCAAAGTCCTCGCATATCAAAGCGAGTTTCCCCATTGAAGTCAATGGAAACGAAAATAATTTGTTCCGCATTGACTTCAATGGCATGCAATACCGCATGTGGCCAGAGGTGGCGGGCGCCGGAGAACCTGGGAAACAGCCGGAAAGGCCCGAGGACAGCTCGGCTGACCTCGGCAAACCTTCGGAAAGGCTCGGTAACTGAGTATTTCCGGGTCTTTCCAAGCATTTCCGAATGGTGCCGATCGGCTACGATCGGCTCCGGCACCCCCCACCTCAGATAGGGAAAGGGAAGTAACCGCTCCAGATGGATATAATTGGCAATCAGTGTCCTCTCAGAAACCACGGGTGCTGGCAATGCACAAAGCAAAAGTAGGAGGAAAATATATGGACAACCACACTCCAAAAAAAAAACTTTCGGTTGGCTTTATTGGTAAAAAGGATAAGAGCACTACAAGTCACAGCAAACAGTGGGATACACAGCCGACGCGTTTCGCACTTATGTCTAGTGCTTAGTCATAGCCCCCCCCACCTCAGGCCAAACGCGGTGCTGCACACCACTTTGGCCTGAATCCTGCTCGTTTTGCGAGAAAACGTTCACAAACCGAGTTTAAGATTTTTCAAAATACAGCGCTCGTATTGTGAAACGCTCGTTAACCGCGTTACTCGCAATCCGAGGTTCCACTGTACAATTTTTTTTTATATCTATACAAAAATGTTTTGCCTTTCATTTCTATTTTAAGCTGAATGGATTGTTTTACAAGGTGGTCATTTACAATCTCTTTAGTAGCATAGTGTAATATGATGTAAGCTCTAATGAGCAAGGCTCTCCTAACCCTCTTGTCTTGAATTGTATTGTAACTATACTGTCTCCTTTTATATTGTTGGTGCTATATAAATTCTACATGATAATAATAGAGCAATGATAATGAAATAGTTATTATTATTTAATAAAGTTGAAATCTGTAAAAAACAAAACAAACAAGTATGCTCCCTTGCAGTGGGGCTGTCCCCGCACTGCAAAGGTTAAAAAAGCAAATTTATGTCAAGGGTGCTGAAAATAGCAGCTTTATTCATCTGATCTTCCACACCCAGTTATAAGACCGGTCTCGGCAGCCTGTTCTCCACTATACTCAAGCAGTCGCAGGTCCTCTGATGTCATCAAGTCCAATGCAGAGACCATACCCATGCACTGGAAGTGAGGACACCAGGGACAGTCCAGAAGAGAAGTGGAGGATCAGGTAAGTAAAACTGCTGTTCCTAGTCCCCTAGACCTAAACAGCATTTAACCCGTGCAGCCCAACTGCTAGGGAGGATTTTTGAGCTTTCTTGCCACTTCCCAACCGGCCTGTGTAGCTTTATTGCTAGGGCGGCCGATCTGCGCAGAATCATGTATATATACACGTGATTCTGCATTTCTGGGTAGGGGGAGCACCCGCCTGCCAGGCTGTGCTGTGATTCATCACAGCACATGTCAGTCACCGGGTCCCGGACAGTGATTGACCGCCAGCACAGGCAATCGGCTCTGAGTCTCACAGAACACAGCACTGTGAGTGTAAACAGTAAAGAGCTGTGTTCAGTGACAGGGGATCTGCTAAGCAGGGAATAAAAACAACTACATACCCAGTAAAAGCAGCACACAGTACACACATAAACACTGGTTAGACACACATTTAACCCCTCGATCGCCCTAGATTTTAACCCCTTCCTGCCCAGTGTCATTAGTACAATGAATAATAATAAGTGCATATTATTAGCACTGATTACTGTAATTATTGCACTAATGATGTCATTGGCAGTTAGTCAGTTCCCACAAAGTGGCAGTTAGTGGCAGATTGGCCGCCGCACTATCACAGTCCTGCTATAAGTCGTTGATCACCGCCATTACTAGTATAAAAAAATAAAACAAATTCCAGTATATATATCCTGACATTTGTAGATGCTATAACTTTCACACAAACAAAAATACACTTATTGGGATTTTTTTTTACCAAAGACATGTAGCAGAATACATTTTAGCCTAAATTCATTAAGAGATTTTATTCATTTTTTTTATGGGATATGTTTTATAGCAGAAAGTAAAAAATATTATTTTTTTAATTGTCAGTCTTTTTTTCTTTTATATAATAATAATAATAAAAATCAAATACCATCAAAGAAAGCTCTATTTGTATGAAAACAAATATATAAACTTTGTGTGGGTACATCGTTGCATGATAACGCAATTGTCAGTTAAATGTAGCGCAGCGCCGCATAGCAAAAAATGGTCTGGTCTGTTATTCCCCACCCCTCCTGTCCATTGGCACTTACCTCCTCTCTTCTCTTTCCCCACCCTTCTGATTTCTCTCTCTCTCTTTGGTCTTTTTTATGTTTAACCTAATAAAAACCTGGGTACCCGACCTTGAGCACAGATTAGTAGTCCTACTCCTGCTTGTATGTTGGTACTAGTTATCTTCATATAGTATTTGATTTGCACTTGTGTATTCCAAATGCACTTATATATTTTGACTACTTGTTAGCTGTCCAGAATGTGATGTGATTTGATGGTTGCCTTTTGTACCCTTTATAAATAAAGAATTTGAGAAGAAAAAAAAAAAGGGCTTGGTCATGAAGGGGGTAAATCTTCCAGGGGGCAAGTGACTAGAGATGGGCTTTCCTTGTCAAAGTATTTTATTGGACATATATATTAGTCACATACAGATCATATGTAATACATGTTGTTGATATTTGTCCAATTATTACAAATATAGAAAAATAACAAATAGGGTCTACAGAATATATCCTAATGAAAATTATAAGGACTTAAATGAGATAGAAAGTAAATAAATCCTTGTACTAATATATTCAAGACTGTAGTTGAAAGAAATATTTAACATATTAATTATAAATTGATCTGTATCTTCGAAAAAAGTAATGTAGAGTAATACTGTAGCTTCAATAAGGTGCGTTATGAAGTAAGAATAATAGAGAAAAGAAAAGAGAGAAAGAGAAGTAAAGATATCAAAATAAAATAGGGTAAAATAAAATTAGATGGATAATATAAAATAAAATAGATGGAATAGAATAGTAGGAAACCATAGAGATGGTCTTTCATGTACTGAAAGAACACTGCTGATGTACTAAGTACAGTACCCCATAGCAACCTTCTTGAGAAATTCCATTGGAAGATGATTTCTAAACGGAGGGTTTGGTTTTTGTGCTTCTCATAAGGCTTGCATATCTTAGTGAAGATAATTCTATTAGAGCATCAAATCCCAGTATACACTAGGTAGGTTTCCTAAGCTATTTAGCAATAATTCTTGTATCACTGCCTCTGGGGCTCAGTCTGAGAGCTCAGTAATATGTAATTACTTCATTTACATTAATACATCTTGGGAGAGAAGGTAGCATAGTTGTGACCTGTTCCTCCATAAGGTGTAAATAGATCCAGCTGTGGTATGTAGAAGAATAATGTGATGAGCACACCAGGGGGTGCAGCAAATACTAGCCGTGTTCAGGAGGAGGAGAAGGAGTTTGGCTGCAAAGAGTTCCGTTTATGTGGAAAATGAGAAAACCTCTAATTTTGGGATTTTGGAGGCAATGCAAAAAAAGGGGGAGGAAAAACCTAAAATTTAAAAGTATCTAAATATTTATTTGTAACAAAGCCGCATAAAGCGGACACATATATAAAATTACAAAATGTTACAAAAAAGCACATATAAACATGGATATTGTACAATAACTGCATAAATCTAACATATTACAAATCTTTCAAGAAGCAATACAATAGCCTGATTGACCACTCCCTCCGGAAGCAGATCAAGAGAGGCTTATCCAACGCGTTTCAAACTGTAAATGTCCTTCATCAGGGATTTCAAATGCATTCGCTTCTAAGAGATCAAATTTCTGTTAAATACAGAAACAATAAGATAAGTTTTCACTTTAATTTCAACTATTATATAAAATACAATACAAAAGAAACAAACTTACACAAAAAATCATATATAAATTATTCCGTCAATGCTCCCATACATGCATCCCAGGTTCCAGAAACTCCAGGGGTGGATTCCCCGATGCCCTCAAAATACCAGGAAAACCCTCTGTCAGAACACATATCCATATAAGAAGTACGGACATCTAAATAAATTGGTCCAAAATAGGTGCCTTAAACAAAAAATATAACATACATAAGTATGGATGTAATTCTGTTAGGGAATAAAATAATTATCCCTAAAAAGAATGTGGTACCTGTAGATGGAAAAATGGAAATCTAGGATTCAGATTCATCAGGTAAATATAACTCATGTAAAGAGACAGGACCAAAGGATGCTTGAGTCCAAAGATATATGTCCTAAAAATAATTAAAGAAAACAATAAAAATTGTATCAATCAAAAGAGAGAAGAAAAATTCTTCCCTCTTCTAAATAAAACGTCTCCAAAAGTTTTTGAGTATTACCTGTCAAAAGGATCAAAAAATCCAGATAATTATCCAAAAAAGTTTCCATGCAATAGAGGTCCATACAGAAACATCCTCTGCCTGCCAGCAGAGGGAAAGAATGACACCATATAACTCCTTTGGCGTCCTTTATATCCCTCTGCTATGTCTGATTGGTCCAGACCAGGTCACATGACGCACCTGCTCATAGAGCAGAGCCTCATGTAGCCATGGAAACGCCGCGCTTCCCACGTCAAGCCACGTCAAGCGCCGATCACATGACGCAACCAAACCAATCAGCGGTGCGTCTGCCATCATTGCATATCAGCAGTAGGGATGAGCTCGGTGTTCGAGTCGAACATACGTTCGACTCGAACATCGGCTGTTCGATCGTTCGCCGAACAACGAACGATTTGGGCCGTTCGCGCCTAATTCGCGGCCCACAATGCACTACGCCATCGCAGTGTCATCCAGGCGCTGTGATTGGCCAAGCATGCACTGTGACCCCGCATGCTTGGCCAATCACAGCGCCGGCAGCGAGGAGAGCAATGATTGGCCACAGGCAGGATGCCTGTGGCCAATTATTGCTGAGGGTGTTTAGTACACGCCCCACACTATAAAAGGCCGCCAGCACGGCGGCCTAGTGTAGTGTGTTCCGGAGCAGGGAAAGAGAAGCATAGGCAGGGACAGTGACATTTTTTTTTCTTGCTTAACCTGGATTCCTTTAGTTTAGGGAAAGAGAAGGATAGGTAGGGAGAGTGTCAAGTGTGTTTTACTGTGCTAAACCTTGTTTGTAGGGACAGGGAAGGACAGTGAGGGAAATTCTCATTGTGCTATACTGTACTAAAGCATTCCTCATCAACCATCTTTAAAAAAAAAAAAATTATAGGGACAGAAAACTATAGGTAGGGAGAGTGTCAGTGTGTTTTACTGTGCTAAACCTTGTTTGTAGGGACAGGGAAGGACAGTGAGGGAAATTCTCATTGTGCTATACTGTGCTAAAGCATTCCTCATCAACCATCTTAAAAAAAAAAAAATTATAGGGACAGAAAACTATAGGTAGGGAGAGTGTCAGTGTGTTTTACTGTGATAAACCTTGTTTGTAGGGACAGGGAAGGACAGTGAGGGAAATTCTCATTGTGCTATACTGTGCTAAAGCATTCCTCATCAACCATCTTTGAAATCCTTGTTTTTTGGACAGTCAGGGAAATTGTCATTGTGCTATTCTGTTCAAAAGGGGCATGTAATTACAATTCTTGATCTAATAATTCACAGCAGGGCCCATTCCTGCACCCACCAAGAGTAACTCTGAGGGCTTACAGTGTTGTGGCAACACCACCACCACCACCACCACCACGAAAGGCCCAATTTTTCAGCCCCTGTTCAACAGGGGCATGCAATTACAATTCTTGATCTAATAATTCACAGCAGGGCCCATTGCTGCACCCACCAAGAGTAACTGTCAGGGCTTACAGTGTTGTGGCACCAGCACCACCATCAAAGGCCCAATTTTTACTACCACTGTTCAACAATTATATGTAATTACAATTCCTGATATAATAGTTGACAGCAGGGCGTTCCAGCACGCACCAAGAGTAACTGTGAGTGCTTACAGTGTTGTGCCAACACCAACAACTAAGGGGCCTATTTCTGCAGAGTATATACAGCAGGTCCCTACTTTCAAACATCCAACTTACAAACGACTCCTACTTGCAAACGCAAGAAGACAACAGGAAGTGAGAGGAAATCTACCCCTAGGAAGGAAAATTCTCTCCTGTAAGAATTAATATGGGAGAAAGGTGTCTCCTCTGTACTGATGCTTTATCACCAATCCTTGTTTCAAGAAAAACACCACATTTCAAAAACAGTTGTCATTGGGACGGAAAGTGAGGTGAAATGTTCTGAACAGGGGCACAGACAGCAAAACAAATGTTACAGGGGTGATAACCCTTACCTATGTTTTCCAAAAAGTTTAAAAATAGATTTTTGGGCTGGAGCTACACTTCAACAATGTACCTGTTCAAAATTACAAACACATTCTACATAAGAACAAACCTACAGTCCCTGTCTTGTATGCACCGCCTGTATACGGCTGTTCAGAGTATATAGGGCCTTTTTTATTTTATGTGCAGGGTTCCCCTTAATATCCATACAAGACCCAAAGGGGCTGGTAATGGGCTGGGGTGGGGGGGGGGTCATGGGGTAGCTATGCCATTTTTCTTAAAGATTTTCATCCATATTACCGGGACCAGACATTACATTAAAGCCGCAAGCAGTTTTAAATGGCTTTTTTTTCCTTTAGAAGTGTCATTTTGTGCAGGGACAGTTCTAAACACGGGAAACACGTGGCACTTCACAGGCATACTTTAGACACCCCCCAGGTACGATATTTAAAGGAATATTTGACTTTTTTTTTTTCACTTTATGCATCATTAACCACTTAAGCCCCGGACCATTTCGGGCCATTAGGACCAAGCCTGTTTTTGGGATTCGGCACTGCGCTGCTTTAACTGTAAATTGTGCGGACATGCAATGTTGTACCCAAATGAAATTTGCGTCCTTTTCTTCCCACAAATAGAGCTTTCTTTTAATGGTATTTGATTGCCTCTGCGATTTTTATTTTTTGCGATATAAACAGAAAAAGACCGAAAATTTTGAAAAAAAATGATATTTTCTACTTTTTGTTATAAGAAAAATCGAATAAACTCAATTTTAGTCATACATTTAGGCCAAAATGTATTCAGCCACATGTCTTTAGTAAAAAAAATGTCAATAAGCGTATATTTATTGGTTTGCGCAAAAGTTATAGCGTTTACAAACTAGGGTACATTTTCTGAAATTTACACAGCTTTAAATTTATGACTGCCTATCTCATTTCTTGAGGTGCTAAAATGGCAGGGCAGTACAAAACCCCCCCAAATGACCCCATTTTGGAAAGTAGACACCCCAAGGAAATTGCTGAGAGGCATGTTGAGCCCATTGAATATTTTTTTTTTTTGTCCCAAGTGATTGAATAATGACAAAAAAAAAAAAAATTACAAAAAGTTGTCACTAAATGATATATTGCTCACACATGCCATGGTTATATGTGGAATTGCACCCCAAAATACATTCTGCTGCTTTTCCTGAGTACGGGGATACCACATGTGTGGGACTTTTTGGGAGCCTAGCCACGTACAGGGCCCCAAAAACCAAGCACCGCCTTCAGGATTTCAAAGGGCGTAAATTTTTGATTTCACTCCTCACTACCTATCACAGTTTCGAAGGCCATAAAATGCCAAAATAGCACAAAACCCCCCCAAATTACCCCATTTTGGAAAGTAGACACCCCAAGCTATTTGCTGAGAGGCATGTTGAGTCCATGGAATATTTTATATTTTGCCACAGGTTGCGGGAATATGACAAACTGTTTTTTTTTTGCACAAAGTTGTCACTAAATGATATATTGCTCACACATGCCATGGGCATATGTGAAATTACACCCCAAAATACATTCTGCTGCTTCTCCTGAGTACGGGGATACCACATGTGTGGGACTTTTTGGGAGCCTAGCCGCGTACGGGACCCCAAAAACCAAGCACCGCCTTCAAGGTTTCTAAGGGCATAAATTTTTGATTTCGCTCCTCACTACCTATCACAGTTTTGAAGGCCATAAAATGCCAAGATGGCACAAAACCCCCCCAAATGACCCCATTTTGGAAAGTAGACACCCCAAGCTATTTGCTGAGAGGCATGTTGAGCCCATTGAATATTTTTTTTTTGTCCCAAATGATTGAATAATGACAAAAAGAAAAAAAAATGTACAAAAAGTTGTCACTAAATGATATATTGCTCACACATGCCATGGTTATATGTGAAATTACACCCCAAAATACATTCTGCTGCTTCTCCTGAGTACGGGGATACCACATGTGTGGGACTTTTTGGGAGCCTAGCCGCGTACGGGACCCCAAAAACCAAGCACCGCCTTCAAGGTTTCTAAGGGCATAAATTTTTGATTTCACTCCTCACTACCTATCACAGTTTTGAAGGCCATAAAATGTCAAAATAGCCCAAAACCCCCACAAATGACCCCATTTTGGAAAGTAGACACCCCAAGCTATTTGCTGAGAGGCATGGTGAGTATTTTACAGCTCTCATTTGTTTTTGAAAATTAAGAAAGACATTTTTTTTTCTTTTTTTTTTTCTTTTTTTACATTTTCAAAACTTTGTGACAAAAAGCGAGATCTGCAAAATACTCAACATACCTCTCAGCAAATAGCTTGGGGTGTCTACTTTCCAAAATGGGGTCATTTGGGGGGGTTTGTGCCATCTGGGCATTCCATGGCCTCCGAAACTGTGATAGGCAGTGAGGAGTGAAATCAAAAATTTACACCCATAGAAATCCTGAAGGCGGTGCTTGGTTTTTGGGGTCCCGTACGCGACTAGGCTCCCAAAAAGTCCCACACATGTGGTATCCCCGTACTCAGGAGAAGCAACAGAATGTATTTTGGGGTGTAATTCCACATATGCCCATGGCATGTTTGAGCAATATATAATTTAGTGACAACTTTTTGTACATTTTTTTTTTTCTTTTTGTCATTATTCAATCATTTGGGACAAAAAAAAAATATTCAATGGGCTCAACATGCCTCTCAGCAAATAGCTTGGGGTGTCTACTTTCCAAAATGGGGTCATTTGGGGGGGTTTTGTGCCATCTTGGCATTTTATGGCCTTCAAAACTGTGATAGGTAGTGAGGAGCGAAATCAAAAATTTATGCCCTTAGAAACCTTGAAGGCGGTGCTTGGTTTTTGGGGTCCCGTACGCGGCTAGGCTCAAATAGCTTGAGGTGTCTACTTTACAAAATGGGGTCATTTGGGGGGGTTTTGAACTGTCCTGGCATTTTATGCACAACATTAGGAAGCTTATGTCACACATCATCCACTCTTCTAACCACTTGAAGACAAAGCCCTTTCTGACACTTTTTGTTTACATGAAAGAAAAATTTTTTTTGCAAGAAAATTATGTTGAACCCCCAAACATTATATATTTTTTTAAAGCAAAGGCCCTACAGATTAAAATAGTGGGTGTTGCATTTTTTTTTTCCACACAGTATTTGCGCAGCGATTTTTCAAACGCATTTTTTGGGGGAAAAACACACTTTTTTTATTTTTAATGCACTAAAAAACACTATATTGCCCAAATGTTTGATGAAATAAAAAAGATGATCATAGGCCGAGTACATGGATACCAAACACGACATGCTTTAAAATTGCGCACAAACGCGCAGCGGCGACAAAACTACATTCATTTTTAAAAGCATTTAAAAGCCTTTACAGGTTACCACGTTAGATTTACAGAGGAGGTCTACTGCTAAAATGACTGCCCTCGATCTGACCTTCGCGGTGATACCTCACATGCATGATGCAATTGCTGTTTACATATGACGCTAGACCGACGCTTGCGTTCGCCTTTGCGCAATAGCAGGGGGGGACAGCGGTGCTTTTTTTTTTTTTTTTTTTTTTTTTTTTTTTTATTATTTATTTGGCTTTTTTATTTTATTTTTAAACTGTGCCTTCCATATTTTATTTTTTTACCATTTTTATCGTTATCTCAGGGAATGTAAATATCCCCTATGATAGCAATAGGTAGGGACAGGTACTCTTTTTTTGAAAAAAATTGGGGGGTTAGACCCTAGATCTTTCCTCTGCCCTCAAAGCATCTGACCACACCAAGATCGGTGTGATAAAATGCTTTCCCAATTTCCCAATGGCGCTTTTTATATCCGGGGGGGGGGACATTCCCTCCCACTGCTTGTAAAAGCAGTCTAGAGGCTAATTATCTGCTAGAATTGCTTTTACATGAAAGCCGGCTGCTGGCTGAAAAGAATGATACCAAGATGATACCTAAACCCGCAGGCATCATTCTGGTATAAACATTCAAAGTCCAGCAACATACCAGTACGTTGCTGGTCCTTGTTGGACATGTATTGTAATCTTTTTTTTCATACAGCCTATTGGCTGAACGAAAAAAAGAGATTGATTGGTGGGTATGCCCACCATTAGAATACCTCCCTTCATCCACCCACTTCTAATGATGGGCATATATGCCGAAGCATGGGGGCATCCTCCCGCAAAAAAGTTATGCCGCGTACACACGGTCAAGCCTTCGTCGGAATTTCGACCGTATGTACGCGGCATAAAAGGTTATGCCGCGTACACACGGTCGGACTTTTCCACGGATAAGCCTCCGTTGGAATTTCGACCGTATATACGCGGCATTAGGAGCAAAATCGCTCCTCCGCCCCTGCTGCCCCCATGCTTCGGCATATATGCTCTTTTTTTTAACTGTGGTGGTGAAATCACCTCCTACAGCGTTGGAGTCACGGCTTTATGTATCGTGGGAGCAAACGCTGTTGCTGTCAAGATAAATAGATCCGCGCTGCAACTGAATGGCGTACCTGCTAAGCAAATGGTGGTTAACATTAAAACAAAGTAACATTACAGTACAACAGTAAGACCTTACCATGCCATACCTGCAAAGCAAATACCAAAACAAAACCTAGTAAAAAATAAAAAAATGTTTTAACGCAACCTGTGCCTAAAATATATATATGCCGAAGCATGGGGGCATCCTCCCGCAAAAAAGTTATGCCGCGTACACACGGTCGGAATTTCGACAGTATGTACGCGGCATTAGGAGCAAAATCGCTCCTCCGCCCCTGCTGCCCCCATGCTTCGGCATATATGCTCTTTTTTTTAACTGTGGTGGTGAAATCACCTCCTACAGCACTGGAGTCACGGCTTTATGTATCGTGGGAGCAAACGCTGTTGCTGTCAAGATAAATAATTCCGCGCTGCAGTTGAATGGCGCACCTGAAAACAAAAAATTACATACCTGAAAAGCAAGCATGATAAAACATTGCAGAATAGAATACAGTAAAAAAGAGCAGAACAATAGAGAGAAAATAGAGAGAGAGAGAACAATAAAACGACAACTATTTTTGGTTTTTTTATTTTATATTTTTTTTGTGTTTTTGTTTTTTACGTTTTTTTTTTCTTTTTTACACTTTTTTTTGTAACTTTACAACTGTAATGGTTCGGGTCTCTCAAAATGTAATGGCATCTTGGGAGACCCTGTGTAAGTGTGTCCTAGTCTGTGAAATACTGTACCCTACGCTAAAACTTCACTTTTGAGTGGTAGCGTTCAAAACATTCACCTTGGCAAAGACCAGGCTTGTCAGGACAGAGTGGACAAAAACTACGGGTGTCACGCCTAAATCCGCGCTTGCTACAGACACGACATCTTTTTTGGGGGTGGCTTTGGGTAGGGGTACTCGGGAGGACATACGAATAATGCCTCTCATGCAGCCGGCTTACTGCATTTGGTTGGGGATGGTGAGGTGCAGAACCGCCTGGATACAGGAGTTCTGTGACTATCTCATTCTGGAATTTTAGAAGAGATAACGTCCCGCCTGAAGCTCTGTATAGCACATGAGCGTTCAGCAAAGCCAATTGGAATAAGGATAGAGACACTTTTTTGTACCAGCGTCTCGCCTTACGGTCAATTAGATATGGCGCCATCAACTGGTCGTTGAGGTCCACCCCTCCCATATTTTGGTTATATTCGTGGACACAGAGGGGTTTCTCCACAACACCAGTCGCCGTACGAATTTGGACTGTCGTGTCTGCATGAAGGGAGGTAAGAAGGAAAACATTCTTATTGTCCCTCCACTTCATAGCGAGCAAGTTATTACACTTCAAGCAGGCTCTCTCCCCCAGCCTAAGACGGGCATCTACAAGCCGCTGGGGAAAGCCCCGGCGATTAGGTCGCACGGTGCCACATGCTCCAATCTTATGATCAAACAAGTGACTAAACAGTGGCACACTCGTGTAATAATTGTCCACATACAAGTGGTACCCCTTTCCGAATAAGGATGACACCAAGTTCCACACTATCTTGCCAGCGCTCCCTATGTAATCCGGGCAGTTGACCGACTCAATCTGACTGTCTTTTCCCTCATAAACCGTAAAGTTCACTACATAGCCTGTTGCCCTGTCACAGAACTTGTAGAGCTTGACCCCGTATCTGGCACGCTTGCTGGGAAGGTACTGCTTGAAAGACAAGCGGCCAGAAAATTTAATCAGGGACTCATCAACGCAGACAACTTGATCGGGAGTAAACAAGGCTGCAAAACGTTCGTTGAAGTGGTTTATGAGGGGCCGAATTTTATAGAGCCGGTCGTATTCAGGGTCCCCACGTGGACGACAAAGTTCATTGTCGTTGAAGTGCATGAACCGCAAAATCTGCTCGTATCGTGCCCTGGACATGGAGGCAGAGAACACGGGCATGTGGTCAATTGGGTGCGTGGACCAATAAGCACGCAATGACGGAAATTTATGTGTGCCCATGTTGAGGGAAAGGCCCAGAAAGGTCTTAAATTCGGAAACCGTAATTGGTTTCCAATTTCTGGCAATTTTAGGCAACTGGGGGTTAGCGGCGATAAATTGACCAGCATATAAATTACTCTGGTCCACAATAGATCTATAGAGATCTTCCGTGAAAAACAGCGAATAAAAATCGATTGGCATAAAATCAGCTGTTTCCACCTGAATACCGGGTTGGGCAGTGAATGGGGGAAGTACGGGTTCTGCAGAAGTGGTGGGGACCCAATCAGGATAGGCGAATTCTGCAGGAAGGGCAGTATGGGCACGACGGGCCTGCCTTTGTCTTCTTGGTGGCAGCGGGACACTACTTGTGCTTGCCACCTCGCCAGCTTGAACTGCACTTATGGGACTCGCCACGTCACCAAGTGTTACTGCAGTGCTGGATGTACGTCCAGGCTGTACTAGGCCGCTGGTGCTTGCCAGTTCACCAGAAGGAATAGCGGCGCTAGTACTACTCTGCTCCATGATACGAGAGACCTGCGGTTCTTGCTCCTCAACAACCTCAGAAGATCGGGATCGGGTACGCCTGACCTTAGCAGGGACCTCAACTTCGTCGTCAGAGCTATCTGACGTGGGGCCGCTGACGTCACTGTCTTCTACGGGAAGATATTCTGAGCCTGAATCTGACAGATACGTGACCTCCTCTTCACTATCTGTCATGCTCAGAATCTCGTAGGCCTCTTTACTAGTGTACCTTCGTCTTGCCATTTTGGGCTCTAAATTTAGGGGTACACTAGTAAGATTCACAGGAAAAAAAGCACCTGACTGTCGTCAGCAAATATATCAAACGCTACAAAAAAACTGTTAGCGATCGCAGGGATCAGGCCTGTCTCTGCGAACGCTGCAGTTATGTGTGTTGTGTTTGGTAAGTGACAGTGATCGATCGATACTGCACTTGGGTGGGCTGGGCTGGGCTGGGCGGAGGGGCTAAACGCAGGTACTAGCAGGTATCTGGGCTGATCCCGCTAACACTGCGTTTTTGGGAACCCTAAACCGCTGGGGATGCTAGTATAGATCTGATCAGATACTATACCACTAAGGGGGGTTATGCTTTGCGCGTGGGTGTTAGCGTTACTGGCACTAACCTAACACTGCCTGGGGCGACGCAGACCCTCTCTGGCGCTAAAACCTAATTGATCTCACCCGCCGGGCGATCAGGGGGGTTAAACCTTTATTGGGTTATATACGGCGGGTGCCCTGATGCTATAAAAAGCAAACTAATCAACCAGCGTCACCCGTAACCTTTATATGGTGATCACTGGTGAAAGGGTTAACTAGGGGCAATCAGGGGGTTAAAACCTTTATTAGGTTAAATATGGGGGTACCTGACACCAATAAAAACCTGCGGCGAACCTAAAAAAAAAATAACTGCCTATCTAAAACACCAGCGACACGAATACAGCGATCGGAAAAACAATCGCTTAGTGACGCTGAAGTTAGGGGGTGAAAGGGTTACCTGGGGGGTGATCAAGGGGTTAAACCTTTATTAGGGTGGGTTAGGGGGCTACCCTGGACCTAAAGGGGCCTAATCCTAACTGCCTTGCAACTTTTTACAATCACAGATGACACTAAATGCAGTGATCAGTAAAATAAATGATCACTGCAATCAGTGACACTGTGATTGGGGGCTTTGGGGTGACCTGGGGGGTGATCTGGGGGTGACTGGGGGGTGATTTGTGTGCCTATGTGTACCTACGTGTCAGTGGACTGTTGGAGCACTAACCTCTGTCTTCACTCCTCGGCGCCGGGAACGAAAAGACCGCGGCGAGGGAGATGACATCACTTCCTCCAGCCTGTGTTTACATCACATGGCGGAGGAAGCAATTTCATTGGCCGGGAGCGATCGCGAGGGGGGGGCGGAATCGAGCGGCCGCCCCCTCATGCCTGATCGCTCCCGAACACTTAACGGCCGCTCACTGCAGTGAAGGGGGGTCCGGATGGACCCCCCAACTGCACAAAGGCGATCACGTAGATCTACGTGATTCTGCCTGTCCGTGCCATTCTGCCGACGTAAATCGGCGGTGGGCGGTCGTTAAGTGGTTAAAATGACTGCTCCCGAAAAACGACCGTTTTTAAAACTTCTTTTTGCATTGATACATGTCCCCTGGTGCAGAACCCGGGTTCCCAAACCCTTTTTAGGACAATAACATGCATAATAGTCGTTATAATTAGCACTTTAGAATTCGAACGTTCGCATCCATTGTATTTAATAGGGTTCTAATGTTCGTACGAACTTTCGGTCCGTTCGCGGGTTCTGGTGCGAACCGAACCCGGGGGTGTTCGGCTCATCACTAATCAGCAGCAAAACACCAAGGGAGCGCGGCATAAACTAGCCCACGGCCGCATCATTGAACCAATATAGCGTCATCCATCATACCCCACTGTTATAGCAAGGGTATGATAAACGACCCCTCTGCTGGATCAGTCCCCATTCCGATCCGTCCCGCACCGCAGGAAGTGCATAGACGGCCATCTTGAATGTGGGCAAAGTAAAGGGATGCCAGATGGAAAGGATGGTTTAGATGGAAAGGATGGAACTACATTGCCGTGGGGCAATCAGACATTGAATATTAGCACCAGTTTACCATTGTAAACTCGTGCCCAGCATATAGATCCTTATCCCAGAACAATTGTATATGGACGGGGAGCGGACCAGGGACTAACACCACCGGTGCCGTTTTAAACCTACGGGAGGAACAAAGGAGTTTCTCCTGCCCAGGAAAAAATGGTGGGGGACAAATTCCATTGGAAAACCCCCTCTCAGGCACCGGATATGCACATGTGAAATTGAAAAAGAAGGGATCCTAGATAGAGAGAAAAAACGGGCCACCCCAAAGCGGAACTCTGGCTAGATCACAAACCAATATGGGATGCATGCATGGGAGCACGTCAAAAAATCAGCCGAAGCATCAAAAAAGATACCTCCGCAGAAAAAATATTATGGAACATTGAGCACACAGAATATATATGATATAAAAGTCTATATATCTCAAAACCCCACATGTGTGTCAGTGTGTTTTTAGAAAAAATTAGAAAAGTTCTCCTCTATCCATAGACATGGAGAAAAGCTGGAATGTCAGGGCTCATAACTGGGGGTGAGTGGAACATCACGCCAGAATATATCAACAAGGCTAATCAGTCTTCCCCGAACTAAAGCCCCCCAGGAATGGACGAAAGCTTTCAACTTCATTCAAACCTGGGGGCGTAGTTGCCCTAAGGTACCTGATCCAGCGCATTTCCCGCTGGAGCAGGACCTTGTTCCAGTCACCCCCCCTACATGGAATATGAATCCTTTCAATAACTGAAAAAATTACTTTGGGCATTCTATACCTGTGTTTTTTGGCTACATGTCTCCCAAGAGGCAAATAAAGGTTCCCTATCCTCATGCTATGTATATGTTTTTCCACTCTCTTCCCAAATTCCTGTCTTGTTTTTCCGACGTAAAAACATCCACACTGACAGACCATTAAATAAACCACACCTTGTGTCTTACAATTGGCAAAATGCCTAAGTGTGAAGGTCTCCCCATTGGGTAAAGTGAGTGTGGATCCCCCGCCAATGACAGTACATTGAGAGCATGCCCCACAAGGATAGGTCCCAAAGATTTTACATGGGTCCTTTCTTGCCTCTCCCTTGTATTCACTTTTGACTAGTATTCCACCGATGGATTCTGCCTTTTTGAAAGTAATTACTGGTTTTGATGGTACTAGTGTCTTCAGGATTGGGTCCTCGGTAAGGATCGGCCAATATTTGGTTAGAATCTGTCTGATTTTCTTGTGCTCATTAGAGAATTTGAAAATTATTCTTGAAATATTATCTTCTTGAGTTTTTTTCTTTTTCTTTGAAGTCTTAATGACCAAAGTATGTCTTTCCATTCCCTTTACTCTATTAAAAGCTTTCTTTAGGGTGGATCTACTGTAACCTCTCGCTAGTAAACGGTTACTTAATTCATTAGATTCAAATTGAAAGTCATCATCTGATGTACAATTCCTCCTAATCCGGAGGAACTGACTAAAAGGTATGGATTCTTTGAGTGTTGTTGGATGGAAACTGGCTGCATGCAACATCGTGTTGCCAGCCGTTTCCTTCCTAAACAGTCTACTTTGGACTTTCCCCTGTATATCTTTCGATATAAGGATATCAAGAAAACGGACTTTCTCAGAGTCATAAGACATGGTAAAAAATTAATTTATGTTGTTAGTATTCATAAGTTCCAAAACTCTCTTGAGCATGTCTTCAGGCCCATCCCAGATGATGAAGATGTCGTCTATGTAGCGCTGCCACATAAGAATGTGGCAGGCACACATAGACGCATCATCTCCCAGGAGGAAATCCTTCTCCCACTCCCCCAGGTACAGGTTGGCATATGAGGGTGCACAGCACGTCCCCATAGCCACCCCCTGTACCTGGAGGTAGTGGGAGCCCTGAAACAAAAAAATGTTATGCTGTAAAATAAAATCAAGCATCTGTATGATGAATTGATTAAACTTCCAATCCATGGTTGGGCGTTGTCGTAGCACTCTTTGGACAGCTAAAATGCCAAGATCGTGTGGTATGCTGTTGTAGAGTGACTCTACATCTACAGTAACCAAGAGCGCTGATGGTGGTATGACAAGACCTTCCAATATTTGCAGAAGATGGATTGTGTCTTTGGTGTACGAAGGGAGATCCATCACATGAGGTCTGAGGTGCTGGTCAATAACTCGGCTAGCACCTTCAGAGATGGAACCATTACCTGATATGATGGGCCTGCCAGGTGGCCTCAACAGATTTTTGTGCACTTTAGGAAGTGCATACATCGTAGGGGTACGTGGGTGTCTGGTTCGAAAAAGTCCCAGATATCTTGATTTATGGCACCATCTCTAAAGGATTCATTAACCAATTGATAGAATTCGCTATTCATTCTATCCACCGTGGATGAAGAGATTTTGCGATAGCATTTAGGATCCCTAAGTATTTTCATGCACATCTCCTCATAATCTGGGTTGTCCATAAGGACGATGTTACCCCCTTTATCCGAGCCTTTGATCGTAATGTTAACATTGTTCTTAAGAGTTTTTAGGGCATGTTTTTGTTCTGGGTTGAGATTAGAATGTGAAGTGTCTTTTTTTAGGACCTCAATCTCTTTAGATGTTTGTCTTACAAATAAAGCTAGAGCCGGGTTCTGGTTAATTGGTGGGAAATTATGAGATTTCCTTTTAAATTTTTCCGGGGTAAAAAGTGTCTGATTATTTTCTCCATCATCACCCTCCTCTTCCTCCAAATTCTCCCCCCATGTCTGACTCAAGGGGGCGTTTTCCTGAAGTAGGAGATTTAGGTCCCTCAAGGCCTTGAAGTCGGCAGCTTTAAGATTAGGTGCTACCTCACTTTCTTGATTCTCTTGTTTAGCATATAAGCTCTTGTAAAAAAGCTTACGAGCAAACAGATGAATATCCTTAACTGTTTCAAAATTATCCGTATTGCTGGTTGGGCAAAAAGAAAGGCCCAATGACAATACTTCATGTTCTAAATCAGATAGCTTGTAAGAGGATAAATTTATGATGTTGAGTTTTCCCCCGGAGTTATCTTGGTCACAAAAGGTTTCATGACTAGTTGTGTCATGGGCGAGGGTGGGATTGGATGTGTTTTGCCCTTCTCTAAAAAATCCTCCACTGAGAGTGATTGGACTCTAGAGATGGCCCCAGATTTGGGTATTGCCCCCAATTCCCTCTGAGAGGCCGTTTTACTTCGAGTGGTAGATCCCTTGGGGTTATTCTTATATGAACCCCGACTATGTCCACTCCCTCTTCCATTTTGTGTGGAGAATACCTTAGAATTTTATATATGTGTCCGCTTTATGCGGCTTTGTTACAAATAAATATTTAGATACTTTTAAATTGAGGTTTTTCCTCCCCCTTTTTTTGCATTGCCTCCAAAATCCCAACATTAGAGGTTTTCTCATTTTCCACATATATTCGGGATGATGGCAATTACATGTTGGGTTGCATGAGGTGTTACACTTTTCAGAGTTCCGTTTATGAGAATGGATCTCTTGGCTCCGGTAGCCAGGGAGGGAGGATGTACATGATAAGTAACATAAGTGTCTTATTAGAGGGCAACTTTCATCCCATTATTGGTCGGTAGCTGTCAGCTTGTTAAGGTGACTATATAGTACACTATACAATGCAATAAATTATCTGGGTTTGTCCCCATATTACATAGTTATAGTAAAGCTAAAAGAGATTGTACAGATACCGATATATCAGATTTTTTAGTGTAGGGTAAGCTCAAAGGCTAAGTTCACATTTTAATTTTTCTTCAAAATTCCAACCCCCCTCTTCCTATGTACCAATATAGCATTAATGTACTTCTTTTACAAAAATAAAACCGCTTTCCATTATGTCTACACACAATTACCTCACTCTCTTCATACTGTTTAAAAACACTGCTCGATTACTTCTGCCTTACTTCCTGGACAGATTTTAGGTCATGACACAGGAAGGAGTTGACCAGCAGATCTCATTAGCACACCCCCTGCATCTAGGGTTGCAACCTGTCCGAATTTGACCCGGACAGTTCGGGTTTGGAATCATGCGTCCAGGTTTCAGACTGCCTATACATCTGGCTGAGAGGTGCTGACTGTCAAGGGGTGAGGGAGCTCACCATCCATCCCTGTCTGTGACTGAAGTCTTCCTCCTTCTCTCTTCTGCCTCTGAGTGAGTACACTAATGTAATTCAGGGTTCTCAGAGCACCCCTTACATCAGAGTTCCCCTTTACACCAGAGGCCACAGTGTTTTCTCCCTTACATCAGAGTCCTCTCCGTACATGAGAGTTCTCAGTGTTCCCCCTTAACCACTTCCCGCCCGGTCAATAGGAGATTGACGTCCGGGAAGTGGTTCTGTTATCCTGACTGGACGTCTATTGACGTCCAGCAGGATAATATGCCGACGCGCGCATCGCGGCGATCGCGAGTGCGGCGTGTCAGTCTGACACCCCGCATCTCCGATCGTGATAAGAAGCCTCTGTCAGAGGCTTCTTACCACGGGATCATCTGTGACCAATCACAGCTGATCATCACGTGAACCAGGAAGTGCCAGTAAACGGCATTTCTCGGTTCACGCTGACAGGGAGAGCCGATCGGCGGCTCTCCCTGTCAGAGGGGGGGGTCTGTGCTGATAATTAGCACATTGATTATCAGCACAGCCCCCTCAAATGTAAAAATGACATCCCCAGCAGTGCCCCATATAATAAACTCTGCAAGTGCCAATCCCTGCCCACCACAGTGCCAATCACTGCCCACCACAGTACCAATCATTGCCCAGCAGTAACACCTGTCAGTACCTCATCATCAGTGCTGCCCATCAGTGCCACCTGTCAGTGCCCCACCTGTCAGTGCCAATTAGTACCGCCTATCAGTGCCGCCTGTCAGTGCCCATCAGTGCCGCCTGTCAATGCCCTTCAGTGCCACCCAGGGCCACTGTTAGAAATCATGGGGCCCCGTACAGCATACCTGATACCTAGCCCTCATGCTGTCACGAAATCTGGGGAAAGGGTGGCAGGAGCTGAAACATGTAACATGTTCCAAAAGGTGAACCCTTAATAACCATTATTATTCTACACTTTTTACACTATCATAAAGCAGCAGAGATGTCTTCTTTTAAAACTTTTTTGACAACAACGAATTAGCTGGGCTGAGCTCAGGCGTATTCGGACCGTAATCTGAACCCACCTTATCTATACCACCAGGAAGCTTTACAGCACCCCACCAATCATAACTGGATCTGAATGGGAGAGATGTCAGTGTTTTGACATCTGTGCCCATTCAGTTTGTGTCCTCATACTCCTCAGACTTGGGTCCATTTACATCAGGCTACCTCTGATCTGTCACATTTAGGTCTGGAAAAATAGAAAAGGATGTTCTTTTCTAATTTATTTATTTTTGACCTGAATGCCCACAAGTCAATTCATATCTGGACTCCTGTAGACCTACATGGAGCTTTCAATCAGGTCCACATCAGTGGCGGCTGGTGCTCAACATTTTTTGGGGGGGCGCAAACAAACTGAAAAATTCAGAAAAAAAACATCAATTGCCGCCACTGTGCCATCAAACACAGCTACTGTGCCCATCAATTGCCGCCACTGTGCCATCAAATGCAGCCACTGTGCCATCATACACAGCTACTGTACCCACTGGTCCACAGGAAAAACTGACAGCCGGACTTGATTGCTAAGGATGAGCTCCGGCATGTTCGCAAGCCCCACGTGCAGAGCCCGCCAGGCACTGCACTTCGCTAATCACAGGGAATGAGACATTTCCTGATCTCTGCAGCCATGCACGGGACAATGTCTCACTGGCTTGCGAACACGCCGGAGCTCATCGTTACTGATTGCAAAGCTAGGTGAAAAATTCTCAAAGGGGAGTGGTTTGGGGGGTGGTAACTAAGCAGCTTGGCTGTGTGTTTTTACTGTCCCTTCCCCCCATCACATGTGTAAAGTAGCATTATTGTGTGCTCATGATCATTATGATGATCAGAGCACAGCAGGTGCTGTATGGCTCTGTCAGTGTAACATGCTGTTGGGTGCTGACTTTGTTATGGCTGTGCTGTGTTATAGACTTTAACACACAGTACAGCCATATATTAAAGTGGTTGTAAACCCTCCTAAAAAATTTTTTTTTTTTTTTTAACTAGCTGTAAGAGAAAGCCATAATGAGCTAATATGACTAGCATAATAGCTCATTATGCATCACTTACCTTAGATCGGGGCCCCCGAAGCCGTCCTCGTCTCCCTCTTCAGCCGCATCCATCGCTGCGGCGATAGCCGAAAGGTTACTTCCGGGTATCGCCGCTCCAGCCAATCACAGCGCTGTGATTGGCCGGAGCGGCGAAGACGTGACTCCGCGCATGCGCGCGTGAGCCGTCGAATTCGGCTACGTCGTCGAATGTTGCGACCTAGCCGAATTTGTGAATGGGGTTAACCCCATGCGCATGCGCGTGACGTCAGCGTCGCCGCATTTAAATGCAAATATCTCCTTAACCGTGTAGGTTAAGGAGATATTTCATGCACCTACAGGTAAGCCTTAATCTAGGCTTACCTGTAGGTCTTTGTTTATAAAGTGGGTTTACAACCACTTTAACAAAGTCAGCACCCAACAGCATGTTACACTGACAGAGCCATACAGCACCTGCTGTGCTCTGATCATCATAATAATGATGACCATGAGCACACAATGGGGAGTCAGGGGACTGAGCCTCAGCCTCAGCGATGTGTCAGAGTGATGTGTGTGTAGGGGGATTGCTTGCCTGTGGACCAGCATCTGGATTACTCTTTCATTCAGCCTCCTCAGTGATCAGTCTCTCTCCCTCAGGCTGCAGCACGGCACTTACTGAGGGAAGGGAGCCGCATTACAATTGTATCCATTCGCCGAGGGATGCATACAGTGAGCACAAGGTACGCTGATGCAGAGAAGGGATTGTATGCCTCCACCCGAAAATGGAGAAAAAGTCCCTCTTCTTCTCTCACCTCCTGGGCCCCTCTATTAACATGATGGGGCCCAGGAAGGTACTATATACATTGCCAATCAAATAGGTGCAGGTTAATAAAGTTATTTAGTTATTAATTTTTTTTTTTAGCTAGAAATCTGCTCGGGCCCCCTCTGCTGGCCGGGGCCCGGTACAACAGGGCTGGTTGTAATGCCCTATCAGCGGCCCTGGTGCCACCTATCAGTGCCCAGCAGTGCTGCATATCAGTGCCGCCTATTGGTGCCCATCAGTGCTGCATATCAGTGCCGCCTATCGGTGCCCATCAATTCTACATATTAGTGCCTCCTCGTCAGTGCCCATCAGTGCCACTTTATCAGTGCCAACTCATCAGTGCCGCCTCATCAGTGCCCGTCAGTGAAGGGGAAAACAACATTTTATGACAGAAACTAAAAAAAAATAAAAAAAAAATTAAATTGTCTTTTTTAGTTTGTTTAGCAAGAAATAAAAACCGCATAAGTGATCAAATACCACCAAAAGAAAGCTCCATTTGTTTGGGTACAGTGTAGCAAGAGCACGCAATTGTCATTCAAAGTGCGACAGCGCTGAAAGCTGAAAATTGTCCTGGGCAGGAAGGGGCGTAAGTGCCTGGTATTGAAGTGGTTAAAGGGGTTGTAAACCCTCATGTTTTTTCACCTTAATGCATCCTATGCATTAACCACTTGTCCCCCGCCCACTGTCAATTGACGGCGGGCGGAGGATACTCTCGTTCTGGGAGGATGTCATATGACGTCCTCCCTTTAAAACGAGCTAGGAGGCGCGCGCTCGCCGCCAGCGGCGCGCGCGCGCGCCCGCCGCGTTCACAAGGCCCCGGTGCGCGTGCCCGGCGGCCGCGATTGCCGCCGGGCACCCGCGATTGCCCGGGAAACGAGCAGGAAAGTGGATCTCTGTGTGTAAACACAGAGATCCACGTCCTGTGAGGGAGAGGGGACCGATGATGTGTCCCTTGTACATAGGGACAACCATCGGTCACCTCCCCCAGTCAGTCCCCTCCCCCCACAGTAAGAACACATTGAGGGAACATATTTAACCCCTTCCCGCCCCCTAGTGGTTAACCCCTTCCCTGCCAATCACATATATACAGTAATCAATGCATTTTTATAGCAGGGATCGCTGTATAACTGTGAATGGTCCCAAAAATGTGTCAAAAGTGTCCGATGTGTCCGCCGCAATATCGCAGTCACAATAAAAAAATCGCAGATCGCCGCCATTACTAATAAAAAAATAAAAAAATAAAAATGCTATAAATCTATCCCCTATTTTGTACACGCTATAACTTTTGTGCAAACCAATCAATACGCGCTTATTGCGATTTTTTTTTTTACCAAAAATATGTAGAAGAATACGTATCGGCCTAAACTGAGGAAAATTTTATAAAAAAAAAAAAAAATGGGTATTTATTATAGCAAAAAGTAAAAAATAGTGTTTTTTTCCAAACTGGACGCTCTTCTTTTGTTTATAGCGCAAAAAATAAAAACCGCAGAGGTGATCAAATACCACCAAAAGAAAGCTCTATTTGTGGGAAAAAAAGGACACAAATTTCGTTTGGGAGCCACGTCGCACGACCGCGCAATTGTCATTCAAAGTGTGACAGCGCTGAAAGCTGAAAAATGGCTTGGGCAGGAAGGGGGTTTTCGTGCACAGTAGAGAAGTGGTTAAGGTGAAAAAACATCTGACAATTACCGGCCCCCCGTTTTACTTACCCGAGCCCTGGAATGTCCCGTGTCGAGAACGCGCTCTTCCTTTGCCCGGGGTTCTCGGCTCTTCATTGGATAGATTGATAGCAGTGTAGCCATTGGCTCCCGCTGCTGTCAATCAAATCCAATTATGCGGGCACCGGGGGCGACACTCGGCGGCTATGGACGCCAAATGCAGGACTCGGGTGCGCGCCCGCAAGGTAACCCCCTTGGGAGAGCGCTTCCCAGAGGGGGTTATTTGAAGAGGGGAGGAGCCGAGAGAGCCGCCAAAGGACCCCAGAAAACGGCGTTTGGGGCCACTCTGTGCAAAACGAGCTGCACAGTGGAGGTAAGTATGACGTGTTTGTTATTTTTAAATAATAACATTTGAACCTTTAGTATCACTTTAAATCAGGGTTCCCAGAGCATCCCTTATGTCAGATTTCTCCCTTACATCAAAGTCTGCAGAGTCTCCCCTTAAAGTGAAAGGGAACTCTGCGAGTTCAGATGTAAAAGTTCAGATGTAAAAGGAGGACTTTGCGAGTTCAGATGTAAAAGGGGGACTCTGCAAATTCAGATGTAAAAGGAGGACTCTGCGAGTTCAGATGCAAAAGGGGGACTCTGCGAGTTCAGATGCAAAAGGGGGACTCTGCGAGTTCAGATGCAAAAGGGGGACTCTGCGAGTTCAGATGCAAAAGGGGGACTCTGCGAGTTCAGATGCAAAAGGGGGACTCTGCGAGTTCAGATGCAAAAGGGGGACTCTGCGAGTTCAGATGCAAAAGGGGGACTCTGCGAGTTCAGATGCAAAAGGGGGACTCTGCGAGTTCAGATGCAAAAGGGGGACTCTGCGAGTTCAGATGTAAAGGGAGACTTGTTATTACCTTCATATGATTAGAAATTGTATTTAATAGCAAAATATATGTATACAGGCGGTCCCTTACTTACAAACATCCAACTTACAAACGACTCCTACTTACAAACGGAGGGAGACAACAGGAAGTGAGAGGAAATCTACCCCTAGGAAGGGAAATTCTCTCCTGTAAGAGTTAATATGGGAAAAAGGTGTCTCCTCTGTACTGATGCTTTATCACCAATCCTTGTTTCAATAAAAACCCCACTTTTTAAAAACATTTGTCATTGGGACGGAAAGTGAGGTGAAATGTTCTGAACAGGGGCACAGACAGTAAAACAAATGTTACAGGGGTGATAACCCTTACCTATGCTATTCAAAAAGCTTAAAAATAGATTTTTGGGCTGGAGCTACACTTAAAAAATGTACCTGTTCCAAATTACAAACAGATTCTACTTAAGAACAAGCCCCTATCTTGTTTGTAACCGCCTGTAGTTTATACTATAAAAAAAAATTGCTGTGCCCCTAAAGTGTTCAGGTTTGACTTGAAGAAAAGGTGGCAACCTTACCTGCATCATCTACCCTCAGCTGGTCAACTCCTTCCTGTGTCATGACCTAAAGTCTGACCAGGACGTAAGGCAGAAGTAATCGAGCAGTGTGTTTAAACAGCTATGAAGAGAGTAAGGTAAGCCTGTGTAGAATTAATTTAAAGCTTGACTATGGTATTAACTACGGCTACTGCTATTAAACAATGACCCCATCCCTTCCCCTAATAACCACACAAGACTTGAATGCGGTAAATTGGCCAAAACTGACATTTTATTAACCAAAATATATATAACCCAATATATATATATATATATATATATATATATATATATATATATATATACACATACACATATATATAACTCTCAATATTAACATAAAACACATTAACCTTTTATTTATAACTTCCAGTATTTATTACCACACTGGGGCACAAGTTCCATTCGGCATAACCCTCACTGTACCTGCTAGTCACTGTAGTCCTCCAGCCGCTAAAAACCTCAGACTCAGAGACAACTAGCAGGTACCCATATACAAACTGGGAGCCGTACCTCAGACGGGTCCCTAACCATGCCTACTAGGTGCCCATCTGACCTAGCAAGGACCTTGCACCCCGCCACCACCACTCGAACCTGACACCTTAGGTTTGAATGGCCCTCCACACCCTCAGGGCCCTCTGCAAGCCTTCCTCCAATCCAAGACACCACATGTCTATCCCAACATCATTCAGGTGCACACCATCCCCCCGCAAGTATCTCCAGGGTTCCCCCTCCAGCTCCTGGTGTCGCACCGCCAAACCCCCATTCCGCATCAAAAATGTGGCCACCTCCCGATGAATTTTTGTTCTCACCCTGTTGATGCCCACCACCGACCTAGCCCACCTCCATTGCGTGCCGGCCAATATGTCAGGCCATACTATGACCAAGTCCGGGTAATCCATCCGCAGCCGCAAAAAGTCAAACTTTATGTCCCGAACCAACTCCCTCATGGACCGTAACCCCAAGTCCTTCCCCCCAGCATGTACTAACAACACATTGAGGGGCCTGTCCAGTCGAGCATAGCGCTCAATTTCCAGAATTATTCGGCTCCACAAAAGCCCTGGCATCCCGATCCAGCGGACTACTGCCTCTGCCCTGGAAATGCCCAATTGACGTCCGTCAGGCCGCACGTCAGCTCTCCTCGCTCCCCAATGAACAAAAGAATGCCCCATTATCCAAATTAGACAGGGGCCCCTATCTGAAAAGAAAAAACAACATACCATATACATAGCATCAACCATTCAAAGCAACTCACCCCCCCCACATCATAACAGAGGGGACACACAATACAGCATCCATACCAACACCACCCCCAGCGAAACTTACTCACAGTAACTGAGGACGAACATACAAACGGTAACGCAGAGATTCCCACCTACCAATGCGCTTCAACACCCCCTCACTCAAGCCCCAGCGCGCTGCTTCCGTAGCAGCCCCAATCCGGAAGGAATAGGACACGAAGTCCCCTGGACGCAGCCCCAACACCCCCAAACACTTTCTAAACACTGCTGTAAACTGATACCTAGACAATGCCGAACTGTCGGCATGCAACAGAAAAGGTCCCAGCCCGTCTGGGCGGGACTCCAGGAAACGAGAAACCACCTGCACCGGGCAAGCCGGTGACCCATCCACCCTAAACAACTCCACCCGGGCCCCTTGCCCGGCCTGATAAGTCTTGGATCTCCTAATTCAAAAGACCACCCAAACGCCGCTGCATTCCACGTCGACCGACTGCAAGCTATCAGACCCCTTTTTTGAAGAAGAAACCAATACTCCGATACGCAGCGCTCCAAAAAACGCCAAGTAAAACGCCGTCTGAAACAAAAGGGCCTCATACTCAGATGAGCACACCCCCGGCAGCACCCGGAACAATGAACCCAACAACTCAAAGGACACCGGGCGGTGGCTATCCGACAGACGCCACCCTCGGCGGTAACCCTTAAGTGCTTGCCGCACCAAAAAGTTCTTGGTGCAATCCGGGTGACCCATCAGCTTAAACAAAAATGCCAACCCTGTCAACTTACTATTCAATGCCGACACTGAAACACCCATTTCCACATTTCGGCCTATAAAATACAACACCAGGAATACTTCATCCCCAACGGCCGCTGTCCCCCCCAGACTCCTAACCAGACCAAACCACTCCTCCCAAACCTTGGAGTACACTGACCAGGTCCTCTCACTCACTGACCATCGAATCAGCGCCGCCGTCACTCCAAGGCAATCCGCAACAGCCATGCTGGACAAGGAACACCCAGTTGCGCCGCTCCCGGAGCCAACAAACGAAACTCGTCCCACTGAAACCGAGAAAGAGCATCGGCCAACGAATTAGTGCACCCCGGGACATGAACCGCATAAATAAATGCATTGCAACTCAAACAAGTTAACACCAAATGCCTCAACAACCGCACCACCGGTGGAGAGGATGCTGACACGCTATTAATAGCCTGAACAACAGCCATGTTATCGCAATTAAAGCGTATCTTCTTGTTACAAAACTGAGATCCCCAAAGCTCCACTGCCAGCACAATCGGAAATAGTTCCAAAAGTGCCAAATTGCGAGTGAACCCAGCTTCTCTCCATTCCAAGGGCCATGGGCCTGCACTCCACTGACCCCCAAAATACGCCCCATAACCTGCTGACCCAGCTGCTTCAGTGAACAACTCCAAGTCAAAACTGGACATGGCTTCCGACATCCACATCGACCTGCCATTATAAGAATCCAAAAAGGATTCCCAAACACCCAAGTCTGCCTTATGCTCCTTGGTAAAACTAATATGATACCCTGGAGCTACAACCCCCGCTGTCGCTGCCACCAGCCGGCGGTTAAAAACCCTGCCCATTGGCATGATCCGACAAGCAACGTTGAGCTTCCCCAGAAGCGACTGAAGCCGTCTCAGAGTCAACTTACCAGCCCCCCATGCCGAAACAACCGCCGCCCGCAAGTCCATCAACTTGTCTTCCGGAAGGCGGCATTCCCTGGCCACGGTATCAATCAAAATCCAGAGAAAACACAAGGCCATAACCGGACCTTCCATTTTGTCAGGTGCCAGCGGAATGCCAAAACGTTCCGCCATGTGCTGAACATTAGCCAACAAAATCCTACACTGTTTAGACTCAGCAGGCCCCACACACAAAAAATCATCTAAGTAGTGGATGACTGACGGAAGGCTAGACACCTCCCGGACCACCCACTCGAAGAATGAACTAAAAGTTTCAAACAAGGAACAGGAAATTGAACACCCCATGGGCAAACACTGGTCAACAAAGTTGGACCCCTGCCACCTGCAACCCAACAAGTGAAAACTGTCAAAAGTGAAACAAGTGAAAAGCGGATTCAATACCCATTTTCGCCATTTTCGCCAATAAAGCCCCCCGGCCATAAGTTCGGACCCACCCAAACGAAAAGTACGAGACCGAACATAAGGTCGGATCGATGAACTCATTAACAGAACCCCCCTGGGATGTGACAAGTGATGAATCAATCTGAATTTGTTGGGTTCCCTCTTGGGAACTACCCCCAAAGGCGAAACCACCAAATTCTCCAGCGGCAGAGAATCGAAGGGACCAGCCATGCGGCCCAGTTCCACTTGATTGGGGTGATCAAAACACACATAGACTTCACATTTGACCGCGTCCGCCAAACGTACTCGATCCACCTCCTTCTCCGGCATCTTACCAGAACCGCCGTCCGCTGCACTCACTTCCCCTGTTCCCTGCACCACCCCCCCCACCCGTGGCAGGGGGCGACCCAACAGCTGCCGACACGGGGCTGACCGCGCTGTTGACGTGGCCCCCGGCCATGACCCCCGGTCCCCCAGCACCCCCATCAGATTGGGGAACCCAAGCCGTCGTGGGCAACCCAGGAGCCTGTACTGGCGCTAACCGACCCAACACATCCCGCAAACCTGCCAATAACTGAGCCAGATCCTGTGTGCCGGACCTGGACACCCCAGGAACCCCCACTCCCCCTAACCCTGACATCAGGCACGCGCACAGAAGACAAAGAAGGTTGGCCATACGGGCGCTTACCAGGCTGTCGCAGAAGAGGACCTCCACAAGCCGTCATCACGCTCTCAAACGATGCCGGCACCTCCACAGACTTGTCCTCACTCTCATCTTCCAGCTCCCCCTCTGACCAGGGAGAGTTCTCTTGAACTTCAACACTGCCTCGGCCTGAAACACCAGAATGCTGCTGAACGCCACTGCGGACGCCCATGATGTCACTCCCCGCCAGTCTCCAGGAGGGCCCAGGCTGTTCGCCATCACTGACCCAACGGGCGCACCCCCCCCCCCCCCCCCATCGACAGGGGGGACGCCGTTCTCTCTGCACTTCTCGTAGGCCGACCCCGAACGCTCCCAGCTGACTCACCGCCCTCCGACCTGCTGCACTGCTCCTGGATGGGAGGGACACCGGCCGATCCAGGCTCCAGGCCGGCTCCCGATGGCTGCGTTCTCCCCGCCGAACCACCCGGGTGGGCGAAGAGCCAGACCCAGGAGCCGTACTGCTAAAATGATCACCCAAAGAGGCATGGGCTGCGGGGGGCACCCCCGCCCCACCCCGTGAGTCCCGCCCCTGTTGAGGATTCCTCCCGGGCCTAGCCGTCCCTGCCTGAGCCTGGCATTTGTGTGCGGGCGCCGGAGGGTCCCTGGAGGCCTGCTCCGTGGGGCTCCTAGTGCGGCATCGGACCCTGGGAGAAGTGTCCGGGCTGAAGCGCTCAGGAGGTCTAGACCTCCTAGCCCGAGGTACAGCAGGGGGAGCGGTGACAACCCCCCCTTCTCCGGCTCCCAACACCATCCCCCCTATCTGGGCATGCAGCCACCGCCACCGCAGCCCGCAACTGCTGTAGCAGCCGATCCACGTCCGCCATAGCTAGGCTGGACAAGCAGAACGGCAGAAGGAAAATTGCAGCAGGGAAGGCTAAGCTTCCTCTTCCTCTTACTGAGCTGACCTCCTCCTCCCCCATTGGCTCTGACACCCCACGCTGACCCTGCGTCCTAGAGGCTCTCCATTAACCCCTGTCATGCCGGCCCTCCACTTACACCTGCGGCGATGCTCCGTGCCTCTGTTTAATTTTGAAAAATAAGTACATTAATGCTATATTGGTACATAGGGGAGCTGGAATTTAGAAAAAAAGGTGAACTTAGCCTTTAGGGTATTGGGTAACGATCGTAAACGAGGGATAGGAGTCCTCCCTAAGGAATGTACTATGGCTTGCTGGGTATTCTCCACGCAGCAGCGCAAGCATGTATCTAATGGGAGGTCAGGTAAGTAGGAATGAAGATGTGATGATCACATCATCATTCATCACTGCTAGCTTTAGATTTGACCTGTGCTTCTATTGTGGAACTACAAGTTCCCACATGTCTTATTTAACATCACGCTAAACATATTTTTTGGACTGCATATATATGTATACACTGGATCTTTCTCACAGGAGGTGGCAGAAAAAATGCTTGGTTTTGCATGTAATTGTGTTTGTTTATGCATGTAAAGAAGCATATGTGCATAAACTCAGTCTATTGGATAGAATATTCATAAATTCTTGCTACTAGAATGAATTTACACACGTACGCATGCATTTATGCTCTTAGTGTGTAAATTCTGCTGGTACGCTCTTCTAAAAATGCAGGTTTGGGAATTCATTCATTCAGAGGCATATAAAATTATAAATATATCTAAAAGAGGAATTCTTTTCTGCCTGTGTGTACATTCTCACATTTTAATGCCCATGTCACAACACTTTAAAATCCATGCGACCAACTTCTATGACAATTTAAAACAGTTTATTAAATATTTATTTTTACTCTCTATCCCAAAGGCTGTTTTTATTTTTAAAATGCGACCATAAGCAGAGGACTAGAAGCTCCTCCTGCTCTTGTTTTCCTGCAGACAGGCTGGGAAAGAGCTGGGTCATGTGACAGCTGTATATATCGATTTGAAAACAGGTACTGTTTTATTAAAATAATTACAGTGCCATCATCCACTTACAGAAATTGAAGGGATGTTAATTAAACAGCGTGTGTTTAGTATCACTTTAAGATATGATTGTAATTTACAATCATAAAGTATCAACTGCATTCCTGTTTCTACATGTAATCTCATAATCTGATCAAATGAAATACGGTTGTATTCATAAAAAAAGTATCCCAGTGCTTCTGATTGATGCAAAATCTATACTTTTCCACCCTTGCTGATCAATTCAATTTGATTGAATCCAATCTAAATTTAATTCAAAATCAACCAAAAGGGAAGTTATGACTATTCAATTGAAATAAAGTATTGTGTTTCTCCATGCTACTCAGTGCAAATGATTGACACAAAAACCTGATTGTAGCCAGCACTGATATGCGTTCCTGCACCAATGGTAATAATATTCCTTGAAAAAGTGCAGCGCATTTACAATATAATCAAAAGAAATGCACTACTGACATGCGTTAATGTGCAAACCCAACTTAAAGGAGTTGTAAAGGCAGAATTTTTTTTTTTTATCGTAATACATTCTATACATTAAGATAAAAAGCCTTCTGTGTGCAGCAGCCCCCGAACCCCCCCCCCCCAGCCCCCCTAACACTTACCTGTGGTCCCTCTCTGTCCTGCGATGTTCTCGAGTGTCACTGCCATTGGCTGCTGTCAATCAAAGTCAGCTAGCCAATCAGGGGAGAGAGGGGGTGGGGCCGGGTCGGGGGCTCTGTCTCTAAATGGACACAGGGAGCTGTGACTCAGCTCAAGTGTCCCCATAGCAAGCTGCTTTACTGCTAACGCACCCCCGCCCCAGTGTGAAAGTAGCCTTAATAAAAAGAATAGAAAGCCGGTTTTTCCGACGGAAATTGTGTGATGGCAGGATGTTTTTGGATAATCCGACCGTTTGTACGCTCCATTGGACAATTGTTGTCGGAGTTTCCGACAACAAATGTGGGATAGCATGCTTTAAAATTTTCCGACAACAAATGTGTGATGTCGGATTATCCAAGTCCATTGGTAAAAAATCCAAAGTACAAACACGCATGCTCAGAAGCAATGCTATTCATAACACAACAATAGCAGAAGTTGCCCAAAGGGTGGCGCTAAAGAGCTGAAAAAACACGTAGTGTCATATTTGTTGGCCAACAATTCTTTGCCGTTTGTATGCAATACAAGTTCACGGCCAACGCCCTTCGGAAAAAAGTCTGAGGCTTTGTCCGCGGAAAATCCGATCGTGTGTACGAAGCTTAAGGCTCACAGTAACGCTAAGCTCAGCCACTGCTGCTTCAGGGGGAGAGCAAAGCGTGCTGAGTCTGCTGACAATATGCAGAAGTTAAACGAGGAAGAGCGCTCACATATGTAATGCTGGGAGCGAGCAATCAATGTAGCAACATTGCAGGATAGAATAATGCTAACAATGAGAGGTTTTCCTTCTGGTTTCAAGAGTGGCGTAAATGACCTACAACTATTACATTAAGCAGTATTTTCAAAACTGCATTTTTTTTATTTATTTTTTAACTCCTGGGGTTTCTTTGACTGTATAATGAATTGAATTCAAAAGGTGAACTTTAAATTTTGGCTCCTGATGCTGAAAGGAGTGGTGGGGGAACAGAGGAAACATGAGTATATGCTGCTAGCGTTGGGTAGATTACAAGGACTCTGTCACCGTAGGGTCATTTTTACAAGAGGTCACCTTTCTGGCAGTCCGTGTATTGAAAGGCTCTACAAAATTATTGCTTTTCCCTGAATAGGTAAAAACAACAGCCTTATACTGTATGATTATTACCAGAAGACTGTTATCTATAAAAAAAAAAAAATGAATGTATTAGCAGTGCTCTAATTGCTGTAAGTGCTCGTTTTCACTTGTGCTGCCTTCTGAAAAGTGCGGTGGGAGGAAATATGTCACCTTCTGGACATCTGTTTTAACCCTTGAAAGCCCTCAGCACTGTGACACAACCACATGACACTACACATGGTTGCAGGGTAGAGTTGAGCGAACAGTTTGAGCTGTGCAAAAGTTCGACCCGAACATCGCCTGTTCGACCTTTTGGCGGACACCGGTATTTGCGGGGCACAGTGCATTCTAAGCCATGATTGGGCAAAGCGTTACCCTATCAGGGCAGTGTAAATAGCTGGTTGTTAAGGAGCAGGCCGGGAAGCTGGCCGGTGCGTCCTTAACAATGGATGAGTCATCAGCTGGCAAAAGAAAAAAGTGGGAAAAAAATGGAGTGGGAGTCCCCTATCTACAGTGCCTTGCAAAAGTATTCACCCCCTTGGCATTTTTTAGGTTTTGTTGCCTCACAACCTGGAATTAACATGGATTGTTTGAGGATTTGCATCATTTAAGTTACAGAACACGCCCACAACTTTGAAGATGTTTCTTTTTTTTTTTTTATTGTGAAGCAAACAACAAAAAGGACAAAATAACAGAAAAAGTAAATGTGCAGAACTATTCACCCCCCCCTAAATGTAATACTTTGTAGAGCCACCTTTTGCGGCTATCACAGCTCTAAGTCGCTTTGGATAAGTCTCTATGAGCTTGCCACATCTTACCACTGGGATTTTTGCCCATTCCTCCTTGCAAAACTGCTCCAGCTCCTGCAAGTTGAATGGTTTGCACTTGTGAACAGCAATCTTTAAGTCTGACCACAGATTTTCTATTGGATTGAGGTCTGGGCTTTGACTAGGCCATTCCAACACATTTACATGTTTCCCCTTAAACCACTCAAGTGTTGCTTTAGCAGTGTGTTTGGGGTCATTGTCCTGCTGGAAGGTGAACCTCCGTCCTAGCCTCAAATCACACACAGAGTGGTACAGGTTTTGCTCGATAATATCCCTGTATTTAACATCATCGGTCTTTCCCTCAACTCTGACCAGTTTCCCAGTCCCGACTGCTGAAAAGCATCCCCACAGCATGATGCTGCCACCACCATGTTTCACTGTGGGGATGGTGTTCTTTGTGTGATGTGATGTGTTGGGATTGCGCCAGACATAGCGTTTTCTTTGAAGGCCAAAAAGTTACATTTTAGTCTCATCAGACCAGAGCACCTTCCCCCATACATTTTGTGAGTCTCCCACATGCCTTTTCGCAAACTCAAAACGTGCCATTTTGTTTTTTGCTGAAAGTAATGGCTTTCTTCTGGCCACTCTGCCATAAAGCCCAACTCTATGGAGTGTACGGCGTATTGTCGTCATATGTACAGATACTCCAGTCTCTGCTGTGGAACTCTGCAGCTCCTCCAGGGTTACCTTAGGTCTCTGTGCTGCCTCTCTGATTAATGCCCTCCTTGCCCGGTCCGTGAGTTTTGGTGTGCGGCCGTATCTTGGCAGGTTTGTTGTTGTGCCATATTCATTCCATTTGGTTATGATAGATTTTATGGTGCTCCTAGGGATCATCAAAGATTTGGATATTTTTCTATAACCTATCCCTGACTTGTACTTCTCAACAACATTGTCCCTTACTTGTTTGGAGAGTTCCTTGGTCTTCATGGCAGTGTTTGGTTAGTGTTGCCTCTTGCTTAGGTGTTGCAACCTCTGTGTATATGTAATGACAGATCATGTGGCACTTAGATTGCACACAGGTGGACATCATTTCACTAATTATGTGACTTTTGAAGGTAATTGGTTGCACCAGAGCTTTTTATGGGCTTCATAACAAAGAGGGGTGAATACATACGCACATGCCAACATCCCCTGATGTTCTATTGTGTTCTGACAGGGGGATGGCCCCATTGCCAGAACGATCCAGTCAGTGATCAGGAGCCAGTCAGCTGCTGGTTTTCCAGCATGCTCGTCCCACAGAAGCTGGCCAAATGTCTGGTTTCTGTCGAGCCGGCTGCCATATACACTGCGATTTTTATGGGACGTTTTTTTATTTGAACCGACCAATGTCGCCCGACATTTGGCCCATGTGTACTAGGCTTAAAGCTGAGTTCCAGCCTCAATTTTTTTTTAAAAGTCAGCAGCTACAAATACTGTAGCTGCTGACTTTTTATATAAGGACACTTACCAGTCCAGGGATCCCGCGATGTTCGCCCCCCGAAGACGATTTGTCTCAGATGCAGGTGCCGCCATTGCAACTAAGGGCAACCGGCAGTGAAGCCTTCCAGCTTCAGGCTGAGTTCACACGTATGCAAATTAGATGTGGGTTTCCCCACATCCAATTTGAATAGCAGGAGAATGTGACCGGCACTCTACGGAGCCAGTTCACATATCTCCGGGGCAGCTGTGAAGTGCACTGCATAGAAACGCTGTGCGTCTTTGGCTTTCAGGGTTGAATTCAGGCAAGCATTCAGCCCTCCAGTGAGAGAAAGAGCTGCAAACACACCACTCGAAGCCATCTGTAAGGATCTGAAGAGTTTCTGAAGAGATCCGGGTGCCTGCCTGGTCTGCAGCCAGGGAAATCCAATGGAAACAAAGAATGGCGGTACATCCATAAGTAAAATCAAAATAATTTATTGAAATTCCATAAAATCAAGCGATCATGACAAACATCAATCAGTGGACGCGTTTCACACAGACGTGCTTACTCATCCCGTGTGATGAGTAAGCACGTCTGTGCGAAACGCGTCCACTGAGCACCTTTTTAGGATTGATGTTCACTTGATTTTATGGACTTTCAATAAATTATTTTGATTTTACTTCTGGATGTGCCACCATTCTTCTTTGTTTCCAAAGGACTCAGCCCTGATTCGTCCCTGAACCGGAGAATGGGGACGTGCAGCGTTCCTGTGTGATTCGCAGCCGATTCCAATGTGAACCGAGCCTTACAGCCGGTTTCGGTCTACGCATGGGTGAGTCACGCTGCGCCGTCCGAATGGCCCCGTCATCTTCTGGGACACACACAGGTCCCAGAATGCAGCGGGGGGGAGGAGGAGGGGCGATGCAGATGGGGAAATTATGTACGTTGCCGCAGCGGGATTAGGATGAAAGTACACCTTTGTACTCCAGAATAGGTACAAAAAAACTGAAAAAAAAATATATCTATCCAAAAACGAAGGCGGGGGGGGGTGGGGTGATCTTTTGTTTAAGACCTAGTTGTATTTTTGTCTGGAAGTCCACTTTAACAAAGGTCTGGGGAGGAATTATATAGTTTAGTGGCACTGGTTTCAAGATGTGAATAGCAGCTTTACCGTTCCCTTAGCTTAGCAAATAATGTAAAGCTTTTCTCACTTTGGATACCCAATCAAATGCAGGTAATTGAATAACGGAAGTAGACACATTCATCTTATATAAAATGGAACTTGTGCCCCTGTACTTCCTGCCCATGTCCTGTAAGAGCACATCAGCACACGCAAGGCATTGCCTGTTTGTGCACAAAAACTGGGGAAGCTTTGTCAGTGTAATGCTATCCATCTTGTACAGGGAACGTACAGGGAAACACGTGTGTACGCAGCTGTACTGTACCCCAGGGCTGCCAGGACCCGAAGCCCTGCAGAACATTTGTGCACATGCAGAATCTGGGAGGGGGTCGGGGGCCCCAGATGTCATTCTCCACTAAATGGCATTTGTAGAAGTTCTGCTTTGCAGCACAAGAAATTTTTTAAATAATATATATCCAATTTAAAGGGAGGGAGGGGGAGGAGGCAGGGCAAGAGGAGATTCGTTATAGGGTGATGGTCCAGCTTTTCATACACTTTATATGTCCCTCACTAACATGTGAGGTCGCTAGATGTTCGGTATAAACTGTATGTAGCTGAGGCTATATACATCATACCACACTGTGTTCAAGGATTGAGCCGAGACTTCCAGACTTCCAGTCTCAAACCTGGAACACAGTGTGGTCTATCACATCGGCGCTCAGCCATTCATTGTATTCTAGCAATGACTGAGAGGCAGGCTGATGATGTCACAACCTCTGTATCAGCCAATCAGAGGATGCTTTGTATTCATTGCTAGAATACAACTCTTTCTCTGAATGGCTGAGGGCTGCTGTGATAGACTCTACTGTGTTCCGGGTATAAGAAAGGAAGGTCTCTGCTCCAACTCGGAACACACAGCTACATACAGTTTATAATGTACATCCAGTGACATCACATGTTAGTGAGGGACATAGTTTACTTGTCCCAAACAAAGTTTGTAAAGTGTATGAAAAAAAAAAAAGTGTATGAAAAGCAGGAGTTCAGCTTTAAAGTGGTTGTAAAGGCAGAAGGTTTTTTATCTTAATGCATTCTTTTGCAGCAGCCCCCCTCATTCTTACCTGAGCCCCCTCTAGATCCAGCGATGTTTCAGGATTGTCTCGGCTGTCCGGGCCCCCCCCCCCTCTCATTGGCTGAGGCAGCAGCGCGGCATCATTGGCTTCCGCTGCAGTCAACCAAAGTCAGTAAGCCAATGAGAAGAGAAAGGGGGCGGGGCCGGGCCGCGGCTTCATGTCTGAATGGACACAGGGAGCTGTGGCTCAGCTCTGGTGCCTCCATAGCAAGCTGCTTCCTATGGGGGCACTCAACAGGAGGGAGGGACCTGAGAAGTGGAAGATCTGGGCTGCTCTGTGGAAAACCACTTCACAGAGAAGGTAAGTAAAACATGTTTGTTATTCTTAACAAAAAAAACATTACAATCACTTTAGCCACTAAAGGACCGCCCACTGCATATATACTGCGGCAGGGCAGCCCTTTTACACGGAACGACGTACCTGTACGTCGTTTCGTGCACGAGACACTGTGGCCATGTGCGCCCGCTGCACAGCAAAGGAGCCGATGCGTAGATCCGGCGGCCGCGATGTTCGCCGCCCACCTGCGATCGCTCCTCAGAGAGGCAGAACGGGGATCTGCCAATGTAAACAAAGCAGATTCCCGTTCTGACAGGGGAGTAGAGAGAGATCGTCTGTTCCTAGTGATCAGGAACAGTGATCTCTCTGTACTCCCAGTCAGTCCACTCCCCCCACAGTTAGAAACACCTCCCTAGGACACACTTAACCCCTTGATCGCCCCCTAGTGTTAACCCCTTCCCTGCCAGTGTCTTTTATACAGTGATCAGTGGATATTTTTAGCTCTGATCACTGTAATAATATCACTGGTCCCAAAAAAGTGTCAAAAGTGTCTATTCTGTCCGTCGCAATGTCGCAGTCCCTCTAAAAATCACTGATCACCGCCATTACTAGTAAAAAAAAAAAAAATAATAATAAAAATGCCATAAATCTATCCCCTATTTTGTAGACGCTATAACTTTTGTGCAAAATAATCAATATACGCTTATTCCAATTTTTTTTTAACCAAAATTATGTAGAAGAATACATATTGGCCTAAACTGAAAAAAGTTAAAAATATTGTTTTGTTTTTTTGTTTTCAAAATTGTTGCTTTTTTTGTTTATAGCGCAAAAAATAAAAACCGCAGAGGTGATTAAATACCACCAAAAGAAAGCTATATTTGTGGGGGAAAAAAGAAAAACTATTTTATTTGGGTACAGCATTACATGACCGCGCAATTGTCAGTTAAAATAACACAGTGCCATATTGCTAAAAATGGCCTGGTCATTCAAGTGTTACTAAACCCACAACAGTAAAATCAGTCTGTATTGGCAGCATAGCATGCTTGTTATACTCACTGTGGAACTTAAGGGGTTATTCCTCTGAATTGTGTAAAAAGGCTGTTTTAGCCTGTATGTACAGATCCTCCCCCTCCTGCACTGTCTATCTGGGGAAGGCCATAAAAAGCAATATTTTTAACTTTTTGCTATAATAAATATCTCCAAAAAATATTAAAAAAAAAAAAAAAATTCCTCAGTTTAGGCCAATATGCATTCTTCTACATATTTTTGGTAAAAAAAATTGCAATAAGCGCATATTGATTGGTTTGCGCAAAGTTATAGCGTCTACAAAATAGGGGATAGTTTTATGGCATTTTTATTATTATTATTTTTTTTTTTACTAGTAATGGCGGCGATCAGCGATTTTTATCGTGACTGCGATATTGCGGCGGACACATCGGACACTATCACGATCAGTGCTATAAAAGTGCACTGATTAGTGTGTAAATTACACTGGCGGGGAAGGGGTTGACCACTAGGGGGCGAGGAAGGGGTTAGGTGTGTCCTAGGGAGTGATTCTAACTGTGGGGGGGCTGGGCTACAAGTTACATGACACTGATCACTGCTCCCGATGACAGGGAGCAATAGATCACGGGTCCTGTCACTAGGCAGAACAGGGAAATGCTTTGGCATCTCCCCATTCTGCCGCTCTGTGACACGATAGTGGGACACCGGTGAACATCGAGTCTGCAGGTCCCGCGGGCACGGTCACAGAGCTCGCAGCGGGCACACGCGCGCCCGCTAGGCGGCAGTTTCAAAGCAACGTACAGGTCCGTTGCTTTGCCTGCCCATGCCATTCTGCTGATGTAAATGTACGTTAGGCAGTCGGCAAGTGGTTAAGGGGGTAAAACCTTCCGGGGCTGAAGTGGTTAAAGGGGTTGTAAAGGTTTTTTATTTTCTAAATAGGTTCCTTTAGAGCCCATTCACACAGGGGCGGCATGACTTGTGCCGCGGCTGTGCTGGGCGATCTCAAGACGACTTCAAAGCACACTTCCAAAATGACTTCTGTATAGAAGTCAATGGAAGTCGCCTTGAAGTCGTCTTGAAGTAGTACAGGAACCTTTTTCTAAGTCGGAGCGACTTCAGTCGCTCCGCTTAGAACGGTTCCATTGTACAGAATGGGACGCGACTCGTCAGGCGGCTGAGACGCTTGACGAGTCGCCCCTGTGTGAATGGGGACTTAAGCTATTGCATTGTTGGTTCACTTACCTTTTCCTTAGATTTCCCTTCTAAATATTTGTTTTCTTTGTCTGAATTTCTCACTTCCTGTTCCTCCTCAGTAAGCTGTTCTGGCTGACTCCACACCACTCGGATGATGGTGTGAAGTTTACTGAAGAGAAACAGGAAGTGAGAAATTCAGACAAAGAAAAAAAACATTTAGAAGGGAAATCGAAGGAAAAGGTAAGTGAACCAACAATGCACGAGCTTAAAGGAACTTATTTAGAAAATAAAAAACAAACCTTTACAACCCCTTTAAGCTCAGTGAACATTCATTTTGTTATCAGTCTCTAGTCCTTTAGAAAATCAGCCCCATACAGTATTTGTTATTCACCATAGGGACTTGGTATAGATTATTAGAATTGGGCAATCTCTAAAGCTTCATCCACATGGTCGTAAAAAACGTTTTTTTTTATTTTTTTATTATGGATCTAGATGCAGCTGCATTGTTTTCAGTGGAGCCATTCACAGAGATGTGAAAACATGAGCTGCTTTTTAAGATCTGTAACACAGAATCCAAAAATCTGTGTCTAAGAACATGCACTTTACGCGTTTACACTTATACTGAAAATGCATACATACGCGTTTGTAAGTACGTCAATTAAATCTAAACAAAAGGGAAACAAAACTATCATAGACTGTAAGCTCTAACGAGCAGGGCCCTCTGATCCCTCCTGTATTGAATTGTATTGTAACTGTACTGTTCGCCCTCATGTTATAAAGCGCTGCGCAAATTGTTGGCGCTATATAAATCCTGTATAAGAATAATAATAATAATCATAAAATAGGAAGTGTTTCTCCTAGAAAACACACGTGTAATAACATCAGTAACATTTTTACAGCCGTGTGAATGAGGCCTATTAGAGCCACCCACTGTACTTTGAATCTTCTACAGTAAACAGCGAGAGGCAGTCTAGGAAAGAATGCCTTCTTTAGAGTCCTGTCCATTAGGATTGAAGTCGAGCCCCATCGGGCCCGCCCAGTCCTTCAGACCCCGCCCCCTCTGCCATGCCTCTACTCGCTCTTCTTCGCAGCCTGCGATGCTTCGTGTTTTTTTTTTTTCAATGGACACACACAGTGCTCCTGTTAACCCCTTCGCTGATCAGGCGTCTCACAACTCAATGCAAAGGCAGCTATTCACAAAGCCAAGGCTTGTTGAAAGTAGAGCGAGAGCAGCGTCTCACTGTGGAAAGTTGGCTCTGCTTATTCCCAGGAACCTGGAAGTTTTTTAAGGTCAGCCTCGTGGCTTATGAAGCATCCTTTTCACATTTCTTTGAATCTTTTGAATGAGAGGGGTAGACGAATGGAAACAAATTTATCAATGTCTTGTACTGTGTGAAAGAAAGTATTCCCGATGAGGCCAATCATTTTCCCAATGCATTTTTGTGGAGTAAATGCACATAATCCACAAGCAATTTTATTTGTAGAGAGCAAGTCCCTGGCACACAAAACGTCATTGCTACTAGTAGAATGCCCAAATGTCTAATCTTCTCTGTAGTAACATAACCGATACGTCCCGTGCTGTTCCTACAAAGCCTAGCTGTTGTGTTGGCCACCAGCAGATTCTGGTAAAGTGGTTGTATGCCCAAAAATACAAACAAAAAACCCCCCCAAAAAACCTGTAAGGCAAAGGGATAATGAGCTAGTATGCACCGCATGAAATACTTACCTTAGAGCGAAGATCCCGCAGGGCCGCCCGGTTACCGCTGAGGGAGCCGACATGTTCCCTCAGCGTTTCTACCAGGTTTGCGGCTCCGGCGCTGTGAGTGGCCGGAGCCGTGATGACGTTACTCCGTTCCGGCAATTTTCAGCGCGATACGCCGGACCTTCGCCAGACCTTCACTGCACATGCGCCGCTGACGTCAGCGGCTGAATGCAAGGTGAATATCTTCTAAATTGTACAGGTTTAGGAGATATTCTTTTTACCTACAGGTTAGCCTTATTATAGGCTTACCTATAGATAAAAATGACTAAGCGGACCAGGGCTTGACAAATTTGCTTGGAATCTAGGAGCCAGCTAAAAAAGTTAGGAGAAAGGTTTTTTTTTTTAACGACCGATGCGTACAGAAGCGAACGCATACGTGAGTAGCGCCCGCATATGAAAGCGGTGTTTAAACCACACATGTGAGGTATCGCCGGGATCGGTAGAGCGAGAGCAATAATTCTAGCCCTAGACATTCTCTAACTCAAAACATGCAACCTGTAGAATTTTTAAATGTCGCCTATGGAGATTTTAAAGGGTAAAAGTTTGTCGCCATTCCACGAGCGGACGCAATTTTGAAGTTGACATATTGGGTATCAAATTTACTCGGCGTAACATTATCTTTCACAATATAAAAAAAAATTCGGCTAACTTTACTGTTGTCTTATTTTTTAATTAAAAAAAAGTGTATTTTTTCCTCAAAAAAGTGCGCTTGTAAGACCGCTGCGCAAATACGGTGTGACAGAAAGTATTGCAACGACCGCCATTTTATTCTCTAGGGTGTTAGAATAAAAAAATATATATAATGTTTGGGGGTTAACTTCTAAGTAAAGGGAAGGAGATGGGCGGCCAGTGAAACAGACAAGCATTGCTAGTTGTCTTGTCATACCAACGGCCACCACAAGAGGGCGCCAGATTACAGAATGAAGCATAGGCCTGCAGAAGGCCGCAAAGCCGCGGCCTCAATTACCGGGCCGGCACAGCTCGACGAGATCGCGGGAGGGGGGCCGACGGAGACACAGGAAACCTCAGCTGTGCTGCCCCAGGCGCCAGGTCGCTAATTCTAGTCGCATTTGCGACCTGGAGCCCGGGGATTGTCGAACCCTGAAGCGGACAATACAACCGCTTTAATGCTGAAGTTTAGGTATGGCACTTTTACATAGTTAAATGAGTCCACCTTGGACCAATGTAAAAAGCCTCGTACACACGGTCGGACTTTTTGCCAAGAAACTCAAAATGAGCAAGTTTGACAAAAAATCCGACCGTGTGTACACTCCATCGGACAAACTTTTTGGGTTTTCATCGGACAAATGTTCGGTCTGCAAAAGGACAAACTTTTCGCCAACAAAGGTCCGATGGAGCAAAGTCCGACCGTGTGTACAGAAATCCATCGGACTTTTGTCCGAAGTACAAATACGCATGCCCAGAACCAATGTTAAAATCAACCAACAATAGCAGAAGTTGACCAAAGAGCAGAAAAACCAGGTGATGTTGGAAAAGTTTTGGGAAAGTTTGCAGAAAAGTCCTGCCGTGTGTATGCTATGGGTGTGCCCGGCCAACTCCTTTCGGACAAAAATCCACGGAAAAGTTTGTTTGAAGTCCGACCGTGTGTACAAGGCTTAAGTATGTGTATGTGTCATACCAGGAAGCTGGAAACCACTGTAAAAAGCACCACTAGCTTCTGGGTTCTGCACCGAGCAGCTGCCCTGCTTCATTGTGAATACATGTAGTCTCTAATTTGGCACGGGCACCCGTCACAGAACATTTTGCACTCTCTCAATGAATGCAAAGTGTTCTCTGATTGGAACAAGGTGGAAAGTCGGGGTGGTGACATCACGATCTCCACCTTGTCCAATCAGAAAGCGCTTTGCATTCATTGAGAAAAACAGAGCAACCTCCTGTGTTCAGTAAACAGCAGGGCAGCCACTCAGCACGGTACCCAGAATAGGGTTGCCACCTGTCCAGGATTCACCCGGACAGTCTGGGTTTTGAATCATGTGTCCGGGTTTCAGTCCACTTGAAACCCTGACACATTATTCAGACAGGAATGTGGCTCTGAACAGAGCTTGACAGGAGGGGCAAAATGTACTGTGCGCCACTAAAGCGTTCAGGTTTGGCTTGAAGAAAAAGTGGCAACCCTGACCCAGAAGCTAGTAGAGATTATTGTAATAGCATTGCCTACTACACTATTTTCCAGCTTCCAGGGAGATCCCACAGGTATGGTATACGCATATTTACATTAGTCCAAACTGGACCAATGTAACTATGTAAAAAGTGCTATACCTAAACATCAAGTGGGACTAAACCATCAGCACAACCAGCTCTCTGCCCACCCAGCCAATCATTGGCTGTTCCTGGACACAGTATCTGGGGTGACAGCAGTACGTGATCCCCGGTTCCCTACAAGAATAAATGGGCCTGTGTCTTGCATGCCCAGACTGAAGAGGACCCATTAAGGATGTTTTCAGAAGGGAAACATGTCAGGTCCGACTTAGTATTTCAAGTAACATAAAAGTGGTTGTAAACCTCTCACATGAAAAATGAGCAAAGCACATTCTTCTATAGTGTCTACTTGTCTCAATCCAAAACACTGAGTGTGATTTCTGTCTGCTGTCTAGTTCCTCTGCTATCAGCATGAGTTACTTTTTAAAGGTTTTCCTGACACCAAGAGTAAAAAAGGTGACGTGGAGGAGAACTCAGCATACAACCTGTAATTGACAGCCTCAACTGTGCATGTCCCCCGTGTACTGTGAGGAGGGGGTTGTCTCTTTCCTCCAATCATGGCTAAGAGCTTTTTTCGCTGTGCAGTGTATGACATCCAAATCCACCCCCTGCTTTCTGGAGGTGAAAAATGCTGTGTAAACTATATACTTTTCACAGCTGTACAGAAGGGATGGCTGCAGATAAACAAGTACAACTTATGTAGGAGGATTTTTTTTCATCTCTGTGTATTATCTTAGGTGAGTCCCTTCACTGGGTATATGTAAGGTTTACAATCACTTTAATGTATTTTGCCTTTACATTATTTCTATGGTCTTGGTAAACACCCTAGATCCCAAGCCCTAGCTTGACAACCTGCCTTGACTTTTGTCCAGGCGGTCACTAAGCTCTGCCCCTAGTGGCTTTCAGTTCTACACCATTCATTTAACAGGCCTACTGGCATTACATTGTTAAATGGGGTGCTCCATGATAGGTGTGATTTAGTACCAAATTTAATAAATGTCAATGCAAATGTGCAGCCTGGGCCTGGGATTCATGATGTTCCCTAGACACACAGGTATTTCTTCAAAGATAAATGCAGATACATGCAGGCACCTCATGGCATTTGCACTTGAAGTGGTTAAAAACCCTTAAGCCCCAAGTGATGCACAGGGATGAAATAAATCAAACTACATAAGTTGTACCTGTCTCTCTGCAGCCATCTCTTCTCTACATCCATCCAAAGTGCAGAATTTATAAAGCTTGTCTGAGAGTTTAAAAAAGGGGGCAGAGAGCTGAAATTACACATGGCAGGAGAGCTCTGAGAGCCAATTAAAGGGAAGAGACACACCCCCATTCACACAACATACAGGAACAGAGCCGAGGATGTCAATCAGCTAGAGGTCCCTCCTCTGTCACCATTTTTCCCTCGGTGTCAGGAAAACTTTTTTATAAGTGACTTATGCTGATAGCAGAGGAATGGGGCAGCAGACAGAAATTACACTAAAGCCCTGTACACACGATCGGATTTCCTATGGATTTTAAACTGATGGATTTTTCCATCGGAAATCCGATGAAGCTGACTTCCATCAGTCTTGCCTACACACCATCAGTCAAAAAAACGATCGTCCCAAACGCCGTGACGTAAAACACTCAGACGAGCCAAGAAAAATGAAGTTCTGTGCTTCTGAGCATGAGTCGACTTGATTATGAGCATGCGTGGGTTTTTTATCCGATGGAGTTCCCCACAGACGATAGTAATTTGCTATCGTTTTTTTTTCCATCGGATAAATTTAAAACATGTTCTATTTTTTAACACCGATGGAAAAAAGACCGATGGGGCCCATACACGATCGGTTTGTCCAATGGAAAAAGTCCATCGGACTGTTTTCATCTGTAAAACCGATCGTGTGTACAGGGCTTAAAGGCTTTGGATTGAGACAAGTACACACTATAAAGGGATAATTTTTTTTTATTTTATATATATATATATATATATATTGTGACAGCAGGAAGGTAAAGTCACCTGGTTGCATCCAGGGGGGTAGATATATTTCTCCCAGATTCAGGCTTTATGCTGACTTATACAACTAGGGTGGAGAGTTGTATAAGCCCAGCTGAGGCTAGTAGGCTCATGGATGACTCATACCTCTAGGGAGAGTGTGGGGCGTCGTACAGACAGGGAGTTGATGAGACCAGCTGAACCTTGTCAGCTCATTTAGGCCTCTATAAGAAATCCCAGCTTCATTAGATGTTAGCTCATGCCTGGAACCAGACCTGTGTGGACTGTCTAGGGAGAGTGAACCCCTGTGCGGTGAGGCAAAGCCTGTGTGGCTATTTGTTTGGACTTTTACTAAACCAGGGACTTAGGGACTAGGACAGCACCAGGCTGATCCCAGTTGTTAGTTTAGGAAACCTGCATGTTTAGTCAGAGGTCAAACTGACCAGGATTTATTTTGTTTGTTTCTTTTTGGCTTTGCTGTGTTTTTGTCACTGTACATAGAGAAATAAACCGCACCTTTTGATTTTGAAAACCACAACCTCCGTCTGCTGGCCCTGTTTTTGTGTGGGGAGCCCAACCAGGGGGTCACACACACCCGCTACCGAGTTAACCCCCCTCACAGTTGGTGGAGAACCAGTGGCAGTTTTTTTTAAGCCAGCATGGAGGAGATACTGAAACAGCTGGCTCTAGCAAATGCCAATCAACAGCAGACAAATGCAGGTTTGCAAAGGAGCCTTGCAGCCCAGCAGCAAGCTCATCAACAAGCCCAGCAGCAATCTGAGGCCCGCTTCATAGACCTGTTACAGAAGCAAGAGCAGAGACTACAACAAATGGAAGCAGTAATGCAGCAACGTCCGCAGACCAGTGAGGAAAGCCGTCCCACTAATACCGCGTCCTTTGGGGTGAGTCGTTTATTGACAAAAATGACTGGAGAGGATGATCCAGAGGTATTTTTGACCACATTTGAAAGGACTGCTGAAAGAGAAAAGTGGCCTGAGGAGCAGTGGGCTGGACTGGTGGCTCCTCTGTTAACTGGTGAATCGCAGAAGGCTTACTATGACCTAGAGCCTGACCAAGCAAAAGACTATGTGATGCTAAAAGCTGAAATATTGGCAAGGCTGGGTGTCACCCTGGCTGTCCGGGCTCAGCGTGTGCATAACTGGACTTTCCAGCTTGGAAAACCCCCCAGGTCTCAAATGTATGATCTCATTCACCTGAGCAGGAAGTGGCTACAGCCAGAGACTTTGTCCGCACCGGAGATTGTGGAACGTGTTGTGATGGATCGTTTCTTGAGAGCTCTTCCTACCGCCATTCAAAAGTGGGTAAGCCATGGAGACCCAGAAACGGCCGGTAAACTTGTGGATCGTGTAGAGAGATACTTGGCTACAGAGAACCTGACGGCCTCTTCCAGAGACTCTCGGACTTTCCACCCTAAGACCAGACCATCCCCAGGGGCGGATAAGAGGATTCCAAGGGGTGAGGGTGGAGAGAGTGAGAGGGTGGGAGCTCTACCCCAAGTTTGGCGAGAACAGCCTGGGAAATCAGCGGCTCAAGAGGCGGCAAGAAGGATCGTTTGCTACCGCTGCCGGCAAGCGGGACATATTGCAGCCAATTGCCCGGTTGTGGAGGAACCCATGCAGTGTGACTTTCTGACGGGCAGACGTCAGTCGCTGTGTGCGACAGTCGCATGCACTGCCATTCGAGGAACTGAGAAACATTTATGCAAAATGTGTATTAATGGTAGAAATGTTGTGGTATTACTGGATTCAGGTAGCCTTGTGACCCTGATAAAGGCTGAATTAGTTAAAACAGAGGTCTCTGGGAATAGCAAGGTAGCTGTTATTTGTGTGCATGGGGACACCCGAGAGTATCCAGTGACTACAGTGTGTTTCGAGACCCCCAAAGGTACCCTCTCTCATCCAGTGGGGTTAGTATCTCAATTACCGCATGATGCCATTGTGGGAAGGGATTTTCCGAAGTTCTGGGAACTGTGGGATGATCCTGAGCGCCCCACTGGTGCCCCTATGTACCAGGAATGTGATAGCCAGAACTCCTCTGAGAGTGGTGAGGACTCTCCAGAATTTCCCTTGTCAGTATTGGCAGGGGAGACTCAAGAAACTGGAGAGGAGCCCACCTCCTCAGACGAAAACCTACCGTCTGTGGAGTTTTCTGATCTGGAGGTTCACAGGGAAAATTTTGCCACAGAACAGTTAAAAGACCCCGCCCTAATAAAGGCACGGGAAAACGTAGTGGAAATAGATGGCGAGTTAGTGAACCCAGATAATACCTGCACTTACCCATACTTCAGCGTAGAGAAGGACCTACTGTATCGGGTGGCAAAAAGGGCAGAAGAAACCGTTGAGCAGCTGGTGGTGCCCAAACCTTACAGGAAGTTGGTGTTGGAGTTGGCCCATGGGCACATTCTTGGAGGTCATCTGGGGACAGAGAAAACCCGAGAGAGGGTATTACAGAGATTCTATTGGCCTGGGGTGATGAAGGACATAGAAAATTATTGTTCCTCCTGCCCTGTGTGTCAGAGGTCGGCCCCGATGCCACATTTCCGTAGCCCGCTGGTCCCTCTACCCATCATTGAGGTCCCGTTTGAGAGAATCGCAATGGATTTGGTAGGTCCTATAATCAAGTCCGCTAGGGGGCACCAGTACATATTGGTTATAATGGACTATGCCACCCGTTATCCAGAAGCGATCCCTCTCAGAAATACCTCGGCCAAAACCATAGCCAAAGAGCTATCTCTTGTTTTTAGCCGGGTGGGTATTTGTAAAGAACTGCTTACGGACCAAGGTACACCCTTTATGTCCCGGGTTATGAAAGAGCTGTGTAAATTGTTCAAAGTGACGCAATTGCGTACATCTGTGTATCACCCCCAAACCGATGGGCTGGTTGAAAGATTCAACAAAACCCTAAAACAAATGTTGAAGAAAGTGGTGGATAGAGATGGAAAGGATTGGGACTGTCTACTTCCTTATTTGATGTTTGCTATTAGGGAGGTGCCCCAATCCTCTACGGGATTCTCCCCCTTTGAGTTACTGTATGGGAGACACCCAAGAGGGCTGTTGGATATTGCCAAGGAAACTTGGGAAAGTGAGAGTTCTCCCCACAGGAGTGTGATTGAGCATGTCGCCCTGATGCAAGATCGAATTGCACAGGTAATGCCCATCGTGAAGGAACATTTGGCCCAAGCGCAGTTGGCACAGCAGAGAGTGTACAACCGTGGAGCAAAGACCCGTACCTTTTCCCCGGGGGATAGGATATTGGTACTTGTCCCTACGGTTGAAAGTAAATTCCTTGCCAAATGGCAAGGCCCCTACGAGATAATGGAAAAAGTGAGCGAAGTGAATTACAAGGTCAGACAACCAGGAAGGCGAAAGCCCGAACAGATATATCACGTTAATCTGTTGAAAGCCTGGAGGGATAGAGAGTCCCTAGTCGCAGAAACTTGGTCACCAGCTCAAACTGGTTGCGTGATTCCGGAGGTTGGAATAGCAGCCACCTTGTCACAACCCCAACAACAGGAGGTTAAGGAGTTTGTGCTTCGCAACAAGGAGGTGTTCTCTGAGCTGCCGGGACAAACATCTGGGGTAGAGCATGATATTATTACCCCGCCCGGTGAAAGGGTGAAGTTAAAACCCTATCGGATCCCAGAGGCCCGACGGGAGGCAATACGGGAGGAAGTACAGAAAATGCTGAACTTAGGGGTGATAGAGGAGTCCCAAAGTGATTGGTCTAGTCCCATTGTGTTGGTGCCTAAACCGGATGGGAGCTGGCGATTTTGTAACGATTTTCGTCAGTTGAACAAAGTTACAAAATTTGACACCTACCCCATGCCACGTATAGATGAGTTGATCGACCGGCTGGGAACAGCCCGATACATGACGACTCTTGACCTCACAAAAGGGTATTGGCAAATTCCCCTGGCCAAGTCGGCCAAAGAGAAAACCGCATTTGTAACCCCAGACGGGGCGTTCCAATATAAGAGAATGCCGTTCGGGTTACAGAATGCGCCGGCCACATTCCAGCGGAAAATGGACCAGATGCTGAGGCCCCATCGGAAGTATGCTGCGGCTTACCTGGATGACGTAATTGTCCATAGCACAGATTGGGCCTCACATCTGCCAAAAGTGCAAGCAGTCCTGGACTCTGTTCGGGAAGCGGGGTTTACGGCTAACCCCAAGAAGTGTACCATTGGGCAGGAGGAGGCCAAATATCTTGGGTACACCATTGGCAGGGGAGTAATAAAACCCCAACTCAACAAAGTCGAGGCCATCCAGAGTTGGCCACGTCCCAACAGCAAGAAGCAGGTACGAGCCTTTCTGGGAATCGCGGGTTATTATCGGCGCTTCATTCCCCACTTTGCTTCTAAGGCTGTGCCCCTAACCAACCTGACGAAAGGGAAAGGGTCGGTCATGATTAAATGGACCCCCGAGGCTGAGGCAGCATTCCAATTCTTGAAACAAGCCTTATGTAGCCAGCCAGTGTTGTACTCACCCGACTTCTCTAAAGACTTTGTCGTACAAAGTGATGCGTCAGATGTGGGGTTAGGAGCAGTATTGTCCCAGGTCTGGAACGGGGAAGAGCACCCAGTCATTTACCTCAGCAGGAAGTTGAAGTCCCATGAGGTAAATTACGCCACGGTTGAAAAGGAGTGTTTAGCGGTGAAGTGGGCTCTAGATTCCCTTCGGTACTATCTGCTAGGTAGGCACTTTGACATGGTTACGGATCACGCTCCGTTAAAGTGGATGGCTCAAAACAAGGAAACAAATAGAAGAGTGAATAGGTGGTTCCTGGCCCTCCAGGAATTCAACTTCACAGTAAAGCATCGCCCTGGCGTTCAAATGGGGAATGTGGATGCTTTGTCTCGAGTACATGAATGCCTGATTGCTGGTGTTCCAACCCCGAGGTTAAAACAAGAGGGGGGGGGTATGTGACAGCAGGAAGGTAAAGTCACCTGGTTGCATCCAGGGGGGTAGATATATTTCTCCCAGATTCAGGCTTTATGCTGACTTATACAACTAGGGTGGAGAGTTGTATAAGCCCAGCTGAGGCTAGTAGGCTCATGGATGACTCATACCTCTAGGGAGAGTGTGGGGCGTCGTACAGACAGGGAGTTGATGAGACCAGCTGAACCTTGTCAGCTCATTTAGGCCTCTATAAGAAATCCCAGCTTCATTAGATGTTAGCTCATGCCTGGAACCAGACCTGTGTGGACTGTCTAGGGAGAGTGAACCCCTGTGCGGTGAGGCAAAGCCTGTGTGGCTATTTGTTTGGACTTTTACTAAACCAGGGACTTAGGGACTAGGACAGCACCAGGCTGATCCCAGTTGTTAGTTTAGGAAACCTGCATGTTTAGTCAGAGGTCAAACTGACCAGGATTTATTTTGTTTTTTTCTTTTTGGCTTTGCTGTGTTTTTGTCACTGTACATAGAGAAATAAACCGCACCTTTTGATTTTGAAAACCACAACCTCCGTCTGCTGGCCCTGTTTTTGTGTGGGGAGCCCAACCAGGGGGTCACACACACCCGCTACCGAGTTAACCCCCCTCACAATATATATATATATATATATATATATATCACTTCTCAGGTTTACAACCACTTTAACTAATACTGCTGACACACCTTGCACAGATCCACTTTAGTGTGCAATGTGCTTGAGGTGCGTTTTACATGTAAGATCATTGAACTCTATATAACGTGTGTTTTGATAGAAGTGCATGATAGATTCAGCAAGGAACACCTAAAACACACAGGTGTGAATGGGGCCTAAGATACCATACCCAAGGAAGCGTTACAGTCACCTATGTCACATAGGCTTGCGCACAGTGTGTACCGGGTGTGCCCAGGCACACCCTAATCATGTGCATTTGGCCCCTTTCACGCTAGCGGATCGTATGTCCGCTTTTTCATCCATCCGTTTACGGATGAAAAAGGGCCATACATTGGTCCCTATGAGATCGCGGGTGTCAGCGGATGAACATCCACTGACACCCGATCTCCTCCGTGTCCGCAATCCCCCGATTCTGCAGACGGAGGAAAATCCTATTTTTCTATCTGTCTGCAGAGCGGATCGGATGAATACGGACAGACGGTCCGTGTTCATCCGATCCCCCCATAGGGGAGAACGGAGATCTGACAGGGCGGTCCCTGCACAGTGTGCAGGGACCGCCCTGTCATCCGCCGGCTCAGCAGGGATCCGCAGAGCAAGCGGAGGTTCACGGGGCGGATCTTCACGGATGCGTCCCGTGTGAAAGGGGCCTTAGTGTTGTCACTGTGTAGCAGCAGGAACATGGGAAAGATCTCCCTCTTACCAGGTCTGCCATAAGAGAAGTGTTTATGCTCTTCTCTTTCACTGTACCAGCAGGCAGATCAATGTGCCAGGGTCATATATATGTAGAAACATACACACACACACGTGTATTTGAGCTTAAGGGTGCACACCCTAATGCAATAGGCTGCGCACACCTATGCCTATGTGTTTAGATGTGGTCTAGGCTCATAAAGGGGTTTATGTATAAAAGGACAATTTTTTATGCTCATACAATACTATATTTGATGCTTTCGCATAATCGCTCTAACAAGCTTTTGATAGATCAACCCCCTTCTTTTGGTAAAAGCAGCGCTGCTTAGAAAAGCTTCTTTTTACTAAAGTTTTTACTGAAAAAATAGGATTTTTTACTCACCGTAAAATCCTTTTCTCTGAGTCCATGGACCGACACAGCTTCTCTATTGACAAAGTGGGTATTATCCGTTAATTAGGAGTGACTAGGCAGAAAAACTTGTAAAAAAAGTGTTGCATCACACCTTCTACAGTACCGCCCAGGGGGCGGACCCTCCGGGTATAACCTCTCAGTCTGCATCTTCGCAGATCAGTTCGTCAAAAAGCAGTACAAACTTAAAAGGATGGGTGGGTGCTGTGTCGGTCCATGGACTCAGAGAAAAGGATTTTACGGTGAGTAAAAAATCCTATTTACTCTTTCGTCCATGGACCGACACAGCTTCTCTATTGACAAAGTGGGACGTCCCAAAGCAGTGTCAGAGAAAAAACGAGGGGTGGTAACAGCATAAAAATAAACTTCACCCCAAACACAAAACAGCACTCCTCCAACGGAGGAGCTGCAACTCTAAACAGCCGCTTGTAAAACCTTGCGGCCGAAAGAGGCATCCGAAGATGCACCTACATCAATTTTGTAGAATTTTGTGAAAGTGTGAGCGGACGACCAAGTCGCCGCTTTACATAATCGGGAAACAGACGCTTGATGTCGGAAAGCCCAAGAGGCACCTATTGCCCTGGTCGAATGCGCCGTGACCGGGAAGGGGGGCGCTTGACCCTTTAAGGCGTAAGCCTGGATTACTATCTGTCGGATCCACCTAGAGATGGTGGCCGATGAGACTGCTTGGCCCTTCTTGGGACCTGCCTCCGAAACAAACAGTGAGTCTGACTTCCGGAACCGGGAAGTAGCAGATAGGTATACTCTCAAAGCTCGGACAACGTCCAAGGAATGCAACGCCGACTCCTTAGGATTCGACGGCTGAGGACACAAGGATGGAAGTACAATGTCTTCATTGAGATAAAAAGCCGAAACTACTTTTGAAAGGAAGGCTGCGGCCGCAGCACCACCTTATCCTTGTGGAAAATCAAATAGGGAGCCTTGCAGGACAAGGCTGCCAGCTCAGAGACTCGTCTAACTGACGTAACAGCCACCAAAAAGACCACTTTCTGAGAAAGTGTCAACAGGGGAATATCTCTAATATTCTCAAACGGTGCCTTCTGAAGCACCGAGAGGACCAGGTTCAAGTCCCACGGAAGTAACGGGGGACGGACCGGAGGGGCCACATGTCGAACCCCCTGCACAAATGTACTCACGAGAGAGTGAGTCGCCAGGGGTCGCTGAAAAAAGACAGCCAGGGCAGATATCTGACCCTTAATCGTACTTAGGGCAAGCCTTTGGTCCACCCCATGCTGTAAAAACAGCAGGATTCTGGAAACCAAATAGGTACGCGGATGCCATTTCATTTCCTCACACATGGAGATGTAGGCCCTCCAAGTGCGGTGATAAACCTTCCTAGAGGACGGTTTTCGAGCACTTCTCATAGTAGAGATTACTGAGTCTGACAGGCCCCGGTCTCTCAGTACCTGGTTCTCAACAGCCATGCTGTTAAAGACAATGACTGTAAAGCAGGATGGAATATGGGACCTTGCAATAACAGGTCCTTCCGTAGTGGTAGGCGCCAGGGGACGTCTGCTACCAGACGTACTAGATCGGCGTACCAAGGACGCTGAGGCCAATCTGGAGCGATAAGGATCATTGGAATTCCCTCTGCCTCCACTCTGCGGAGCAGAAGAGGAAGAAGCCTTAAGGGAGGGAAGGCATAGATTAGCCGATACTGACCCCACGATGCTACCAACGCGTCCGTTGCGTCTGCCCATGGGTCTCTTGACCGGGCCACAAATCTCAATACCTTCTGATTGAGTCGGGAAGCCAGAAGATCTACGTCAGGTGTGCCCCATCTTTGGCAGAGGAGTTGGAACACCTCCGGGTGTAAGGACCATTCTCCCTGGTCCAGCATCTGGCGGCTCAGGTAGTCCGCCTGCCAGTTTTCCACACCCGGAATGTACACGACCTATAGTGCCGGTACGCTCTTCTCTGCCCACTTCAGGATGCGAGCAACCTCCGATGCTGCAGCTGAGCTTCTTGTTCCTCCTTGATGATTGACATATGCCACCGCTGTGGCGTTGTCTGACTGGATCCTGACTGGACGCCCTTGCAGCCTCTGAGACCATTTGAAGAGGCACAGCTTGATCGCCCGGCTCTCTAGGACATTGATCGGCAGGAGGGCTTCCTCTGGGGTCCAGCGACCTTGCGCCGACTGGACACCCCAGACTCCCCCCCAACCTGTAAGGCTGGCGTCCGTCGTGATCACTATCCAGTAAACCGGAAGAAATTACTTCCCGGCCATTAGAGCCGTTGCTGTCAGCCACCATACCAGGGATCTCCTGACTAGGTGGCTCACTCGGATTTGATAATCCAGAGATGAAGGGCATCTGTTCCATCTGGACAGAACTTCCTTCTGTAACACTCGAGTGTGGTATTGAACATATGGGACCGCCTCGAAGGAGGCTACCATGAGGCCCAACACTCGCATGCAAAAACGGAGTGACGACCAATTCCTGGAAGTCAGCTGCCGTACTGCAGCCCGGAGGGTCTGCAACTTCTGCACAGGGAGGAATACCTTTGCCTCTGAGGAATCCAGAATCAACCCCAGGTACACTAGGCGTTGAGTGGGCACCAATACTGACTTTTGCGTGTTTAGTATCCAACCACAGTCTCGAAGAGTCTGACAGGTAATGGACACGCTTACCTCTAATTCTGAGCTTGAAGGGGCCTTCAGCAGAAGGTCGTCCAAGTAGCCTGTGATAGCGATACCCCGCTGTCTTAGAAGTGCCAGAATCGGAGCGAGCACCTTGGTGAACGTCCTGGGTGCTGAGGCAAGGCCCAACGGGAGGGCCACAAACTGGTAGTGGTCCTTCCCGATAGCAAATCGCAGAAACCTCTGGTGTCTGGAGTATATGGGGACATGCAGGTATGCGTCCTTGATGTCCAAGGAGGCCAGAAAGTCCCCCGGATGGAGAGCCGTGACTACAGATCGAACCGACTCCATCCGAAATCTTTGTACCTTCACAAAGCAATTGAGGGCTCTGAGATCCAAGCTTGGACGAACCCCCTTCTTCTTCGGCACAAAGAACAGATTTGAGTAAAAACCCAGTTCCAGTTCTGGAACTGGAATAACTACCCCGCGTTCCAGTAGACCCTGGACCGCCCTATACAGGGCCTCCCGACGGGTCGGTAGTAGCTGGAGATTAGAGGTGTTGAATCTGTCCGGTGGACAAGAGAGAAACTCTATCTTGTAGCCTGAGGAGATTACTTCGCAAACCCACCTGTCGGAGATTAGAGCTGTCCACTGAGTCGCAAATTTCTGAAGACGTCCCCCCACCCGAGAGCTGGGTGGGGGTGGACCTTCATGCGGACGCAAATTTGTCCGCAGGCTTCTTGGGTATGCGGGACCAAGGACGCTTTTGTCCTTGGGCAGGCGCTTTATCGGCCTGGGGTCTTTTCCCTGTCGCCCTAGGGGGACGAAAAAACCGCTTGCGTGCAGTAAAGGAGGGCCCTTGCCCCTTGGCGTGGCCCCTTACCCTTGCTAATTTGGGGAAGCAAAGTGCTTTTACTTCCTGTGGCATCCTTGATGTCATCCAGAGAAGCCCCAAAAAGTCTGTCTCCCTTAAAAGGCAGATCCAACAGGGCTTTCTTGGAAGTCTGGTCCGCAGACCAGCCTTTTAGCCAGATCAGGCGGCGTATTGCTACTGCATAAACCGAAGTTTTAGACAGCAGGGGAATAGTATTCATGTCTGACTCGCAGACAAACCTAAGGCCCTGGACCAACTGGTCGGCCAATGTTATCTCATCAGGAGGAGCATCTCGCTCCTTAACCCCTGGAGTAGCAATCTTGCCCATTCAGTAAGTGTGTGAGACACTAGGGCCCCCGCCAATGCCGGGCGTACTGCCGAGCCTACCACTGAGTATAGGTAGCAAGCGAGTGCTTCAGCCTTCTTATCTACAGGGTCCTTGAAAACAGGAGCCCCTTCTACAGGAATTGTGGTGGCTCTATTAAGTCTGGACACCGGAGGGTCCACTATAGGGGGAGAGGTCCATTTCTTCAGAAAACTCTCCTTAAAGGGGTACCGTACCGCAAACCTCTTTGGGGCTGTAAAGACCCTCACTGGGTTCTCCCATTCCTTGTATAAGAGTTTATCAAAAGACATACAAGGGAACACCTTAGCAGTGCGGGCAGGTCTATGAAACCCAAGTGGACCGGAGTCTCTTCTGCTTCTGCAGTATTTTCCAACTTTAGCATATCCCACACTGCAGTAATAAGGTCAGATACCAAAGTCGTCTTGCGTACTGACCTGGACTTGGAGTCATTCTCACTGTCCGGTCATGGTCTGCAGTCTCTGATGCGTCAGAATCTGGGCCCCGAGCCGTAGCTGGACCTGGTTCTGCATCAGAATTATCCCCAGAAGCTTGCAGGGGACGGGGCGTTTACTACCCCCTGTATTCCCGTGTGCTGCTTCCACCCTGGCAGCAAACGCCTCTAGGATTGCCGTCATAGCGTTCATAGACACCTCAGGGGCACCAGCTGCTAAATCTGGTGTTTCAGGGGAGAAGACATCTGGCTCAGATGCCATGCTGACCACACGCTGACACTCACAGGGCTCCAGGCAAGATATCAATAGGCCACCCTCCTGTGCTGCAGAGAGGCTGGGTCACCCAGAGGACTCACCACCCTGGATAGGTACTGCTATGCTGCGCCTGTGATGCTGTCCCTCTGCTGCTGTGTCAGTCTGCTTCTTTTATCAGCATTTCCTGTGTGAATTTTCGCACCAGTGTAATGCACCCTAGAGGCCGGAGGCTCTCGCAAAATGGTTGCCAAAAACGTCTGTATGGAAGATAATGTGGGCTCTAAGAAAATGGCCGACGACCAAAGATAGAGGTCAAGCAGCCATAGCCCACAAAAAGATGGCCACCGAACGGCAATATATGCATACAGGGTGGACAAACATGGCCGCCGATCAGCTGATAGGGGCCAGTGGGTGTGGCAGAACCACAGGAAGATGGCCGCCGGGCAGTCACAAGAGGCCGAACTCGGCATGGACCACCTCAAAATGGCCACCGACAGCATGGAGAAGGAAGCACACAAACACAGGTAAGCAGAAATGACATTTCTTTTAAATGTTAGTTACAGCCAGCCCCGCTCCAGTGGAACCCCCTAGGTGACCCCCAGCACCCAGCAACCTTTAGCTAGAAGCCCAGGAAGGAGGGAAAGGCAGGGAGAGAGGGAAGAAAGGGGCCACAACCACTTACTTGATCTCTCCAGGAATGTCCAGCTAAATCACCAAGCCGAGGCAGGGGAGTTTTACTTACCTATCCTGCATGTATTATGCTGGAAGACATTCCAAACAGGTCATCGTCCGCGCACGGAAGGTGACTGTTGGCCAGGCCTGCTGTGATTGGACCCAAAAGGGACGATCATATGTATGCCCTGGAGCGTGACGCTCACCGGACAGGCTGCTGCGACTCGGCCGTAAGGTCAGCCGAAGCTGAGCGGTCCGATGCAAGCCTTGGAGCGTAAGCTCACCGGCCAGGCTGCTGCGACTCGGCCGGAAGGTCAGCCGAAGCTGAGCGGTCCGATGCAGGCCCTGGAGCGTAGGCTCACCGGCCACCCGTGGAGCGACGGGCATGTCGTGGAAAACCCAGCGCGTAGCTAGGGTCGGCACACGCTCGATGGCCGAAACTGGGGAGACTACAAGGATCGAGGATCCAGCCTGTCACCCAGTCGGCAGTTGATCGAAGATCGCAGGAAACAAAAATGTAGCAAAAAAATATATATCTTTTTCCCCCGGACCAATGGGCCCGAAGGGAGCCATGTCCTACTCCTTGCTAGACAGAAAAAAACTGATCTGCGAAGATGCAGACTGAGAGGTTATACCCGGAGGGTCCGCCCCCTGGGCGGTACTGTAGAAGGTGTGATGCAACACTTTTTACAAGTTTTTCTGCCTAGTCACTCCTAATTAATGGATAATACACACTTTGTCAATAGAGAAGCTGTGTCGGTCCATGGACGAAAGAGTAATTACGTTTTGGTGTGAACAAAACAGTAGTACTCAATTATGTCCTCACCAATGAATTAATAAGATTGCAGGCACTTGACTGTCATTTCTACAGTCCAGGGTTTTAAAATGAAACAAGGATTTCAAGGAACAAGGATCAGGAATTGTTCTAGTAAGCCCCCCCAACCTAGAGTATGAGTGCAGAGTAATGACATGAGTGTTCCCATAGAGGGCACTAGACTCTATAAAGCACATCTCCATACACTGCTCCTTGGAGCTGTACACTCTCTGGAATGCTCAGCCACCTCCAGCTTTCTTTGCTACATTAGTTGCAGAAATCAGTTCTAATGGGTAATTTAGTGACGTGATTTCTGTTTTCAGTAGCAAATGCCATGTAGAGAAGGAAACTTTGTAATGGTCTTTTATCCCTATCAGGTTTGTCCAGTAATGCAAAAAGTGCAGTGCCTTAGTGTGACCCATTAGGGATCTGATAGCAGCAACCAATATGTTCGTTTTGATGTGGAGCAGATGCATGCCTTAGCTGCATGTGTGTATTGGGCCCCTACACTGCTTATACACCTTTCTCTCCTACACTGGATGGAGATGGGGTGGGGTACAAGGAATTTGCAAGACAAGGTCCTTTAGTACTCAAGGAAAACAAGCCAAGGTGCAACCCCCCCTCTACATGAGCTTTGAATTATTTCAGCAGGTCCTCCACTTTTTGTGCTCCCTCCTGCTGAAGCACCCAAGGCAGCTGGCTCTTCTGCCTACCCCTCGGCCTGGCTCTGCCTGGGACACAGGTGGATCTAGCACTGACAACCCATTGCATTACCTTGGATGCACTTGGACTTCGCATTACCTTGACAAGGGGATCTCATAGACTCGGTGATCACAGAGAACGTCGCACGCGACCCGCAGGCAGCTTGTGCACTGGAGGACGTCCATGGACGCCCTCCCGGCAATTAAGGCCCGTGCTGTTGCCGTCTTTTGGCTATAGCGTGGACGGCAAGTAGCTAAGAAACTTCACCTGACTGCCATCTTTAAGAGCATGTACCTTGAAGACGCATATGTAGCGAAACACGTTGGTAGTCACACGCTTGCTACATTTGTCTGATTGTTTTGTACTATTGATTTTAATCTAGATGGCATCTTTTAACAAGATACAATAAAACTGATGTTTTTATGACTTGGGTTTTTTTTTTTGTATACACTATTTGGTTTCTCAATTGCTTGGCACATTTAAAGTCCTTTCCCTGGTGGAGGAATAGCCTTCGTATACGTTTTGGATACCGACCTTCCTTCATTAGGGAAATTACCATTGTATGGAGATATACTTACCTAATCCTCAGATTCTGTGAGTGCAAGACCTCCACCCCCCCCCTGCGCGGTTCCTGAGGTCATCCCGCCCATAGATCGACTCTGGATGTGAGGACGACAGAAACAGTCCACCGCTGGTTGTGGGGGAGAGCTGTTTTCCAGAGGATCAGGTAAGTATGTTTTCCAGAGGATCGGGTAAGTATAGCTTTTCATTGCACCCCTAGACAAAATGAGCAGCTAACCAGTTAGTGACTGGCTCCTGTACATTTATGTCAGCAGAATGGCACGGCTGGCCAAAGTAACGTATATTTACGTCAAAAAGCTCCGTGACCATGCCTGCAGGACCCGCGGACTCGATGTCCGCCGGTGTCCCGCAATCGGGTCACGGAGCTGCAGAATGGGGAGAGGCAAGTGTAAACATGCCTCTCCCTTCTAGACTGTAAGCTCTAACGAGCAGGGCCCCCTGATCCCTCTGTATTGAATTGTATTGTGACTGTACTGTCTTCCCTGTTGTTGTAAAGCGCTGCGCAAACTGTTGGCGCTATATAAATCCTGTATAATAATAATAATAATCTCCCTGTTCTGCCTAGTGACACTGTCACTGATCGTCTGTTCCCTCTCATTGGGAGCAACGATCAGTGACGTGTCACTCGTAGCCACGCCCCCTAACAGTAAGAATCACTCCCTAGGACACACTTAACCCCTTCAGCGCCACCTAGTGGTTAACCCCTTCACTGCCAGTGTCATTTTCACAGTAATCAGTGCATTTTTATAGCACTAATCGCTGTAAAAATGACAATGATCCCAAAATAGTGTCAAAAGTGTCCGATATGTCTGCCATAAAGTCGCAGTCACAATAAAAAAAAAAAAAAAAAAAAAAAAAAAAAACACAGATCGCCGCCAATACTAGTAAACAAAATTAATAATAAAAATGCCATAAAACTACCCCTATTTTGTAGATGCTATAACTTTTGCGCAAACCAATCAATATACGCTTATTGCAATTTTTTACCAAAAACATGTAGAAGAATACGTATCGGCCTAAACTGAGGAAAAAAATAGTTTTTTTATATATTTTTGGGGAATATTTATTATGGCAAAAAGTAAAAAAAATAGGATTTTTTGTACTCACCGTAAAATCCTTTTCTCTGACATCCATGGACTGACACGGTGTCTCTTTACACTTTACACGTGGGTTATGTCCCTGCTTGCAGGAGAAGACCTAGGCAGAATGTGAGATGTTATACATACATTCTAAAAGCCAGAGCTGAACAGCCCCACCCAGGGGGCGGTCCCTCCGGACATAACCCTCCCACTACAGTCAGCAGACTTCAGTTCGTAACAAAGTAGTACAAACTTAAAAAGGAAGGGTGGGTGCCGTGTCAGTCCATGGATGTCAGAGAAAAGGATTTTACGGTGAGTACAAAAAATCCTATTTTCTCTTACCATCCATGGACTGACACGGTGTCTCTTTACACTTTACACGTGGGATGTCCCAAAGCAGTGTCAAGAGGGATGGGAGCAGTATAAATGGAAAAACCAAAAACTTCACTCCAAGAAGGCAGAGCTCCTCAACGGAGGAGTCGCAAGTTTAAACATCGGCCTGCAGCACCCTGCGGCCGAAGGAAGCATCCGGAGATGCAGCCACATTAACCTTATAAAACTTAAAAGGCATGAACAGACGACCAGGTCGCCACCTTGCACACTTGTGCAACCGACGCTTGATGTCGGAAAACCCAGGAAGCACCAATTGCCCTGGTGGAATGCGCCGTAACCGGAAAGGGAGGCGCCCGCCCTTTGAGAGCATAGGCTTGAATGACGGTTTGTCTGATTCCCCTAGAAATGATGGCAGACGAAACCGCTTGGCCCTGTTATGGACCAGAGACAGTCACAAACAGTGAGTCTGACTTTCGAATAGAAGCAGTAGCAGACAGTACACCCGTAAGGCTTGTACCACATCCAATATGTGCAGCGCAAACTCTCTGGGATGCGATGGGTGAGGACACAAGGAAGGGAGGACAATGTCCTCATGTAGGTGAAAGGTCGACACCACCTTTGGCAAAAAGGAAGGTCACGGATGCAACACCGCCTTATCCTTATGGATGACTAAATATGGCGACTTGCAGGACAAAGCCGCCAACGCAGACACCCGTCAAACAGAAGTGATTGCCACTAAAAGGCCACCTTCTGAGACAAGACAAGAGGGGAATATCCCGGATATTACCAAAAGGAGGTTCCTGGAGGACCGAGAGCACCAACTTCAGATCCCACGGTGGGAGAGGAGGCTTGACAGGAGGGAGCACATGGCGAACCCCCAACACAAGGTGCTAACCAAGAAATGACCCGCTAGAGGTCGCTGAAAGAAGACGGCCAAGGCCGAAATCTGATCCTTGATGGTACTCAAAGCAAGCTTTTTGGTCACTCCACACTGCAGAGGACGCAGGATTCTGGGGACGGAATACGTCCGAGGACGCCAGTCCAGCGCTTCGCATATGGCGATATAAGCTTTCCAGGCACGGTGATAGATCTGCTTGGAGGAAGACTTCCGTGTCTTTAACATGGTCAAAATGACCGAGTCCGAGAGACCTCGGTCCCTCAACACCTGGCTTTCAACAGCCCTGCCGTTAAAGCCAGAGACTGTAAGCCGGATGAAACATAGGACCTTGAGACTGAAGGTCCTCCCTCATCGGCAACCGCCAGGGAACGTCCGCGACGAGACGTACCAGATCAGCGTACCAGTGATGCTGAGGCCAATCCGGAACAATTAGGATCACCGGAGTTTATATCAGGCGATAAGGACCCTATGGGGCCACCAACGCATCCGAGGCATCGCCCAAGGATCCCTGGATCTGGCCACAACCTCGACCCTTGCGATTGAGTCGAGAGGCCATCAGGTCCACATCCGGCATGCCCCACCGTCGGCAAAGGAGTTGAAATATGCAAGAACCACTCTTCTTGGTCCGGCGATTGGCGAATCAGATAGTCCGCCTGCCCATTGTCTATGCCCAGAATGTAAATGGCCTACAGAGCCGACACGTTTCTTCCGGCCCACTTCAGGATACGGACTACCTCGGAAGCCGCAGCTGAGCTCCGAGTCCCCCCTTGATGGTTTACATACGCCACCGCCGTGGCGTTGTCCGACTGGCTCCTGATGGAGCGACCCCGTACTCTCTCCGACCCGAGGAGAGACACAGTCCGATGGCCCGTATTTCCAGAACAGTGATTGGTAAACGGGCTCGTCCGGAGTCCAAGGCCTTGAGCCGACAGGACTCCCCAGACTCCACCCCAGCCCGTCAGGCTGGTGTCCGTCGTGAGTACCGTCCATTGGATGGGAGGGGAACGACTTTCCGGACCGAAGAGCCGAGGATCTCAACCACCATGTCAGGGGTGCCCTGACCAGGTGAATCACCTGGATCTGAAGATCCAAGGACAACGGGGATTTGTCCCAGGTGGACAAGATCTCCTTCTGCAATGCCCTGGTGTGTGATTGGGCATACGGAACGGCCGCGAAGGAGGCCACCACGAGTCCCGGGACTCTCATGCAAAAAAACAGATTGACAACCATTTTCGGGATGTCAGCAACCGCACCGCAGACTGAAGTGTCAGCAACTTCTCCAGAGGTAGGATACCTTTGCCTCCAAGGAGTTCAGAATCAGAACTAGATACTCCAGACACTGAGTCGGGACCAGGACTGACTCCTGAATGTTCAGGAACCACCCGAAGTCCCTGAGGGTCTAATTGACGATAGTCACCTTTCCTCTAAGTCTGAGCCACTTTCTGCTCTTAGCAGAAGATCGTCCAGATAGCCCACGACAGCAATACCTCACTGTAACAGAAGGCTAGAACCGGAGCAAGCACCTTGGTGAACACCCTTGGTGCTGAGGCTAGGCCGAAAGGAAGAGCCACAATCGATAGTGGACTTCGCTGATCGCAAGCGCAGAAACTTCTGGTGACTTGCGCAGATCGGAACATGCAAGTAGGCGTCCTTGAAGTCCAAGGACGCCAGAAGAAAATCCCTTTGGTGGAGTGTAGCGATCACCATGCGAATGGATTCCATGCAGAATTTCTGCACCTTCTCGAAGGCATTCAGGGCCTTGAGGTCCAGGATAGGTCGAACCACGTCCTATTTTTGGGACGACAAACAGATTCGAGTAGAATCCCTGAAAACTCTCCTGTGACGGAACCGGCACAATCACTCTGGACCTGATCAAATCCTGTACAGCCCCCAAGAGGGCTGCCCGACAGGTAGGAAGGAGAGGAAGATTCGAGGGAAAGAATCTGTCTGGGGGCCAGGATCGGAATACTATCCTGTATCCTGAGGTGACCACCTCGCACACCCACCAGTCGGAGATTCGGGAGGACCACCGATTCGTGACCTGCGAAGTCGTCCCCCCACCCCAGAGTCGGGCGGAGGCAAGACTTCACGCGGAGGCGGGCTTGGGAGCCGCTTGTTCGGCTTACGCACCCAGGGGCACTTGTGCCCACCAGCCACACTGCCGTCAGTCTGAGAGGACCTACCCGTGGACTCTGACTGACGAAAAAACCCCGTTTTGCTGGAAAGGAAGGCCCCTGTTTGCGGCGGGCCTCCTCACTCTTGCTAGTCTAAGGAAGAAGAGTGCTTTTACCTCCCATGACATCCATGACGATGTCATCCAGAGCAGCACCGAAAGGTCTACCACCTTTAAATGGTAGATCCGTCAGGAGCTTCCTAAGGCTAGATCAGCAGACCAGCACTTCAACCAGATAAGACGACGCAATATCACCGCCGAGACAGAGGCCCTGGATATTAAAGGGGCCGCGTCCAACGTGGCGTCGCACACATAAACCAGGCCCTGAACCAGTTGGTGGGCCAGAGCAACTGTGTCTGGAGGAAGATTATGCTCCTGTACAGCTAGGTGCAACATTTTTGGCCAACCTGTAAGTGTTTAAGACACAAGGGTCGCCGCTACCACAGGCCGTAGGGCGGATCCCAACAAGGCAAACATGGCTCTGCTCACCACTTCTGACCTCCTGTCAGTGGGGTCCTCAAATGCAGGAGTCCCCTCCATCGGGAGAGTGATGGCCTTGTTCAACCGGGCGACTGGAGGGTCGACCTTGGGGGAGAAGCCCACTTTTTAAGTAGGGCATCTTCAAGGGGTATCTGATAGACAAACGCCGCGGGACCATAAAAAAATTCTTCTGCGGCTTTTCCCAGACCTTATCAATGAGCTGGTCAAAGAAAGTACATATGGAAAAACCTCTTTAGAAGGCCTGGCCTTAAAAGAACCAAAGGAGAGTGTATCCGCCTGAGGTTCTGCATCCGCAGCATTTTAGCTTGAGAGTGTCCCTCACCGCAGTCATGAGTACACTAACAAGCGCCCTGTCATTTACTGACTCAGAACTGGAGTTTTCCTCATAAGGAATGTCCTGTTCAAAACCATCCAATACATTCAGAACTAGGGTCCTGAGCGGTAGTGGCTAGGCCCATATCTGAATCCGCGCACTGCCCTCATGAAGTAAAGTGGGGAGAGGGTGCTTTTTTGCTCTCTTGCGCTTGCACACAGCTCCCATCCTGGTCAGAAATGATTCCAGGACTGCCCACAACTGGTCCCTAGGGACCGCAGGTGCTGAAGCACTGCCTGTTGTCCACTGACATTTAGGGGAAGCTGGTGACAGAGACTCCATATTGCCCCCCTCTGAGACTCCTCAGATAAAAAGTCCACCCACAGGCTGTGCTGACTGAGGAGGGGGCGCCCAGGGGACTCACCAAACCGGACCAGGGACCGCTCAGTTCTGCTGTCTGTACCGCGCTGGTGAGCTGTGAGGAGATTTGCGCTGTTACAGCAGCGCTAGAGGCCAAAACTAGTGCTGAAGAGCGCGCGGGCTACAAGAAAATGGCCGCCGCACTTCACTGAGGCGATCCGCGGCAAGATGGCCGCCATGACTCAGCAAAAGTGAAAAAAACAGCACACACACAGCGCCACTCGGCGCTCAGGCCCCAAAACACACAAAAAAAGGCCCCAAGCATATCTGCAGACCAGCATTAGCCCCTCCAAGAACAGTGTGACCCCCAGGCACCCCACACAGCACAGCGCCAGCAATGGTGACAGAGAGTGACAATGAAATACAGGGGGAGACAGGGAAAATCCCCCACAGAGAAACACACAGCTTTTTGTACTCACCTGCAGGCAGGAGAGACTACTTACCCGTCCCCTGAGGGACCCACTGGTGTGTTTCTGACAGGACTATCACAGTGCAGTACTGAGTAGCTGTCGGCCCGGTCCACCGCGAAAGATACAGTCAGTCAGGAGCTGTTCAGTCTTGAGAGGACCGTGGGAGCATGAAAGCAAACCCGGCCACCCCTGGAGTCATGGGGCCTGTCGTGAACTGAGTCTCACGCACACAAGGCGAGGATCAGCACGCTCGATGGTCGGACAGGGAAGACTACGAGGATATCTTGTACCCAACCTGTTGCCCAGCCGACAATTGATAGAAAATTCTCAAAAATAAAATAAAAAAGAATTCCAGAAAAGGAATAAAAATAGGTCAGGAGACTGGCTCCTGAGAGAGCCACGTCTTCTCCTTCTGCTAGGCAGAAAAAAACTGAAGTCTGCTGACTGTAGTGGGAGGGTTATGCCCGGAGGGACCGCCCCCTGGGTGGGGCTGTTCAGCTCTGGCTTTTAGAATGTATGTATAACATCTCACATTCTGCCTAGGTCTTCTCCTGCAGGCAGGGACATAACCCACGTGTAAAGTGTAAAGAGACACCGTGTCAGTCCATGGATGGTAAGAGAAATATTGAATTTTTTTCAAAATTGTCGCTCTATTTTTGTTTATAGCGCAAAAAATAAACACTGCAGAGGTGATCAAATACCACCAAAATTTGAAAGCTCTATTTGTGGGAAAAAAAGGACGCCAAATTTGTTTGGGAACCACGTCGCACGACCGCGCAATTGTCAGTTAAAGCGACGCAGTGCCGAATCGCAAAAAGTGCTCTGGTCTTTGGCCAGTGAAATGGTCCGGGGCTGAAGTCGTTAACATAACTGCATGAGAGAATATTTTTTTTTTCTGGAGTTCTTTCTTAATAAAAACTAGATTCCAGGGCCAGTAGGTAGTGGATGTGTATGGATGATCATTGGAGAAGAGTATGTACTAGTACTAGGAGAAGGGGCCCGCACTAGTACTAGGAGAAGGGGCCCGCACTAGTACTAGGAGAAGGGGCCCGCACTAGTACTAGGAGAAGGGGCCCGCACTAATACTAGGAGAAGGGGCCCGCACTAGTACTAGGAGAAGGGGCCCGCACTAGTACTAGGAGAAGGGGCCCGCACTAGTACTAGGAGAAGGGGCCCGCACTAGTACTAGGAGAAGGGGCCCGCACTAATACTAGGAGAAGGGGCCTGCACTAGTACTAGGAGAAGGGGCCGCACTAATCCTAGGAGAAGGGGCCCGCACTAATACTAGAAGGGGCCCGCACTAATACTAGGAGAAGGGGCCCGCACTAGTACAGGGAATAGGGGCCCGTAATAGTACTGGGAGAAGGGGCCCGCACTAGTACTAGGAGAAGGGGCCCGCACTAGTACTAGGAGAAGGGGCCCGCACTAGTACTAGGAGAAGGGGCCCGCACTAGTACTAGGAGAAGGGGCTCGCACTAGTACTAGAAGAAGGGGCCCGCACTAATACTAGGAGAAGGGGCCCGCACTAATACTAGGAGAAGGGGCCGCACTAGTACTAGGAGAAAGGGCCCGCACTAATACTAGGAGAAGGGGCCCGCACTAGTACTAGGAGAAGGGGCCCGCACTAGTACTAGGAGAAGGGGCCCGCACTAATACTAGGAGAAGGGGCCCGCACTAATACTAGGAGAAGGGGCCACACTAATACTAGGAGAAGGGGCCCGCACTAGTAGTAGGAGAAGGGGCCGCACTAATACTAGGAGAAGGGGCCCGCACTAATACTAGGAGAAGGGGCTCGCACTAGTACTAGAAGAAGGGGCTCGCACTAATACTAGGAGAAGGGGCTCGCACTAATACTAGGAGAAGGGGCCGCACTAATACTAGGAGAAGGGGCCCGCACTAATACTAGGAGAAGGGGCCGCACTAATACTAGGAGAAGGGGCCCGCACTAATACTAGGAGAAGGGGCCCGCACTAATACTAGGAGAAGGGGCCCGCACTAATACTAGGAGAAGGGGCCCGCACTAATACTAGGAGAAGGGGCCCGCACTAATACTAGGAGAAGGGGCCCGCACTAATACTAGGAGAAGGGGCCCGCACTAATACTAGGAGAAGGGGCCCGCACTAGTACTAGAAGAAGGGGCCGCACTAGTACTAGAAGAAGGGGCCGCACTAGTACTAGGAGAAGGGGCCCGCACTAATACTAGGAGAAGGGGCCCGCACTAGTAGTAGGAGAAGGGGCCGCACTAATACTAGGAGAAGGGGCCCGCACTAATACTAGGAGAAGGGGCTCGCACTAGTACTAGAAGAAGGGGCTCGCACTAATACTAGGAGAAGGGGCCCGCACTAATACTAGGAGAAGGGGCCGCACTAATACTAGGAGAAGGGGCCCGCACTAATACTAGGAGAAGGGGTCCGCACTAATACTAGGAGAAGGGGCCCGCACTAATACTAGGAGAAGGGGCCCGCACTAATACTAGGAGAAGGGGCCCGCACTAATACTAGGAGAAGGGGCCACACTAATACTAGGAGAAGGGGCCCGCACTAGTAGTAGGAGAAGGGGCCGCACTAGTACTAGGAGAAGGGGCCCGCACTAATACTAGGAGAAGGGGCCCGCACTAATACTAGGAGAAGGGGCCCGCACTAATACTAGGAGAAGGGGCCCGCACTAATACTAGGAGAAGGGGCCCGCACTAATACTAGGAGAAGGGGCCGCACTAATACTAGGAGAAGGGGCCCGCACTAATACTAGGAGAAGGGGCCGCACTAGTACTAGGAGAAGGGGCCCGCACTAGTACTAGAAGAAGGGGCCCGCACTAGTACTAGAAGGGGTCCGCACTAATACTAGGAGAAGGGGCCCACACTAATACTAGGAGAAGGGGCCCGCACTAATACTAGGAGAAGGGGCCGCACTAATATTAGGAGAAGGGGCCCGCACTAATACTAGGAGAAGGGGCCCGCACTAATACTAGGAGAAGGGGCCCACACTAATACTAGGAGAAGGGGCCGCACTAATACTAGGAGAAGGGGCCGCACGTATACTAGGAGAAGGGGCCCGCACTAATACTAGGAGAAGGGGCCCGCACTAATACTAGGAGAAGGGGCCCGCACTAATACTAGGAGAAGGGGCCGCACTAATACTAGGAGAAGGGGCCCGTACTAGTACTAGGAGAAGGGGCCGCACTAGTACAAGGGGCCCGCACTAGTACTAGGAGAAGGGGCCCGCACTAGTACTAGGAGAAGGGGCCCGCACTAATACTAGGAGAAGGGGCCCGCACTAGTACTAGGAGAAGGGGCCCGCACTAGTACTAGGAGAAGGGGCCCGCACTAGTACTAGGAGAAGGGGCCCGCACTAGTACTAGGAGAAGGGGCCCGCACTAATACTAGGAGAAGGGGCCTGCACTAGTACTAGGAGAAGGGGCCGCACTAATCCTAGGAGAAGGGGCCCGCACTAATACTAGAAGGGGCCCGCACTAATACTAGGAGAAGGGGCCCGCACTAGTACAGGGAATAGGGGCCCGTAATAGTACTGGGAGAAGGGGCCCGCACTAGTACTAGGAGAAGGGGCCCGCACTAGTACTAGGAGAAGGGGCCCGCACTAGTACTAGGAGAAGGGGCCCGCACTAGTACTAGGAGAAGGGGCTCGCACTAGTACTAGAAGAAGGGGCCCGCACTAATACTAGGAGAAGGGGCCCGCACTAATACTAGGAGAAGGGGCCGCACTAGTACTAGGAGAAAGGGCCCGCACTAATACTAGGAGAAGGGGCCCGCACTAGTACTAGGAGAAGGGGCCCGCACTAGTACTAGGAGAAGGGGCCCGCACTAATACTAGGAGAAGGGGCCCGCACTAATACTAGGAGAAGGGGCCACACTAATACTAGGAGAAGGGGCCCGCACTAGTAGTAGGAGAAGGGGCCGCACTAATACTAGGAGAAGGGGCCCGCACTAATACTAGGAGAAGGGGCTCGCACTAGTACTAGAAGAAGGGGCTCGCACTAATACTAGGAGAAGGGGCTCGCACTAATACTAGGAGAAGGGGCCGCACTAATACTAGGAGAAGGGGCCCGCACTAATACTAGGAGAAGGGGCCGCACTAATACTAGGAGAAGGGGCCCGCACTAATACTAGGAGAAGGGGCCCGCACTAATACTAGGAGAAGGGGCCCGCACTAATACTAGGAGAAGGGGCCCGCACTAATACTAGGAGAAGGGGCCCGCACTAATACTAGGAGAAGGGGCCCGCACTAATACTAGGAGAAGGGGCCCGCACTAATACTAGGAGAAGGGGCCCGCACTAGTACTAGAAGAAGGGGCCGCACTAGTACTAGAAGAAGGGGCCGCACTAGTACTAGGAGAAGGGGCCCGCACTAATACTAGGAGAAGGGGCCCGCACTAGTAGTAGGAGAAGGGGCCGCACTAATACTAGGAGAAGGGGCCCGCACTAATACTAGGAGAAGGGGCTCGCACTAGTACTAGAAGAAGGGGCTCGCACTAATACTAGGAGAAGGGGCCCGCACTAATACTAGGAGAAGGGGCCGCACTAATACTAGGAGAAGGGGCCCGCACTAATACTAGGAGAAGGGGTCCGCACTAATACTAGGAGAAGGGGCCCGCACTAATACTAGGAGAAGGGGCCCGCACTAATACTAGGAGAAGGGGCCCGCACTAATACTAGGAGAAGGGGCCACACTAATACTAGGAGAAGGGGCCCGCACTAGTAGTAGGAGAAGGGGCCGCACTAGTACTAGGAGAAGGGGCCCGCACTAATACTAGGAGAAGGGGCCCGCACTAATACTAGGAGAAGGGGCCCGCACTAATACTAGGAGAAGGGGCCCGCACTAATACTAGGAGAAGGGGCCCGCACTAATACTAGGAGAAGGGGCCCGCACTAATACTAGGAGAAGGGGCCGCACTAATACTAGGAGAAGGGGCCCGCACTAATACTAGGAGAAGGGGCCGCACTAGTACTAGGAGAAGGGGCCCGCACTAGTACTAGAAGAAGGGGCCCGCACTAGTACTAGAAGGGGTCCGCACTAATACTAGGAGAAGGGGCCCACACTAATACTAGGAGAAGGGGCCCGCACTAATACTAGGAGAAGGGGCCGCACTAATATTAGGAGAAGGGGCCCGCACTAATACTAGGAGAAGGGGCCCGCACTAATACTAGGAGAAGGGGCCCACACTAATACTAGGAGAAGGGGCCGCACTAATACTAGGAGAAGGGGCCGCACGTATACTAGGAGAAGGGGCCCGCACTAATACTAGGAGAAGGGGCCCGCACTAATACTAGGAGAAGGGGCCCGCACTAATACTAGGAGAAGGGGCCGCACTAATACTAGGAGAAGGGGCCCGTACTAGTACTAGGAGAAGGGGCCGCACTAGTACAAGGGGCCCGCACTAGTACTAGGAGAAGGGGCCCGCACTAGTACTAGGAGAAGGGGCCGCACTAATACTAGGAGAAGGGGCCCGCACTAATACTAGGAGAAGGGGCCCGCACTAATACTAGGAGAAGGGGCCCGCACTAATACTAGGAGAAGGGGCCCGCACTAGTACTAGAAGAAGGGGCTCGCACTAGTACTAGAAGAAGGGGCCCGCACTAATACTAGGAGAAGGGGCCCGCACTAATACTAGGAGAAGGGGCCCGCACTAGTACTAGAAGAAGGGGCTCGCACTAGTACTAGAAGAAGGGGCCCGCACTAGTACTAGGAGAAGGGGCCGCACTAATACTAGGAGAAGGGGCCCGCACTAATACTAGGAGAAGGGGCCCGCACTAATACTAGGAGAAGGGGCCCGCACTAATACTAGGAGAAGGGGCCCGCACTAATACTAGGAGAAGGGGCCGCACTAATAGTAGGAGAAGGGGCCCGCACTAGTACTAGGAGAAGGGGCCGCACTAGTACTAGGAGAAGGGGCTCGCACTAGTACTAGAAGAAGGGGCCCGCACTAGTACTAGGAGAAGGGGTCCGCACTAATACTAGGAGAAGGGGCCCGCACTAATACTAGGAGAAGGGGCCCGCACTAATACTAGGAGAAGGGGCCCGCACTAATACTAGGAGAAGGGGCCCGCACTAATACTAGGAGAAGGGGCCGCACTAATACTAGAAGGGGCCCGCACTAATACTAGGAGAAGGGGCCCGCACTAACACTAGGAGAAGGGGCCCGCACTAGTACTAGAAGAAGGGGCCGCACTAGTACTAGAAGAAGGGGCCGCACTAGTACTAGGAGAAGGGGCCCGCACTAATACTAGAAGAAGGGGCCGCACTAGTACTAGAAGGGGCTCGCACTAGTACTAGAAGAAGGGGCCCGCACTAATACTAGGAGAAGGGGCCCGCACTAATACTAGGAGAAGGGGCCCGCACTAATACTAGGAGAAGGGGCCCGCACTAATACTAGGAGAAGGGGCCGCACTAATACTAGGAGAAGGGGCCGCACTAATACTAGGAGAAGGGGCCCGCACTAATACTAGGAGAAGGGGCCCGCACTAATACTAGGAGAAGGGGCCGCACTAATACTAGGAGAAGGGGCCCGCACTAATACTAGGAGAAGGGGCCCGCACTAATACTAGGAGAAGGGGCCCGCACTAATACTAGGAGAAGGGGCCACACTAATACTAGGAGAAGGGGCCCGCACTAATACTAGGAGAAGGGGCCCGCACTAATACTAGGAGAAGGGGCTCGCACTAGTACTAGAAGAAGGGGCTCGCACTAGTACTAGAAGAAGGGGCCGCACTAATACTAGGAGAAGGGGCCCGCACTAATACTAGGAGAAGGGGCCGCACTAGTACTAGGAGAAGGGGCCGCACTAATACTAGGAGAAGGGGCCCGCACTAATACTAGGAGAAGGGGCCCGCACTAATACTAGAAGGGGCCCGCAGTAATACTAGGAGAAGGGGCCCGCGCTAATACTAGGAGAAGGGGCCGCACTAATACTAGGAGAAGGGGCCCGCACTAATACTAGGAGAAGGGGCCGCACTAGTACTAGGAGAAGGGGCTCGCACTAGTACTAGAAGAAGGGGCCCGCACTAGTACTAGGAGAAGGGGTCCGCACTAATACTAGGAGAAGGGGCCCGCACTAATACTAGGAGAAGGGGCCGCACTAATACTAGGAGAAGGGGCCCGCACTAATACTAGGAGAAGGGGTCCGCACTAATACTAGGAGAAGGGGCCCGCACTAATACTAGGAGAAGGGGCCCGCACTAATACTAGGAGAAGGGGCCCGCACTAATACTAGGAGAAGGGGCCCGCACTAATACTAGGAGAAGGGGCCACACTAATACTAGGAGAAGGGGCCCGCACTAATACTAGGAGAAGGGGCCTGCACTAATACTAGGAGAAGGGGCCCGCACTAATACTAGGAGAAGGGGCCCGCACTAGTACTAGAAGGGGCCCGCACTAATACTAGGAGAAGGGGCCCACACTAATACTAGGAGAAGGGGCCCGCACTAATACTAGGAGAAGGGGTCCGCACTAGTACTAGGAGAAGGGGCCCGCACTAGTACTAGGAGAAGGGGCCCGCACTAATACTAGGAGAAGGGGCCCGCACTAATACTAGGAGAAGGGGCCCACACTAGTACTAGGAGAAGGGGCCCGCACTAATATTAGGAGAAGGGGCCCGCACTAATACTTGGAGAAGGGGCCCGCACTAATACTAGGAGAAGGGGCCCGCACTAATACTAGGAGAAGGGGCCGCACTAATACTAGGAGAAGGGGCCCGCACTAATACTAGGAGAAGGGGCCCGCACTAATACTAGGAGAAGGGGCCCGCACTAATACTAGGAGAAAGGGCCCGCACTAATCCTAGGAGAAAGGGCCCGCACTAGTACTAGGAGAAAGGGCCCGCACTAGTACTAGGAGAAGGGGTCCGCACTAGTACTAGGAGAAAGGGCCCGCACTAGTACTAGGAGAAGGGGTCCGCACTAATACTAGGAGAAAGGGCCCGCACTAGTACTAGGAGAAGGGGCCACACTAATACTAGGAGAAAGGGCCCGCACTAGGAGAAGGGGTCCGCACTAATACTAGGAGAAAGGGCCCGCACTAGTACTAGGAGAAGGGGCCACACTAATACTAGGAGAAAGGGCCCGCACTAGTACTAGGAGAAGGGGTCCGCACTAATACTAGGATTAGGGGCCGCACTAGTACTAGGAGAAGGGGCCTGCACTAGTACTAGGAGAAGGGGCCCGCACTAATACTAGGAGAAGGGGCCGCACTAATACTAGGAGAAGGGGCCCGCACTAGTACTAGGAGAAGGGGCCACACTAATACTAGGAGAAAGGGCCCGCACTAGTACTAGGAGAAGGGGTCCGCACTAATACTAGGATTAGGGGCCCGCACTAGTACTAGGAGAAGGGGCCCGCACTAATACTAGGAGAAGGGGCCACACTAATACTAGGAGAAAGGGCCCGCACTAGTACTAGAAGGGGCCACACTAATACTAGGAGAAGGGGCCACACTAATACTAGAAGGGGCCCGCACTAGTACTAGGAGAAGGGGCCCGCACTAGTACTAGGAGAAAGGGCCCGCACTAGTACTAGGAGAAGGGGTCCGCACTAATACTAGAAGAAGGGGCCCGCACTAGTACTAGGAGAAGGGGCCCGCACTAATACTAGGAGAAGGGGCCACACTAATACTAGGAGAAAGGGCCCGCACTAATACTAGAAGGGGCCACACTAATACTAGGAGAAGGGGCCACACTAATACTAGGAGAAAGGGCCCGCACTAGTACTAGAAGGGGCCACACTAATACTAGGAGAAGGGGCCACACTAATACTAGAAGGGGCCCGCACTAGTACTAGGAGAAGGGGCCCGCACTAGTACTAGGAGAAGGGGCCGCACTAATACTAGGAGAAGGGGCCCGCACTAGTACTAGGAGAAAGGGCCCGCACTAGTACTAGGAGAAGGGGTCCGCACTAATACTAGAAGAAGGGGCCCGCACTAGTACTAGGAGAAGGGGCCCGCACTAATACTAGGAGAAGGGGCCCGCACTAGTACTAGGAGAAGGGGTCCGCACTAATACTAGGATTAGGGGCCCGCACTAGTACTAGGAGAAGGGGCCCGCACTAATACTAGGAGAAGGGGCCACACTAATACTAGGAGAAAGGGCCCGCACTAGTACTAGAAGGGGCCACACTAATACTAGGAGAAGGGGCCACACTAATACTAGAAGGGGCCCGCACTAGTACTAGGAGAAGGGGCCCGCACTAGTACTAGGAGAAAGGGCCCGCACTAGTACTAGGAGAAGGGGTCCGCACTAATACTAGAAGAAGGGGCCCGCACTAGTACTAGGAGAAGGGGCCCGCACTAATACTAGGAGAAGGGGCCACACTAATACTAGGAGAAAGGGCCCGCACTAATACTAGAAGGGGCCACACTAATACTAGGAGAAGGGGCCACACTAATACTAGGAGAAAGGGCCCGCACTAGTACTAGAAGGGGCCACACTAATACTAGGAGAAGGGGCCACACTAATACTAGAAGGGGCCCGCACTAGTACTAGGAGAAGGGGCCCGCACTAGTACTAGGAGAAGGGGCCGCACTAATACTAGGAGAAGGGGCCCGCACTAGTACTAGGAGAAGGGGCCACACTAATACTAGGAGAAAGGGCCCGCACTAGTACTAGAAGGGGCCACACTAATACTAGGAGAAGGGGCCACACTAATACTAGAAGGGGCCCGCACTAGTACTAGAAGGGGCCCGCACTAGTACTAGGAGAAAGGGCCCGCACTAGTACTAGGAGAAGGGGTCCGCACTAATACTAGAAGAAGGGGCCCGCACTAGTACTAGGAGAAGGGGCCCGCACTAATACTAGGAGAAGGGGCACGCTAATACTAGGAGAAAGGGCCCGCACTAATACTAGAAGGGGCCACACTAATACTAGGAGAAGGGGCCACACTAATACTAGGAGAAAGGGCCCGCACTAGTACTAGAAGGGGCCACACTAATACTAGGAGAAGGGGCCACACTAATACTAGAAGGGGCCCGCACTAGTACTAGAAGGGGCCCGCACTAGTACTAGGAGAAAGGGCCCGCACTAGTACTAGGAGAAGGGGTCCGCACTAATACTAGAAGAAGGGGCCCGCACTAGTACTAGGAGAAGGGGCCCGCACTAATACTAGGAGAAGGGGCACGCTAATACTAGGAGAAAGGGCCCGCACTAATACTAGAAGGGGCCACACTAATACTAGGAGAAGGGGCCACACTAATACTAGGAGAAAGGGCCCGCACTAGTACTAGAAGGGGCCACACTAATACTAGGAGAAGGGGCCACACTAATACTAGAAGGGGCCCGCACTAGTACTAGGAGAAGGGGCCCGCACTAGTACTAGGAGAAGGGGCCCGCACTAGTACTAGGAGAAGGGGCCCGCACTAATACTAGGAGAAGGGGCCCGCACTAATACTAGGAGAAGGGGCCACACTAATACTAGGAGAAGGGGCCACACTAATACTAGGAGAAAGGGCCCGCACTAGTACTAGAAGGGGCCACACTAATACTAGGAGAAGGGGCCACACTAATACTAGAAGGGGCCCGCACTAGTACTAGGAGAAGGGGCCCGCACTAGTACTAGGAGAAGGGGCCCGCACTAGTACTAGGAGAAGGGGCCCGCACTAGTACTAGGAGAAGGGGTCCGCACTAATACTAGAAGAAGGGGCCCGCACTAGTACTAGGAGAAGGGGCCCGCACTAATACTAGGAGAAGGGGCACGCTAATACTAGGAGAAAGGGCCCGCACTAATACTAGAAGGGGCCACACTAATACTAGGAGAAGGGGCCACACTAATACTAGGAGAAAGGGCCCGCACTAGTACTAGAAGGGGCCACACTAATACTAGGAGAAGGGGCCACACTAATACTAGAAGGGGCCCGCACTAGTACTAGAAGGGGCCCGCACTAGTACTAGGAGAAAGGGCCCGCACTAGTACTAGGAGAAGGGGTCCGCACTAATACTAGAAGAAGGGGCCCGCACTAGTACTAGGAGAAGGGGCCCGCACTAATACTAGGAGAAGGGGCACGCTAATACTAGGAGAAAGGGCCCGCACTAATACTAGAAGGGGCCACACTAATACTAGGAGAAGGGGCCACACTAATACTAGGAGAAAGGGCCCGCACTAGTACTAGAAGGGGCCACACTAATACTAGGAGAAGGGGCCACACTAATACTAGAAGGGGCCCGCACTAGTACTAGGAGAAGGGGCCCGCACTAGTACTAGGAGAAGGGGCCCGCACTAGTACTAGGAGAAGGGGCCCGCACTAATACTAGGAGAAGGGGCCCGCACTAATACTAGGAGAAGGGGCCACACTAATACTAGGAGAAGGGGCCACACTAATACTAGGAGAAAGGGCCCGCACTAGTACTAGAAGGGGCCACACTAATACTAGGAGAAGGGGCCACACTAATACTAGAAGGGGCCCGCACTAGTACTAGGAGAAGGGGCCCGCACTAGTACTAGGAGAAGGGGCCCGCACTAGTACTAGGAGAAGGGGCCCGCACTAGTACTAGGAGAAGGGGCCCGCACTAATACTAGAAGAAGGGGCCCGCACTAGTACTAGAAGGCACTGGGAATGGATGCCTGGATGATCAGGCTGGATGGGACTCTTGCATTGTGTGGTGATGATGATAGAGAGGAGTGCTTGCCTCCCACAGGCCCGCTGTCATTGAGTATGGAGTCTGGGAATTGAGGCCGGACCTCCCAGGCTCGGATTCAGCCTTGGGGCCGAGGCGCCTCTTTAAAGGGATGAGTTCCTCCGGCACACAGCTCGGCGGCCTGTACATGGCTGGGGCCCTTTAAGGCTCCCCTGAAGCCAGGCCATCCACACACACACCAGCCTGGCCTGCCTGGGTGGTCTCTCTACTTTGGTGAGCTGTTGCTAAGCAGCTAATAATAGTCATGTTTGTTGAGTATTTTTTTTTCTCGTCGTCAGCCAATAGGAGGGCAGGGATCGCAGCCATCTGACAGCCCCGGGGGCGGCTCCTCGCGGCCCCGCCCCTACTTTCCTCTTTCTCCGAATGGAGAGGGCTAGTTTTTTTCTCCCTCCCTCCCCCTCCCCTCCTCTCCTCTCCATCTCATGTATTGAAGCACGGCGGACGGGAGAGCGGAGGAGAGCGGAGAGCTGTGTCTGGGAGAGCCGTGTCTGGGAGAGCCGTGTCTGGGAGAGCCGTGTATTGGAGGTGATGATGATAGTGAGTCCCGGGCTGAGAAGGAATCGGAGCGGCCGGTGCTCGTGGTAGGCAGCGCTCACTTACCCCCCGGGTCCTGCTCCTCTCCTGGCTCCGGCTCACACATAAACAAACACACGGTGAATGCGGGAAGCGGCTCAGACGTCCGGACCGCGAGATGTGGGGATGGAAGGCGCTAAGCTCCACTCGCCGCCCTCCCCCGGAGAGGCATGAAGAGAGCCGAGGACGGAGAAGAAGCCTGTCTTCCTGTACTATAAGCCCGCTAAGCCTGGAGCCTTCTCCCCGCATACTGCGGACACAGCATGGCCTCGGCTGCCTGGCCTGATGATGACGAGTCCCGGAGTACGGCGACACGGAGAAGGAGGGGACCGGAGCCCGCCACCGGGGGAGAGGAAGGAGGAGGGCCGCCCGACCTAGACTATCTCCAGCGCCCGAGCTACTGTGATGCCAGCTTCGCCCTGCAAAACATCTCCGAGGTGATCCCCGGGCATTGTCTGCTGTCATATACATGCCAATGGATGGGGAGGGGGAATCGGATCACACACATACTGGGGGGCAGTCATAACAAGGGGTACATAGGGATCACTAAAGGGCTGCTCATTTATATGGTGGTTGATCACAATCAAAGGGTACATAGGGCTGATCATAACCAGGGAATACATACAGATCACGGTGGGGGGTCTTAATCACAGGGGGCTGATTGTACACTGAGCTACTTACAGGTTACAGGGAGCTGATAATATACAAGGAGGTACATGGGATCACAGGGAGCTGATCTTGTACCCCCTGTGACCTGTATGTACCCTCTTGTATACAAAGTACCCCCTGTGTACGATCAGCCTCCTGTGACCCGTATGTACCCCCTGGGTTTCGATCAGTCCCCTGTGTACGATCAGCCTCCTGCGATCTGCGTGTACCCCCTGTGTACGATCAGCCTCCTGTGACCCGTATGTACCCCCTGGGTTCGATCAGTCCCCTGTGTACGATCAGCCTCCTGCGATCTGCGTGTACCTCCTGTGTACGATCAGCCTCCTGTGACCCGTATGTACCCCCTGGGTTCGATCAGTCCCCTGTGTACGATCAGCCCCCCTGCGATCTGCGTGTACCCCCTGTGTACGATCAGCCCCCCCCCTGCGATCTGCGTGTACCCCCCTTGTATACGATCAGCCCCCTGCGATCTGCATGTACCCCCCTTGTATACAATCAGCCCCCTTGTATACGGTGTACCCTCTGTGTACGATCGGCCCCCTGTGGTCTTTATGTACCCCCTTGTACATACAGATCACATGGGGCTGATCATGCATAGGGGGTACTTGGGGATCACAGGGAGCAGATTGTACACAGGGAATACATACGGATCACAGGGAGCTGATTGTATACAAAGTGGGTACATGGGGAGCTGATTGTATACAAAGGGGGTACATGGGGAGCTGATTGTATACAAAGGGGGTACACGGGGAGCTGATTGTATACAAAGGGGGTACACGGGGACCGGATTGTGCACAGGAAGCTGATCCTATACACAGGGGTACATACAGATCTCAGGCTGCTGATTATACACAGGGCATACATAGGGAGCAGATCATATACGAGAGGGTACATAAGGATCATCGGTAACTGATTTGTATACAAGAGGGGATCACAGGGAGCTGATCATACACAGGGGGTACATGGGGATCGCAGGAAGCTGATCTCGTGCACAGGGGGGTCCCACACTGCATCCCCTAACATTCAGTGACCCCTGGTGCGAGTGTAGGAAAGTGAAAAGTGTAAACAGATGAGGCACGATGGGATGTGTAGGGCAATGTGTACACAGTGGTTAGGAATCCCCGGCTCCAGGGATCATTCTCTCCCCTTCTCTTCCACTGGTTAGAGAGAACACAAGAGCAGACCATGTGGCTACCCTCTTCCGTTCACAGATATTGTCCAGGGCTGCTGTGCTTCCCTCTCCCATCACACTCCATGGACAGGACTGCTCGGCATTGTCACCACGTGCACCGTCCTAGTAAACACAATCCTTCCAGCCTTTTCTCCCGCTTACATTGTTGGCATGGATCATTGGGAATTTATTCTACAGAGCCTGAGCTGCTCCAATCTCTGTAGACCTGGTGATCAGGGTGTCTAACACTTGTCCCAGAAGATCATTCTGCTTAGAGAAGCTGGGAGTTATACACTGACTAATTTAGGGGTTCTCTAGTACAGGCATGGGTGTCATTGATCGTATAGACGTAGAGGAAAGGGTGAAACTGGGCACCACACTGAGGAGAAAGCCTAATTGCTTGTGTGATGCTCGGTTTCACCTTTTTCCTCTTCTTATACTTGTATAATTATATAGTCAACGGGTGTCACGAATGCCATAAGTTATTTTATATTGCAGTGACAGGGAGAGATAGAATAGAGAGATATATCTCCTATATCTCTCTCTACACTAGAACCAATCGCAATCTATGGCACCCTTTATCAATCTTTTTACTCTAGAGGCACCCTAGAAAAAAAATGGTAATTTTGAGGACCCTTTTTAAAATGAATTCATTAGTGGTCAGTGGGAAGAGTACTGCTTATGTTGGTGGTCAATGGAAGAATGTCTCCATTGGTGGTTAGGGGGAAGAATGCCCCTTACGTTGGTGGTCAGAATGTCTCTGTTGGTGGTCAGTGGGTAGCATGTCTCCATTGGTGGTTAGGAGGAAGAATGCCCCTTATGTTGGTGGTCAGAATGTCTCTGTTGGTGGCCAGTGGGAAGAATGTCTCTTACATTGGGGATTTTTGGGTGGAGTGCTCATTGGTGGTCAGTAAGAAGAATGCCTCTTATGATGGTGTTTAGGAACCATTAGATGCAAGGTCAACCAACCATAGCTCAAACTACCCTTAGAAACCTCCTGAAGGAATCCCAGGTTCTTACGGATTTCTGGTTGAGAATAGCTGGTTTAAGCTCCCCATCTCACAAACGTATATGTACAATCCAAGGTCCCCATTTCCCATACTAGGGCCAGTTTAGATGGCAACCACTTAAGCTATTGGCACAGAGTGTTGCAGGAAGCCCACTCAAGCACAGGGAGGACATGCAAACTCCATGCCCATAGCATTATGGTTGGCATTCAAGCCAAGGGACCCAATGCTGCAAGGTAGAGAGGTGTAAACCACTAAGCCACTTGTTAAATGCCAGTAAAAATGTTTTTTTTTTTTTTTTTTTTTAATGTACAAAGCTATGAATGTAAGCATCTCACTGGCTACTATGGGATTAGATGGAATAGACCCGATACTTGGCAAACTGTGCATTTAGCTTTGTAAGTAAGACAAGCCTGCCTTCACATCTCTGTACAATCTCGTATAGTTTTGCCAAAAGCTATGCCGTATTAAGACCCAGTTAAACAATTCATTTATTTGGATCAAATAAGGCAGGCACTTGCACTTCCTAGTTGATGGTAGATCTGAAGGGGATTGTACAATCGGATTGTTTTAGTGTATGGTTACAATTACTGAGTGATACCAAAGAGTTGAGGTTGATGATCCAGTGCTTCCTCCTAAAGAAATGAACCCTTGAAGGACCTGTGTGTGAATCTAATGTAAACCCAACAGCCCCAGTCTGACAGCACTTCTGTGATCTGTATATACAAGTAATCTGGATAGTATTCTATAGTGGTCTATTTTGCTTGTCGACACAGTAACCAAGTTTGTAGCCAATGCTCCCCCATGCATTAGTTTCTAACACTGTGTTGAAGACGTGTAATATGGGGGTATTTTGACAAAATGCAGGACATGACTTTACTGGCGAGGTTTTGCCTCTTGTGTTATTTTAAATCCTATATTTTTTTTCTTCTTCTAGGGGAAGGCTACGGGCAGGAAAGCTCCATTGTGGCTCCGAGGATTGTTTCAAAGACTATTATTTAAACTTGGTTGCTACATACAAAAAAACTGCGGCAAGTTTTTGGTAGTGGGCCTCTTGATATTTGGTGCTTTTGCTGTGGGATTACGAGCAGCAAACCTAGAGACGAATATGGAGGAGCTTTGGGTCGAAGGTAAGAAGTGCTCGTGTTTTTCACATCCGCTTTTATGTTCGATTTATACGGTTTGTGTGAAAATAAAATTGGATTTCAAATAGAAAATGTTACTTGTATGGCTGTTTTTAAAGGGGTGTCCGTTTGCGCACATGTTGTCCATGTGGCCGTGCCTGTGTGTTCTTAATGTACATGACGGTGACCAAACCTTTTGCTGGTGTTTGTATTTTTAGAGTTTGCCGGAGTTGCTTCCAGTTAGCATTTGCTTCAGCATGTGGTGCATTGTACAGCATATCTGATCTGCTGTATATTAGTCACTGAGCGAGTGGTTTCTGCGAGCGAGCGCAGGCCCCTTACAGGAAGACTTGCACATTACAACCTGTAGAGTTCTGTGTGTGTGTGGTCCTGTTTTGGACAGCTTTCAAGTCTTGCTTCTAGGGGGAGGGGAGTGTGCAACATATGTCTCAAGGTAAAAAAAAGACTCTGGGTATATGGGAAGAATGGTGCGCACCGGAATGGATGATTCGAGATTTAAGGTCTACAGCCGGGAAAGTTCAGCTGCAGTATTCACAGATGGAAACGTTGATGTTAAAAAAAAAAAAGTTACAAAATGCTTTTCTATGGTTAAGTCAAATTTTTTTTTTTTTTTTTTTTTTTTATTCCTGTGTTTTGTTTTTTTTGTTTTTTTTTAAATTATATGTTCTGGCAAAAAAAGGATGCTGGTGTTTTTTGCTTGTTTATAAATTATAGATGAGCTGGTTAGCTTGTGTGGTTGTGTATGCTCCATGTTTTACTGGGCATAGCCTTTTCTGGCAAACTAGTATTTTTGGCAAAAATGTTATGCAAGGGATGTGTCCATGCCTGAGCTATGAACAGTTCTAGGTTGTACCTTGTATCAGATGCACCAAAACAAGTAGAGCTGTATTGCCATTCATGAGCAATTTGTGGCTTGATGCAGAAATATTTTTTGCTTTTGACTTAGGCCGACCATAGACTGTTCAGTTCTCGTCTGGTTCTGCAGGACTTGACTGAGATTCAAACCAACCGGTCAACTTGGGTACAACCAGCCTGCTGGATTTTTCACGCGATTATTGCTTATTGCAGAAGCCTTTCCCGCCGGGAGAATACAATGGCTCCACGGGAGGGATTTCCCTGGCAACGCTGTCCTTGTTGATGGAGGAATCAAGTGATTTTTCTTTCCTGCAACCTATGGTTGCAGAAAAGAAAATCGCTCAGTTTATGGCCAGCCTATTTACACTGCTGTGTTTTACTGCAGGCGTTCTGGTGCACCAAAACACATCTCATGGGTCCCATAATCATTCTATCCATTTTTGTTTTCTGCGTTTTTAGGCCTCGTACACACGACCGGTTTTCTCGGCAAGAAATTACAAGAAAACTGTTGGGAGAGCTTTCTTGCCGAGAAAACCGTTCGTGTGTATGGTTTCTCGTCGTGAAAACTGCCGGGAATCTCGATGAGAAAAATGGAGAACCTGCTCTCTCTATTTTCTCATCAGGATTCTCGTTGGCCTGTTTCCCAACGAGAAAACCGGTCGTGTGTATGCTTTTCTGAGTCTTATAAAATCGTGCATGCTCAGAATCAAGTATGAGACGGGAGCGCTTCTTCTGGTAAAACTAGCGTTCGTAATGGAGATAGCACATTCTTCACGCTGTAACGGACTGAAAAGCACGAGGCTGAAAAGCGCAAATCGTCTCTCCCCAAACTTTTACTAACACGCAGTAACACGAGATTAGCAAAAGCAGCCCAAGGGGTGGCACCATTGGAATCGAACTTCCCCTTTTATACTGCGGTCGTACGTGTTGTACGTCACTGCGCTTTACAACGACGAGATTTGGAATTGACAGTGTGTATGCAAGGAAAGCTTGACAAGAATCTCGTCAAGCTTCACAAGAATCTCGTCAAGAAAAACAGTTTTTTTTATGACGAGATTCTCGGCCGTGTGTACTAGGCTTCAGTGAGTTGTAAGGCCCCTTTCACATGGGACGGATCCGTGAAGATCCGCCCCGTGAACCTCCGCTTGCTCAGCAGGGATCGCTCCGCTGATCCCCGCTGAGCCGGCGGATGCCCACACACTGTGCAGGGACCGCCCTGTCAGATCTCCACTCTCCCCTATGTGGGGATCGGATGAACACGGACCGTCTGTCCGTGTTCATCCGATCCGCTCTGCAGATGGATTGAAAAATAGGATTTTCCTCCGTCTGCAGAATCAGAGGATTGCGGACCCCGATGAGATCGGGTGTCAGCGGATGTTCATCCGCTGACACCCGCGATCTCATGGGGACCAATGTATGTCCCTTTTTCATCCGTAAACTGACGGACGAATGAAAAAGCGGACATACGGTCCGCTGGTGTGAAAGGGGCCTAAGGTCCATAGAAGTCAATGGCAGTGGATCAAAGTGCCTATGATATGTATTGATGCTTTGCCAACATGTATTAACAACCCTTGGTCAACAGCTATTAACTAAGTTGTGCTCTAAATAAAAAAAAAAAAAGCATTGAAAACACTCGGCAAAACGCATGGCGGAGCACCTGCCCAACGTTCTAGAAAAATGCACACGCAAAGATCTTAATGGGCCTTAAGGAATCTGTCATAATAGAAGTATGGAGCTGCTTCTGCTGGCTAGTTTTGAACATATCTGATAAGAATCATTGCCTTGGAACAAGCATATGCTTAAGTAGTGACGCAAGTCTCACAATCGCAGTCGGCAGCCTGGAACGTGCCGTTTCCAAAAACAAGTCAGCAATGGCAGCTGCAATACTCTGTTTTGACAGATTACATTTTACAATGCATATTTTGTTCAGTTCTAGTTCCAGGATTTGCATTCTCTTTCCAAACACTTACTTTTCATACACCTAAAACTCCAACCAAGACTTATTTTTTTTAAAGGGAGTGTTAGAGCCCCCCCCCCCCCCCCCCAATTGACAGACTTGCTTTTTAAAGTTGTCACCAAAACAAGTGACCTCATTTCACATCTGATCTGAGGACAAGTGTAAGCTTTTAGATTTCTTCCCACGTTTCTGCAGGATAACTGGTCACCGGGACAGTTAAAGTGGAACTAAACTCATCGATTTTAACAGTTTTAAAAAAAAAAAAAGTTCCATTCCTGGAATGCTGGGAATGCTAACTGTCACATTTGCTTGTGCTCTCAGCCAAACTGTCAAACCATCAAATGGCTGGAGTCATACCTGAACACATGTGCAGCATAATGGCAGTTACTGATCAAACAGAGGCTAAGATGGCAGCTTCCTTGGCTGAAAAAATAGGAGGGTTTAGTTCCGCTTTCATGACCGTTCCAAAGGGGACCTAGAGAACCGTAAAACCTGACTTTCTGTATCAAAATAAAAAGTTTTGACCAGACTTCTACAGAGTTTCAAAACACACAAGAGGGCCTTATTTAAATTCTCCAGTGATAAAAATGTATAGAGTATATTCTGAATAGCATAGTATCATTACCACTTTATTACTGTCTAGCAGTTACTGCAGTTTAGCTATTAATTTGGTTTTATTATTATGATGGTGTAAGAAAGCTGAAGCTTCCCACACAATCTGGGGAATACAAAACTCGAAATTGCACTATCCATGTTTTATTTAGATTTAGGGAATGACTGGACATCTCCATTGGAACACAACGTATCATATATCTGCTGAATTGAACCTATTTTGCAATGCTGCTACACAGTTGTATTGTATGGAGATCAGAAAACAAAGCTCCATCCAACAGATTTGGCTCTAAAGATCTTTTTTATATTTTTGCATATATTGCCCACAAATCCTGTGAACATGGTGACATTTCTTTCTTTGTGTGTTCAGTGTCACCCTTTGCTTGGCATTGCCATAGTCGGTCATGTGTGTTGTTGGGAGTCAGCAAGGAGTAGGTATCTACTTGTGGTATGAGCAGATTGATGACCTACTCTTTTGATAATACAGGCACACATGTGGTATTTCCAACCTTTTTGTATTTAAAGCACCAGATAAAAACTGTAAATGAACTGCTAATGATATCCAGGATATGATGCAAAAGCCCACTTGGGTGACTTTGAGATGTGCAGCTTCACTTTCCGTGTGGGTAGCATTCTGGCGGCAGCACACAACTTGTCGCCATGGCGCTTGGGGTTTGTCGAGCCCTGCCTTTGGGTATTATCCTTCCTGTCCATGTGATGTCCTGATTACTCTCCTATTCATGTGTTACCTTTTTATTCTTAATAAATCGCACTATATACTTCAAAAGGCCAGTGCGCTTTGTATTTTTTTTTTTTTTTTTCTGTTTATGTATGACACCAGAGAACATGATCTGTTACATGCCCATGATGCATGAATACAGAAAATCTGTTTACGCGTTTAAAAGATGTATCAATGGGACACCTTTTGATTGCACCTTAAGCGCTGGGGAACTGTAAAAGAACAAGTTTTCCTGATAGCAGGCACTAGCAGAATACTTGCTGTCCCCATACTCCCCTGCCACCACTAGAGCCTGTACAAACTCTCTACCTACTGTGACAATCCCTATTGGGCTGAGCAAGTTTTGACTTGTACTAGAATTTTAAGGGGCTGCAGCCGTAGTTCAGGGTGACAGAAGAGCAAGGAAAGGTAAATTGTATAGATTTTGGCGAGTTGCTCAGGAAATTTGCTCAGCGGGTGGCCCTGTCAGCCGTCTCCCGTCTGACATCCCTTGAAGAAGCCAGGCATAAAATTCTTAGCTGGAATGGTGCTGCATCCAATCAGATGCAGCCGTTGCTTGGATGTTTTTACAGGTGACAAGTTTTTTTGATTGCAAGATATAATAACAATATATATAGTAATAAAATGCAACATTTAAAGGTCAATTTATATTTAATTGTGTAGCCTAATGGCCCATAGTGTGTGTGTGTGTGTGTGTGTCTCTCGAATACTTAACCCCCCCCCACACTTTATTTTATTTTTGCCATTTTTATAGAACAGCGGAGGATTAAAACCTCTGTCTGGTTTTTATCCCCACTAGGTAGTTTTTTAAATGTTACATTTTGGATTTTCCATCCCAATACTCCATTTGTCACCAATACAGGAGGAGAAGGAAAGTCTTCCACTTGTTCTGGTGACAAGGGGTGCAAAGCTCATTCTTTTAGCTGATTGGAGAGCTCTAGCTCTGACTCAGTAGGGAGCATGGCGGATCTCTTCAGAGAGACCATTGCTTCCACATAGAGATCAAAGGTCCTTTTCTGCAGCAGGCTGGAAGTGGACATTTTTTTATTTTCTGACTGCTGCTGTGTGTGTTTTTTTTTTTTTTAAACCGTAAAGACCTTTTTTGGTTTGAATCTGGAATGCATTTAGCTGATTTAAACGAAGGGCTGGTTTGTACTAGCGGCTGCAGTAGGACCAGGTTGAGCTCAGCCTAGTGATGAAGCCATTCCATTCATGGGATATAGATGATGTTATTCCTGGTGGTGTCCCCTGTGCATGCATATTTGCTCTCACACTCTCGGTATCCTGGCTGTGCTGAGTTGGTCAGAATGCCCTGTCGTGATGACTTTCTCTTCTGTCTCCAGCATAGGCAATCACTTTCATGGGTCTTTCCGAGACCCCATGTGTGTAACAAACTTGCAGGGTTTGGGTAGACAATCCTGTATATGCACCTAGCAGCAGCAAGCCTGCACCATGATCGCCTTGACTCCAAAGAGGGTTTTCACTTTTGGTATGCACATGTGTGGGATTTGTTGATGTCAGTGGAGGGTGGAAGAAGAGATGGGAGAAGTCAACACCAAGAGGTATACAAGATGCATGCCACCTGGTGCAGCAAGAGTGAAAGTAGAGGACCTAATACAGCCAAGTCATGTACCAAGCATTTGCCGAATTGCGACATAGGTTTCTGAGTTTTGTGGCAGCAAACGGCAGAGTGTACTTCTGATTTTACATCATTTGTTAGTTTTTGCATCATTGTTTTCTATCTCACAGGAACAAGTGTGTCTAGATTGGATGATTTCGCTTTTTTTTTTTTTTTTTTCCCCCATTTTGAACAAAAAACTCATGGTGATTAGATGCCACCAAAAGAAAGCTCTGTCTCAAAAAAATGATATGTTTTGTTTGAGTACAGCATTGCATGACTGCGCAATTGTCATTCAAGATGTGTGACGGTGCTGAAAATTAGGCTGGGCAGGAAGGGGGTGAAAGGGCCCAGTATTGAAGTGGTTAAAGTTCAATGTCGCTTTTCATAACCTATACTATAGTGACGTCTGTTTTATAGTCCATTCAGTATATATCTATTCAACCTGTATGGGCCTTGATTATGGCTAGCTGGAAAATTGGGTATACAGTGTCATCCATTTGCAGGCACTGAAATATCAGTGTTCCCTATTTAATAAAACTCTTTTTATATTCATTTTAGTACTCAAACTCGTACATCTATGTCCCCATGCTTTATTTTGCTTAGAAATCCCTTTTGAAAAACGCCCAACCACCACCCCCCCCCATCCCCCCCCCCCCGCCTAGCATTTCTGTCTGTGGCTATCTTGCGTAAGGGCAGAATAATTCATGTAGAATTTGCTTCTTGGAATCCATCTGCCTTTAGCTCAGGCATGCTGTCAGGAGAGTGTGCTTGGCTGAGAAGTGTTTAAAGCAAGTAGATAGGAAAGTAAATCAATTTATTTATTTATTTAATGTTGGCAGCATAAGGATTAAAAATGGCCAATGTGGATTGAGAGAGTGAAGTCCTGCTTTTACTTTTTTGTGTGGACCTCTGCTTTTCGGAACCCTCCCCCTCCGGTGTCACATTTGGCACCTTTTCAGGGGGGAGGGGCATGCAGATACCTGTATAATCCAGGTATTTTGTACCCACTTTCGGGCATAGATAGCCGCAGAATCTGCGGGTATCTACGCCACTTCCCGTCCACCCCCGCTGTCTTCTGGGAAACGCACAGTTCACAGAACACAGCGGGGACCAGTGAAGGGGCGAATGCGCAGTAGGGAACCGGGCAGTGAAGCTGGAACGCTTCACTTCCTGATTCCCTCACCGAGGATGGCGGCAGGGGCAGCCGAGAGACGAGCGATTGTCTTCTGCTGCCGACATCGTGGGCACCCTGGACAGGTAAGTGTCCATTTATTAAAAGTGAGCAGCTGCAGTATTTTTGTAGCTGCTGGCTTTTAATATTTTGTTTTCAGGTGGACCTCTGCTTTAAGTATTATCTGGAAGTCTGTAAATCTAGTTCTTGTTATCTGCTGTTAGGGAATTTTCATAATGGAACATCCATGTTCAACGCTGCTGGTTTTATGGTGTTCCTCCAGAGTTCAACATTCAATGTAGTACAATTCTCCTAAGTGTCCGGCTATGTAGCTTTTCCCTCCCAGAAAAGTAACGCCTCATCAGTGAACCAGCATCTTTCAAATTCTTGCCCTATTTCCTTATTGAATCATTTATTCTGCATACTGAATGTTGTGATGACCTACAATTTGTGAAGATAAATCTTTTGACCTTCTAGAGACCAGCACTTAAGAGGATCATTAAACCTAAACTAAAGGATGGTTTCTGTCCCAGATCTACAAATACCTTTTTACAAATGGATGTGTGAACTTTTCATGAGCTTATCAGAATGGAAAATATTTGAGATCATTTTGTGGTCTAGAAGGATATATTTTACTACACGCCAAAGACTTCCTGTCAGCAGGCTGCGGACAACCTCTTTCATCCATACACCGCAGAAAATTGATGATGACTGTAAACGGTACCTTGTCTTGGCTTAATGGCGTATGTGTGTACGTATGTAGAAATGCCTTTGTGGGCACCCAGAGGACTTCCACAAATGAAGTATGGTGGCATAATCACTGTATTGACTCAACCTTTTGGTGAGTCCAGTCCAATTCAAGGCTTGAATTATAGGCAGTTACTCGCCTAAAGCTTGTTACAATAAAGCTATAATACCGTCCTTGTTCTTGAGTGGAAGCCTTTTTAAGTGCCTATATTAACTGTAGAGCTGCTCCAACTTTTAGGAAATGGGCATGACCAGGGCTTTTTTTTTAGGTGGAACTTGGTGGAACTCGGTTCCACCACCTCTGGCTCAGACCCATTGGTGCCTGCTCACCACAATCACTTGTAAACACAGAAGTCCAGTTTCTGTGTTTACAAGTGACCGTTCTGCACTCAGGGTGTAACCCCCCCCTCCCCAACTCTGCACTTTGTATGTAATACAATCCTGGTATTTAATGACCTTTTAAGACCCTCCTACTATTCGTGAAATTTGACTATTTAATGTGATTTGGAGGGTGTGGTTTTGGGGCATTGTGGGCGAGTTCCAGCACCTATTGTTTAAGAAAAAAGCCCTGGGCACGACCCCTCTAATGTCCCACAATGCAGTCCAAATAAAATGTAATGTTTTTATAGAGCTTATGTGCTTTTAATACAATTTGATCGCTTGTATTCCATAACAGCTAATATAAACTGGAGTATAATACTGGAGATTTATTAGAACTGTCTAATACAGTGGTTCTCAACCTGGGGGTCGGGACCCCCTCGGGGGTCGAATGACGATTTGCCAGGGGTCACCAAATCCTGGGCTGTTCCTGAAGCCCGCGCCACTCTCCCAGCCTTTTCGCAGCCGCCCAGCAGGGCTGTCCCTGGAGCCCGCGCCCGCCCACTCAGCCTCTTCGCAGCCGCTCAGTTAGTTCACGGCATGGGTGGGGGTCAGATGACTGGTGAGGAATGAGAAGTGGAAAGGGCTGAAGGAGACCCTATCTCCTGATTTTGGCATAGGTGTCATTACTATGAGACACCACAGAGCTGGAGAGGAGACACAGTGAGTAACACTACCTGTGATTAGAGTTGCCATTAAAAGTCCCCACTACAGTTCTCAGATCAGTAGATGACCTTGATCAAGAGCACCTAAGTTGACTGATCAGAACTCCCCGCCAGCACTGCCACTCATCCCATTCCCCCCACCCCCCACCAAGGAGTAAGAGAAGGAATAAAAACAGAGAATGCATGGAAGGGAGAGGAAAAGAGGGGGACGAACAAAGAAAAAGGGAGAGAAATAATAAGAGACAGAAAAAGAAAGACGGCTAGAGAGAGGGATGGGGAAAAAAAATTAAATTAGGATAGAGAGAGATAAAAGTGAAAGGAGAACAAAGTAAAAGAGTGGTACATCCGAAAATGTACCATAAGGGGTTCAATACTGTATGAGTGGAAGGGACTCGGGGATCGCTAAATGTCCGTGGGTTAGGGGCGCAAATTACTTGTCTTGCCTCGGGTGCTGACAACCCACGCTACGAAAATAATTTTACTGTTAGGGGTCCCCACAACATGGGAAATTTTATCAAGGGGTCACGGCACTAAAAAGGTTGAGAACCACTGGTCTAATATATCCTTGAAGGGGAGGAGAGTGGCAGAAATGTAACCTGCTATGCATTGCTATAAGAATGCCTTAAGGGGTCTGACACCATAATCCTGCGACCTTTACCATCGAATGATTTGCCATAGTAATTATTGGAGAATGCAGTTCGGAGGCGCTATGAAGTGCAGCTCAAAGCAAATTCCTTACTGAGATCTCTCTCTAAATCAGTGTTTCTCAACTCCAGTCCTCAAGGCGCCCCAACAGGTCATGTTTTCAGGCTTTCCATTATTTTGCACAGGTGATTTGATCAGTTTCACTGCCTTAGTAACTACCACAGCTATTTAATCTGAAGGAAATCCTGAAAACATGACCTGTTGGGGCGCCTTGAGGACTGGAGTTGAGAAACACTGCTCTAAATCAGTGGTTCTCAACCTTTTTAGTGCCGTGACCCCTTGATAAAATTTCCCAAGTTGTGGGGACCCCTAACAGTAAAATTATTTTCATAGCGTGGGTTGTCAGCACCCAAGGCAAGGCAAGACAAGTAATTTGCGCCCCTAACCCACAGACATTTAGCGCTCCCTGAGTCCTTTTTAATGGCAAATATAATTGCAGGTAGTGTCACTCACTGTGTCTCCGGCTTCACTGTGTTTCCGACTTTGTGGTGTCTCGTAGCAGTGACACCTAAGTCAAAATCAGGAGCTAGGGTCTCCTCCAGCCCCTCCCACTTCACATTCCTCACTAGTCAGTTGACCTCTAGCCTTTGCCCCCCAGCCATGCCGTGAACTGAATGGGTACCTGAGTGGGCGGCCGCGGGCTCCAGGAATAGCCCAGCTGGGCGGACACAGGCTCCAGGGATAGCCCTGCTAGGTGGCTGCAAAAAGGCTGGGAGAGTGATGCGGGCTTCAGGAACAGCCCAGGATTCAGTGACCCCTGGCAAATCATCATTTGACCCCCGAGGGGGTCCCGACCCCCAGGTTGAGAACCACTGCTCTAAATGGTCCAAGAATGGGAGTTCTGTTTAGACTTCTCTGCTCATATTGGGCTTGTTCATACCACCAACACTGGGTTGTGTTTCTCAACATAGTTACATTGTAAAGTCAGGCAAAATATCATGTTTCTAAGGCCCCTTTCACACTAGCGGACCATATGTCCGCTTTTTCATCCGCCCGTTTACGGATGAAAAGGGACATACATTGGTCCCTATGAGATCGCGGGTGTCAGCGGATGAACATCCGCTGACACCCGATCTCCTTCGTGTCCGCAATTCCCTGATTCTGCAGATGGAGGAAAATCCTATTTTTTCCCATCCGTCTGCAGAGCGGATCGGATGAACACGGACAGACGGTCCGTGTTCATCCGATCCCCCCCATAGGGGAGAGCGGAGATCTGACAGGGCGGTCCCTGCACAGTGTGCGGGGACCGCCCTGTCATCCGCCGGCTCAGCGGGGATCCGTCCCGTGTGAAAGGGGCCTTAATAGTGACAGTACCCTGCCTTTGCTATGCACTTTTTATAAAAAAAAAAAAATACAAATTAAATATCCGTTGCAAAGATATGACAAAACACATTGCAGCACTGCTCATTTTACATGCACATGTTATCCCATGGCCTATGGTGTGAACCATCCCTAAAGTAGAAATTGTGGCCAGTCTATGGACATTTTAAATATTTTCTTACTAAGAAAAAAATTAATCTTTAAATATAAACCCTCACTGACCTCCATAGAAAATACTGTGGAACAATTCATCCTTAAATTTCACAAGGGTGGAATTTGATCTCAGAACTGTCTCCCCTCTTACTTTGCCCCTGCTCTGTGTTGCATTAGGAAATAGAAGATTGGCAGTCTATCATGTCACTGCTGGAAGAGAAACACAATAAGATAAGCTGTTGAAATAATAGAGTACTTTCTGCTGTACATTTTTGATTTTGAAAGTGTAGGTAAACCCCTAACTTTTTTTTTTTCTTTTCCTTTTTAGACTAGAGAGTTTGAACACCTGCCAAATTTGTATTGCTATCAGTGTCTCCACCAGGGACATTCACCATCTCTGTTTTGGTGACCATGATCACGAAGGGCTGGTGCACACCAACCATTGCATTGGAACGCCCCCTATTTACATGTTCTGGGTGCAGTGCGATTTCAAATTATTTATTTGAATGTGCTGAAATTGCACCAGAACGCACCAAAAGTCGTGATTGCACTTCTTTACAAAGCGCACAGCAAGATCACATGCAGTTTAGTGTAGACAAACACTGCATTTGCAACCCTTGTTAAAGGGGTTGTAAAGGGTCGTGTTGTTTGTTATTTAAAAAAAAAAAAAAAAAAAAAATGTTATACTTGCCTCCACTGTGCAGTTCGTTTTGCACAGAGTGGCCCCGATCCTGGTCTTCTGGGGTCCCTTGGCGGCTGTCTCGGCTCCTCTCCGCAAGAACTAACCCCTTTTATGGGAGCTCTCTCCCATGGGGGTTGGTTCTTGTGGGCGCGCTCCCGTGATACAGCCGGCGGCTATAGCCGTAGATTGTATCACTCGGCCCTGCCCCCGGCGCACCGCATCATTGGATGTGATTGACAGCAGTGCGAGCCAATGGCTGTGCTGCTATCAATCCATCCAATCTAGCCAATCAACAGCCAGACTGAGCGGAGAAGAGGACGTTGGGGGCGAGCACAGCAGGTGAACGGGCTCAGGTAAGTAAAATGGTGGGGCTGTCATTGCCAGGTGTTTTTTCACCTTAATGCATAGGATGCATTAAGGTGAAAAAACACGAACGTTTACAACCCCTTTAAGGTAACATTGACATCCGAGGCAGATCGCAACTGCAGTGCGTTTTGAATGCGGTGCGGGAAACATGCACGGAACATGGTTTTCCTGCGCCGCGTTCTGATGTGAACAGGTCCTCAAATCAAAAGTAATACAAAACGAAACAAAATTTCACAGTTGTTACTGAACAAGAGGTGAGAGGAAATCTTCCAATAGAGATGGAACGTCTTTACACCTTGTTAATAATTTGAACATATATGACTGTACATAGCACCTGCTACTTTTAACCTCTTGCCGAACACTTGTATGTGTGGTGGCAGGGCTGGTGGGCCTTAATGCCCACACACACACACACACACACACACACCCATGGGGGCCAACACATTTCTCAGTACTCTATTTTATTGCAACTAAAACGAAATTTCTCCCATTTTTGTGCCATACATTAAGCTTTATTTTGAAGCATGAAAACCACTAAACTTTGAGCACATAAAACGCTGCAGACATTGGTCAGCTACCACTGACTGGAATGGAGGTGCAGTCATGGAAAGCGTAACTGGTGTAAAATTCCATATATGATAAAGTTAAATACGTTTTGAGTAAAAAAAAAATGACGGTTTCCAGATGTATGACTTTACCGATCCACTTGTTTAGATTATGCTGTACAGTTTATGCCTATATTAGTGCTGGCTGGACAAAGCGGAGGTAGATTTGTACGGTTTCCACAATGTAATGTTTACATTTAATTTGGGCTTCGCCTTCAAAGCTGACCCTTCGTTGACCTTCTTGATTTACACACACAAAGGATGCTAAGTTTGGCTAATTTCAGCATTTTTGTACATTTCCTTGGATATCCCCCTTTTATAGGATAATCTGTTTCTTGTAAGACCATTTTTGTGGCAATTTGGAAAAGGCCTAGTATACACAATGATACTATCAGATATATAGATAGAGATATATATATATATATATATATATATATATATATATATATATATATATATATATAATCTCTCTCTCTCTATCTCTCTATCTATATCTATATCTATATCTATATCGCCAGATTTGGTCGAGGGAGATCTCTGCAGCATATTTGGCAAGTAGAGAATCACAGTATGTATAAAATAATATGCAAAGTGGTTGGAGGGAAGCTTCAAAATGGCAAAGGTGCTTTTATTACAGATTATGTGAGCAGACTGCAGTTCCTCTTTAAGGAGAAGTGCCATAATCTAAACAGTAAACATGTATACTTGCCTACCTGCTGGAGCATTGGTCCGATGCTGTAAGCTGTCCCCTACCGGCTCTAAGCCTGAGAACCGAGTGATCATGTAACTGAGTGCTCAGTTCTTGGGTCCACTCTCAGCAGAGAGCGGTAACTGTTGGTCACTGCTCTCTCCCTCCAGTGTTGATTGGAGTGTGGAGCAGAAGAGGGGATGAGAGTGGCTGGCTCAGGCTCTCAGCGGTGTGCTCAGAGGCTGAGTCAGCTGCCCCGTAAGGCATCTGGGTGGATCCCAACATTGTTGGGAACCGTTCAAATCTGTAGTAAGTCTGTGTTGGCAGACAGTGGTCTTTAGCCTGCTGTTGGCTCATTCTGGGACACAAGAGAACACAAGTGTACTTGTATGGCCAATTGATGACCATGCTTCTCTTTTATGGCTGTTATAAAATTCAGTAAATCTTGTACTGTTAGCGCAGGGGCCAGCAGATTGGACATATGCTGGCAGTTTGAGTAGGTTAGATCCGTTTAATAAGTTTGCAGGGCTTACTTTAGGGGTAGGGTGGTAACGTGTGGGGGGAACAGGATAAAGGTTTGGGGTTGTTGGGGCAAGCGTTAAGAGAAAATAAAATAGTTTTGGATCAAGTTTATTTTGGGTTTTATATGCACATACTACTACTACTACAATTTTAGGTTTTACAAACCTGTAGTACATGACCATGAATTTCAATTGCACTATGGATTAACTAAAGACAGCAGTGCAGTTTGCTTTGCAGCTCCCTTTGTTATATAGAAACTCCATACTCGGTCATCTTATAAGTGTTGATTCACGGCTCCGATGGCTTACTCCAGCTCTTTTTTTTTTTTTTTTTTCAATGCTGCTGAGTAATTATTGTAAGGATGAGAAAAGGACACTTGAGTTTACCAGTTTCTCCCCTTGCCTATGGGCCTCATAGTGGTATTATCAGTACCATCTAATATCAGGGGTAAAGTTAATGGTGTATAGATTCCTTACACAGGAAAATGGGAAAGGATTTTATAAACAACATGTCACGTGGATAGGGTTGTAGCATCTTCTGGCTTCTTGAAGTTGTATTCTTTTGATGCATCATGCTTGTAAATGTCACATTTATAGATGGCTTCCATGAGTATTCTGAATTTGTAAACCTCAAATTGGACAAATCCCAGGGACCAGTAGCCAGTGTGGCTAAAGCTTCGTACACACGGTCGGACTTTTTGCCAACAAACTTAATTTTGAGCAAGTTTGACAAAAAATCAGACCGTGTGTACGCTCCATCGGACAAACTTTTTTGGTTTTCATCGGACAAATGTTCGGTCTGCAAACGGACAAACTTTTCGCCAACAAAAGTCCGATGGAGCAAAGTCCAACCATGTGTACAGAAATCCATCGGACTTTTGTCCGATGGACAAATAAGCATGCCCAGAACCAATGTTTAAATCAACCAACAATAGCAGAAGTTGACCAAAGGGTGGCGATAAAGAGCAGAAAAACCACGTGATGATGGGAAAGTTTGCAGAAAAGTCCTGCCATGTGTATGCTATGGGTGTGCCCAGCCAACTCCCTTCGGACAAAAATCCACAGAAAAATTTGTTTGAAGTCCGACCGTGTGTACGAGGCTTAAGAGTTACAGCTGGCGCCTGCCTTTCCTGAGCGTTTTATTTTCTTGACAAAGAGAGCATGCTTTATTTGGTTCCCTAAAATGTCTGGTAAATCCTTGTTTGTATGGATTGGCTTCTAAATGCTACCCCTGCTTAAACCTCATTTACTTATTTCCAAGCCCTTCACTGTGCTATGAGCATTGTAATCTATGTGGGTAAGATTAAAGTATCCATGATCTGTGGATAACACTTTTGTGAACATTAAAGCTGAAGCTTTTAGCTAAGCATTTGGGGGGGGGGGGGTACAGCACCAGGGACACCATCTACTTCTAAGGAAGAGTATCCTATGACCTGAATTCCCAGAATTGCTTTGCATTCTGGGAAAATAATACAAGAAGCTCTGATTGGACGAGTGGAGCATGAGGGGAGGGTAAGTGGGCGTGGTCTGTTGCTGCTTGAGCTGAGGCAGGTGACCCATGTTGCACTGGAAGCTCCCCACTGTGAGGAGTAGCCGGCATAGCTGAAGGGAGGATTTTTTACAATAAAGAGAAGCCTGCAGGATACTCTTTAGAGGCAAGTTGTGCCCTTGATGCTGTTATCTTCCCAACCCCTCCCTGCCAATTTATCTTTAAACCTCAGCTTGAGTCTGCACTCCAGGCGGAATTTGACTTGTAAAATGCCTAAATACCCCGGTTTCCTTCCACACTTCAAAGACATGCTGGTAGGTTAATTGGCTCCTGTCTAAATTGATAGTATGCGTATGTATCAATGTGAGTTGGAGGCCTTCGATTGTAAGCTCCTTGAAGGCAGGGACTAATGTGAATGTACAATATGTAAAGTGCTTTGTAGATAAATGCCTGTAATAAAGAAATTAATAAGTCAATCTTCCTCTAATCCTCGACATAAGACAAGAACAGAGAGATGGACCTCATCCATGTCGGCTTTATTAGACTGGCACCAGGAAGGGGTGGGTCCTGGACTCCATTGTCTTGCTTAACTGAAGCTGAGAGAAATTAGGTCTTGGTCCTGGCTTTGTTGTCTGACTGGGGTGCCTGGATCAAAAGACAGGCTAAACAGAATTACAAATCCTTTGTTGGCAAAACAGCTAACATGTATGTTTTACAGCTGTGTAGTTAGTGGTCTTTCTGGAGTTCGGGTTTAAAGCTCAAACACACGTCACATTGTCATATCAACTATGAACAACTCAAGCCTTGCAAAAAAATAGGTGGCTGTTATTTCCCTTAATACAGGGCTTGAAAAAATAGCTTTGAATCTAGGAGCTAGCAGAAAAAGTTGGGAGCCAGTGTTATTTTGTTTATATTTTTTGATGTATTTGGGGGTTAGGCAGCTGTCTCATTAGTTTGCATTTGCTGTTGGGTGGGGCAGCTTTCTCACTGGGTGGTTCAGTGTCCATTTTGGGGCTCTTGGGGTGTGGGGATTTTACACTTGAGGTTGAGTTTGGTGTGTGGCCTGCTACCCCCCCCCCCCCCTCCCTGCCTGTATCCGGCGCTGCGTGCGATAACTGGTGGGGAGGGGTTGGCCATGGTGCCCATGGATTGGCTGGTGCCGAGAGTACGGGGAGTGTGGGGGAGCCTTTCTGCACAGTGGCGGCTGGTCTGCTGGGGGAGTGCATGGGGTGCCAATATCTGGGGAGGAAAGGGGGAACTTTGGGTCTGCTGCGGGTAAGCGACAGAGCTGATGTGTTTTTGGATGTTGGAACTGGGTCAGCTGCCCGACACCCAGAGCTGCATGTCCGGGACTTCGGGCAGTGGGAGTTGCTCACACCTGGTGCCGCTGGGGGCCCCAGATGCTGGGACGCAGTTTTCGGTCACCATAGCGACCTGATGCATGGGATTTGTTGAGCCCTGTCTTTTTAATACATTTCCTGACGCAGTATTGGCTAATATTTTGACGGTTTGCATTGTAGCGGGCCCCATGCAGAATATGGGAGGGAGTTCTTTTTCACATCCTGCAACTTTCCTGGATTAGATTTGCAGCAAGACTGATTTATTTCTAGACGCATTAATGACCATACAAATAATTAGCTGGATACGGCAATTTATTGTAGTGAAACTGGAGAACAAATGTAAGCAATGCGATATTTCCTGGAATAATTTCCTTCAATCTTAGCATTTCGACTTTTTGTGCTTTCACCCCCCCCCCCCCCCAAAAAAAAAACACATATTCATCAAGTATTACTTCTGTTGCAAACTCTGCTGAATGGGTCCCTTCATACAAGTCTGACCATATGCTGTAATTGCTGGATGCAAGTCACATCCCGCTGCCATTGTTAGTTTCAGGTTTTAATTGAACAAGTTCATAGAATCGCGCTATAAATAAGCTGCACGTGAACCTGTGTATTAATACAGGTTTTCTTTCTTTCTCTTTTTTTTTTTTTTCTCCCTGTTCTTTTTTACTTTATGAAATCATTGCTTAAGGGCTTCTGGCCCCCAGCTCAGGAATCCTGACCAAAATGCCAGAAGTATTACACAGTCAAGGATTGCAATGTAAACAGTGCTCTCTGCCATAAGAGCAGGGTGGTCCATTTTTTTTTCCTCTTCCAGGAGGGGGGAAGAGGAGGAAAAATGCCTCGGCTCACAGCACAGTAGTTGTAGTGTTATTTGTGTTTTGGCTGCACAGATGGGTTTTTCTTATGAGCTACAGCATGAGTACACATGAATTAATATCTTGGACGGGCAGGAACTAGTATCTGATACTCCGAAATGCTGTGTTGTAAAATTCTACTGGGATATCATTGCTTGGTTTTGGCACGATAATCCTTCAACAATTGGAAGGGTGTGTGGAAATGTACACGCATGTATATTGGAGTAATTGTTTTGTGGAAATGCAGATATCAAGTGTATGCGGATGGAGGAAGAAGGATATCTGTACCACACGCAGTGCTGAAACGGCGATCCCATCCAAAACTTGACAATTTTTTGTTGTGTAGGCTAAGAAAAATGTGCTGTAATCAACAGAGCGTCCAACATTCCAATATGAAATATCGCTATGCGAGTTTGTGGTCATGCCTTCCTAAACGGGGGGGGGGGGGGGGGGGGAAACCCACCGAAAATGTTCCTGCTGCCAGCAGCGTGAAGATGACAAATAACCTTTTCAATGTGTGCATGCACCACCTCATATTTATTGCAAGCAGATACAAGCACTGAAAGCACATAGAAGAACAGCTGGAAAGGAAGTTCAGGATGTGGGGCCAAGACAAGAGTTGGGCTTTATAGAACTTTACAAAGTTATGTGTGAAGAGGGAGGTGAAGCGCATTATCTGAACAACCCGTTGGATGAAACGGCCAGAGCTGATTGTGTGCTCCTGTCAATGCTGCTTTTCATCACTGCTTCATCTTCAGCTTGAATCGCTTTAGGGACAAGGTTTCATGTTCTCGATGTGGCTTTAATGGTTTCAGAGTCTGTATCCGTGGGGCTCCACTTTCTTCATATAAGGGGCCTCAAGTGTCATCGTCAAAGGGCCACACATTTAGTGAATATAATGCTACATAATGTAGACCTATAATAGGAGATGGTCAAACCCAATTGGACTATTGCAAGAGATGATCAGAGACTACAGACATGTTATAGGACTTGTTGGAGACTGTGGACATGCATCAGGAGACATAGGGGGTTATTTACTAAAGGCAAATCCACTTTGCACTACAAGTGCAAAGTGCACTTGAATTTGCATTGAAAGTGCACTTGGAAGTGCAGTCGCTGTAGATCTGAGGGGGACATGCAAGGAAAATAAACAGCATTTTAGCTTGCACATGATTGGATGATGAAATCAGCAGAGATTCCCCTCATTTCAGATCTACCCCTCAGATTTGCAGTGACTGCACTTTCAGTGCAATTTCAAGTGCACTTTGCACTTTTAGTGCAAAGTGGATTTGCCTTTCGTAAATAACCCCCATAGTGACATTACACAAGACTGCTAGAGACCACTGCCATTGCAGCCCCTTTACAAATCAAACCCTCCACATTTGTATCCGCTGCAGCCCTCTTAAAGATTACATGTAGGGCTCATGCACACTGTCGTAATTCCTTTATTGATATGCTGGCAGCAAGATTCTTCATAAAAATAAATAAATCAATTAATAAAAATAAAATAAAAAATCTAATGGCCAGTAAGGTGCTTCTGTAAACGCGCTTAGATGTGAAAACATACAGTTCCCCAAATTTTGGCCATTCCTCTAGCCCAGATTTATCTCTGTGCATGCATTTAGATGTGTACATGCTTAAAGCAATTGTAAAGGTAACATACAGTGGAACCTCGGATTACAAGCATAATTCGTTCCAGGAGAATGCTCGTAATCCAAAGTAATCGCATATCAAAGCAAGTTTCCCCATTGAAGTCAATGGAAACAAAAATAATTTGTTCCGCATTGACTTCAATGGGATGCAATACCGCACGCGGCCAGAGGCGGGGGGCGTCGGAGAGCCTCGGAAACAGCCGAAAAGGCCCGAGGACACTTCGGCTGACCTCGGAATGACTTCTTACCCAAGATTTGCCAAGGTCAGCCGTGCTGTCCTCGGGCCTTTCCGTGCATTTTCCGAACGGCGCCGACCGCTGTGATCGGCAACGTTCGGCTCTGCTCGGCTCCGGCGCCACCCCACCTCGGGCCAAAAGCAGTACTGCACACTGCTTTGGCCTGAATCGTGCTCGTTTTGCGAGACAACACTCTCAAAACCGTGTCACGATTTTTTTAAAATACAGTACTTGTATTGCGAAACGCTTGTTACGCGCAATCTGAGGTTTGCACACGACAGCCCCTCCTCTTGTTGGGTCCCTGCTTGTTGGGTCCCTGCTGGTGCTCCTGGCTCCTCCTTGCTGAGTGCCCCCATAACCAAGCCACTTGCAATGGGGTCACTCGTGGGCTTGCTACACACACACACACACACACACACACACACACACACACACACACACACACCCCGCTTGGCGGCTCAGCCATGCCTCATCCTCACTGGCTGTGATTGACAGCAGCAGAAGCCAATGGCTACCGCTGATGCTTCTGAGCCAGTGAGGAGAGTGGAGGCAAGCAACAATGCTGCTCTCATGCACAGCGCTGGATCGTCATTAGCTGGGTGGAGGAAGCTGCACAGGGTTTTTTATTTTTACCTTGAATTGAATGCATTAAGGTAAAAAAAAAAAAACTTCTGCCTTTAGAACCACTTTAAATTACTGACCGCAGACTGGACTTTCTAATTAGATTTTTACGGAGCTTTACACAGTGCAGTTTTACTGATGTAAACGCAGTTGTGTGCGTAGGGCCATGTAATACAATATTGCTGTGTTCAGCTTAATAAATAAATAAATATATATATATATATATATATATATATATATATATATATATATATATATATATATATATATATATATATATATATATCTCTGTTTGCACAAGCCCTTTATTTCTCCTAGCAAGATCCGTTAACGGTATCGGAGGAAAAGAGATTAATAAAAAGAGGAAAAGGTTGGACAACAGAGAAAAAAAGTAACGGTGTGAAAGAAATAAACAAAGACAGTCTAAAGTGATATTATTTTTTCCTTTAATGATCATGAGGAAAGAACTACAGTTGGTAACAAGAACACAGACTATTTTCTGCAGGGACAAATTGGGTTATGTCCACATGGCCTGGCTACCATGGACATATAATATATGCCTCGTCCCTGACACATGTGCTTGGACATCAGGGATCTATATACATGCTTCACATTATCATGCAGACTTTCTCCATAGTTGTGTTCTTTTTATGGGAAGTGTGGCTGATATTGCATTCTCCAAGTAATGAATGTTTGCATTTATTTGAGGTGGTTTGCCAGAGGAATAGAATGTTCACTTAGCCCAGTGCAGCTGTGTGTACTCTAGTCATCCAATCATGTGCAAGGGAAATTCTTTTTCCTTTTTTTTTTTTTTTTTGTGTTCCCCTGCACATGATTTGTGTATTTATGCAGAGTGATCTCTACTCCCCCTTTTTAGTATATAAACCCCAATAAATCCACCTTAAAGGGACACTTACCCTGGCTATACACATAATGATTTCTTTCATTTTCTCCCAAGCTGGCCATACACATACAGATTTTTCATTCAGCCTAGTTGGCAGAATATCCTTGTATTAAGCTGGCTGCTGCAACTGTCTATTGACTGCAGTCACTGTTCAGGCGACACATTTTTTTCTGCCCAACTTTTGGTTGGCACTGAAAAAAAAAAAAAAAAGTTTGAGCTGGGTCATGTCTGCAGGACCACAAATGGCTAAATTTCGGCCAATTCACAGGAATTCAGGCCGTGTATGGGCAGCTTTTCTTTAAAGCCCAACTGCAGCCAACACTTTGTTTTTAGTTTTGGGTAGAGTGAGGAAGAGTTAAAAGCTTTGGTAAGTTTTTCATGGCTGTCGCGCATTGTCAGGATTTCCTCTCCTACTCCTATTTAAAGCGGAGGTTCACCCTAAGTTACAACATTAGTCTAAAACAATTGTTTCCCAACATACATAATGAATTGGCCAAACATAAAAAAAAAAAAAATTACATACCGTAATATTGCCATTTAATGTGACTTCCTGGTTTCCCCTCCCGCGGGAGTAGGCGTAGCTGATCCTATCCCCGGCGCCGCAATGGCTTGTGGGACTGAATTGAAAGGTTTTCTAGGAGCACAGTGTTGTGCTACCCAAAAGTAAATGTTGAGCTCCGTGACGCGTGACGTCGGTCACGTGACGAGGGCGTCTCTAATGGCGCCATTTTATAAACTGGCATGCAGGTAAATATTGCCATTATGTGCCATTACACACGAGGCAATACAACAGATGCAACGGAGTGGAAGCAATCAGTCTAAAGTTTGATATAAAATCTGCAAAAGGCAAGTAAATTTTTAATTTAGTGTACGATTTTAATCATTATTCGTTTCCTTATCCCCAAAACACTGAGCATGCGTGGGATCGAGCAGAGAATGCTGGGAAGACAGCATTCTCCGCAATCAGGAAATAGGTGCTTGTGGGCTCCTATTGCCCACAAGCAAAATGGAAATGTCCCACGGAGGTTTTATAAGTAATCGTTTAGGTCGGATAACGGAATGCTGGCGATTTAAATATTCAGAACAGTGAGTAAGCTATTTGAAAAGGTTACAATCATTCAATGGGACAAAAAAAAAACCGAAAACACAGTGGAACCTCCGCTTTAAATACGAATCCCAGCATTTAAGAAAAAGAAATGCAAGTGGGCCCCCAGATGGGGTACAAAACGAAAAAGTAGCTTAGGTGCTGCAATACTCAATCAATAATCAATCCAAGAACATCTGTCCTGTAGTACACCTTTTTTTCCACAAGATGTCCTCAATCCTTCAGGTTTAAATGACAGAGGATCATTTATCTTGTCCCTAAGGCCACTTTCACACTGAAGCGCTTCTAAACTGCCAGTAAAAACACTGAGCGCCTTTGAGGCGCTTTTGAAGAGCTTTCCATTCATTTCAATGGAGAGGGGAATTTTTCACAGCCCTGCCAGCGCACTGCCCCAGTGTGAAAGCATTCATTGATTTTAATGGAAATACGTTTTCGTGAGCTTTTTTTGGTGCTGTTTTTAGCGTGAAAGTGGTCTAAAACTTCTTTTTTTTTTTTTTTTGGGGGGGGTGGGGGTCAAAATCCATGCTCCTGATTCTTCCTGTATTGTAACTGTACTGTCTGTCCTCATGTTGTAAAGCGCTGCGCAAACTGTTGGCACTATATAAATCTTGTATTATAGTCACATGCTGTCAATCATGGCGTAATGAGAAAAGAATGATGGGGGGGAAAAAAAAGAAGTGTGAGCTGTTGGGAAGGTTACTAGTCACTTCTACCAATGAATCCTTAGGGCTCTTTCACACGGATGGTCCGTTCAGGTCTGCCTGTCAGTTTTTTAGGCGGACCTGAACGGATGTCCCATGTACCCCTATGGAGCCACGGATGTTAACAGTGACATGTCCGCTGACATCCGACCCGCTCTGATCCGCCAAAGTGTGACGGAGGAAATCCCTACTTTTTCCATCCGTCTGCAGATCGGATGACAACAGACTCTACGGTCCGTCGTCATCTGATCCCCCATAGGGGAGAGCGGTGCTCTGACAGGGTGGTCCCTGCACAGTGTGCGGATACAGACCTGTCATCTGCCTGCTCAGCGGGGATCAACGGAGCGATCCCCGCTGAGCAAGCGGAGGTTCACGGGGCGGTTCATTACTGATCCGTCCCGTGTGAAAGAGGCCTAAGATCACTAGAACCTGGCTCCCAAAGTTGGCTTGCCCGTACTAGTGGTAACCTATAGGCATGTGTTTGCTAGGCACATGGAGATGTCAAATACATCTGACATTTGAACCTAATAAGGAACAGTATCTTTCCTTCCTCCTTCCCCTTTTTTTTTTTCTGTATGCACTTTTTCCACCCTTCTTGCATCGTGCTGCTGCTGATCTCCTGCTGCTTTTTTCAGCCACTTCTTTCCAAGATTAAGTTGCTCTGGTGTCCATCTGTAAATCAATGCTCTGAAGCTGCTTCCTAATGGTAAAAAAGCTGCATGCGTATTGGCACAGCTGCCTAAAATCAGGGGCACACATCAAAGGATGACCACACAGGAGACTGTTGTCACCCTTAGATAAGATGACTTTCACTGTAATATAATGCTAAACTTTAGTGCAGGTGCCCCCCCCCGCCCCTCAATACAGTGGCATCAGAAATGGGCAGAAGTGGTGACGCATCAGCAGTTACCAGCTTCTTGAACCCAGAAAAAGCAGCTGGCTCACAATGATGTCAGAAAGGTAGACGGTAATGCTTGACCCAGTGTGCGGCATGGAGTAACAGAACTTGGCAGACAAGATGCTTATACTTGCCCAATCTCTGGACACAGCGCTTTGGTCACATAATCGGCACCAGGGTAGAGGAGGGACAGCCGACAACTGATACTCCATAGAAAGTCTATCGGTGATTTCACCATCCAGGCATTTCCTCTATTGTCTTTACGCTCTCCTCTCCCCTGAAGCCGGCCATTGGGAAGATCATGTGACCAGACTGGACGCCCTGAGAATAGGTAAGCATGATGCCTTGCCCAGCATAGTCCTATCACAATGCAATAAGCCCCGTTCCCTATTCGGCCAGTTCACGCCACCGTGCTACAGTGATGTGCACTAAAAATCATTGCGGTATGCAGTACTCCCTTGTCCTCCCCTCTCGCCCAACCGAGTAGTGTGATGCAATCCATCGCACTGGGCTGCGAATATTAGAACTTAATGTCCCTTGTCACATTTTAATAAAGTTCTAACAAAAAATAAAGTCAATGCATTCGCACTATTCCTCCCAGCATACACCAGCGCACGTAATTCAGCCCTTAAGCCCCATACACCACATCAGAAAATCGTACGAAAAATACCGATTTCAGAGCGATCGTACAATAATCTGATTATTAGTGCATTTGATTTAAATCAAGTCGATTTTAAATACTGATTTTAAATCATTAGTAAAAAGGCTTGATTTGAATCATAATTTTTAAAGAGAAACTGTCATCTCTGTCCCGCAAGGGCTCCTCTTCTGACTCGATGTTGACTCACCAACAGTCCAATTCACTTTAATGGGACGGCTGGTGATGCGGCAGTGAACACAACAAGTTGAGGGACGTGGCGGCAGCAGGTGAGTGGATGCCCACTAACAGACGCTGCCATGATGGATCTGAAATGACAGGTGCTCTTTAAATGTAAGGACTTACTCTTGCTGGTAGTTAGAATCTTTAATATTTTACAATCAAAATGAAGGTTTCCTATTTAGAATAATGAGCTGTCAGGTTAGTAAAACGGCGACATCAGAACCGATTCAATCACACAGTTTGTAGTGTACATAGATTTTCGAAACCATGGGATAAAGGAATATTCCTCAAATTTGTTTTATCTCATGGTTACTGTGAAATTGTGTGAATGCATCAATGCAATGCATGTTATATCGGCTTGCAGAGCTTAGATTCATTGAATGAGTTTACCAAAAATGTTAAATATTAAAGAATATACAGCCCCCTGCTCCATAACTAAGCTCCATTTCACACTGAACAAACTAAATTATTAATGTATCTTAAATAGAAAACTATTTGTAGATTTAGATTTTTACTCCAAAAGCATTTTATTAAAATTTGCTAAAAATGTATTTTAAATCAAAAAAATCTGATTTTTTTTTTTTTTTAATCATTGATTTATATCTACCCGGGTACAGAGCTTTTGAGTCGATCAGTACAGTTCATCCTATTTTTTTTTTATTATTTGAGCAGACGTGCACATTTTTTATTTATTTTTTATCGTACGGTTTTCGTTTAATCAGTACAGTTGTTGTTCGAAAATGCACTACAACACATGACATCACTTCCGAAATATATATATATTTTTTTATTTTTGTCATACGAGAAATTTTGTGACTAGTAAACGCTTCAGGTTTGTTCTGAGATTGGCATTCTAAAAAAAAAAAAAAAAAAAAAGACGATTGTTTGATTTTAATCTCATCGTGTGTATCAGGCATTAATATATTGCTTTGCTGTTACCCGGAAAATGTTGACTGGACAAAAACTACGACTTTGATTTTAGCACTTTAAGAATATTTCCCAGCAGGACAGATAGTGAGGTACGACGGGTAAGGTGCTGAGGATATGAACACCACACATAGGCCAATGCAGAGATATAGTGCAGGTTGTATAAATAGTATACAGCACAATCGCATAAAATATGTGCAACAGTTTCACAGGCCTTGTGAAGAAATGCCTCTGGTGCTTTGTTTCCCACACCAATTGATTTATCATTTTGCTTGCAAGCAGACTCTGAGCGTTAGGGCAAGAACACACTCACTTTTCTATCGTAACTTTTGTTGCGGACCCAAACCAGTTGACTTGAATACATTTTTCTGCGGCCTGAATGAAGCCAGCAACGTGGAAAAATCTTGCCATTGAAGGCTGTCTGAATGTACATTTCAGCCACACAGTAAGCTGCATTGGTAGGCAGTGGACTGCTAAATACAACCATTTTTCGCAGCAGAGAGTTAGACAGGTGATTAGCATAATTAGCACAGAGTAGGCTATACATATGGTAATGTTAAATGTGTAAATGCCAGCTGCGGTGTAAAATTTATGTCAGGGGTCGACAGGGCTGTGCGAAAGTATTGTGTTACCGCTGCAGGTCAAAGCCTCCTTTGCCTACACCCTTTTTTTTCACTGGTGAATGCAATGGCAGAATAGAAAAGCAGAAACATAGCAGATAAGGTACTGACTGAACAGCGGAGCTGCTTGGAAAAAGGCGACTGGTTTTATTTGTATTTATTTTTTTATTTTTTCCCTCTCTTCTCATACAAAATTCTCAAATTTTTTTGTTTTTCTTGCTATATTTCTGAGTGACCGGAGCCAGTAATTAACACTTGTGTATACCGAGAGGTTCTTCTGGAATGGCATTGGCTGTAGCAATCAACTGAATTTCATCCTTCATCACATTATGTATTTAGGTCAGTCACACATGTCTGATTGCTGCTTGCTTTAGGCCTCATGCACATGGCCTCCTCCATTTAACGCATGAGAACTTGATCTGGGGAATAGAAACAAGCATTTTATTCTTCCCAGATCCATTTCTCCTGCCATTTAATGTCCTTCTGTTTTACTTGAGTTTGGATTCATAAACCCAGACTAATTCTAGCCATACACTATATGAAAAACTATTTGAAATCGTTTTCGAATAAAGAACACTTGGGCCCATTTCACAGAAAAACAAACAAGGCGCCTCCTAAGTGCAGAAGTATAAAACGTTTTAATATCCCCTAAAAGGGTTAAAAACACTTACAAGATAGTGTATGAAACAGGCATGTAGCAGGTAAGTGCGTCCAGGAGATGTTCCAGTGGCAGGGCAGTCCCAGTCTCTGATGTTAAAGCTTCCAGGAAAGTCCACAAGATAACAGCTGATTGTGCTGTGAATGTTCAGAGGACACAGTAACGCTGGAGCCTGGGGATGACGTCCGAAGAAGCGAGACAGAAACCAGCATGGAACACAAACAGGAAGTGGACAGGAAGTGTGTCATAGAGGCGGGACGAGTTTCGGAACAGCTCATTAGTTCCTTCTTCAGCCAGTGACGATGGTTCCATAAGGGCTAGACTTCTTATAGTCTATTTGTTGTAATGGAGGCGGGACTTGTGGACTTCAATCAAATAAAAAGCAACACCGTGTTTTAGCAGCAGAACGCTGCCAAATGACACTACGCGGTTTACACACACTAATAAAAAAAAAACTAACAATAGGAGGAGGACCATAGCTGGACAGCATAATAGGACAGAATCTGCATACTACTTATTGCTCAGTTTACATACTAATTTTTTGTTGGGGGGAACAAAAATGATGTATGACATAAATATTTAAACATACAACATAATCTATTTTTGACGATATTAAAATCCATATAAATTACAGTTAAAACGGGAATTATTATCAGCGAGAATAAGGATATGCATACACATATGTATGCATACATGAAAAACGCATAATTTCACACATGCAGACTGTTCATTTTTTAAGTTTACATGCGGTTTTTCCATCCGCTGCTCATCCAGTTTTTACATGAGTTTTTTTTATTTTTTATTTTTTTATTTTATTTTTATTTTTATTTTTTTACATCCACTACCATTGCAAAAATGGATCATTTGTAATTTTATTTTTTCTGTTGTTTGTTATTATTATACACAATGTATATAGCGCCGACAGTTTAGGCAGCGCTTTACAATGTATAGGGGGGACAGCACAATTACAGTACATGAGTTTTTGTTCATTAGGTCTAGTTTACACTTGCTTCAAAACATAGCTTTGGACACACTTTGTTAAAGCTCTATGAAAGCCAGTCAAAGCTCCCGTCCCTAAATAAAGTGGTTAGCTTACAGTCCTGTTTACACCTTGCTTTTGCTTGGTGCTTTGATGCGGTTTCGGTTGAGGCTTGAGTGGGGCTTCAAGAGAGCTTTGCCATAGACTTCTATGGAGGCTTTGAAGATGCTTTGAAGCACCACTGAAGCTAGATGGGGTATAATTTTTGAAGCAAAGCAAGGTGTAAACAGGACTGTAAGCTAACCATTTTATTTAGTGATGGGAGCTTTGACTGGCGTTCAGAAAGCTTTAACCACTTGCCGACCGCCACACGCCGATGTACGTCGGCAGAATGGCACGGCTGCGCACATTGGCGTACAGGTACATCCCCTTTTAATGTGCGAGCCGCCGCCGGCGTGCTCGCCACCCTGTCGGGTACTCCGTGACCGCGGGACCCGCAGACCTGATCGCCGCCGGTGTCCCGCGATCGGGTCACAGAGCTGAAGAACGGGGAAGAGGCAAGTGTAAACCTTTCCCCGTTCTTCCTAGTGGCACTGTCAGTGATGGTCTGTTCCCTGTCATAGGGAACGACGATCAGTGACGTGCCAAGCCACGCCCCCTAACAGTAAGAATCACTCTTTAGGTCACACTTCAGTGCCCCTTCAGGTTAACCCCTTCACTGCCGTTGTAATTTTTACAGTAATCCGTGCATTTTTATAGCACTGATCGCCGCCATTACTAGTAAAAAATAAAATAAAAATTATTAATAAAATGCCATAAAACTATCCCCTATTTTGTAGACGCTTTAACTTTTGCGCAAACCAATCAAACGCATATTGCGTTTGTTTTTTTTGTTTATTTATTACCAAAAATATGTAGAAGAATACGTATCGGCCTAAACTGAGGGGGGAAAAAAATGTTTTTTTATATATTTTTTGGGGATGTTTATTATAGCAAAATGTAAAAAAAAATTTTTTTTCAAAATTGTCGCTCTATTTTTGTTTATGGCGCAAAAAATAACCGCAGAGGTGATCAAAACAAAATAGCCCGGGGGGTTTAGTGGTTAACAAAGTGTGTCTTAAGCCATGTTTTGAAGCAAGTGTAAACGTTGCCCAGAATTCGACCCATGTATGGTATAGTCATGAGAGTAAACGATCGTGCCATGATGCAATGACCGAGGTTTGAACGATAAATTGTTCAATAGACATCAGTTTTTCGTCGGTTTGTCACAAATGGGCAGTGCAAACAGTTCAATGCTTAACAAGTGAGAAACGCATTAACTTTTCAGTTTATCCTTGGTTCGGCAGAAATTTTCCAAACTGTTCCTTCAAATTTGTTTTGGCTCTGAAAAAGTAAAAAATTATTTTCTGTTTGTGCCCATTAACTGGACGAAAAACGAAAGGTCCAAATGATTTTTGCATGCGGTTCTAGTTTATGGGGACCATGAGGGCTTGTTCACACCTGTAAAGAGACCTGTGGTTAGGGCTCACATGAGGGGGCAGAAAAAGCAAGGGGTTAAACCATTTATCGCCCCCCCCAATCCCCTAGATCTCTCACCTAAACACAGCAAAACATTGGAGCTGCAGTAAAAAAGGAGGCACCGCCACCAAATGTGACCCATTCAAGGAAAAGGAGTTGTTGCGCAACTGCATGCAGTGCGCTCAAATGCGGTGCAATGATTTTGTCATTTTGAGGGCTAAAGTAGGTGGTGAGGAGGCTACATATCACCTCCTTGCGGTCTAATCAGATCCAACAGTGGCTCACTTTTCAGAGGGACAGCCGTAAAGCTGCACATGTTCATGGGCCCTTAGGCACTAGAAAACCCCAGGTCTACGCCAGGGCACACAGGAAACTTTTTTTTATTTTTTTTCTATGTGCCCTGTTCACATTCGTAATCTTTTGGGTGAGCTGCGGAGCAGTACAGAATCTGCAACATGTCTGCATTTTCCACTTGCTCACCTGCATTTTTGTCGTTCTCCCCACCCCACCTACGTTTTTGTGCAGCACAGAGTAAATCGGTGAGATGTCTTGCTGTGTATATTTTTTAATAAAGTAAAAAAAGTAAAAAAATCGCTGTACTTTTAAAAGCTCAAACGGCGCTTGAACGCAATCCTTTATGTGAACCCAGCTAGGCTGAATGCACCTAGATGCTCCTGAATGTCCAATGTGCATTCAGCCATAGAAAAGCATTGTGTTATTAGAATTGTTTGGAAACGAGCTCTAAACACATCTGGATGCCTGTGTGCATTAGGCCTTATTATAAAGGCCCATGTTTGTCAGTGAGCATGTTTCTTTATGTGGACTGGTTCCCGGAGTAGGATACAGCCAGTCAGATGTGATGGAATAAATGCGATGGCTTGTCAGGGTTGTGATTTTGTGGCTGTCTGACTGAATTTGGAAGCTGAGCCAAAAAAGTCACTTTGTGGTTTCTCATGTGTAACTTGCTGGAGCTGCTCCCCAGGCTCCTGCAGACTCCTAAACCACAGCATTTGTGTACATGCGTGTTTTCACATAAAGGCAAACCTTTCCGTAATGGAGGGCACATTGAAAGGTAGACAAGTCACTTTTTTTCTTTGTTAGTAGAAACTGTATATTCATGTCCAATCCGTCCCTTCTGCTTCTTTTTTTCAGTAGTGGTGGTGTTGACAGAATATAGTTCACACCACACTGACCTTGTGATGAAACTTCCTCACGGCCGCAGGGGGTCCTTATGAATCAAGTCCTAATCCAGCTAATCCTGATCGCAACAAAAATCATGAAAGTGGCCCCCAGTGCTGTGTGTTTCTCTGCACAGAAGCCTAGAAGGAACGGGGCTGGGTATAAATCAGTGCAGTACGATGCTGGGGAGCCTGTGAAGCTGGGGGCTTCTTTTGTGTTTTGCCCCATGCGGCCTCAAGTGGGAAGCCAATGAAAGGAGGAGAGCAGCCTGCATAATGAGAAGCGCTCAGAGCCATGAAGTGATGTCAGCCCTACAAAAGTGAAGACAACGGCAGTGGGGTTGACGTTATGCAATATCCACGGTGAAAGGAGTTAGAATTATTTTGTGCTTAATTTTTTATTTATTTTTCTAATACTTTACTAGCAGTGTAATTGCATGCCTAATCATGGCTATTTCCAGGCACCTGTTGCCGGCTATGGGCATTCATTAACTTGTCCGTTGTAGATAAACTGCAGTCCTGATCTCCAGATGAATTTATTTTTGATAGTTAATCAAAGGTGAAGGTTTTTGGTAGGGAAAAATAAGCCATGATGGCATAATTAACCCGCATATGCTGGGTTGCGGTGTAGTTGACATAAAGCTCCTTGTTTGTGAACTGCGTTGAGATTTTGTGAATGAGCCTTTTAAGTATCTGGTGAAAAATAGGTGGCATGACAGGTCCAACGTTGTGTTTGGAACTGGTGGGCACGTAAGAAATATGGAGATTGGGAGGGCTATGACAGGCAGCAGTTTCATGCTGGGGGAGTGCTGACCTGACCTGATTGTCTCTGACAGTGAGAGCAGTTCTGCTTCACTGCAAGGATTTTCAATAGGAATCCTTTTAGGTAACAACAGATGGCATAACAAGCATCTGGAGAGGAATCCTGAAGAAGAATGGGGAGACTTGTGTGTTACTGTATTTTCATCCGTCGTATTTTCATTTCCTTTGGTCTGGGTGGTCTGCATTCATGTTCTTTCAGCACTCTGGCCACCTACTCCAAATCAGAGTTTCATATAAGATTGCTTTAAAGTGTAATAACTTCTAAACTAGTCTTGCCCCCTCCTTGCCGGCTTTGTCTTTTGATGCACTTGCTTCAGACTAAAAGAAAACGAGGCCCTCCACACAGGAGCCTAGAAATGTAGAAGGGCGCTACCCAGTAATACAACACATTTCAGTTCACTAAAATTGGGAAGTTAGGAAAAAAAATGGTAGTCGCTGATGGGGATAATGGTAGTGATCAATAGGAGTTTGAAGTAATCTGAAATTCCACTTTTAAATTGTTATAACTGCGCAGACCTACCTCTTAAAGCAGGGATATGCAATTAGCGGACCTCCAGTTGTTGAAAAACTACAAGTCCCATCATGCCTCTGCCTCTGGGTGTCATGCTTGTGGCTGTCAGTCTTGCTATGCCTGATGGGACTTGTAGTTCTGCAACAGCTGGAGGTCTGCTAATTGCGTATCCCTGTCTTAAAGTAGAATTCCAGCCTAAACCCAACCTGTCTTAAAAATGTTACCTCCCTCTCCTAACGGCTAACCTATGTAAAAAAAAAGAAAAGAAAAAAGAATAGTATATACTTGCTAGTTCAGTTCTTTGACTCGATCTGGCTTCCCTGTGTCAACTGACGACAGCTGCAGGGGAGAGGAGAGAGCATCGACCTTGGCTGAGATGTGGGAGTAACGTCACTGCTCCCGGAACTCCGCTTTTAACCGCTATCCCCTCTCCCCTGCAGCAGCCACTGAGGATTACATGACCAGGTCTGACCATGCTGAAAGTAGGTCAGCATATACAGCTTCTTTGTTTTGTTTGTTTTTTTTCTTTTTTATACTCGGGTCATTTTTAAAGCCAGCCATACATGGATCGAAATTTGGCAGGCTGGTTGTACAGAAGTCAATCTACTGATCCATTTCAGTACAGTCAGCCTGTCATATTTTCCCTGCTCGGTCAGCGCTGCCAGCCACAGCCGGTGGAGCTGGTCAGTGTATTCTGATGGCAGGTAAGTTTTCCCGCTGTCAGAATACAAAAGCTCAGCGGGAGCATTACCCCTTCCACATCAAATATGTGGATGGGAGAATCAAGTCCTTTTTTATTTTTTTATTTGGAAGCCTGAACAGGGGCCCAGTTAATGGAACTCGGCAGGCACCAGGTTGGCTTCCACAGGGACCTTGCCGTCCTAGAATTGAGTTGACGTTTCTGCTTTTATCAGATAAATGGTACCAGTGAATAACTGATATGGACATATTATACACACTTATGTCCTTTATAGCTGGCTACATACTATACAATTATTATTATTATTTTTTTTCTTGTACAACTTTCCTTTTTAGATTTACCAAAACCATATAATATGAGGTCAAACCTGAACGCTTTCAAATTGTATGCAGTCAAAGGCCCTTGCACTACATAGTTGACGCTAAATCTAAAGGATGTGTATCCAGCTTATGAGTGGAGAACTGTAATGTGCCGTCATTCATTCAGAATGACTGACTGAAGGCTGAGGTCATTCTGTGCCATTGCCGCTACCAACACATTATTGATGTTTACGTCTCAACCATCCCTTGCCCTGAATGAGTCATTTACTAGGCAATGGCGCAGGATCAGAGAGCACTCTGCTTTTAGTCATTTTGAGTGACTAAAGGTTAAGGTTGTTCCATGCCACTGGTGCTGCGTAGTGAATGACTGATTCGGGGTCAGGGGTGGATGTAAACATGGACAATGTGTAGACATAAGTGGTACATTCACAGGATAACATGGGCTTTCACGGTGACGGAAGGCTGAGGTTATTCAGTGCCACCACTGCTGCTTACACATTGCTTGTGTTTACATCTCCCCGACCCTGAATTCACTAGATACTATGGCCATGTTTTGCCCATGTAAAAGTTTACATGTGTACTGTGTAAAATACGGTCAATATTGGATTGTGGACACAGATTTTTCTTGTTTTTTGCTTCTGGACAAAATTAAGCTGTGTGAATGGGCCCATAGTATGCAATACTGCTTTGTTCAGATCTATAAAAACGGCATGCAGTATGGATTTGAACACAACAAATTCATGCCGTGTGCATGCTCAATAAATCAATCACACCTGGAGCTATTGGCACTGTGGAGAGAATCATTTTCACAACAGAGACAGGGAAATCTCAGCCAAAAGTCTCTTTACTTGCCACTTGGCTGTCTGGCAAACTTTACTTTTGTGTCTCTCCCACCGCTGTGTAGCCACTGACTAATATCTTCAGAAATCTGACTGGTAGACCTTGCCACTGCTGATTTAGTTGGTTAGCTTCTATGTGCTCCTTTCCAACAGTTTTATAATTGTGCTTTTATTTTTTATTGTTTTGTTTTTTGGTGGTGTTGTGTGTTTTTTGTTTTTGTTTTGTTGTTTGTTATTGTTTAATAAAGGACAGAATGAAAAAAAAACTTGTTCTAATTGCTGTCCTGAGTCCTCCCTTTTTTTTTAAATGCTAGTTTCTTGGCTGTTTGATTCTGTTGCTTTAATACTTTCTGAAGCATGGACATGGAACATGTAAGCTGATCAGTAGTACTGACATGACACCAAATTCTAATTTGCATAGTCACTGACTTCAAGTTTTGAAGCCAGAGACAGGCAGGCCAGTATTCCTAGAATAGGGTCAGCAACAGGCAGCTTCTCAGCACGTTTTCTTTTGAGGGTGGTCTGTGCAGCGAATACCAATGGCATATGTGGTTAGCCCTGCACCTTGGGTTTTATTAGGCCACATATGCACTAGTGTTAGTGAATGTGACTGACTTGTTATAATAATTGCAGGAAAATGTAGGGGCATACTCAGATTGGTTAAGCTACTAGAATTCTCTTCACTGCACTTTACCATGTTTGGCAGTAAGTTTGCTTTATTATACCATAGAGCATTACAGTTTTTAAGTGCAGTAGCTTAAAGATGGGCTCCAGTCTCTTTTTTGAAGTGTTACTAAACCCACAACCATAAGAGCTGCTTTTTTTTTTTGTTTGTTTGTTTTTTGGGCGAGTGCATGTGATCAGCACAGGGCCAATCAGCGCTGTCCAGACAGAGGGTCAGGGTTCCTGCATCTTTAATAGGATGCCCAGAGCAGTATAAAAACTCCCCCTACAAGCTTTAACCAAGCAAAATTAGAAGTAACAAGACTGCTATATACTGCTGATGAGAAAAGGTTTTTAGCAGTTTATACTGGATATTTACTAAAATTGCATTTCCATGTTCTGTACTGAACTTGGTTGCTCTGCGCACATACCATGTGGTTTTAGCCTCTTTTACACAGGCCGCTTGTGATTATGACTTTGGTGAAATGTAAGCAAGGTAATTTCTACATTGCCTTCAGGCAGGTGTGCAATCTTTATTACTTTGCTTATTGGGCTTTGTTCTTCAAAAAGGTCCAAGAAATAGCTCCTGAGGAAGAGCAAGTCTTGAAACGCGTCCGGCTTTGGACTCAATTGATTGTGGGTTGTTAAATGGCTTCAAAATTACCCCTTGGGTTTGGGTCAAATACAACACATGATGAGGGTTTCTTACACCATTTTTATAAATGTTTTTTAGAGATGCAGTATGGATCCAATTAGATGGCCTGTCCAATCAGTATACTGGGGGTTTGTGTGGTCACTGCAGTGGAGGTCCAGGACTTAAAACGGACACTAAATGATATTCTTATTCTGCAAACCCTTATGAGTGGCAGCAGGTGCTGATCAGTGGTTTCTGATGGTGAGGAAGTCTTCCCACTTTCAGAATACAAAGGCTCAGTGGGAGGATTGCACATCGAAGGTGTGGATGGGGAATCAAGTTGTGTGTGTGTGGTGTTTTTTTATTTTTTATTGGCTGCCTTAGTGAACTGTTTTTAAATTTTTGAACAAAGGGAACCAAAATATCTAAAAGATATCAGCATTTCAGATACACCAAAAAAGTTTTCTATGAAAGAGAGGCTCAGTTACTTCAGCTTTCTGTTGCCAAGCCCAGCTTTTGTAATGTTAGTGTAAGGGAAAATTGCTCTCACTCTGCCAATTTTTTTGAGTGCGGATGTATATACATAAAAGCCATTGATTGTGAAATGTGCTATAGGAGCTGACTGTTTATACAAGTGCAAGAAATTGTACAAAAATGTTCAGTCTGCTCTACAAGGAAAGCCTGCTTAAGGTGATTTAGTTTCTCCATATGGAAGTCTTAGACTGGGGAGAGGGTAGAATTAAGCTTCAAGCGTTTTTAAAGCCATTTCTTTTACAGTTATTATGGTTGTATAGTATGGTGATTCTTTAGGAAACTTGCATCACTAAACCTTACATTTTAGCTTTTTAGAACATATTTGTTGTGTATTCATTTTCTCAGCTATATTTAATTTTCTTTCTATTTGCTCTGTGTCTGTGTATCTGTTTTTTTTTTTCTTCTTTCTACTGGTTGTAATGAGTGATGTCTACACGAATGAGTCCCTTTTTGGGCCTTGCATTATCGGTTTGTGACCTTACTACAGTACACTACTTCTTATTCAGCAGCAAGCATAACACCTGCTCCAAATGTCTATGGGGGACATTTAGGCCTGGTTCACACTGGGGCGACAAACGCTCCGACATTGGGAGCTCATGTCGCATGACGTGTGAAAATCAATGTTTCCCTATGGGAGCCGTCTTAACTGGTCCGACACATGTCGGTCCGACTTTGAAAATGCTCCCTGTACTACTTTGGTCCGACTTCAGCCCATTGACTATCATTGAAGTCGGATCAAAGTCGGACCGCAGTCTTGCATGGTCCGACTTTGGCATGCGACTTGTGCTCTCCTGCTCTTGAGGGGGAACTCCAGGCCAAATTTTAAATAAAAAAACGGCGTGGGTTCCCCTCCAGGGGCATACCAGGCCCTTGGGTCTGGTCTGGATTTGAACGGGCGCCCCTACGCCGAAAAAACGGCGTGGGGGTCCCCCCAAAATCCAAACCAGACCCTTATCCGAGCACACAACCTGGCCGGCCGCAGGGGAAGAGGGGGGGACGAGAGAGCGGCCCCCCCTCCCTCCTGAACCGTGCCAGGCCGCATGCCCTCAACATGGGGGGTTTGGTGCTCTGGGGCAGGGGGCGACCTGCGGCCCCCCCACCCCAGAGCACCCTGCCCCCATGTTGATGAGGACAGGGCCTCTTCCCGACAACCCTGGCCGTTGGTTGTCGGGGTCTGCGGGCGGGGGGCTTATCGGAATCCCCCTTCAATAAGGGGGCCCCTGGATCCCGGCCCCCCACCCTATGTGAATGAGTATGGGGTACATCGTACCCCTACCCATTCACCTGGTGGACAAAAAATTGCAATAAAAAAACACTACACGGGTTTTCAAAGTAATTTATTGCACAGCTCCGGGGGTCTTCTTCCGACTTCCGGGGGTCTTCTTCCGACTTCCGGGGGTCTTCTTCCGACTTCCGGGGGTCTTTTCCGACTTCCGGGGGTCTCCGGTGTCGTCTCCCGCTCTCCGGTTCTTTCTTCCGCCGGGCCTCCGCTAACTTCTTTTTAGCTCTCTTGCTAACAGAGGCCCGGACTTCCCGTTGTCTCGTCCGGCTCTCCGTTGTCCTTCTGCCGGCCCCTCCACTAACTTCTTTTTAGCTCTTTCGCTAGTGGAGGGGCCGGGCTTCCCGTCGCTGTCGCCGTCGGCTTCTTCTTCCCTCTTCTCCTCCTCGATGTTGACGCGTCGCTTCTTCCCGCTGTAATACTGGCTCTCCGCTCCGCATTAATATAGGCTTCTCATGACGTCACAGTCACATGTTCCAGGGCACATGGCCCCGGAGCATGTGACTGTGACGTCATGGGAACATGTGACTGTGACGTCATGAGAAGCCTATATTAATGCGGAGCGGAGAGCCAGTATTACAGCGGGAAAAAGCGACGCGTCAACATCGAGAAGGAGAAGAGGGAAGAAGAAGCCGACGGCGACGGGAAGACCGGCCCCTCCACTAGCGAAAGAGCTAAAAAGAAGTTGGTGGAGGGGCCGACAGAAGGACAACGGAGAGCCGGACGAGACAACGGGAAGTCCGGGCCTCTGTTAGCAAGAGAGCTAAAAAGAAGTTAGCGGAGGCCCGGCGGAAGAAAGAACCGGAGAGCGGGAGACGACACCGGAGACCCCCGGAAGTCGGAAGAAGACCCCCGGAGCTGTGCAATAAATTACTTTGAAAACCTGTGTAGTGTTTTTTTATTGCAATTTTTTTCCACCAGGTGAATGGGTAGGGGTACGATGTACCCCATACTCATTCACATAGGGTGGGGGGGCCGGGATCCGGGGGCCCCCCTTATTGAAGGGGGCTCCCGGATTCCGATAAGCCCGCAGACCCCGACAACCAACGGCCAGGGTTGTCGGGAAGAGGCCCTGTCCTCATCAACATGGGGGCAGGGTGCTCTGGGGTGGGGGGGCCGCAGGTCGCCCCCCTGCCCCAGAGCACCAAACCCCCCATGTTGAGGGCATGCGGCCTGGTACGGTTCAGGAGGGAGGGGGGCCGCTCTCTCGTCCCCCCCCCCCTCTTCCCCTGCGGCCGGCCAGGTTGTGTGCTCGGATAAGGGTCTGGTTTGGATTTTGGGGGGCCCCCACGCCGTTTTTTTCGGCGTAGGGGCGCCTGTTCAAATCCAGACCAGACCCAAGGGCCTGGTATGCCCCTGGAGGGGAACCCGCGCCGTTTTTTTAATTTAAAATTTGGCCTGGAGTTCCCCTTCAAGATTCATACCAAACACAGTGCCTGATATTGGCGGGGATCCAAGTCGGATCCCCGTTCATTGAAAGTCGGACATATGTCGGCTTCATGTCGCAGGCCAAAGTCGGATCCAAAGTAGGACAGATGTCGTGTCGCACTAGTGTGAACCCAGCCTTACCAAATCTGGAGCACTCAGAATCTGGTGCAGCTGTGCATGGTAGCTAATCAGCTTCTAACTTCAACTTGTTCAATTAAGCTTTGACAATAAAAACCTGGAAGCTGATTGGTGCAGCTCTGCCTAGAAACCAGATTTTGCACTCTCCAGTCTTATGCCCCGTACACACGATCCGAAATTCAGACAGATCGTCCGACTTTTTTCGTGAAATATTTTACAAGTAGAAATTGAATAGGTTACTAAAGTCACAAATTCTTGTACGACAGAAAAAAAAATTGGAAGTGATGTCATGTGTTGTAGTGTGTTTGTATTGTATTTTCGGACGACAACTGTACTGACTAAACTAAAATTGTGTGATCTGGTATCGTACAAGGAAAATTTTCGTGCTTGTCCGATCTAATATCGGATGGCTTGCCGTGATTGGCTCTTGAAAGCTCTGTACCAACGATCTGATTATCGTACGATTCTTCCTCGAACGACCGTTTTCGTACGATATTTGGATCGTGTGTACGGGCGATTAGTAAATGACCCCCTATATCTGGTGACCATGTGGGAATAGTTCTAGTAAGAGCACTAGGGTAACTCTAAGCTAATATAAACTACCAGTCCTTCATAGACCAAAATGCCAGAGTCAGCTATTAGGTATGTTATCTATAGTTCATAAACCAGCATCTATTCCATTCATTTTCTGCGGTGCAAATTAAAGCTGTCCACTTTAATTTGTTCCCTGCAGTGCATGCTGGGAATTGTGGTCTAATAGCTACTGGAGGTATTCCTTCTAGTCCTGTCTTGTAGATACTTATGACTTGTTCTGATTTTAATTCATGGAGATACCAAAGATAACCTGAAAATCTATTTGTTTGCCAGTTGGTGGACGAGTGAGCCGTGAGCTTAATTATACGCGGCAGAAGATCGGAGAAGAAGCCATGTTCAATCCACAACTCATGATCCAGACTCCACTAGAGAATGGTGCTAACGTCTTAACAATGGAAGCTCTAAAACAACACCTTCACTCAGCACTTGAAGCCACCAAGGTGCAAGTCTTCATGTATAACAAGTAAATGTCAACTTTCAGATTTTCTTTATAATGTCCTGTTATTCAAGTGTGCTTGTGTTAAGAAAATTATTAATCCATTGTTTGGTTACATATCATTTTTAGATTTTAAATGAAAGCTTGTCCTTTTGGATTTGCTATTCTCATTAGATTAGTAAATCTAACAGGTATTTTAAAGTCTCTGTTATTTTTATATGAGAAAAAATAAAAATAAACATGTTATACTTGCCTCCTCTGTTGCAGTGGATTTGCACAGAGCAGCCCAGATCCTCCTCTTCTCGTGTCCCTTTTCTGTGCTCCTGGTCCCTCCCTCCTGTTCAGTGCCCCCACAGCAAGCAGCTTGCTATGTGGGCACCCGAGCCAAGTCAAAGCTCCCGGTGTCCATTCAGATATGGAGCCCCGTCCCCTTTTTTTAGGAGGGAGAATCTCGGACAGCTGAGACACTATTGACATCGCTCGACAGAGAAGGGCTGAGGGGGCTGCTGCACACAGAAGGCTTTTTTATATTCATGCATAGATTACTGGAGTGTTGTGGCGGGGGGACGACACAATAGCTCAGCAGGAGAGATTGCTGTACTAACAATCAACGATCAACTGCCCTCTCTTTCACAATTTGGCTGGTCCCTGCTGAACCATCTATTGCCAGCTTTATGGTCTCATTACTCCTGCTGCAGTTGGAGCTCGGAACATTGTATTTCCAAATGCAATGTCTATAATATAAAGATAAATAGCTGGTCGAAAGCAGTTCTTATAGTAATGGCTGAAACTAGAATGATCAACAGTGGTTGAACTGTGTAGCTGGCATTTACATTCAACTGAAACATATCGTTTCTAAATAAATGCACAGATTTTTGCAGGTAAAATCAAAAAGGTTCTTTATAGATAGATCGATATATTTTACTGGAGCCTGCAGAGCATTGCACCGCAATCAGCAGATAACAGGTGCAATGTGAGGCTCCTGCAGTTTTCCCCTAGCTTTTTGCCCATAACCCTGAACAGGCTTTCAGTTAAAGCTAGAGGAAAACTGAATGATCTACAAGCGCACTTAAAAGTGCGCTCTCAGCCCTTTCAAATTACAAGTACGTCTGGCACAGTGGCAGATCTGTGAATGAATGACGAGGCTGTGGGGGCAGAGCCGTTTTGAAAAGTGACAGGAGAGGATCCCCTGCTCACTGCCACAAAGAGGGAAGCACTAGTGGTGGGAAGTGGGTGGTGCATAGGAGCATGTTGCACCCTAAATATGGGTAGAACATGCTCCTAAAGGTGAACTTATCCTTTAAATTATTAAAGACTGAGCAGTTAATTTTGATCATGTGATTATGTGTAAGCAGTGGTTGTCAAAAACATTAGTAGATCAAGAGATATAAGCAAATTTGAATTTTAAATTTAAATCCTGGTTTTCCTGCCCCTCCCACCGCATGGTCCTATTGGTCAGTGAGGCTGCTTATCACATGAGCAGAGCAATAAGGAAGCTCATATGGTGAGAGGAGCAGGTCAGTGTCTTTTTTACAGGAAAAGTTTGTAATTGCACCTAAAGATAGCTGTCTAGCTCCGAATCTACTGTTCATTCTGGCATGTGATTTTTCACAAAAGGTAACCTCTGCTTGTATGTTTCAGCACTTGCTCAGTCTAAAGTAAACCTAACACAACACAGCGTTTCTAAAGGTTTTTTTATCTTCACGCATTCTATGCATTAAGATAAAAAGCCTTCTGTGTGCCCCCTAATACTTACCATCTCTGTCCAGCGATGTCCACGTGTGCCTCGGCCACCCGGGACTCTCCCTCCTGATTGGCTAGGACACAGCAGCGGCACTTTTGGCTCCCGCTGCTTTCAAAGTCAGCCAATGAGGAGAGACCGGGTTACACGGAAAAAAACTGTCTGCTCCAGTCAGAGCCACTGTACTAACCATGCAGGTTAGTTCAGTGATCTCCCATGTGTTCTGACAGGAGGATGCCCCCCCCCCCCCCGCCAGAACACTCCCTGCAATTGGCACATCCGACATACACATGGGCCGAATGTCGGCCATTTTTTTATTTTATTTTTTTAACTACTTATTGTCTTGACATTCGGCCTGTGTACGGGGCTTAAATCTAGAAATGAGCTGAAGGAAAAGATGACCTTATTTATGTATCTAGGGATACAATTCTGTAAGGGAGACAACTGACTTATCTGATGAGAATATGTGAGTAGAAACTAAGGTATTTTACAGGGAATGATTACAACTTTCATTTTGACGTGCACTGATTTGATTGCACGGATAGTGGAATTGGTGGTTGATTATGTCCAATGTGATCCAGCCATCCTTTATCTTGCCTGATTTGGGTCCCTAGATTTTACTACCTTCTTTTTTTACATGCACAAGTTTTTTTGTTTTACATCTCTTAAGCATATAAACATATTAAGAGTTTTTTAAAAATAAGAATTTAATTGTCTGTTTCTTTTGCTTTACAGGCCTTGGAAACTAGAAAATTTGTGTTTTAAATCAGGAGAACTTATCACAGAAACTGGTTATATGAGCCAGGTAAATATATACGGAATATACGGAACCTATACTTGCACGCAGAATTTCGTATAGAACTGTTTTGTTTCATTAAAGTGGAAGAATAGCCTAACACTATATCTATTCTTGAAAATGTCTGGACATCTGAGAAGACACCATCAATGGTGAAAGATGCAGGTTTTAGAGTAGCATATGCTCCTCTCTAGACTACTTTTTTTTTCAGGGAAGGCCTTGCATGTTTCAGCAGAACAATCCTAAACCCTATGCTGCATCTTGCATGGCTTCGTAGTAGAAGAGTCTGGGTTCTGAACTGGCCTGCCTGCAGTCCAGACCTTTTCACCAACTAAAAATATTTGGCACATCTTGAAATGAAAATTATGACAAAAGAACCCGGACTGTTGGAGCAGTTAGAATCCTATATCAGGCAAGAATGGGACAACATTCCTCTCCGAAAACTCCAACTGGTCTCCTCAGTTCCCAGACTTTAACAGAGTGTTCTTAAAAGAAGAGGGGTTGCTACACCATGGTCATCATGGCCCTGTCCCAACTCTTTTGAGACCTGTTGCTGCCATACATTTCAAAATTACCTTATTTTTTTTCTTAAAATTGTATTTCTCAGTTTAAACATTTGATATATATTCTATTTTGAATGAAATATGGGCTTATGGTGTTTTCAAATCATTGCATTCTGTTTTTGTGGAGATTTTATGTAGCGTCCCAACGTTTTTGAAATTGCGGTTATAAATATACACAGCCTAGCCGATGGATGACACAGTGCTGCATTGCAGATGATCTTTCAGTATACTGAATGAGCAATCCGCACTGCTGTACTATGTCATACATTGCACTGGTCCCAACACTGCAGATTGTTGTGATCGTTCACTATTATGAATGAACAGTCGACACCGCTTGTTCATCCATAATAGTGAAAGAAATAGTGGCGGCTCTGTGTAATGAATCTGCGGCTGCTTTTACTTCATAAAAGCAGATCGTTTAAACAGTCATAGCATTGAGTGATCTTTTACTACAGGGGTGCTATACCCGTGGCTCTATACAGGAGCAGATTCTTTCAATTTTTCTCCTTTAATCACTGAAATAGACATAGGCTCCTTGTCAAGAGTACACAAAGTCAGCGCTCACACTAGTGTAAATCCACTTTTTTTATTTTTCTAATTGTGATTAACAGTGGGTAAACATCCAACAGGGATTGATCTCATGAAAAATTATGAGGATCCTGGATGTTTAAAATTGGTCATTATGTTATTCAAAATTCTGAACGATTTTGTTTCGTTGTGGCCTGCTCTTCAAAAGGTTGAGCACCCCTGTTTTACTATGATGAATGAACAAGCTGCACATAATGGTGACAAATTACTCAGTTTAGAGATGGGGTTGGGCTCTGTTATGGCTGTACCTCCCATAACATGGGCTTCAGAGGGAGGCTAGGCTAGTGTGTGTGTGTGTGTGTGTGTGTGTGTGTGTGTGTGTGTGTGTGTGTATATGTATGTGTAATATATATCTGTTTCTGATATTTTTGTATACATAGATTATTGGTTTAGCTTTTGGGTGTTTGGAGGAATGGTTAAAGTAGGACTTTACTACAGCTTCAGTCTTGTCTGAAATGTGAGACTGTTGTGTATTGATGAACCTTTCTTTTTTATTTATTTTTTTATTATTATTCTTGGGTTAAAAGTCTTTGTGGGTATGAAATATGTTTTGATAATTTTAGGATATTCATTAGAACACATTGTTTGTTGATTGATTTTTCAGATCATAGAATCGCTATACCCCTGTTTAATCATCACACCTTTGGACTGCTTTTGGGAAGGAGCAAAACTTCAGTCTGGAATAGCATATCTACCGTAAGCATGCAATCTTTTTTCTTTAAATAAATTAAAAACACTTAAAGTGGTTGTAAACCTCCAACATACTTGCAATAGTAGGTGAGGTTGAAAGAAGACACCAGTCCATCAAGTCCAACCTTTGTGTGTGTAATTAGACACATGAGAAATGAAGAAAGCTCATCCCACTAGTGGGTACTTGTGTCAATTAGGAGCATTAAATGTCATTGCTGTCTGCCGCTTGATTCCTCTATCCGCATGAATCACTTCTGACAAGTTTTCCTGACACCAAGAAAAAAAAATTGTGACGGGCAGGGATCTCTGGCCGATTGATAGCCTCAGTGTGAAGGGGGTGTATCCCTTCCCACCAATGAGTTGTCTCTTCACTTAAGTGATTGTAAAGATAAAAAATAAATAAATCTATAATTACCTGCTCTGTGCAATGGAATTGCACAGAGAGGCTCCGAACCTACGCTATTTGTTTGCCTCGCCAGCGCTCCTGGCCCCTCCCCTCTCCCCTCTGCCCATAGGGGCACCCGAGCCCCACTGCTGCATCCATTGACACAGACAGCAGAGCTTGGCACTCCACCCCCCGCTCTCTTGTCACTAGCTTTGTTTGACAGCACTGGAAGCCAATGGCTCCCAATGCCCCAGCAAAGCCAGCGAGACCTGGAAGTTAGGGGAGAGAAGACCTGCAGATGTGCACGGCGCTGGATCAAATGAGGGCTCAGGTAAGTAAAGGGGGGGGGGTGAGGGGGGATGCTGACACGTAAACATTTTTACCTTAATACAAGGAATGCATTAAGGTAAAAAAAAATGTTTATGCTTTACAACCACTTTAGCTCTGCAGAGTGTAATTTAAGCTCTCCGCCACCTTTTTTTTGGAACTCTCAGAAAAGCTTCAGAAATTCTGGAATTTGAATGGATGTAGAGAAGAGAAGACTGCAGATAAACAGGTACAACTTATGTAGGAGGATTTGTTTCATATCTATGTATAACCTGAGACCAGTAACCTCACTGGATATATGTAAGGATTTACAACCACTTTAAGTTTTTTATTTTGGTAGAAACCTTATTAGATTGTACAGATTCAGCAAATATGTGTAAGGTGTGGGAGCCCTTATGCTTTTTTTCCTTCTGTGTCGCACTTCAGAGTGTGGTATAGTCTGTACTTGGGAACACACTAGTAAAGCCTAGAGCATTTGGGGCATGAACAATAGAGTTTCTTTTTATTTCGTTTGTTTAATGAAACAAACAAATGCCGTTTTCATTCCCATCTTGGATTTTACAGTTGAGCAACTTTTATATTTCATAGTCTTGATGCAACAAAGAGTTAATTGTTTTGTGCATTTGGCATGAGCAGGCATTTCTTGGTAATTATGCAAGAGTTCGTGTCTGAGTAATTGTTCATGTCCCGGTTTGCTTGTCTCTGAAAATAAGCAATTTGCAATGGCCATCTCCTGGCCTACAATGTACAGTCCCGGAGGAGAACGTGGAGCGCTTTCACTTTTGTAACTGAAAGATTTGAAATAATGACTTAAGCCTGGTTGGGCAAATACAGTTTGGCATAGATGACAAAACGAGGCAGCCAAAAAGCCTTTGTCACATGCCTGACTGAAGCTTAAAATGTGCCAGTTCTGTTGGAGCAGCAATAGCCACTGCTGTAGGGGGATTGCCAAGTCATCAGGCTCTGTAGTTTGTTCTAAAAAAAAAAAAAGTATTTTCTTGGCCTGACTGTGCTGTTTTTATATTACTTTCTCACAGATATAAACTTGTCATCATTAGTTGTGTTCTTTACCTCCCACTCTGCCTCTTTCTTTTCATTCTTTTTGAACAGTCAGACCAGAGAACAGATTTTATGTTGTCATTTTTGGCTCACTCTAACTTCTCCTTTAGAGGTAAACCCGCTTTGCAATGGACAAACTTTGACCCCACGGCCTTGCTGGAGGAGGTGAAGAGAGCTCATTTCCAAGTAGACATCTGGGAGGAGATGCTAAATAAGGCTGAAGTTGGTCACGGCTATATGGACCGCCCCTGTCTCAACCCATCTGATTCGGATTGTCCGCCTACAGCACCCAACAAAAATTCATCCAAAGTGAGTTTAAACATCAGCTACTAGTATATGTTAGACACATTTTTATCTTCAATTATTAATGGTTAGTAAAATCCAAGGCAATTATGCAGTGGAAAAAAAGTGTGTGTGTGTGTGTGTGTGTGTGAGATCATATTGCTATAATCATTTTAGATGGACTATAAACTAAAAAGGACCTATGAATAAATGGTTGTGGAACGAATGATCTGAGATTCCATTATTTCTTATGGGGAAATTTACTGTGATATACAAGTATGGTTCTGGAATGGATTATGCTCGCAATCCAAAGTTTTACTGTGTGTGTGTGTGTGTGTGTGTGTGTGTATACACACACAGCAGCCCGGCTCCTCCTCTTCTTGGGTCCCACGATGGCACTCCTGGACCCTCCCTCCTGAAGGGGGCACCCAAGCAGGCGCACTCCTGAGCCGAGGCTCTGTTTGTCCATTCATACACGGAGCCACTGCTCTGCCCCCTCCATCTCCTGATTGGCTCACTGGTTGTGATTGACAGTGGGCACCAACAGCTCCCGCCAAAAACCATTTGGGAGGCGTGCGAGTCCCCAGAGAGCCAAAGCTCTCGTGGGCATCGCTGGATCGAGAGGGTGCTCAGGTAAGTATTTGGGGTCGCTGCTGCACACAGGTTTTTTACCTTCATGCATAGAATGCATGAAGGTAAAAAACTTTGCCTGTACAACCACTTTAAGGGAGCTTGCTTTCAGCTGCAGTGGATTTACTAATATAGTAAATTTTGGGGCTTGAAAACATGTGTGTGTGTGTGTGTGTGTGTGTGTGTGTGTGTTTTTTTATTTGGTTTAAGTTTGCTTGATCTTTAACAATTAACACCTCTCTGAAATACATTTTCAGCCTCTTGATGTTGCACTTGTCTTAAGCGGAGGATGTTATGGTCTTTCCAGAAAATACATGCACTGGCAAGAGGAACTGATCATTGGTGGCACTGTTAAGAATACCAGTAGAAAACTTGTCAGGTAAGAACCTATGCGTTGAGGTTCTGTGCTTTCACCACTGAGGATGCAAAGCAGGCTAATTTACTAAGGTAGTCCAAGAGGCAACAGTGATATAAAGAATAAGATGCTCACAGTCCTAAGATGATTTTTACCTAATCAGTATTTACAAAGAAAAACTCCAATAGTGCAGAATACCCAAGGCTTTCTCTCTATAACTGCATATCCACTTCACCTCCGGAAGATTTACCCTCCTTCCTGACCAGGCCATTTTTTGCGGTACGGCACTGCGTTGCTGTAACTGACAACTGCTCGGTCGTGTGACACTGTACACAAACAAAATGTATGCCCAATTATTTTTTTTTCTGCAAACAGAGCTTTCTTTTGGTGTTGTTTGATCACCTCTGCGGTTTTAGTTCTTTTTGTTTTTTGCGCTTTAAACAAACGACCGACAATTAAAAAAATATATAATTTTTACTTTCTGCTCTAAAACACATCCAATAATAAAAAAATAAAAAGTTTTCATCAGTTTTCATCAGTTTGCGAATGTATGCGTAAGCTGCCGTGCCCACGCTAAAGGACCTCTGTATGTACTATGGTCCTGACTCAAAATTTCCAGAGCCTCCATAGTAGGGGGACATATAAGAATGGATAGATTAAGGGCAGATATGCCTGGAGGGAGCACATATTTGCAAATGTGTGCAAACGAAACCCTCTGTTTTTTAACGCAAACTGTTTGGGCCAATTTGGTTGATTTGCAGGCTGGCTGGTAAGTGTGCTTGGAAATCTTTTGTTTGTGATGTGCATTGCTCTTCCATGTGCACCTTGATGCAAAGGCCAGTTTTAGGTTGGGGTTTTTGGGCACCAACCATCTGGTAAACCTTGGGTTCATGTGTGGTGGCTGTGGATCATGTTGATATTCAGGAAAGTCTCACTCGTGCTGTGGAAAGTTTTTTGCTGAAGTGAAGTGGCAAAGTTGCACGTGGGGGTTTCTTGTGCAAATCGCAGTGGATTCTCTTATGATATATAAATAGTCTTATTGCCATTGTTATATAATTTAAAGACACTTTGATTATGTAGAAGGCTACCTTTTTTTTTGTTTATTTTTTTTCTCCTTCCTTTATTTTTTTTGTATACCAGTTAATGTCATGTGTACCAGGCTGATATTTCTGGGTAGAGGTATATTCTGCATTTTGTTTTTTAATTTTGCATAAAAAAAAAAGTAGGCATCACATGAACAGGGTTGTTGGTTGTATTTTTTGCTCATGGTATGACCTAAAGGGCTAGAAACTTGCAACATTTGCTGTTCTAATCAGTTACAAACATGTATCTAAATTGGCTTTCATGAATACACAATTACATGAATGTGGTGTGATTGCATAGTTAACGAGAGGGAAGAGAGACTTGCACACGTCTGTTTAAACTATAATCACCATTTGTGTACTTCCCAGATTCCTGCAGAGTGTCAAGAGTTTAGTCTGGTACTGCTCTCCTGTGAAGCCAAATATTTAGTGATTGCAGGCAGGTTTCTAGGCATGGCAGAGCAAAATGAAGGCTTGTTTTCTAAGATGTGTGATACTGACCCTTTTTTTACTTTTTCCTTTCCGGGGGGGGGGGGGGGGGGGGGTGATAAATGACTTGTAGCCCCGCAGTGTATAATTTTATATTTCTGTAAAATGTACTTAATTTAGAAAGAGGAATGTTTGAGCATCTACAAGATTTATTGGATTAGCTAATAAAACATGGCTGTGCTTAAAGTAAACCTGCACTCATTTGTGAACTTTTTTTTGTGTGCTTTTTTTTTTTTTTTCTTCTTCTATATACTACAGTGCCCAGGCATTGCAGACTATGTTTCAGTTAATGACTCCCAAGCAAATGTATGAGCATTTCAAGGGTCATGAGGACATTCACAACGTTAATTGGAATGAGGACAAAGCGGCAGCCATTTTGGAAGCTTGGCAACGGACCTATGTTCAGGTAAGAGTGAGATTTAATGTTGACAGAGGAACTCGACAACAGGAACCCAATCTTATTTTAGGGACTTCTACATTCTTTCATTTTTCAGCTCTCTTGACAACAAGCGCTATGATTTCTCATGCCAGGTGTACCTTTTTTTTAATGCACATATAAAGCAAAGTCCTTGTTATACAGAGTTTATATAGCACCACCTGTTTATGCAGAACTTTATAACTTAAGGGCAGACAGTACAATTGCAATACAATTTAAAATACAGTAGGAATCGGAGGGCCCTGTTCATTAGAGCTTGCAATCTGAGTCCTCACCGGCTGTCCTTGGAGAAAAGCAGGGCCTTAAATGCTGACTCCCTTCTGAAAATACTAGTTTGTGCCCCAGTGCTTTGTGGCCTAAACAAGCATGCAACTAGTAAAGTAAGAGGAAAGTCAGTAGATCACATCTGCAAATGTTGGTTCTTTGGTGACACAAAGCATTGAAGTCTTTGGATTAGCAGAACAGCCAGGCAGCTAGTTTTTATCCAGAATAGGATAATATAGCAGTAGCAGCTAACCTGAGTATAGGTTAAAGCCGAATTCCAAGTATGACTCTCTTTTTCATAGTTGTGTGGCCCAGATTTGACCAATGTAAGTATGCATGTGCTATACAGGGCTGATCTCTGTGGAACTTGAAAATCTCACTTTTAGTAGGCAATGATTCAATGAGGTGGAGAGGCAGGGTGGTGACATCACAATCTCTACCTCATCCAATACGTGAACGCTTTACATCCATGGAGAAAATTCAAAGTTATTCTTTGAAAGGCGCCCATGCCAAGAGAGCCACCCCCTTCTCCTCCAAGGTGACTGCTCGGCATGGAACCCGGAAGCTAGCGCCGATCACTGTAGCAGTGGTGCCTACTACAGTGATTTCCAGCTTCTGCGGAGATTAGCCAGATACGACACATGCATACTTGCACCGATCCAAGCTGGATGCGGCTATGCAAAAAAAGCCATACCTGAAATTTTGTTTTAAATCCGTGTCTCCAAGCAGAATGAAGATCTATGAAAGGTATGTTTCTCATACAAATTCTTGCATAGATGCTCCAAAAAGTTACACTTCCATGAAGTTGTTACATATTTTCGTTTTCTTTTGACAATGATATCTGTTAAGTAATTACCTTGTCATTGGAAAAAAAGAGTCAAATGCAGTAGAGGCGCACAGTCACATGCAGACAACACATTAAAAAGAAGTTAAATTGCTCAGAAGTTTAAATGACTTATTCCCTCCCTACAATGTGTAATGGCATAAAGCGTATTTTTCTAGCATTTATAGTGTCTTGCCAGGGTGACATTTCCTAATATAGGACACAGGCAAGGGATACGAGAGATGAAATAAAGAGAAAGTGTGACTTGTAAGGAAAGGTGTCTGGAACACATTAGTGAGCCAAAAAATCTGTTCACAGCTGCAGTCCCATTGGTGAGGTCATGTGACTCTTTTTTTGGCCTTTGTTTCCCAGGCACTGACTTCTTCTGAATTGGATGTGACCTTTGTGAATCAGCTAACCAATTAAAAACAAAGACACCTCTTCCAGGCAATGTCTAGAGGACCACTGCAGAGCTGTTTGTAGAGGATGAATGATGAATAGACCTTGAATGGTTCTGCATCATTCTAGACTTTTCCGGCTCTGCAAATGAAAATGTTCATTGCATTTATTTTAATGATGGGGTATTTTGTTCAAGAAACTTTTTTAGACAGGGCATATGATGTTTTGGTTAGTTCTGATGCTCCATATCATTTTAGTAGCCCCACTGTAAAATTATAATTTTTTTTAATTTTATAATCATTTATTATAAAATAAAAAATTATACATTTTTTCGTCAAGATCAAAGAGAAGGAAAGGTGCCACTCGCCAACCCAATGCATTAGTATGTAGATGAATGTGGCCTTTGCCACTGCCGCTACAGCCACGACCCCTTGACACGTTTTGCCCCACTCATCGGAGACCTTTGAAAAACAAAGCATGCCCAGCAGCGGGCGGGTGCGATCACAGGAGGCCATCATGATGGCCTCCCCGAACTGGTAGACTGCGCTGTAGCCATCATTCGGCTATAGCACGGTGCAAATGGTTAAAGTGGTTGTAAGCCCTTACATATACCCAGTGAACTGACCTGATACACAGATTACACAGATCCTCATACATAAGTCGTGTCTGTTTTTATCTGCAGTATTTTTCCTCCCTGCGTCTGTTTAAAGCCCAGAGTTTATAAACCTTGTCTGAGATGTCAGAAGAAAAGGAGGGCAGAGAGCTGAAACTACACACTGCTGAGCTCTAGTGAGGAGAGTTGATTTGAGGGAAGGGGCACACCCCCCCCCCTTTACACAGGAACAGAGCAGAGGCTGATGATCACAGGCTTTGTGCTGGAGCGCCTTCCCCTGTCCCTTTTTTTCTTTTTTTCCTCTCTTGGTGTTAGGAAAACTTGTCAGAAGTGACTCCTGCAGATAGCAGGGGAACGAAGCAGCAGACAGAAATGACACTTGGTGCTCTGGATTCGGACAAATACACACTATAAAACAGGGGTCTACAAACGTTCTAAACAAAGTGCCACTTTATTGTCTTTCAGACTTTAAGGGAGCCGGACTGTGGCCAGTGGAAGTGGAAATTTTCCTGGCATCAGCAGTAGTAAACATTGCCATATTTGGTATTGAAGGGAGGAATAGTGCCGCATCGTTGGCATCATAGGGAGGCATAGTGCCCCGTTATTGGTGTCAGTGGGAGAAAAGGTGGCCCATTGTTTGTGTCAAGTGGTAGAATAGTATCTCACATCGGTGGGAGCAATGGTGCCCTAAGGGCAAGCAAAGGGCCACATCTGGTCCCCTGGCCACAATTTGAAGACCAATGCTTTAGAGGGATGTGATGTTTACACCCACTTAAGTATGTCATCCTTCTTTTTAGGCTGTACATCAAAGTGTTCCACAAAACTCCACTCAGAAAGTTCTCCCTTTTACCACAACAACACTGGACGACATTCTCAAATCATTCTCCGATGTGAGCGTCATCAGAGTTGCCAGTGGGTACCTGCTAATGGTGAGTTGAGTCTGTTGTGGATGTTAACTGCAGGGAAATGAACGCATGGGGATTGGACATGTAATATGTTAACATGCATGGTAAAGAAGTTGTTCTTCCCCAGTAAACTGCCAAAAGATGGTGACCTATTGCATTCTAATGTGGTTTGCTTTTGTTTCCAAATGTTTCATTTACAGCTTGCCTATGCCTGTTTAACCATGCTGAGGTGGGACTGTGCCAAGTCTCAGGGTGCCGTGGGGCTGGCTGGCGTTTTGCTCATTGCACTTTCAGTGGCTGCTGGATTGGGCCTGTGTTCATTGATTGGGATTTCCTTTAATGCTGCAACAACTCAGGTATTAATCAGATTATTGGCTTGATGCATGATTTGTACAGGTGCAGATTTTATAAATTGTGCAGTGGATTCATTCTTGTAAGCTGCTCTTTATTTAAAGTGGATGTGTAAACCTCAGTCATGAAATCTGAACTAAGCACATATATCTGTAGTGTTTTCTTGTTTATCTCCAAAGCTCTAAGTGTTTCTCTCTGGTGCTTCCTTCCTCTGTTATCAGCATGAGTCACATCTGAGAAGTTTTCCCCTCACGTGAGATACAGAGGGAGCTCAGCACACAGCTTGTCTGCTCACAGCACAGTTCTGTATCCTTCCTTTATTCCTGTGCAGTGTGTGGAGGGAGGGGTGTGTCCCTTTCCTCCAATAATCCCTCACAGACTGTTAATTGCATCTCTCCAGATAACTGCAGATAAACAAGTAAAACGTATGAGGGAGGATTTCTTTAATCTCTGTATCACCAGAGGCTACTTACTTCGCTGGGTATATGTAAGGGTTTACAGCCACTTTAAGTCCACTTTTGATAACAAACCAATCAGCACATCACTTTGATTTGCTGCTGCTGTTAATATCGGATATTTCTTCTGTCATTTAAAGGTTTATTGCTGCCTTATAGTATATTTACATTTTGAAGTCTTTCTCTGTAGCAATCCTTTTGTGTAAAAAAGACTTTAAACTGGCCAAAAAAACAATGTTAAAATGGTCTTCTAGCTGAAAGGCTGAATATAAATCTGTTTGTTTGTCTAACCTAGATAACTTACATTTTGATTACATTTGTGACAGCTAAAGATTATTAGCGTGCATATGGTATTGACTGCCTGCATTGTTCCCAACAGGTTTTGCCTTTTCTTGCTCTTGGGGTTGGTGTTGACGATGTATTTCTATTGGCACATGCATTTAGTGAAACTGGCCAAAATAAAAGGATTCCATTTGAGGTAATTACAATCTTTCAGATGAAGAATGCCTTTGTTCACACAGGTATTTTTCCAGGAGGCATGCATTGTTTTTTGCGAATATTTGAATCCTTTAACATTTGGATGCTGCTAAAGAAAAACATTTTACAGACGACATTTCCAGACTATGGGGTAGGTAGGATTATAGACATACCTAGAGTCTATAAAAACCCCAATAATAGAAATGAACTTGCTAAACTGTGGGGCAAATTTACAAAGCCGCAGAGGTATGTCATTTATAATACATGCGCCTGGAAGATTCACCTTCCATGAATGTCAAATTAACTGCTTTAGAAATATTGCTCTAAAAGTCAGAAGCTTCCAGCGGAATCTGTACTGGTAAAAAACAAAACGCTAGAACAAATAAACTAATAAGTAATTATGTTTGGTAAGCTGGATACAGATCTTCCGCATGGAGACTTTTTTTTTAATTGCAGTATGCATATGTTCATGGTGTGCTAGTTGTTTAGCACTTTTATGATAAACAGAGACAACCAAACAGGTTTTGGGTGCCAAGTGCTGGTGCTGTTATTTTAATGCACATAACTTTACCCACGCACTCAGGCTGACCCACTGTTTGTTTGTTTAACAAGTGAACCACTCATTTTTAACCCAATAAATTTTTATTGAAAGTTATCTTTCTTTGAACACTTAACGGTTAAGCTAACCCTGAAATGCTTAATGTGCATCTACCCCTTAAACTTTACCTTGTCACATAACCTCACCCTTAAACTGAACACTTGACCTTAAACTGATACAACTACTGTACTTTAAGTGATCAAAAATGCTCAAATTATTAAAATCACAAACGTGCCATACTTGCAATGGTTTGCAGCCCCGATTCTCCTCTTCTAGTGTCCACTGCTGGTGTTCCTGGCTCCTCCCTTATGCTGAGGGCCCCCATAGCAAACCGCTTTCTCTGGGTGCACTCTCCTTTGTGCTTACTCCCGAGCCCTGCTGTGTGTGTCCATTGACACACAGTGCTGCTTGGCCCTGCTCACTCCTCACTGGCTGTGATTGACAGCAGCAGGAGCCAATGGCTCCTGCTTCTGTCTCCAAACCAATGAGGAGGGAGATGGCTGCTGTTCTCATGCAAATTACTGAAATGTGCTCTGATAAGTATAAAGAGGGGGGGGTGAATGCAGAAGATTTTTCACCTCAATGCAGAGAATGCATGAAGATAATAAAAAAAAAAAGTATTCTGCCTTTTTAGAACCACTTTAAGTGTATATCGGAGCACAATGAAAGCATACAAACATTTGCAGTTCATCCCTGAAATGCATGCACATTTCCCCATATTTTGTCCCTTTTTAAAGACCTTGCATGTGCAGAAGTATACCTGTTGATGTGCAAAAAATGCACTCGGCTGTTCTGTGCTGACAACACACAGCATTCTGTGATCTGAGTGTTGTCAGCCTTGCCCAGTTTTCAACAACATAAAGACCAGTCATTCTGTAGTTCTGAGATGAGGACTAGGAGGGCTAATTGATCTCCTTGAGATCCTTGAAAGCAAAAAAGAAAAGGTCATTGTTGGCGTTTACATGGGGCCCAATTGAAGCCACAGTCAACGTAATAACCTCGGTTTTCATAGTCCTATTTCTACTTTATCATTCTTTCATCGGTTGCTTAATACATTTAAAAAAGACATCAGAATTTGACCACATTTCCCAGTGCACTCTAATCTAATAGACAGAGTTAGACACACCTCTAACACACAGCGATATAGGACTAAAAAGACAGTTGTAAAAACACAGTTTTCACTTATTTTGGCACAGAAGTAAAACGACAACAAAAGTTTTAGCTTTTGCTTGCGCAACTAGATTTAATTGCTAAAGTTTGATTCCTGATTTGTTGGGATGCAGCACATTGATAGTCATTTACATAAGAAAAAACAAAAGCTGGTGCTGGTTCCAAAACGTAAGTTATCTGAAAGTAGTTTTTTTTTTTTTATTCTATACCAGGACAGAACTGGGGAGTGCCTAAAAAGGACAGGAGCTAGCGTAGCTCTGACTTCAATCAGCAATGTGACCGCCTTCTTCATGGCAGCTCTGATACCTATTCCTGCACTCAGGGCATTCTCACTCCAGGTAACACGTTTTCATTGTTAAAAATATTTAAAAAATGGTCATGATTTACAGGCAAAGTCTTGGGCCCCTTTCACACGGGACGGATCCGTGATCTGGATCCGCTGATCTGGCGGATGACAGGGTGGTCCCTGCACACTGTGCAGGGACTGCCCTGTCAGATCTCCGCTCTCCCCTATGGGGGGATCGGATGAACACGGACCGTCTGTCTGTGTTCATCCGATCCGCTCTGCAGACGGATGGAAAAATAGGATTTTCCTCCATCTGCAGAATCGGGGGATTGCGGACACGGAGGAGATCGGGTGTCAGCGGATGTTCATCCGCTGACACCCGCGATCTCATAGGGACCAATGTATGTCCCTTTTTCATCCGTAAATGGATGGATGAAAAAGCGGACATACGGTCCGCTGGTGTGAAAGGGGCCTTATGTATTTTTATTTACCATTTACTTCATAAGGTAAAACATGATTTTATATGTGTGGTGTTTTTTTATTTTTATTTTTTGTTTGTTTTTTTTCTTGATCAAAAACAGATTTGTAAGTTCTGCCTCTAGTGGCTGTCCATATAATAGATTAGGCAAATGGCAGCTGCAAGAAAATCAATTGCAGAGTAAAACTGTAGAGTGAAGACTTTGATGCAGCCCTACCCATAGACATGCACTTAGGCTAGAGGTGCAGTTAAGTGTAATCGCAGTACTGCATCAATAAACAGGATGTTCTTAGCATGCATATGTGTGTGTGTGTATATATGTGTAATATATATATATATATATATATATATATATATATATTTATATATATATATATATATAATTATATTGAGCAAAGATGACTGTCGTCATGTGCAATACACTATTACAAACCATAAACTGAAACCAGGTATTTAAAACTTGCTCACATATTCAAAAGATTACATACGTTGGGTCATAAACCAGTTTTACATACAATCGCATCTCAGAAATCTGTAGATTCCATTTAAAGTGGTATTCAATCCAAAACAAAAAATGTAATGTATTGCAACTTACCAATCATTGGATGTGGTGGCTGCATTGGTTTTCTTGTTTGAAGCCCCCCCCCCCCCCCCCCCCCCCCAACACACCTCCTATAATAGGATACCTCCAATATGGATGAAGGCGCAACAGACACCTTTTGTACAGCAGCATTGTCATTCTTGAAGGACGGGAGTGTTGGATGTACTTGCAGATTTAAGTACACTAACAAATGGAAGCCATACTCATGCTTAACACTTTTTTGAGCAGCTACAGCAAACTTTTTTTTTTTTTTTTTTTTTACCCTTTTTGTGATAACGGTTTTACACAAATAAAAGCTGGTCATTTGAAGCACCACTGTCAATGGTAAATGGTTTGTCTCATCCTTCTAACTGCCACATCTGCAGGACCGCTTGTTCTTTTGAAAAACAGATTTGCCCAGACCTCCAGGTAAAAAAAAAAGTTAAAAAGAAAACAAATACAGTCATCACATCTAAGAATTGGCTGCAGTATAATAAAAGTTTGCATTTAGGTTTAATACCACTTTAAATAGCATATGGAATCTTTATAAAGTCATTATTGAAGTTGCAATTGATTGATTTTCTGCAGATCAAAAAATATTGTATTTATTTTTCTTCTATAGAATATATCATTAAAAGCTTTTTAGTAAAAGCAAATTGCAGCAGCTTTGGCTTCTGTCTTTGCATTGTCTGTCACCTTTTCTAACCTCTGTAATAATAGGCAATGCTGGAGTCCTATATTGCGCAAAAAGCAGCTTTTCACAATAGCTGCATAAAAAAGGGAGTTACTGAGAAGGGCAGCTGTAATGTGGAGCTTGAGCTGACAGGCATCCTCATCTGCTCATCACTTCAAGCTATGAAGTACACCCACTCTCCCTGTGTGGTCTGCCAGGAATGGCAAGGAAAACACACATACCTTGGGCAGGGCCCCATCTGAGAAGGCATGCTAGCTTTTCCCTGAGTAGTTCCAACACAGACCTCCCATTCTTCTCTGACATCAGTTACAGGCAGAGTGCTCCACATTTCCAAACACTGCAGCACAGAAACTCTACAACTGCGTTCAGTGTTACCAAATAGAAAAGATTTGTATAGTCTGGCTGATCTGAGCTGATCAGTTGCTGTGACAGATACAAGGCCTCATTTAGCAAAGTCTGAAGGAACAAATATGTTTGTATTGCTTCAAAGTAACCACTGTATTGCAGGTTAGAATCAAATTGCTTGCTGTGGTGGATACAGACAGTTCTTCTTCTTTCTTCTTCTTTCTCCTTCTTCTTTCTCCTTCTTCTTCTTCTTTCTCCTTCTTCTTTCTCCTTCTTCTTCTTTCTCCTTCTTCTTCTTTCTCCTTCTTCTTCTTTCTCCTTCTTCTTCTTTCTCCTTCTTCTTCTTTCTCCTTCTTCTTCTTTCTCCTTCTTCTTCTTTCTCCTTCTTCTTCTTTCTCCTTCTTCTTCTTTCTCCTTCTTCTTCTTTCTCCTTCTTCTTTTTTTGCTAATGGTGCAGGTTTTTCATTGAACATCACTTCAATTTTACAATTATTTTTTATTTTTTTTCCCCCCCTAATATCCAAATGATGAAGGTGTATATAAACCCATGTAATATTGTTGACATGCTGACACTATGGGGTGAATTTACTGAAGGCAAATTGGCTGGTCACTTTACATGGGAACTTTCCCTCAACTTGGTGAATGAGGTAAAGAAGCTCTGCTGGCTTCCATCATCCAATCACGTGCAAGAAAATAAACTTTTTTTTTTTCCCCCTCTAATGTAATTTGGGTGCTTTTTACTAGGTCAATTTTCATCACATTTACAGAAAGTTAAGGGAACATTTTTCTTTCAAAGCCAACCACCTGTGTGCTTTTAGTAAATCAACCCCAATATATCTAGTTGGTTATGTGAGAAAAAAGCGGTGAAAGGTGGTAAAATGAAAAGGAGAAGCCTTATGCTACCTATATGTAATTCTTTTTTCAGCTTCTATACTTTAAAAATCATGCTTGAAGCGGAAAACATGCTCGGGTCTATTCTGATCTTTATCAGATGTCTTGGTCTAGCTAGAATATAATTTTACTGGATTATTTTCAGTAAGAGATGTCTATGATGATCCTAATTTGCACTTTTCAGTGTTGTGTTCTTATGAACTTCGAAGGAGTGTTTGTGAATGCTTTCTTTGATTTATTGCAGGCTGCCGTTGTAGTTGTCTTCAACTTTGCCATGGTTTTGCTGATATTTCCGGCCATTCTGAGCATGGACCTGTATCGAAGGCGAGATCGAAGGCTGGACATCTTCTGCTGCTTCAGCAGGTGAATCTTTTGTAGAAATGCGGGAAATTAAGATGTTCCGATAACAGCCAGATGATTTTTCAATTCCTGACTTCACCCTTAAATTGTGATCCTCTAAAGCAGGGATATGCAATTAGCAGGCCTCCATCTGTTGCAAAACTACAAGTCCCATCATGCCTCTGGGTGTCATGATTGTGGCTGTCAGAGTTTTGCTATGCCTCATGGGACTTGCAGTTTTGCAACAGCTGGAGGTCCGCTAATTGCATATCCTGCTCTAAAGTTTCACGAGTGAGAGTAATCCTTTTTTCCCCAAGTTATGTTTCTTGCCTGTAGACCAGTATCTCTGCATTGAACCCTTTTATTCCAAAAGATTGGTTGCTTGCCCTCTTGTATGATGGGGGTTACAACGGTGTGTCCTCAAGGTCACTACCAGCAGCAATAAGCTTTAGCATAAACCTGGTTATGTGTTGGCCTTTTGAGTGACATGCCTCCCATTGTGATTTGGAGGATTAGCGAGCCGTTCTCAAGTGTAAGAACTGCATTTAAACAATAGGTTGACGTTTAAAAAAAAAAAACAAGTAGTAGCACGTTTTTTTTGCAGGTAAAAAAAAGAATTGGCTTTTTTTTTTTTTAACTTGGAAAGCATTGCACCAGCGATCAGCAGATCAATAGTTGGTGCCATACACTGCCATACAGGTCTCCTGCAGACTCTCGGTGTAAGCTGTCTGCCCATACATGTTTCCCACTGAAAGGAAGACTCTATGTATTACCATAATGCTCAACAGTGCTGCGGTTGTTCATTGGGAACTACAAGCTGCCAGTCGCAAAGGATATCAGTACTTTGTAGTTTATTCATTTACAGAACTCTGTGAATGAATGATGCAGCTGTGTGGTACAGGGACTTCTCCCAGTACTGCTGTCAGACAGAGGCAACGGATCCACGCGTGGCTGCAGGAGCAGGAACTTGTGCCATGGTCCACCCTAACAACGGATGGAACATGTGACTTTCTGAAGATTAACTTATCCTTTAAAGGTGAAAAAAAAAAGGCGGCTGAGGCGGCATTTAAAGATAAGGGGGGGGGGGGGGTCACATGGGACAAACGGGGACAGCGCTGTGCAACTTTCTGTACACAACAAAGAAGTGTGTGAGCTTCAGTTAAAGGCCACCTCTACAGTCTAGATGTCATCCCCACCCATCCATAAAAGGGGCCCACACCATGAATATATGATTTGTAGTTTGTAAGAGGTCACTGTGTCATTAGCTGTCAATATAGCGACTGCTCATTAAACCTGCATATATGCCTGAGCAGGGCATAATCCTTGTGATTTTGAGGTGTTTTTTGGGTGTTTATAACAAGTTTTGTGTAAGTGTTTGCACGTGTTTCAAGCTTCAGGCATTTGTTTCCTGGGCTGGCAAAGGGATAAGGGCAGTTCTATAGGGGAATATTTTTTCCCGCTTAAAGCGGAGGTCCAACCAGAAAAAAAAAATACATTAAAAATCCTAAAGGGAAAAAAATAAAAATAAATGTATACTCACCCAAAATGCCTGTTGCTATGCGGAAGTCCCCTAATCTGCCTTCTGCTGTGCATCTCCTTGTCCTCGGATTGAGAACTTCAGTTTCCTCTTCTTGTGAATGGGGCGCGCTGCCTTCTGGGAACTGTGTGTATCCCAGGAGGCAAGCCGCCCATTCACAAAGCGCTGTGCGAGTTGCTCATGCGCAGTAGGAAACGGGCAGTGAACCTGTTCACTAACTGTTTCCCTTAGTCAGGATGGAGAAGCCGGGAGCCTGGCAGCAGCGATCGAATCGCTGTGGCAGGACCGACATCGCGGGCGAGTAGGACAGGTAAGTGTCCTTTTATTAAAGTCAGCAGCTACACTATTAGTAGCTGCTGACTTTTAAAAAAAATAAAATAGAAGCTGCACCTCCGCTTTAAACTCACAGAAAAACGCATGTTTGCATGTTGCGCTTAGGGTGGCATGGTGAAACTGAAGAATGGTCAAGTGTGAAAGAAGATGGCTTATACTTCTCCAGTGGCATTTTTCAACTGATTTTTCTTTTTCTTTTTTTTTTTTTTTTTAAAGACAATAAGGTACTTGGTTTAATTTTTAAATTGCACGCATTTCAGTCTTTCACTTGGTTTTGGTGTCTGTTATATTTGTGTATGCCCAAAATTCGGTTTTCAGTCCCTGTCTGCAGCACTTTTTCCCTTGTTACACCCTTGTAAAACCTTAAAAATTACAAATGTAGGAAAAAAACAAGTTGAATGTTGTATAGAGAGCAAATCGTTTACAGAGGTAGACAATTGTGTAGCTTTTTATTGTAATGGCCCTTTTTATTGTGGTTTAATGATTTGATGCTACTTTTGTGATTAAGCTCTGCTTGAATTGTACTAAGTCATGTTATCCTTTTTTTCTTCTAGTCCCTGTGTCAGTAGAGTGATTCAGATTGAACCCCAAGCATATCTGGACAGTAATGATAATACACGCTACAGCCCTCAACCACCCTACAACAATCATAGCTATGCTCACGAGACTCAAATCACCATGCAGTCAACTGTCCAGCTGCGGACAGAGTATGACCCAAGGACTCAGTCTTATTATACTACAGCGGAGCCTCTATCGGAAATATCTGTCCAGCCGACTCTCTCAACACCCCCATGATTCCAGTAGTCAGACACCAGAAGGCACAAGTTCTACCGGGATTTGCTTACTCAGTTCTCAGAGTCTGGTCTTCTGTGCCCTGAGCCTTCCTGTTCAAAATGGACTCTTTCCGCATTTGCTGAGAAGTACTATGCCCCATTCTTGTTGAAACCAAAAATAAAGGTAGGTTCCTACGCAAGGGACACTGTGCAGTTATACACTTGCAATAATGTTTAAATAAAATGGTTACAACCATTTTAAGACAACCAAGTTGTTAAACAGCTGGTTGGTTGGGGGTTTTGGTTTTTCTTCTTTCTTTTTAGGACCTGCAAGGTAAAGGCATAATGTGCTAGTATGCATTGCATACTAGCACATTATGCAAAACTTACCTGACAACTAAGCCCTCCAGCGATGCGTTGGAATTGCAGGAGGCAGCGTCCATCTTCTCCCGGTCTTCCTTCCGGGTCCGCAGCTCCAGCTCTGACAGGCCGGAGCCACGATGATGTCACTCTCGCACATGCGCGAGAGAGCTGTCATTCACGGGGCACGTATCTGAAAGAACGGCACAGGTGGCCGTTCCTTCAGAGCACATACGCCAATGATGTAATCTGCTGCATTTAATGTAAATATCTCCTAAATGGTGTACCTTTTTTATTATAGGCTTACCTATAGGTACAAATTATGCACAGGCATTAACGTCCTCTTTTTTAAAATCAAAATGTTGGTGATATTTACCTCTCAGATGCAGAAAATTTGGAGAGGTTTCTGGGAGTGATAGCTTGTTTTCTCACTTTGGTTGTATTCACCGCCTCTACATCTTGGGGCACAGTAGTTGCATAAGGGCTGGGGGAAATGAATACAATGTGAAGCAAGAAAACAGCCATCAAACACAGCTGGAAATATGACCGATGCTGAAGATTCTCTCGGAGAGGTGAGTAGTATTTTTTTTATTTTATTTTTTACTGCTTTTTTGATAAGATAAGACAAGAGAATCCCTTCAAGTACATTTCTACTTGCAGCCAAGGTGTGTGATTTTTTGACAGAATGAATTTAGATAAATAAAGCCAAATAGTTAAGCAGTTGCTGCTGGTTGTTGTTGTGTACTGCTGAAGGAAGAACAAGTATTAAGCAGTTGGAATACACTTTACATCATTCATTTAAGCCAATGCATTAATTTATTTTGATAGTGAGACTGGGATGAGGATAAAATAAAATGCCATTGGCAGGTAATAAGTCTCTTGAATCCAGTGAGAATACAGAGATTTTATGCAGAATTTCATACAATGATATTGAAATGCAAATGTTGACATAACGATGCAAAATAGTCTAGTAAGACTGTTTGACACTTTTATACCAGTATAAATACAGAAATTACCATGCAGTAAAAATTTCAACACATATACATATTTACAGAAATAAAATAACGGATGGGACTTTACAGTTTAAGTCAACACCGTGCCACATTTGACCTGGAACTTCATACTGGATATACATTGCACATGTTATCGCATGTGTATGATCTATGCATATGTGAAGCAATGTTTTTCCTCCTTTTGCTATCAAGTATGCATTTCTTTATCGTACACCACGGGACACAGAGCTAGTCATTACATAATGGGTTAAGGGTCACCAGCGGTGATTGGACACTGGCACAACCAATGGAAGACAGTTCCCCTCCATATAACCCCTCCCATCAGGGAAGTACCTCAGTTTTTTCGCCAGTGTCGAAAGGTGTTGGACGCGTTAGGAGGTGCTAAAGGAAAGCTCTACCAAAGAGACCCTCTGGGGGTAAAAGAGCTATGCTTTCGGATCCATCCAAGACGCCTACAAATGAGCTGAATCTGGATGGGATCCGGGCCTCATCCATGAGGCGTCGCCTGTAATGTCTCTCTTCGGAGGACTGGGCTCTAAGATCCAGCACTTTCGCTATTTCGCTATAAAGTCCTGGTAAGAGTCTTGTACAAGGCCCAGGGGAGAGGTATCCTTTAAATAGGAACCCATATCCCTGAAGGTTGGCACACATAGCCCACCGTGAAGGGTGAAGTTTGGTATCTGTCTGAAAAACTTTCAGCAGAAAAACCTGCGGCGTGGATAAGGTGAGATTAGAAGGTCCATAACTAGGTTGGGACCTTTTTCAAAAAGTGGATGTCTTCTTTTTTTCCACCACTGGGGGGAGTAAAGAGCTGAATATACTCACCTCACTCTGTTCAGTGTCGGCTTCGGCGAAGTACACTGCTCGTCACCTCCGCTGCTGAGCTTGCTTGAGCACCCCGCTCCTCCTTCCGGTGGCCGATACAGACACCTGCAGATGCAGGTAAGTGGGGACAGGGGCTGATGAGAGTCCTCTCTCACTATGGCCACCACCATAGCGCTAAAGGCCGCGCGCAGCGCGCGGGAGCGCGCTTTATCGGAGGGGGGGGGGGCCGAGGCGTGCGCGGGCACGTGGCGCGCGCAGGCACAGAAACGGCGCCAAATTTAAAAGACTGTCAGTGTAAAAAGCACTGCAGCAGCAAGCAAGCTCGTTAGTTCTCTTGTTCCTGGCAGAGAAACACAGCAGCTATACAGGGACGTAAGACTCCATGTGGTTGGATTGGGTACTTCCTAGAAGACATCCATGTTAGGCATAGTTATGTGTTAAAAGTTGCATACTTAATGTATTTGCTAAACTGAACACGGTAGTATATGCATTTAGGTACCTTGTATTTTGTCTAAACAGTAAGTCTTCCAGGGGAAGTAATGCGGACAAAAAGAGATAAAAGAGCACCGCCGCCTGAGACAGGGGGCTCTAGCTGTGCTGACTCGGTACCTTCCTCTCCTGTGTTGCCAAAAGCACCTGTACAGGATGAGCCATTACCTCTGTCAGGTATGGCGGCTTCCCCAGTGAAGCCTGGGCCTGCATATGTCACTGAGGACACTTTATCAGCTGCCCTAAATAATCTGGAGGAGAAAATTGCTACTTTAATCGCTAAATCCTCTAAAAAGGACAATAAGCGAAGCAGATCTCCTCCAGTATTGGACCTCCCTTCAGAAGTACCTGAGGAGGAGGAGGATGAGGAGGAGGCTACATCAGCAGAGGATGAGGAGTCAGACGGATCAGGGATATCGGATGAGCCTTTTTCGGTATCCCAGATTTTAAAGTCACAGGTGCAATGCTATGCAGGAGCCGTGCGAGCTGCATTTAGGTTACCCTCTTTGGAGGTAACAGAATCACCTGTCTCCTCCCTAGGATCATTAAGATCCCTGCAAGGTGCATGCTCCTTCCCGGTTCATCCGTTACTAGAGGATCTATTGTACGCAGACTGGCAACATCCAGATAAGCGTTTTTCACCTCCAAAAAAGTTTAACATTCTTTATCCTATGGAGGAAAATTTTTTAAAGAAATGGAGCCTGCCTACGGTAGATGCGGCTATTTCTTGTGTAAATAAAAACCTGACATGTCCAGTGGATAATGTACAAGTGTTTAAAGATCCTTCTGAGAAGAAGTTGGAATCCTTACTGAAATCCTCCTTCCTTTTGGCCGGCTCAATTATCCAACCTGCAGTAGCAGCAGTCGGTATGTGTCAGGTCGTCAGCCAACAGGTAAAGCAGGGGCTGAAGGAGCTGCCTTCAGAGCAGGCTAAAAATTGGGAGAATTTACCTAAAGCCTTATGCTTCACAGTGGATGCCATGCGAGATTCTATCATACAGGCATCACGCCTTACACTCCAGCTGGTACAGATGCGCAGAGTACTTTGGCTTAAGCATTGGTCAGCGGAAGCCCCATGCAAAAAGTTGTTGGCAAGTTTCCCGTTCCATGGCGAACGCCTTTTTGGGGAAGATTTAGAAAGATATATCCAAAAGATATCAAGTGGTAAAACGACACTTTTACCTGAGAGAAAGAAAAACAAGAGACCTTGTTTTAAACACACTCTCTCCCCAGCTCCCGGGAAATCGGACTCCAGCCAGTGGCGACGGCCTTTTCAGCCGCCCAAAAAAGCCAAAGAAAAGGCTCAGAAGAACAAGAAGCCGTGGGGTTCAAGAGCTAATAAGCAAGCCCCCAAAACCTCTCATTGAAGGGGCGCCCCCGCTCGGCCGAGTGGGGGGAAGGCTTCGTCAGTTCTCAGCGACTTGGCGGACAGAAACCCAGGACAAATGGGTGGTATCCACAATATCCTCAGGGTACAGACTGGAATTTCGAGAGATCCCATCTTCTCAATTCCGAAGTTCAAGACTCTCCAAGGATCCACAAAAAAGAGGATCCTTCTTCAAAGGTTTGAATCACTTAATAGCTCAAGGTGTGGTTACAGAGGTACCCCAAAAGGAGCAAGGTTCAGGTTTTTACTCAAACCTCTTTGTGATTCCAAAACCGAACGGAGAAGTCAGACCCATCCTGGATCTAAAAAATCTAAACCAGTTTCTGAACGTTCGCCATTTTCGAATGGAAACGATTCGATCCGTGGTCGCTACTTTAAAAGGCGGAGAATTCATTGCGTCCATAGATATCAAAGACGCATATCTACACATACCAATCCTCCCCGCTCACCAAAGATTCCTAAGGTTTGCGGTAGAAGATCGCCACTTTCAATTTGTGGCCCTGCCATTTGGTGTAGCCACCGCGCCCAGAGTATTCACAAAGGTGCTAGCTCCTCTGTTAGCAAACCTAAGAACACGGGGCATTGCGGTAACAGCCTATCTAGACGATCTACTATTAATAGATCAGTCAAAGGAGGGATTGGATCACGCTGTAGACACTACAGTAGGATACCTGGAGCATTTAGGATGGATTATAAACTTACAAAAATCCTCTCTCCAGGCCCAAAGAAGGATAGTGTACCTGGGCATGATCATAGATACAGCCCAAAACAGGGTATACCTGCCAGAGCCAAAGATACAGTCTCTGAAAGACCTGATCCACAAGGTCAAAGCAAACAAGAGGCCGTCTATTCGCCTTTGCATGAGACTATTGGGAAAGATGGTAGCCTCCTTCGAGGCGGTCCCTTACGCCCAGTTTCATTCGAGACTACTTCAAGGCAATATTTTAGCCTCCTGGAACAGGAAGAGCCAAGCTCTGGATATACCCATGCGCCTGTCCTCACAAGTACGCCACAGCTTCAATTGGTGGCTAGAAGCCAGGAATTTACGGAAGGGAAAGTCCTTCCTCCCAGTGGCCTGGAAGGTGGTATCTACGGATGCCAGTCTATCGGGCTGGGGTGCAGTATTCGAGGAGGCTTCTACCCAGGGAACCTGGGCCAAGACTCAGGGGATCCTGCCCATCAATGTGCTAGAGATCCGGGCGGTATATCTAGCCCTCAAAACCTGGACATACAGGTTACAGGGCTACCCAGTTCGGGTTCAATCCGACAATGCTACGGCAGTAGCTTACATCAATCACCAAGGAGGCACCCACAGTCGGGCAGCCCAAAGAGAGGTGAACCGGATCTTGGCATGGGCAGAAGAGCATGTACCTTGCATCTCTGCAATCTTCATTCCAGGGATAGAAAACTGGCAAGCAGACTACCTGAGTCGTCAGCAGCTGCTACCAGGAGAGTGGTCTCTTCACCCAGAGATCTTTCAGGCCATATGTCTGAGATGGGGAAACCCAGATGTAGACCTGCTAGCTTCCAGGTTCAACAAGAAATTGGACAACTTTGTGTCCAGAACGAGAGATCCTCTAGCCTACGGGACAGACGCTCTAATAACTCCATGGAATCAGTTCTCACTGATCTATGCATTCCCTCCGATCCCTCTTCTACAAAGACTGCTTCGCAGGATCAAGGAGGAGGGAATACCAGTAATCCTAGTGGCCCCAAACTGGCCCAGGAGGCCTTGGTATGCCGAGATCGTAAAAATGGCGATAGGAAGGCCCTGGAAGCTTCCACTTCGACACGACCTGTTGTCACAGGGTCCAGTATTCCACCCTTCCTTACAAAGGCTAAATTTGACGGCCTGGCTGCTGAGACCCACATTTTGAAAAAGAGAGGGGTCTCTGGCCTGGTTCTTTCTACGCTCATTAATGCTAGAAAGCCAGCCTCCAGACTCATCTATCATAGAGTCTGGAAAGCATACGTTTCCTGGTGTGAATCCAGAAGTTGGAATCCTCTGAAATATGAAATAAGTAGGATTCTTGCTTTTTGCCAGTTAGGAGTGGATATGAAATTAGCCCTTAGCACCATCAAAGGGCAAATATCGGCTCTATCAGTCTTCTTTCAGAGACCATTGGCATCTCACTCCCTAGTTCGGACATTCATTCAGGGGGTACTGAGGATAAATCCTCCAGTCAGGTCTCCCTTGGGTCCATGGGATTTGAATTTGGTATTGTCAGTGTTGCAAAAGCAACCTTTTGAACCTATTCGCCATATTCCTTTAATTTATATTAAGTAGGAAATTGGCCTTTCTGATTGCTATAGCTTCTGCTAGGAGAGTATCAGAGCTAGCAGCTCTTTCTTGTAAAGAGCCTTATCTAATTTGTCACAAGGACAAGATCGTACTACGACCCCATCCGGCTTTTCTGCCTAAGGTGGTGTCGGCTTTTCACTTGAATCAAGACATTGTTCTGCCTTCCTTTTTTCCAAACCCGCGGACGGCGGGGGAAAAATTATTACACTCTCTAGATCTAGTGAGAGCGGTAAGGGTGTATCTGCAAGCAACCGCTCAGATACGTAAAACAGATGTTTTGTTTATTTTACCAGATGGTCCCAAGAAGGGCCAAGCGGTATCAAAATCCACCATTTCCAGGTGGATTAGACAAGTAATTGTTCAAGCTTATGGTTTAAAGAACAGGACTCCTCCTTTTCCTGTTAAGGCGCACTCTACCAGGGCGATAAGTGCTTCATGGGCAGTGCACCACCAGGCTTCGATGGCTCAGATCTGTAAGGCTGCAACTTGGTCCTCAGTCCATACATTTTCCAAATTCTATCAAATAGATGTGAAAGGACATGAGGATTCCGCCTTCGGGCGAAGTGTGCTGCAGGCAGCAGTATAGGGCTTCTGGTCCGCAAGCGGTCGGTTTGATCTGTGTCTCCCCCCCTTCATATGAGCATTGCTCTGGGACGTCCCATTATGTAATGACTAGCTCTGTGTCCCGTGGTGTACGATAAAGAAAATAGGATTTTTATAACAGCTTACCTGTAAAATCCTTTTCTTGGAGTACACCACGGGACACAGAGGTCCCACCCTTCTTATGGGAACCTTACTGCTTTGCTACAAAACTGAGGTACTTCCCTGATGGGAGGGGTTATATGGAGGGGAACTGTCTTCCATTGGTTGTGCCAGTGTCCAATCACCGCTGGTGACCCTTAACCCATTATGTAATGACTAGCTCTGTGTCCCGTGGTGTACTCCAAGAAAAGGATTTTACAGGTAAGCTGTTATAAAAATCCTATTATTATGCAATGGGACTGTTCCTTTTGTCTAAGAATGGACTTATGAAAAGGAACTACCGTATTTATCGGCGTATAACACGCACCCCAAGTTTAGGAGGAAATTTTAGGGAAAAAAACTTTTAGCAGGGAAGTTTAAGGAAAAATAACTTACATTTAAATGCAGCCTTGTCAGTGTCCATTGCAGCCTTGCCCCAGAGTCGCCGTGCAGCCTTGCCCCAGAGTCGCCGTGCAGCCTTGCCCCAGAGTCGCCGTGCATCATTTTAAAATTGCCGCCGAGACTGTGCGGACGCCGCCGGGGACGCAGGGACTGGGCGGAGCCGCCGCCGAGATGCACATAGCCGAGTGTACTCGGCTATACTCGGCTTTTCTCGGCTCCGCTCAGTCATGCCGAGTCCCGCCCTATGATGGACATAACACAGGTCCAATGGCGGGATTGGGCGTGACTGTGAGCGGAGCCGAGTATAGCCGAGTACATTCGGCTATGTGTATCTCGCTCCGCTCCGCTCACAGTCAGCGGAGACAGCTCAGGGATGTCAGTATCGGCGTATAACACGCACCCACGATTTTCCCCTGATTTTCAGGGGAAAAAAGTGTGTGTTATACGCCGATTAAATACGGTATATCCTTTTTGCCTATAAGCGTTCACAGCCCATGTGGGATTTCCTTGGGCTCGATTTAAACGCACACTTTAATTTTTATATGATATAGTGACTCTAAATATATTTAGATCCAACTGAGTGATATGGGGATTTATATTGGACTTTAGATTTGTCTGTGTGTTTTGTACAATTAAGATTGGTATGATGCATTAGTCTGGTCTCGTGTGAGTGTATATATAAAGTGGACCCAGTTCAGATTTGGTTGAGTCCATAACAAGTTGTTGTGTTTTTATATATATAATATATATGAGGGTTCAGTAATATTTTTTTCATACTTTTTAGTCTGTAACAAACCTTAATTTCTGTTGTTCAGCTGTTCCACCATCTGACTGTCTGTTTTGTTTCCATCTCTAGGTTGCGGTCATATTTGTTTTCTTGGCCTTGCTTAGCATCAGCCTGTATGGCACCACCCGGGTTCGAGATGGTCTGGATCTCACAGATATTGTTCCTCGAGAAACTCGGGAGTATGATTTCATAGCAGCTCAGTTTAAGTATTTTTCATTCTACAACATGTATGTGGTGACCCAGAAAACTGACTATCCTCGTTCCCAGCGCTTGCTTTATGAGCTGCACAAGAGCTTTGCCAATGTCAAGTATGTTCTCTTAGAAGGCAACAATCAGCTTCCCAAAATGTGGCTCCATTATTTCAGAGATTGGCTACAAGGTAAGAATACACCAGATTCAAAAATAAACTGTGGTCTTCTGAGTTTAGTACTTTTTAAAGTGTGTGCCTGTCTCATGCTGATTAGAGGCAATCGTGTTATGACCAGAATCCACAGGGAGATAATGCAGGCTTTGATTTCATTGTAGCTTGATGAAGTCTCTCTGTGATTCTAGTAGTTTAACTACCGTATTTCTCGGCGTATAACACCAATGCAGCCCCACCAGTGCACCGAAATTAGAGGCGCCAGATTACACAGAGCGAGGATCTCCTGTTTACTGGGCGGCCACTTTAATACAAAGTCCCGCCTTTTGGACCGGCTCCTATGATAGACAGAACACTGGTCCAATGCAGGGATGTGTGACGTCTATCATAGGAGCCGGTCCAGCAGGCAGGACTTCGTATTACAGCGACCGCCAAGTAAACAGGAGATCCGCACTCTGTGTAATACGGTGGAGCTCGCCCCCCCTCCCCTCTGAGGCAGCCCAGATAAAATTATCGGAGTATAACACACACATTATTTGCTCTCCATTTTTAGGGGGGAAAGTGCGTGTTATCTGTTTAAATACGATATGTCGCCAGTTTACAGTAAATCCATCAATTCCCTGGCATAGTGTTTAAAGGGCTATCCTGAACAACTAACTATCTATAGTATTTGCAAATGTATATAAATGTTCCCAGAACATGGTATTTTTTTCATTGTATGGATGTTTTCAGTGTAAATTGGGGCAGCCCTTGTATGCTATCAACCATTTTAGGCTGGGAAAAGGCTGACTGCAGTCCTTTAGTGTGATTGATATTCTGGAAGTTAGCCATGTGTGTGTTTGCAATAGGACTGCTGCTTTATAGACGTCAGATTGTATTATTTCTAAAAATGACTGCTTCTTTTATACATGGACAACAGCTCCACTTATTAATGTCTATGTTGTAAACGACTTTATTATATTCCAGTGGGTTACCATGACTGCTTCCTCGGAACCTTTTTTTGGCAATATGTTCTATGGCAGACAGCTTCACTTGGTGGTTGGCAGAATGTTGCACTAGTAATGCCCCGTACACACTGTCGGAATTTCCAATGGGAAAACGTCCGTCGGAAATTCCGGCGGAAAAATTGAGAACCTGCCTTCAATCTATTGCTGTCGGAATTCCCGGCAGAAAAAGTCAGATGGAGCATACTCATGGTCGGAATTTTCGACCAAGAGCTCCCATCGGACTTTTTCTGTCGAATTCCGACCGTGTGTACGGGGCATTAGGCTTTGAAAGGGTAAATGTGTCCATAGACTTCACACACAAGATAGATGTTAAAGGTGTATTTTGCCTCAAATTCAAGTCTTCTGATGAATGGATGAGCTCTGAAGATCAGTACGAGAAAAGGATAGTTATTCCCAGCTAAGAACCCATTCTTATCTATGCATTATGGTGCTACTCTGGTATGCTGCAGTGCCATTTGTTTTGAATGGCATCCCAACCCACTGTAACGATTGTGGCCAATGCACTTGTACTGCAGCTTACCACAATGAAATATTGAAAGTCCGATATAAATTGCTAGTAAGGGTATATACAAATGGTCTTCAAAAAATTTCCACACTTTTTTTTCCCAATTTTAATCGTTTGTGGCCTTTCCTTTTTTTATATCGTGAGCTGTATTACCTGGGCCCTGGAGGTTGCAGTTTACCAGTCACTTCACAGCTGAGACCTCTGATGCTCAAGGGTCCACAGTTGCATAAAATGGCTAGTTTGTTGCCCATTAGACAATGGACCAGGATATTACCAGAGGCAAGCTTCACTTCTAATAACCCATAAAATGTATTGACCACAAACATACAGTATGTATTCTTGGATTCTGTTAGGTTTTGCCTGTATTAAGAGGAAGTAAAGGCAACATTTTTTTTTTTTTTTTAAACCCTGCAAAAGAAAGGCATAATGAGCTAGTATGCATAGCATACTAGCTCATTATGAATGACTTACCTGAGATCAAAGCCCCCGCAGCAGTCCTCGGTTGCCGCCGCCATCTTGCCTCCATGTCCTGTCACTGCCCTCAGTGTATCTCCGCTCCGACGCTGTGATTGGCCGGAGTTGCGATGACGTCACACGCATGCGTGCTCGGGCCGGCAAGCTCCCATTCAGAAAACCGGCAATGATGCCGGCCCGCTATTGCGCATGCATGTGACGTCATCGGCGGACTTTTTAATAGTAAATATCTCCTTAACCGTGTAGGTTAAGGAGATCTTTCTTGCACCTACAGGCATGCCTTAATTTAGGCTTACCTGTAGGTGCAAGTTGTCTAAGTGGGTTTACAACCACTTTAAAGATGCAGGGTTCAACTAAGGATGAAAGCTTGGCTTTTTTGTATTTGTTTAGTAATAAATTTCTTGTAATTGTATAGTGCTGACATTTTACTCGGGTACTGGAAAGAACACCATGTGCAACCTACACGTTCGTTCTAAAAACTGCGATACGTGTGCTGTACCCTGTTACCTGCACTGCTAGAACCTGTGATGGTTGACTTCTGGTACTTAAAATCTTTTAGTTTATTGTATGTTTTCTTACCCTTTTTTGTTGTGTTCAGTTAAATTATTATTTTTTTTTTTTTTTATGTTGCTAGCTTTTTAGTCTGATGTCTTTGAGGTTGTTTGTTTTCCAGCGTTACATGTCTTGATTTTACGCTAATATGTTAACTGTGATTGCTCTAGATCAGGGGTCTCCAAACTTCCTAAGCAAATGGCCAGTTTACTGCCTTTAGACTTTAGGAGGGCCGAACTATGGCCAGTGGGAGTGAAAAAGGGCCCCAGTATCAATGGTAGTACAAAGTCTCAGGCTTGGTGGTCAGTGGGATTTACAAAATGTGGTCAGTAGGAGGAGGAATAGTGCCACATCATTGGTACTAGTGGCAGGAACAGTGTCCTATCAGTGTCAGTGGAAGGAATAATGCCCCACTATCGGTGTCCGTGAAAGGAATGGTGCTTCAAGGGCCAGACAAAGGCAAGCAAAGGGCCACAGTTTGGAGACCACTACCCTGGATAAGCCTTTCTCAATCTTTAACACATAGGAACCCTTGAAGTAAGTTTTTTTTCTAGTCTGCTAATACTATACCTATAGTTTATGGCACATTAGTGTGGTGATCAGGGAAAAGAATGCGTCCTACATTTGTGGCCATTAGGAGACCCCCCCCCCCCCCCCCCCAATTCAGTTATCTAAAATCATTTGGGTCAGTAATTTTCTTATCTGAGAGGTAGAAAATGCTTAAGTGACCCCTAGCAACCTCCGAAGGAACCCTTGTTTACAAAGGCTGTTGCAGAGCCAAGTTGGTCAATCATGAAGGAATCCACTGGTAGAGTTTAGGGGGAAACTACATGCAGGAAGTTCTGGTGGGATACAAACCAGAAACCTACAGCTCCCAAAGCAGTAGCACTATCTCCCTTGCTTAAATGTTGCCACACCAAAATAATACATTATGAATCAAACATTCAGTATAGGCTACTGAGCAAAGATCAAGCACTTGATAAAGAAGTGAATAGACGGTGTGTAAGCGAGACGTTGAGACGATGTGTAATAGCTGTGGTTTGATTCATATTTGATGAGTTTTTAAGCCTTTGTTGGGTATTTCTGGGGAGAACTGTGTCTGTCAGTTGTGGTTTTGTGGCTAGCTAGACCTGGGTGGTATTGCATTTCTGGTCACATTCTCCAGTGGGTAGGGTTAGCAGTGTGTAATCGCACCGAGACATGCCTCATTGTTTGTAGAGTTGCACAAGTTTTTACTGGTCTTATTGTTTTAGGCCTTTCACCACTGTGAAACTTTGCTATGCAAAGAGAAATCAGTGAAAGGTTAAATAAAACAAAAAGAAAGAAAGCAAATCGGGACTAAACTCAGTTAATGCAACTGTAGCTGTGTAATTGCATTCTTTAAAAATGATAACATCTCTTTTCCAACTGATTCTCTTTTTTTTGTACTCTGATTGTAATTTTATATTTGTTTTCAATGCTATATCATTTCATCTGCTGGGCTCCCCTGCTTTCCATCTGGGAAACCGTATTCTGATTCCTTCTGCAGCTGTTAGGTAATTACTGTAAGTGCTTAGAGAGCAGCCAGCCGTACTTTAGTATAAATAAGGTATATTGTGATTTTGTTTTTCTTCAATAAATTGGGGTCTTTGTATATTGATCATAACAGAATGTACCAAGCTGTAAAACATTTTATGAAACATTTAGGACAATGCTCATTAAACAAGTTTGTAATTTCTGCC